>JAIOJX010000001.1:82730593-83930593 GCA_022376925.1 Tragulus kanchil
TTCTTGTACCCCGGGAACAGTCCGGGTCTGATGATAATTGAATGGTGTACATTCTAGGCCTGTATATCAAATTGGGAGCTCTCAGGTTTGCAAGATAGAGTCACTCTGTGTGGAGGGCATAGAGGGGGATCCTGTGACACTTGGGGGCCGTGTGCATCTCTCCTTGAACAGATGTGCGAGGTGTCCTGCATCCCTCGCGCGCCCCATCCCACCCCCACCCGGCCTCTCCCGGCAGCCAACAAAGCCCTGCCCAAGCCCGGGGGCTGCAGGGAGGTGGAGGTGGCGGTAGGGGACATGGCAGGAGGGGGAGTTGGAAAGGTGATGGAGAGGGGGCCTTAGCACACGCGCTGCAGACCCGAAAGGGGAGGCCGACTTAGGATGCAAGCAGGAGAGCCGCGCGTGCACCTCCGGCGACCTACCTGGCAGTAAGGAAGCTGCGGTCCAGGGGACCAGGGACGTGCCGCCGCCGCCTTCGTCGCCGCCTCCTCCCGGCAGCCTCCCCTGCAGGCCGCAAGGCCGGGACCAGCTGCGGTTCCCAGGGCTGCGCGGAGAGCGGGCCCTTTAAATCCCGGGGAGGCCCGACCGGCCCTGTCGGCCAATGAGAGAACGGGAGCGGGGCGGGGACGGAGAAGGAGGGGAGCGGGAGGATTGAGGGAAGGAGCGGGAGGCTGAGAGGAGCCTGGGCGCAGGAGGACGTTGGCACGCGGAGCGTTGGCTCCCGCACCTTTCCGACCCCGTGATGTGCCAGTTCCTGAAGGGTCCTCTCTCGAGGTCTTCTGACCATCCAAGAACAGAATGCACAATCACCAAACTCCTAATCCTTGGAAGCCTTGATGGGCAAGATGGGGGAGGGAGGAGAGAAAGTCCACTCCTCCACTCATCTGCTTTGCCCCCAAAACGGCCCGGTTATGCTGCCATTTCACAGATGGGAAAATAAACTGAGGTCTCTGTTTTCCCATCCTTTGAGGGAACTATGAGAATTTCTAGCCCTCCCCACCACTGGAAACCGGCCAGAAGCACAAGTACTAACCTGGAAACACTAATAAGGCACTTAAGCTTCCCCTTAGGGAATTCTGGTGAGCACTTAGCTTGTCACTGAGAACTGAGGCGCCGGCTGACTTCCCCACCAGACTCGCTCCTGCATTGAGGGGGACCCCAGCAGCTACCGAGTGTTCCCTATGAACCAGGAGGCTAGTACAGGGCACCAATTCCCCAGTGGTTCAGCGGTAAAAAATAAATAAATAAATAAATAAATAAAAGACCGGCTTCCAATGCAGGAGACGTAAGAGACATGGGCTTGACCCCTGGGTTGAGAAGATTCCCTGGAGAAGGAAATGGCAACCCACTCCAGTATTCTTGCCTGGAGAATCCCATGCTATCATGGGTCTCAAAAGTCAGACATGACTTAGTGACTAAACAATAACAATGTAAAGCACTTATGGCATCCCCAATGATGGTTTGTATTGGACTCTTATCCGCACCAACTCTAAGGATTTATGCAGTACTTGGTGTTTGCCTCCCCTTCCCTGCAGGTCTGGACACTCCACTCTGTCCCTCTGTCCCTAGACTGATGAAGGCCCTTTTTCCAAAGGAGCATCTACTGGATACAGATTGCATACTTAGCAATTCACAGAGAAGGAAGAAGAAATCCAAGGTCAAGTTGGACCCCTGAGGAGCTAAGTCAAACAGGTTCTAATCAGATTAATGCCTGCCTGTATGGAGCTGGGCAAGCCATGCCCACTCCCTGGACTTCAGTGTCCCTTTCTGTTAAACAAAATAGTGGGGCTAGCAGGTCTTCTCTTGGAAATACCAATGGCGATCGAAGAGAAATGTGTATCTCCTCTCTTTAAAAAGTTAACATGAAGTTAAGTGGAGTTTTAACTCATAAATGAATATGCATTTATGACAAATGAAAAGTATTTAACAGTTGATCTTTGAACAATGCAGGTTTGAACTGTGTGACCCACTGATATGTGGATGTTTTGAATCCTGGGATGCAGAGGAAAAGTGGGTATGGAGGGCCAACTATGAGTTACGCACAGATTAAACTCCTCCCAGTTGTTCAGTGGTCAATTGTAATGAATAATTACATAGGCCAGATGCAGAAATATTAATTCTTTTCCTTAACAGCAGAACACAGGCCATAAATTTTGTGAATTAGATTTCATCTTTATTTTTTTCCTCAGTTTTCAGACATACTCAAGTCAACAGTGACCCGTGGCACAAGCAAGAAATATTTCCTTTGGTTGCAAGACCTGGCACTTAAAACTGGAAGATCCTCACTATGCATATCCTGAACTTCACAGACTGGATTGTTTCTGTCTAGTCTTTTGATGTATGTGACAAAGAACCAATCTCTAGATTCTAGGATACATAAAGAAAATCTACAAATCAACAAGAAAATGACAAACAATACACAAGAAAATGGATGTGGGCATGAATAGGTAATTCACAGCAGAAGATATGTGAAATGCCAATATGTATATGAATAGATAACTAATCTCTTTAGTTATCAGGGAATGCAAATTTAAAACAACAGATATGATTTTATATCTACTAGATTTGATGTTTCATATTTTTACCTATGAAACTTAGTAGAGTGGGCACTCATTGAATATCTCTCAGACTTTATGACCTGTATAGTTATTATGGGTTATGGGTTCTAGAACATTCTAAATGGTCTCCCTGTAATTAAAGAGATGAAATTTAAGACAAAGAGATCTCATTCTTCACTTATTAAATTGGCCAAAAAAAAAAAAAATAGCCAAGCCTCAGAAAAATAACATTTTTTTCTCTCATTCTCTTTTTCTCTCAGTATATCTCTATATTTTTTTCTAAAGTATTTGATTGTAGTTGTGTGATGATCTTTCAATTAAATACTTCATATTAATTTTCTAAGAACAAGGACATTTTGTTACCTTCCTACCAGCAGAGTATGAGGGTTCCAATTTGTCCACGTCTTCACAAACACTTTGTTATCTGACTCTTTTGATTCTAGCCATCCCAGTGGGTATGCCAATACTGTTGTTTTATAGGAAAAGGAAATCCTAGGTCATGAGCTGCATTCCTTTATCAGGTCTTTTGGGTTTCTTTCAATCTGCAACTGTCTCTGTCTTTCATTAACTTTCCCAATCTTGATGTTACTGAAGAGCACAGGTCAGTGCTTTGGAAGAATGTCCTTAAATTTGGGTTTATCTGATGTTTCTTTAAGATTAGATTTAGATTATGCATTTTTGGCAGGAATTCCACAGCAGTGACGCTGTGTTCTCCTCAGTATATCTGGAAGCTCAAAGTATTGTTTAACTCAAAAATTGTTGGTATTAGTTTTTTGTTTTTTGTTTTTTTTTTGGTGGTGGGGGGAGGTGGAGGGAGAGGGGTGGGCGGGCCACTTCTATTGGTCTTTCATTTATCCATTTTCATCCATCTCTGTTCTTTGGCCAGTGTGGGCCTCCCATCGTGGTGGCCTCTGTTGTCGCAGAGCACCGGCTTTGGGCGCATGTGCTCCAGAGCTCCGGCTCGGTAATTGGCCACATGGATCCAGCCGCTCCATGGCACGTGGGATCTTCCCAGGCCAGGGATCGAACTGGCGCCTCTTGCACTGCAAGGTGGTGTCCTTACCCACTGGACCACCAGGGAAGCCCTTGGTATTAGTAGATCATTCAATTAAGGCGGTATCCTCCAGGTTTCTCCACTGAAATATACTCTCCTTTGTTATTACTAAGTATCCCATAGGGGTATACTTTTGAGATTGTGTAGCTTCCTGTTTTTCCTCAAAACTTCCCTCACCTATTTATCATCCATTGGTGATTCTTGCCTGAAGCAACTAGCACTATGAGGGTGGCTATATGATGATTTTCTTTTATTAATACATGTATAGTCAGTCCTAAAGAAAGGCAATACCAAGGAATGTTCAAACTACCATATAATTGTACTCAATTCACATTCTAGCAATGGAGTGCTCAAAATCCTTCAAGCTAAGGTTCAACAGTACATGAACCAAGAACTTCCAGATGTACAAACTGGATTTTAAAAAGGCAGAGGAACCAGAGATCAAATTGCCAACATCTGCTGGATCATAGAAAAAGCAAGGAATTCCAGAAAAATATCCACTTTTATTTCATAGACTATACTAAAGCCTTTGACTGGGTGGATCACAACAAACTGGAAAATTCTGAAAGAGATGGGAATACCAGACCACCTGACCTGTTTCCTGAGAAACCTGTATGCAGGTCAAGAAGCAACAGTTAGAACTGGACGTGGAACAATGGACTGGGAAAGGAGTACATCAAGGCTGTATATTGTCACCCTGCTTATTTAACTTCTATGCGGAGTACATCATGTGAAATTCTGGGCTGGATGAATCACACACTAGAAACAACGACTGCCCAGAGAAATATCAGCAACCTCAGATATGCAGATGATACCATTTTAATGGCAGAAAGTGAAGAGGAACTAAAGAGCCTCTTGATGAAGGTAAAAGAGGAGAGTGAAAAAGTGGGCTTAAAACTCAACATTCAAAAAACTAAGATCTGGCTGATCCATGCTTATATTTGGTAGAAACCAACATAATTCTGTAAATCCATAATTCTGTAAATGAATTATCCTTTGATTAAAAAAATAAAATTTAAAATAAAATAACCAAAAAAAGAGAAAACAACTAAGATGATGTCTTCTGGTCCCATCACTTCATGGCTAATAGATGGGAAAGAAGTAGAGACAGTGGTATTTTTTTTTTCAAAAAAACATTTACTGATTTATTTGGCTGGATTGGGTCTTAATTGTGGTCCATGGACTCTCTAGTTAAGGCACACAGGCTCAGTAGTTGTGGTGCACAAGCTTAATTGCCTGGTGGCACGTGGGATCTTAGTTCCCTGATCAGGGATCTAACTCAAGTCCCTTGCATTGCAAGGCAGACTGTTAACCATTGGACCACCAAGGAAACCTGCAGTGGCAGATTTTATTTTCTTTGGCTCTAAAATCCCTAAGGACCATGACTGCAGCCATGATATTAAAAGATGCTTGTTCCTTGCAAGAAAGGCTATGACAAACCTAGACAGCATATTGAAAACAGAGATATCACTTGGCCAACAAAGGTCCACATAGTCAAAGTTATTGTTTTCCTAGCAGTCAGGTACGGATGTGAGAGTTGGACTTTAAAGAAGGCTGAGCGCCGAAGAATTGATGCTTTCGAAATGTGATGCCGGTAAGTACTCTTGAGAGTCCTTTGAACAGCAAGGAGATCACAACAAACTGGAAAATTCTGAAAGAGATGGGAATACCAGACCACCTGACCTGTTTCCTGAGAAACCTGTATGCAGGTCAAGAAGCAACAGTTAGAACTGGACGTGGAACAATGGACTGGGAAAGGAGTACATCAAGGCTGTATATTGTCACCCTGCTTATTTAACTTCTATGCGGAGTACATCATGTGAAATTCTGGGCTGGATGAATCACACACTAGAAACAACGACTGCCCAGAGAAATATCAGCAACCTCAGATATGCAGATGATACCATTTTAATGGCAGAAAGTGAAGAGGAACTAAAGAGCCTCTTGATGAAGGTAAAAGAGGAGAGTGAAAAAGTGGGCTTAAAACTCAACATTCAAAAAACTAAGATCTGGCTGATCCATGCTTATATTTGGTAGAAACCAACATAATTCTGTAAATCCATAATTCTGTAAATGAATTATCCTTTGATTAAAAAAATAAAATTTAAAATAAAATAACCAAAAAAAGAGAAAACAACTAAGATGATGTCTTCTGGTCCCATCACTTCATGGCTAATAGATGGGAAAGAAGTAGAGACAGTGGTATTTTTTTTTTCAAAAAAACATTTACTGATTTATTTGGCTGGATTGGGTCTTAATTGTGGTCCATGGACTCTCTAGTTAAGGCACACAGGCTCAGTAGTTGTGGTGCACAAGCTTAATTGCCTGGTGGCACGTGGGATCTTAGTTCCCTGATCAGGGATCTAACTCAAGTCCCTTGCATTGCAAGGCAGACTGTTAACCATTGGACCACCAAGGAAACCTGCAGTGGCAGATTTTATTTTCTTTGGCTCTAAAATCCCTAAGGACCATGACTGCAGCCATGATATTAAAAGATGCTTGTTCCTTGCAAGAAAGGCTATGACAAACCTAGACAGCATATTGAAAAACAGAGATATCACTTGGCCAACAAAGGTCCACATAGTCAAAGTTATTGTTTTCCTAGCAGTCAGGTACGGATGTGAGAGTTGGACTTTAAAGAAGGCTGAGCGCCGAAGAATTGATGCTTTCGAAATGTGATGCCGGAAATTACTCTTGAGAGTCCTTTGAACAGCAAGGAGATCAAAGCAATCAATCCTAAAGGAAATCAACCCTGAATATTCACTGGAAGGACTGGTGCTGAAGCTGAAGGTCCAGTACTTTGGCCACCTGGTGCAAACAGTAAAAACCCTGATGCTGGGAAATATTGAGAGTAAGAGGAAAAGGGTGTGACAGAGGATGAGATGGTTGCATGGCATCACTGATTTAATGGACACGAGTTTGAGCAAACTCTGGGAGATGGTGAAGGACAGGGAAGGCTGGCGTGCTACAGTCCATGGGGTCACACAGAGTCGGACAGGACTTAGCAACTGGACAAGGTGGAATTTTACTGTGAAAAAGAGCTTTCTCTTCTTCTCCACGTATTTATTTATCCATTTGTTTATTTGTTTCAGTATGGGACTCATAATTTACAGGTTAAAAATTTTAAATGGTTAAAATTACTATTAGTATAGAGTTATAAAAGTAGCTTGAGATCAAATTTGCACACCATAAAATTCACCTGAGTTAGTTGTACAATGCAATGATAAGTAGTATATTTATATAGGCTTGTGCAAAAATCACCACTATCTAATTTTAGGACATTTCTATCACCCCCAAAGAAATCTTGTGATCATTAGCTTTCACTCCCACTGTCTCTGACAGCCCTAGGCCACCGCTAATCTCTTTCTGAATTTGCTTATTTTAGGCATTTCATATAAATGAAATCATACAGTCATAACCTTTTGTGTCTAGCTTCTTTCACTGAGCATAATTGTTTAAACTGTGATAAAATACACATAACATAACATCTATCATCTTGACCATTTTAAGTGCACAATTCAGTGGCATTAAATATATTCACATTGTTGTGCACTCAGTACCACCATCCATCTCCAGAACTTTTTTCATCTTTCCAAACTTTCCAAACTCTGTACCTATTAAACATCAACTCCCCTCTTCTCTCTACCCCCAACTCCCAGCAACCAACATTCTACTTTCTATTTCTATGAATTTGACTACTCTAAGTGCCTCATATAAATGGAATCATAACAGTATTTGCCCTATTGTGACTGGCTTATTTCACTTAGTATAATGACTTCAAGATTCATCCCTGTTCTAGCATGTGTCAAAATTGCCTTCCTTTTTAAGACTGAATAATATTCTTTTGTATGTCATTGCACATTTTATCTATCCATTCATCCATTGATGAACACTTGAGTTGCTTCTGCCTTTGGGCTATTATGAATAATGTTACTATGAGCACACACAGGTGTATGAATGCCTCTCTAAGACCCTGCTTTCAATTCTTTTCACTACAAGTCCGGAAATGGAACAGCTGTATTGTATAGGAATTCTGTTTTTAGTTTTCTGAAGAACTGCCATATTATTTTTTGTTGTAACTGCACCATTTGATATTCCCACCAACAGTGCACAGACGTTCCAACCACATTATCCTCACTCATTGTTCTTATCTTTTGTGATCTTTTTATTTCTTTTTCTAGTAGTCACCCTAGTGAGTGTGAGGTGGTATCTCACTGTGTGTGGTGTTTTTTTTTCTTTTTTTGGCCACTTCTATTGGTCCTTCATTTATCCATTTTCATCCATCTTCCCATCACAGTGGCCTCTCCCACTGCAGAGCACCGGCTCTGGGTGCATGCGCTCCAGAGCTCCAGCTTGGTAGTTGGACACATCGGTCCAGTCACTCCGCAGGACGCGGGATCTTCCCAGGCCAGGGATGGAACTGGCGCCCCTTGCACTGCAAGGTGGTGTCCTTACCCACTGGACCACCAGGGAAGCCCCTCACTGTGTTTTTGACTTGTATTTTCCACACAGGATTAATGATGTTTACAATCTTTTCATGTGGTTGAGTGAGTGCTAGTCGCTCTGTTGTGTCCCACTCTTTGTGACACCATGGACTATAGCCTGCCAGGCTCCTCTGTCCATGAAATTCTCCAGGCAAGAATACTGGTATGAGTTATTGGCCCCATTTATGTATATTCTTTGGAGAAATATCTATTCAAGTCCTTTACTCATTATAAGGGCTCTTTGTAGGGCTTCCCAGGTGATGCTATTGGTCGAAGAACTTGCCTACCAATGCACGACACATAAGAGACTTGGGACAAGAGACTAGGGTTCAATCCCTGGGTAAGAAAGATCTCCTGGAGAAGGAAATGGCAACCCACTCTAGCATTTTTGCCTGGAGAACCAATGAACAGAGGAGACTTGCAGGCTAGAGTCCAAAAGGGTCACAAAGAATCGGACAAAACTGAGCAACTGAGCACACACACAAGGGCTCTTTGTATCTTCTGGATATTAACCCCTTATCAGATTTGTAAATATTCTTTCCCATTCCATGAATTGCCTTTTCATTCTGTTGATTGTGTTCTTCGATGCACAGAAGTTCTGAATTTTGACATAACCGACTTACCTTTTTTTTTTTCTTTTTGTTGCCTGTGCTTTTGGTGTCATATCCAAGAAATCATTATCAAAGCCAATGTCATGAAGCTTCCTCCTCTGTTTTCTTGCAAGAGTTTTATAGTTTTAGGCCTTATATTTATGTGTTTGATCCATTATGAGTTCATTCCTGTACATGATATGATTCAACTTCATTCTTTTTTCTTTTTTTTCTGAGTTGCTAAGTCACTTCTGACTCTTGCAACCTTACAGACTGTAGCCACCTCTGCCCATTGGATATCCCAGTCAAGAATACTGGAGTAGGTTGCCATTTACCTTCTTCAGATACAACTTCATTATTTTACATTTGGATATCCAATTTTCCCAACACCATTTGCTGAAACGAACCATCATGATTTATTTTATTTCTTTTAATGCTCCAGTTTTTCTAGTTTTGGCAAGTGGGAGTCTCTTCAAACTAGCTACTGTGTCCTTTTCTAAAAAAAAAATTTTTTTAAATTAATTTATTTTTGGCTATTCTGCGTTTTCACTGCTGCTGCAGGCTCTTCTCTAGTTGCAGGGAGTGAGTGCTACTCTCTAGTTGAGGTGAGCAGGCTTCTTGTTGCTGTGACTCGTGGAACACAGGCCCCAGAGTTGTGGCTCACGGGCTTAGTTGCTCTGCAGCATGTGGGATCTTCCTGGATCAGGGATTGAACCCATGTTTCCTGCATTGGCAAGCAAATTGTTTACCACTGAGCTACCAAGGAAGCCTGCCTATGTCCTTTTGACATGTCTCTATTATGTTTCAAGTGCATCTTTCCTTTAGATCACATCAAGAATGTTTCAGGCTCATCTTGTACTTTCCCAGTCCTGGCTCTGGGTAAGCCATTTTTCCCAAGAAGTTTCATTTCCTTTTAGTGGAGGATGGCACTTACGACACTAAGATCTAGGCACTAGAAGTGCTCATTGCTTCTGTGATGTTGCTGACTCTAGGCCCTCTCAGTGGACAGAATTAGGATATGAATATAGAGGCATGTGGGCTTCCTTGGTGGTTCAGTGGTAAAGAATCCACCTGCAATGCCGAAGTCTCAGGAAACACAGATTCAACCTCTGGGCTGGGAAGACCCCCTGGAGGAGGGTATGGCAACCCACTTCAGTATTCTCGCCTGGAGAATCTCATGGACAGAGGAGCCTGGAGACCTACAGTCCATAAGGTTGCAAAGAGTTGGGCACAACTGAGGCTCCTGAGTGTGTACATGGATGCATGTATGTTGTGAATCCATAGGCACATACGTGTGTAAATCCATACACACATATATCTTTCTCCTTATATATTCAAATCCGTGAGTTCCTCCTGACATCTGCAATACCAATCCAACCCCAGAGTGTTCATCTGAGCCTTTCCCTTTTCTGTTGGTAACTCCCTTCTCCAATAGTGAGAAACCTGATTCTCAGTAGCCACAAGAATTTTACTTATTTGCTCAGTGCTAAAATACACATTCAGTGATTTTAGATTTACTAACCTGATTCGCTGTGGAAGAGAAGTCTACCAACTAGAAGTCACTAATTTGTTATAGTCCTTATTGTCTGTAGCCTAATGGATTCCTGTTCCAAAGTTTCTTGGATTTGAGACTGTCCTGGTGGCCTAGTGCTTAGGACTCTGCACTTTTACTGAAGAGGGCTTAGGTTTGATTCCTGGTTGGGGAACTAAGATATTAAAAAAGAAAAAGTTGCTTGGGTTAGTTCTTCCTGGTCCCCTTCAGTGAAACTGTGTTGGAAATATGGTTAAGGTTCTGTTCTAGGATTTTCCCACATCCTTGTTGACTTCATTTATTTTTTAGAGTATGTGAAACATCAACATGATTTAAAGTCAGAACTATATTAAAAAGTATGTTGTAAAAAAAAAAAAGTATGCTGTGACAAGAAGTGTCACTTCTTGGTCCCACTCCTTCTAGCTGGTTCACTCAGTCCTCTAGGCAACCAGTCTCAATACTTGCTGGTTTAGCCTTGGTATGTTTCTTTTTTGTAAAGGTAAGGAAGTTTGCATATATTTTCTTATAGCATCTTTTTTGGGAGGGGGAGCGAGTTGGGAAGGGAGGGGGGCTGGCAGGCCACTTCTATTGGTCTTTCATTTATCTATTTTCATCCATCTTTGTTCTTTGGCCCGTGTGTGCCTCCCATCGCGGTGGCCTCTCTTGTTGCAGAGCACCGGCTCTGGGCGCATGCACTCCAGAGTCCGGCTCCGTAATTGAACACATCGGTCCAGCTGCTCTGCAGCAGGTGGGATCTTCCCAGGCCAGGGATCAAACCGGCGCCCCTTGCACTGCAAGGCGGTGTACTTACCCACTGGACCACCAGGGAAGCCCTTCTTATAGCATCTTGTTTATCACATAAAGGGTTGCATACTGTAGATCCTCCTCTGCACTTTGCTTTTTCCACTTAACAGTATGTCCTAGAAATCACGCCTCATCCATCCATAGTGTTCTTCCTCTATCTTTTTACAGATACATGGGACTCCATTGTGTGCCTCTACCCAGTTTGTTCAACCACTGTCTATGTATAGGAACTCACATTGTTGCCAAGATTTTGCAATTACTAATCATGCTGCAGTGAATAACCTTATACATATGTGTTCTCACATATTCAGAGGTGTGTCTTTAGGGTCAAATGCTGGAAGTGGGATTGCTGGGACAGGAGAGAAATGCGTGTGCATTTGTGTTAGACGTCCTATTCCCCTGTATTAGGGTCGTAAAAAAGGATATTTTAAAAAGCACTTAGAGAAAAAGCTGCTATTCACAAGAGACACAAGAGAAAGGGAGTCTTTCTTGCTGCCATTCAATAGTCCATGTTGGTTTTAAGATTTGAGGGTTTTAATCTCCCAAAGACTGGTTTTAACAGACTCATTTAATTTCACCAACATTGTCAGAACCTCTGCGGGTGACTGCACCCTCTCCCACACAACCTGGTGCTTCTACAGGAGCTGTTCATTTCCCAGAGGCAGCAACTGAGGTCACACGTGATAAATCACATGTGGGGCCATCTTGGAAGGTGATTCAAAGCCTGTCTAAGCTCTAGTTGTTTTTTTAAACTTATTTATTTGTCTCTTGGCTGCACCATGCAGCATGTGGGATCTTAAGTTTCTTGACCAGGGGTGAAACCTGTGCCCCCATGTATTGGAAGGCAGAGTCTCAACCCCTGGACCCTAGGCAATTTTAGAGATTAAGTACTTGTGAGATCCCAGATTGCCCAGATCTGATTAAAGCCCTTTCCTTAGGAACACATTGAGAAAGAGAAAAGCAGCTCCCCACATCCAGGAACTGGCCTCAAACTCACAACCAGAATATGGTGTCCTCCTGTTGAATGTGAACAATTCTGTAGCACACATCCTCAGATAAGGTCACTCTGCAGCCATCCTAGATCATGACACAAACAAGACCATGTCTTAATCATGTCTGAACACAGAGTGTAAGCATTGTCCAAGTCACAGTAAATGACCAAGTGGCCCCCTAACCTGGCTAATACGCTGTTTCTTTACCAATTACAATGTTAGCCTCACTTTAATCTTCCCTCTTTCTAGATAAGATTTACTGATACCCGATCATACAATCACTCCACTTCCAATCCAGAGCAAAACCCTGCTTCCTTAAACCCTCCTCCAAGTTACCTAACACCAGCCCAAATCCTAGAAGAAATCCTCTCTGGCACCCTGTTACTTATGAAATGGTTTACCTCAGATTGGGACATAAACTCACAGGGCTGGGACTCGAACTCACACAAAACCTTGCTTGGGACTTGAATCTACGTCAGTGGAGCTTGAACCAGCTAAAATCCTGCTTAGGACTTGAATCCACATCCCTGGGACTCAAATCCAGTCAAAATCCAAGGTATTGGGCTTCCCTGGTGGTCCAGTGGGTAAAGAAACCGTCTTGCAGTACAAGGGGCACCAGTTCGATCCCTGGCCTGGGAAGATCCCACATGCCGCGGAGCGGCGGGACCCATGTGTCCAATTACCACGCAGGAGCTCAGGAGCGCATGCGCCCAGAGCCAGCGCTCTGCAACAGAGGCCACTGCGATGGGAGGCCCACAAGGGCCAAAGAACAGAGATGGATGAAAATGGATAAATGAAAGACCAGTAGAAGTGGCCCACCTGCCCTCCTCCCCAACCCGCCCCACCAGCCAAAAAACAAAAAGTCCAAGGTACTTGGTTTCAGGTCCTAATTAAGCTCAGGTTCTTGATGTCTCATTGCAGAAAGAATTCAGTGAGAGACAAAGTGATAGGTAAGAAGTGAATTTATTCAGATTCAAAGAGAAGCATACTCCAGCGTGTGGCCTATGGCAGAAGGCTAGTGCAGTGACTGTGAAATGTGGTGTAGCTTTTATGGGTTGGGTAATTTCAAAGGCTAATGAGTGGGAGGATTATTCCAGCTATTTTGGGGAAGGGGTGGAGATTTCCAGGAATTGGGTCACCGCCCACTCCTTGGTCTTTTAACAGTGACTTGGAACTGTCATGGCACTTCTGGGTATGTCATTTAGCTTGCTGATTGAGGATCAGCAAGGATCTAGTGGAGGTCGACTTGTCTGCCATGTTTGACTCATTTGATTCTAATTGGCTTATGCTGTGTCCTTGGGCTCTGTCATTCTTTCCAAAGTTGTGCCCTGCTCCTTTCCTTCCGGTTACTCTTAGACACCCTACAGTGTGAGCTGTCTTTTTTCGCAAGGAGCAATCAACTTGCTCAAGCAGAGGTGTGGGATCCTTTGGCTGGAGGGAGATTTCACTGGAAATTCAAGGACTCTTTGGAATACCTGGATCACATACTCTTAATTAAATTTCTTTGTGCCTAGAACATCGGTCATGTTATTAAATATGTGGAGAAAGTAAGGTCTGGACAGATAAACTGACTTCCTCAAAGTCGTCCCCTGAGCTGATCACCGAATGGGAACTGGAGACCATGGTGGCTGAGCCCAAGGTGAGGTATGTTCAGCAGACACAGGACCTGTCCCAAGCCCATTCTGGCCCAGCCAGGCCGCAAAAGGAGGGCAACAGTGCCCGCGCCACCCCAGCACAGACCACAGAACTCCCACAGCACATTCCCGTGACTGTGTTTGAAGGATGGTTTCTTTCCCGCCCTGCCCCAGTGTTCTCTCTGCAGACAGAAGCAGTAAGGTATCAGGTTGAGGTGAGGGATAAAGAACTGTGGTGCCCAAGGTTGAAAGAACAACTCAAATGAGGAGGGTCTTGGAATGCAAGAAGAGATAAACCAGACGCTTTCCTACTCCAGGCTATAGTACACCGCCCAGTCCTTAAGACCCCTATGCCATTCCTTAGGCCCTGGCTATTAAATGGATCAAAGACCCCTGCTTGGGGTCGGCTCTCCCTTGAACTGGCCTGCTCTGGGGCCTGTTGTTCTCACAGTGTCTCCCACTTTCTCCCTTAAGCCAGCCTGCTGTACTGGCAGCGACTCTTCCTTCCCCCACTCTAATAAACTTTGCTTTCCTCTCACTCTGCTTCGTGTCTGGAAATTCTTTTCCAACCCGTGCACGGACCTCGACAGGAACTCTTATTTCTGGATTGCCCTCAAGGAATTTCAGGCAGTGAGGTCTCACCCTAAAGGGTTTCATCTTCCCTGGCAACTGCTCTGGGTCACGGAGCCTGGTCCCTCATAGACCCTGTCACCAGGAGCATGCCTTGTTCTCATCTGTCTGTTTCCCTTCTCATACCTCCCTGCCTTTGCCCATGCCATGCCCTCTGCCTGGAATGACGTTTCTCTGCTTCTCCTCCTTGAGCTCTCCTGATTTCCCTTCAAGATCTACTTTGCTATCACCTGCAAGATGGGGGCCACCTATCTCACCTTCTGCCTCTGGCACTCCCGCACTCTGGGTAGACACTCCCTTCATAAGCCTTACCACATAGGAGTGATAAGGTAGGGCCCCACTAGGCAGGGCCTGCACATCTGTTCTATCTGGGGCCCCCAGTGCCTGCACTGGTCTTCCAGGGGATGTCCAGCAAGGACTGACTACAGGACTCCATTGAGCAGCTGACTCATGTGGGTGAAGGAGGGAGGTGCTGCTGGCTTCTGTCTGCCGGAAGTGTGCTTGGGTTAGGGCTGCCAAGGGGACTCTCTGGCTTTGGTTGGGGGGGTGGGCACTGAAACTCACCATCCAGTCCTATTGCCCTTGCTTCATGTCCCACCCTAACTGCAGGCTGCTGCCCCCATTCCTTCTAGGGCCCACGTGGGTTTCTCCATAGCTCTTGGCACCCCGAGACATCCTGGTACATCGTCACCTACCCCAGGTCCCTCTGGCGCCCCAAGATCTGACTGCAGTGACCTCCTGTCAAGCTGTTAAAGCTGTGGGCTTTTCCTAACTGGGCTGGATGCCTGGAAGGCTGCAGCAACCGGGTCTGTTCGGCCACTGAGTCCCATCCCTGCCAGGGATATCATTCCTATGGCACATCCTCGACTGTCCTCCTGGCTCTTGGTCCCTGTGATGAAAGATGACGGAGCACCATGTTCCTGGACCAGAGCCCTAGGATGGTTTCTTAGATAAAGATGTAGCTACACTTGGGAAATTTCAGAAGCTGTTTCCCTCCAGGAAATTTTTATGTAGAGCCCCAACTAGGACTGGCCTCCACTTCCTGGTTAGAGATGCCCATCACTCCCCTTCTTCCTCGTCCCTTGGAGATGTGGCCTTGAACCTGCAAGGCCCCCAGCTCTGCAAAGCCATGTACATTGGGGATGCATATGCCTAATGCCTCCAACCATGCCGGGTCCCTCACACATGTTCCCAGAGCATGTTGTCAGAGCCAGAATTCACAATGGCATCTGCACACCAACCAACCATCTACACATCCATCCATCTGTCTGTCCATCTCACAGATGATTCCCACAAACACATCCTTTTCTGAGACTTGGAGTTTTTTTTCTCTTTGAAATGCAGGTTGGACTTGACATGCATGTCTTCTTGTGCCCTGGAAAAATAGCAGGCTTCCACTCAAAGATCTCTGGCCACACCCTCCGGATGCTGGCTCTTTTACTCAAATGTCATCCCTGGCTTCCCAGAACCAGGAATGAAAGGTCTCTGCCCCTCTTTCCAGAGTCCCCTTCTGCCTCAGTCTTTCATCCACTGAATTCTTCAACCACAGTCATCTCTTTCAACACCTCCCAGAATTCACCCATGCTGTTCCCACTTTCAGGACTGCCCTTCCTTCTCCTCTCTCGGGGCTTCCACGACACTGATCACAGAATTATGCACGAAGATATGCCCGTGGACATCTCTCAAGCTAGAGTTGGGGTTGCTTAAAAGCAAGCGTGTGGACATGATCCATCTCTGAACTCTCAGTGCATATGCTTTGGGCTGGATTCATAACAGTCTCCAGTTATGCTGGTGGGTGCATGGACGAGTGAATGAATCAATGAGGGGCGCATGAATGAGTGCAAGGCCAGGTGAGGGGTTGGGTGAGGGGCTGAGTGTGTGGATGGATGGAAGAGTGGATGATAACTGTTCTGATGTTTTCACCTGCCCTATCTGCTTCCATGGAGCCACCCCTCTGACCCTCCCGCACAGAATTTATCTGTAATCATCCAGAACAGACCTACCTCTTTAGAAGTTTTTTCCTCAGTGTTAGAAGTTGTTCTTGATGAATAACACATCTACCCTATAGCTTTGGAGCAGAACTGAAGTTGACAAGTTGACAGCTGGGCAGACTGAGCCCTCAGAGGAAGGGAACAGAAGTGCCTGGGAGGGCCATCTGCCTTGCATGAGACCAAAGATAGGAAAGCGATTTCTCTTTTCCTCCTGCACTGCCTTGGGGTATCTAGATCCACTGTGTACATGGAAGGCTCCCCTTCCTATTGCTAGACTGTCCTAAATTTCACCGCTGTGGTTTAGTTGCTCATTCATGTCTGTCTCTTTGTGACCCCATGGACTATAGCCCACCAGGCTCCTCTGTCATGAGATTCTCCAGGCAAGAAGACTGGAGCGACTTGCTATTTCCTTTTCCAAAATATACCACTGGATCAAATCATTTCCAGTGAGGCTTTGCCTTCTTTAGACAGCCTTTGCCACAGATATGTTCACTGCTTCTAGAAGACATTGAAATTTTATTTTTAATTTTAATATTATACTTTTGGCCACACTGTGTGACTTGTGAGATTCTTAGTGCCCTGATTAGGGATCAGACCCAGGCCTTCGGCAGTGAAAATGTGGAGTCCTAAGCACTGGGCCACCAGAGAATTGACATTTTAGTATAAAATACCTTTTTCTCTGTCACGAGAGGTGGAATTTCTAATGGCTGAAGGAGATGAGGTAACTTTGCTGTGTAAGCCTGAGGCCCTCCAAACAGTGGGCAGAGAGAGACTATGTCCACAATTTTAAGAATTCAGGGGCTCACCTTGTGGCTCAGTGGATAAGAACCCGTCTGCCAATGCAGGAGACACAGGTTTGATCCCTGACCTGGGAAGATCCCACATACCGCAGAGCAGCTAAACCCACACATCAACAAATACCCAGCACAGCCAAAAATAAATAAATAAAAGTTGTTTTTTTTTTTTTTTTAAAAGAATTCAGTCATAGCCAACTGCAGTTGCAGTTGGAGGCATTCCTTTGGTCAACTCAGCAGCCTTCCCCTCTTTTATAAAACACTACTCTCCATTTTCTTTTTTGACAAAACGCCTCACTCCACCTCAGTACGTTCAGTTTTAAGGTGGCTAATAATCAGCAGCCATGTCCAGAGCCCAGCCTACATTTCCTGCGTCACTTTCCTCCTTGACTGGGTGTCCCCTGTTAGGGTAGAATCTACCCAGCTGTGCACACTAGCCAGCTGCCTCCTGATGCTATACAGTCAGTAGCCATGATCCCCTACTAGAAGGATCTAAAAGAAATTGATCAGTTTAGGGCTGAGGTGGGGGCACAAGAAGGACCTGACACTATACCTGAAGGGCTTTTTGGGGGTGAACCTGAGCAGGACTAGGGCACGGAAACTGGATGGGAGACCTCTCTGCAAACCTGCCGTGGATCTGAGCCAGACTTGAAATTCAGGAACAGCAATTACCCTTGTCCAACCAGAGTCAGAGCCAGGAGGAGGGTTGGGGGGGTGGGGGCGGTTCCTGTGTTTTCCTTCCTTTGCTTGGGCAAGTTGGTAGAGGTTGGTGCTGGTAGTGGAGCTGCCCTCTTCCAGCCCAGGGTGGCTGCCCCACCAGACCTGCCTCCCTTAACTCATTTGTGAGTCTCGCCTGGGGAGGTGGGCAGGGTGTGAAGACTTATATGTATCAGAGGAGCAGGACAGTGGCTCAGTGTTGGGGAGCGTCTCTTTCTTTTATCTCTGAAATACAGTTTTATGACTATTAGTATTCAGTTCATTTCAGTTACTCAGTCATGTCCAACTCTTTGTGACCCCATGGACTGCAGCATGCCTGGCTTCCCTGTCCTTCACCATCTCCCAGAGTTTACTCAAACTCATGTCCATTGACTCAGTGTTGCCATCCAACCATCTTGTCCTCTGCCTCACCCTTGTCCTTCTGCCTTCTATTTTTCCCAGCATCAGGGTCTTTTTCAATGAACCGACTCTTCACATCAGGTGGCCAAAGTATTGGAGCTCAGCTTCAGCATCAGTCCTTCCAATAGATATTTTGGGTTGATTTCCTTTAGGATGGACTGGTTTGATCTCCTTGAAGTCCAAGGGACTCTCAAGACTCTTCTCCAGCTCCAACTGATAGGGACAGAGTAGAATAGGTAGATGGTTGTTGAGTTCTAGTAGGGGATTGTAGGTAGAAGGGAAACACCTGAGAAAGGTTGGGAGGCTAGTGAGTTGATGATAACTCAGGAGAGCTGCTCCTTGTTCAGTAAAGCAGGCTTGACTAGGCATAAACAGCCAATGAAGGAGGAGCTGGCGAAGAAGCAACCAATGATGTACGTCCTGCATCTGCATCTACTTGAGCGGGGTGGTCTTCTACCAGCCTATATATATTGCTGCCCACTCAGTTGAGAGAGAGCAGAGCAGAGCAGAGCTTTCCTGCCTGGGTGTTTGCACCTCTTACAAGTACCCTATCCTAATAAATCCTCTTCTTGCCTATCACTCTGCCTCTCGCTGAATTCCTTCTGCGTTGAGGCACGAAGAACCTGAGCCTCAATGGGTGCAGACGTTGGGTGAGTGCTGGATTAAGTCCTGGCCACATGAGTTTGAGTCCCAGATAGGGTTTTGGCTGGGATTGAGTCCTGACTATGTGGCTTCACGTCCCAAGCAGGGTTTGGGCTGGGGTTAAGCCTTAGCCACGTGGGTTGGAGTCCCAAACCGGGTTTTGGCTAGGTTCAAGCCCCAGTCACATGGGTTCAAGTCCCAAACAGGGTTTTGGCTGGAATTTAAGCCCCAGTCACGTGGGTTCAAGTCCCAAGCAGGGTTCGATCAGGTCTGGGCCCTGGATTGAAGTCTCAAACCGAGGTAAAACCCTTTCAGTTATGCCTAAATGCTTTGCCACAATCCTTACATTTATAAGGTTTCTCTCTGGTGAGGATTTGTCAATGGTGACTAAGCTTTGGGTTCTGATTAAAGGTTTTGCCACATCCTGTACATTTGAAAGATTTCCCTCCTGTATGAATTTTCTTAAGTCTATTTAGATGTGATGGGTTCTGAAAGACTTTCCCACACATATTACACTTGTTTGGTTTGTGTGGATTCTGAATAGTCTGCTGTCGAATAAAGGTAAAACCCTTTCACAACCACGGGCAGTGTTTCAGCACTCAGCCTTCTCCATGGTCCAGTTCTCAACATCCATACATGATTACTGGAAAAACCATAGTTTTGACTATATGGACCTTTGTAGTGCGTAATTTATTCTCTGGTTCTTTTTGTTATTATTATTGGAAAATAGTTGACTTACAATAATGTATCATTTTCCTGCTATATAGCAAAAAAGTTTTCCTTCCTATTTAGGTCGCCTCAGAACACTGAGTAGAGTTCCCTGAGCTATACAGTAAGCTTTTATTAGTCGTCTTTTTTTTTTTTAGATCATGCACCACGTTTTATGTCAGATGCCCCAGGGTTTACATCAAGTGGTGGTAGTTTAGTCACTCAGTTGTGTCCAACTTGTGAACCCATGGACTGTAACATACCTCTGTCCATGGGGTTCTCCAGCAGGAATACTGGAGTGGGTTGCCATTCCCCTCTCCACAGTTAGCTATTTTACACATATCATCAATAGTGTATATGTGTCAATCCCAGTTCATCCCACGTCCCTTCCCCCACTTCATAAAACTAAGTTTGTTCTCTATATGTGTGACTCTATTTTGGGGAGCAGCTCTTCTGCCTGCTCACTGCTTGTGGGCTACCCTTGCAGACTAAATGCTTCCCTGGGTCTGGGCTTCAGGCAGGCAAGCCACTTGACAGTACAGAATCCTGAGGTCCAGAAATGGTGAGTGGCTTACCTGGGCCCCAGTGGCCCATGGAACCCTAAACAGCTTCCGAAATGCAAGGTATCTATTCCAGGGACAGAATGACAACTCCCCTACCTACCAACCCTGGTTCACCTCTAAGCACCTCCCAGGTCTGGCCTCTTGATCTCCGACAAGTGATGAGAGATCTTGGTGTGGCTTTCCAACTGAACAAACACTGCTGTCCAACTCTTGGGCCTCGGCCTTCTGAGTCAAGGCCTTTACTTTGACTTCTGTCTCCCTTTTCCTGTCCTGACATGTCCAGGCCCTCCCTTGCCTTGGGCTCTCTCCCCTGCACCTTCTTACCCCACCCTCTAGGAAGTCTTACCCAAGTCTCTTCTCCCTGTTCGGAGCAGCTTGCTGGCACTACTGCTTGATATCTTGGAGGCTTACAAGCACCGCTCATCTTTCCTGGAGTCTGGAGTGTGGAGTCTGGTCGCCTGTTTCTGAGATGCCAGAGCCCTGCCCTGTGCTGCACTTAGCTAAATGAGGAAGGAAGGGGTAATTTCCCAGCTCTAGCTGGGTCTCAAGTAATCAGGTTGGGGTAAAGGAAAACGGTCCAGAATTCTACTTGCTGGGCTCTGCTGAAACTTCTTAGAGAAAGCATATTTCTTGGTGTCTCATATAATCCCCAGCTGAGTGGAGGGGAAGGGAAGCAGCATACCCCCTGGTGTTATACGTGTGCCCTCAAGGAGACGTACACAGACACCAAGATCCCACTTCATGCGAAAGAAAAAGAGAAAAACAAAAAAGAAAGAAAGAAAAAGAAAATCCAACCTCATGAGCTTTTCTTAACACCTGAGCGTGTGCATGGTCCCCTAGGGGTGCATGTACACACACGCCCTGACCCAGGCCCACGTCCTCATAGGAAACACATGTTCATAGGTCCCAGAGTTGCACACGTACAGATATTGAGGCTCAGGAGCATGGGCACACCTGCACCCATCCACACACACACATGCACATTCATACGGGGCCTGTGGATCAATATGCCCCTGAGCACACAATCACAGGTGCCCCAGGGTAAACATGACAGACACCATGGTCCAGGCTCCTACACATTTGTGCGTTCATCCACACACACATGTGCATTCATGAGCCCCCCCCGCCTCCCGCCAGGGGACATGAGCACAGCCAGGCAGGCCCAGGTCGATGGAAACATCTGCAGCCGTGCCCACACACAAGCCTGCCTCAGGCTCTCGGGTATACGTGTGTCCTGATACCCAGAATCAGTCCCAGGTGTGTACCCAATCAATCACACTGGCAGGGGCTTCCCCCGGTGGTCCAGTGGGTAAGGACACCGCCTTGCAGTGCAAGGGGCGCCGGTTCGATCCCTGGCCTGGGAAGATCCCACGTGCCGCGGAGCGGCTGGACCGATGTGTCCAATGACTGAGCCGGAGCTCTGGAGCTCATGAGCCCAGAGCCGGCACTCTGCGACGACAAATGCCACCGCGATGGGAGGCCCACAGGAGCCAAAGAACAAAGACGGATGAAAATAGAGAAATGAAAGACCAATAGAAGTGGCCCGCCTGCTCCCCTCCCTCTCCAACCCGACCCCCCACCCCAAATAAATAAATAAATCTTTAAAAAAAAAAATCACACTGGCAAATGCATGGGCAGCTGGGGTATAGGAACACAGACACCAGACACACAAGCCTGGGCCAGTGGGCTCCCCTGCACCTGTGCACTTACACGCAGCCATGCATGTGCACCCACGGGTATACACATGTGCACAGAGAAACGAACACTCATGCTTGTACTCGTGGCAATAGGAATTTGAACTTAGGATCTCATGCATAAGCACATCTTCGTGCACGTATGCAATTGCTTTATTTTTTTCCTTTATTTTAAAGATTTTACAGAGTTTTGTTGTTCACCAACATGTATGTTCCCAGATCATTCATATGCATATCCCTGGACCCTCCCCCCACCCAGTTCCCTGCCTCCCACCCCTCCAGACCATCGCCCCAAGTGGTTGTAGGTACTCCTATTCCCCTAGCACAATGACAATAGCTATCTTTTCCACACATGACAGTATAGGCTTCCATGTTACTCCCTCCATGCCTCCCTCCCACTGTTCGGTCTCCACAATGTCTTTATGTCTATTCTCTGTTTTTTCATGAGTTCACTGCGTGTGTTATCATGACCATCTTACTAGATCCCATATATATGAGTTAGTATACTGTACTTGTCTTTCTCTTTTTGACTTACTTCACTTTTTATGATAGATTCTAGAGCCAGCCACCTCATTACGACTGAGTCTTCTGCATTTCTTTTAACAGCTGAGTAGTATTCCATTGTATATATGTACCAGAGCTTCTGTATTCATCCATTTGTCGATGGACATCTAGGTTGCTTCCATGTTCTGGCTATTGTATAGAGAGCTGCAATGAACATTGGGGTACAGGTGCCTCTTTCATACGCAATTGCTTTTCACAAGCATCCTGGGAAGGGTACAGGCCCTTGTGTCCCTTCCTAGGCCCATCTGTACCCTAGCACTTCTGCACACATGTGCATAGAAAGAGCTTGCTGGTGTCTCTGCCTCTTCTTATGAAAGGTCCCCAATCCTATTGGATTATGACCAGCTCTTATAATCTCATTTAAATATGACTTTCTTAAGGGTCCTATGTTCAAAATTTGTCACACTGGAGGTGAGGGCTTCAACATATGAATTTGTGTGTCTGTTCGTCACTCAGTCGTATCTGACTCTTTGCAACCCCATGGACTGTTGCCCACTAGGCTCTTCTGTGCATGAGATTCCCCAGGAAAGAATACTGGAGTGGGTTGCCATTTCCTCCTCAGGGGGTCTTCCCATCGCAGGGATCAAACCTGGGTCTCCTGCATTGCAGGCAGATTCTTTACTGTCTGAGCCACCAGGGAAGCCTTATGAATTTGTGGTCGGACACAATTCAGGTCCTAACAGTCACCAAACAAAGCACTACCTTGAGCTAAAGCAGGATGGCTACGGCTCCTCCTTTTCCTCAGATGCCTTCCTGAGACGTGTCTGTGCAGAAACCAGATGGAGAGGAGGAGTAACAGACACGATCACAGACCTTCTTGTAGATACAGAATTCCTGATTGCTTGTGAAGTAGTGCACTTAAAAAATGTCACATTAAAAAAAAAAGTCACATTTACTGAGGTGTATTTTACATACAGTAAAATGTCTCCTTTGTACTGTACAGTTCTCTGAGGCTTAACCAACTAAAGCTAATTGGTTAATTGCCACTATTAGGAGAGAAATTCTCTCACTCAAAATAGTTCTTTCTGTGGCTGTGCTGAAGTCAGCCTCTCTCTCCACTCCTAACCCCTCCCTGGTGACCGCTGATCTGTGTGCTATCCCCAGGTATTTCACTTCATGCATGCTCAGTCATGTCTGACTCTTTGCAACCCCATGGACTGTAGCCAGCCAGGCTCCTCTGTCCATGGGATTCTCCAGGCAAGAATACTGGAGTGGGTGGACATGCCCTTCTCCAGGGGATCTTCCCAACCCAGGGATCAAACCTAGGTCTCCTGCATTGTACCAGGGAAGCCCTATAATGTTGCTTTTTCTGAAATGCCAATTAGGCAGAATTGGACATTATATAGCCTTGTTATTCAGGCTTCTTTCACTCAGCCTTACTGCATTTGAGGGTCATCTATGTTGAATGTATCAGTAGTTTGCTTTTCATTGCTGAGTAGTAAGGATGTATCAGTTTCTTTATTTGTCAGCAGTTGAAAGACGTTTGGGTTGTTTCTAGGTTGGGGTGATTGTGAACAAAGCTATTATGGATATTTGCATATATGTTTTTATATAAACATGTTTTCTTTTTTTGTATAAACATAAGTTTTACTTTTTTGGATAAATATCTATGAGTGGGATTGCTGGGTTCTATGGTAGGTGTATGTTTCACTTTAGAAGAAACTGCCCAATTATTTTCCAAAGTAACATAACCATTTAACATTCCAAACAGCATCATGAGACACTCTCAGTCTCACTGACACTTAGTATGGTCAGTCTTTTTAAGTTTTGCCCTTTTATTAAGTGTATAAAGATATCCCTTGGTGGTTTTTCTTTGCATTTCGCTAATGATTAATGATGCTGAGTGTCATTTCACATGTTTACATGCCATCTGTGGATCCTCTTTGGTGCAATGTCAGTTCAAATCTTTTGCCCTTTTGGAAACTGGGTTGCTGGTTTTCTTGTTATTTATTTGTGGAAATTCTTTATATATTCTGTATACTGCTCCTTTGTCAATAACACAATTTTGAAAATATTTTTTCCCAGTTTGTGGCCTATCCTTTCACTTAAAAAATGAATTTTTTTATTGGAGTATTGTTGATTTACAATACTGTGTTCGTTTCAGGTGTACAGCAAAGTGAATCTGTTATAAATATATCCACTCTTTTAAAAAAATATGTATTTATTTGGCTGGGCTGGATCATTGTGGTGGCATGTGGGATCTCTGATCTTCATTGCAGCGTGTGGATCTTTAGCTGCAGCATGTGAACCCTTGGATGTGGCATGTGGGATCTAGTTCTCTGACTAAGGTTCAAACCCAGAACCCCTGCATTAGAAGCTTGGAGGCTTAGCTAGTGGACCACCAGAGAAATCCCTATATCCACCCATTTAAAGGTTCTTTTCCCATGTATATATAGGCCATTGCAAAATATTGAGTACAGTTCACTGTGCTATATAGCAGGTTCTTACAATTTATTTTTTTTATATATGTGTGTATTCATTCACTCAGTTGTGTCCAACTCTTTGTCGCTCCATGGATGGTAGTCCATGAGGCTCCTCTGTCCGTGAAATTTTCCAAGCAAGAATACTGGAGTGGGCTGCCATTTCCTACTCCAGGGAATCCTTCTGACCCAGGGATCTAGAGTCTCTTGTGTCTCCTACATTGGCAGATGAATTCTTTACCACTAGTGCCACCTGGGAAGTGATTTTACATATAGTATGAGCATATGTCATTTCCCCATATCCCCAATTATTTTCCAAAGTAACATAACCATTTAACATTCCAAACAGCATCATGAGACACTCTCAGTCTCACTGACACTTAGTATGGTCAGTCTTTTTAAGTTTTGCCCTTTTATTAAGTGTATAAAGATATCCCTTGGTGGTTTTTCTTTGCATTTCGCTAATGATTAATGATGCTGAGTGTCATTTCACATGTTTACATGCCATCTGTGGATCCTCTTTGGTGCAATGTCAGTTCAAATCTTTTGCCCTTTTGGAAACTGGGTTGCTGGTTTTCTTGTTATTTATTTGTGGAAATTCTTTATATATTCTGTATACTGCTCCTTTGTCAATAACACAATTTTGAAAATATTTTTTCCCAGTTTGTGGCCTATCCTTTCACTTAAAAAATGAATTTTTTTATTGGAGTATTGTTGATTTACAATACTGTGTTCGTTTCAGGTGTACAGCAAAGTGAATCTGTTATAAATATATCCACTCTTTTAAAAAAATATGTATTTATTTGGCTGGGCTGGATCATTGTGGTGGCATGTGGGATCTCTGATCTTCATTGCAGCGTGTGGATCTTTAGCTGCAGCATGTGAACCCTTGGATGTGGCATGTGGGATCTAGTTCTCTGACTAAGGTTCAAACCCAAAACCCCCTGCATTAGAAGCTTGGAGGCTTAGCTAGTGGACCACCAGAGAAATCCCTATATCCACCCATTTAAAGGTTCTTTTCCCATGTATATATAGGCCATTGCAAAATATTGAGTACAGTTCACTGTGCTATATAGCAGGTTCTTACAATTTATTTTTTTTATATATGTGTGTATTCATTCACTCAGTTGTGTCCAACTCTTTGTCGCTCCATGGATGGTAGTCCATGAGGCTCCTCTGTCCGTGAAATTTTCCAAGCAAGAATACTGGAGTGGGCTGCCATTTCCTACTCCAGGGAATCCTTCTGACCCAGGGATCTAGAGTCTCTTGTGTCTCCTACATTGGCAGATGAATTCTTTACCACTAGTGCCACCTGGGAAGTGATTTTACATATAGTATGAGCATATGTCATTTCCAATCCCCCAATTTGTCTCCCCCTCTTATCCCCTGGTAATCATAAGTTTGTTTTCTATATCTGTAACTCTACTTCTGTTTTGTAAATAAGCTCATTTGTATCCTCCCTTCTTTTCTAGATTCCACATATAAATGATATCATAGGATATTTGTCCTGTGTCTGACTTAATTCACTCGGTATGATAATCTCAAGGTCCATCCATGTTTCTGCAAATGGCATTATTTTGTTCTTTTTTACGGCTGAGTAATATTCCATTGTATGTATGTACCACATCTTCTTTATCTGTTCCTCTGTTGATGGACATTTAGGTTGCTTCCATGTCCTGGCTATTGTAAATAGTGCTACAATGAACATTAGGGTATACATATCTTTTTTTTTTTGGTGGGGGTGGGGAGGGAGGGGAGCAGGCGGGCCACTTCTATTGGTCTTTCATTTATCTGTTTTCATCCATCTTTGTTCTTTGGCCCGTGTGGGCCTCCCATCGTGGTGGCCTCTATTGTCTCAGAGCACTGGCTCTGGGTGCATGCGCTCCAGAGCTCCCGCTCAGTAATTGGACACATTGGTCCAGTCGCTCCGCGACACGTGGGATCTTCCCAGGCCAGGGATCAAACCGGCGCCCCTTGCACTGCAAGGTGGTGTCCTTACCCACTGGACCACCAGGGAAGCCCAGGTGTACATATCTTTTTGAATTATGATTTTCTTTGGGTATATGCCCAGGGGGATGGGACTGCAGAGTCATATGGTAGTTCTATGTTTAGGTTTTTTTTGGGGGGGCCACTTTTATTGGTCTTTCATTTATTTATTTTCACCCATCTTTGTTCTTTGGCCTGTGTGGGCCTCCCATCACAGTGGCCTCTTTTGCTGCAGAGCACTGGCTCTGGGCATATGCGCTCCAGAGCCCTGGCGTGGTAATTGGACACATTGGTCCAGCTGCTCCGTGGCACGTGGGATCTTCCCAGGCCAGGGATCGAACCAGTGCCCCTTGCACTGCAAGGCGGTGTCCTTACCCACTGGACCACCAGGGAAGCCCAGGTGTACATATCTTTTTGAATTATGATTTTCTTTGGGTATATGCCCAGGGGGATGGGACTGCAGAGTCATATGGTAGTTCTATGTTTAGGTTTTTTTTGGGGGGGCCACTTTTATTGGTCTTTCATTTATTTATTTTCACCCATCTTTGTTCTTTGGCCTGTGTGGGCCTCCCATCACAGTGGCCTCTTTTGCTGCAGAGCACTGGCTCTGGGCATATGCGCTCCAGAGCCCTGGCGTGGTAATTGGACACATTGGTCCAGCTGCTCCGTGGCACGTGGGATCTTCCCAGGCCAGGGATCGAACCAGTGCCCCTTGCACTGCAAGGCGGTGTCCTTACCCACTGGACCACCAGGGAAGCCCAGGTGTACATATCTTTTTGAATTATGATTTTCTTTGGGTATATGCCCAGGGGGATGGGACTGCAGAGTCATATGGTAGTTCTATGTTTAGGTTTTTTTTGGGGGGGGCCACTTTTATTGGTCTTTCATTTATTTATTTTCACCCATCTTTGTTCTTTGGCCTGTGTGGGCCTCCCATCACAGTGGCCTCTTTTGCTGCAGAGCACTGGCTCTGGGCATATGCGCTCCAGAGCCCTGGCGTGGTAATTGGACACATTGGTCCAGCTGCTCCGTGGCACGTGGGATCTTCCCAGGCCAGGGATCGAACCGGCGCCCCTTGCACTGCAAGGCGGTGTCCTTACCCACTGGACCACCAGGGGAAGCCCCTATGTTTAGTTCTTTAAGGAACTTCCATACTGTTCTCCATACTGGTTGTATCAATTTACACCTCCCCCACCCCGCCAATAGTGTAGGAGAGTTCCCTTTTATCCACACCCTATCCAGCATTTATTGTCCGTAGATTAAAAAAAAAAAAATAACTTAAAGAAATGCATTTATTTATGAATTTTTGGCTCACTTAGGTCTTCGTGTGGGCAAACGGGAGCTACCCTCTTATTGTGGTTCATGAGCTTCTTATTGGGGTGGCTTTCCTTCTTGTATAGTAAGGGCTCTAGGGCACATGGGCTTCAGTAGTTGTGGAGCATGAGCTTAGTTGCCCTAATGCACATGGACTCTTTCTCCAGCAGGGATCAAACCCATGTCTCCTGCATTGGCAGGTGGATTCTTACCCACTGGACCACCAGGGATATCCTGTAGATTTTTTGAGGATGGCCATTCTGACTGGTGTGAGATGGTATCTCATTGTAGTTCTGATTTGCATTTTTATAATAATGAATAATGTTGACCATTTTTTCATACACTTTTTGGCCATCCACACGTCTTCTTTAGAGAAATGTCTCTTTAGATCTTCTGCCCATAGTTTTTTTTTTGTTTGTTTGCCAGCAGCACTGCTTTAATAAGTGTGCTCTGCCAGGTCTTATAAAGAGCATTGCTTCTTCTGGCTTTGGTTTTTCTCGTGGTCACTCAGAAAAGCTCTGTGTCCATGACACCGGAAGCCGAGAAGCAGAGCTGGGATTCTGGGACCTTCTCTTTCCAGGGACTTGATATCCCAAGACTGCTTGGTGGTCCTTTCTTTCCCTTTCTTTCTTTCTCTCTTTGTTCTTTCTTCTTTTTTTAAATTTTGGCCTCTTTTATTTATTTTTTTAAATTTATTTATTTTCATCCGTCTTTTTATTCTTTGACCTGTGTGGGCCTCCTATCACAGTGGCCCCTCTCGTTGCAGAGCAGCAGCTCTGGGTACACACTCCCCAGAGCACTGGCTCGCTATTGGACACATTGGTCCAGCCACTGCTCAGCACGTGGGATCCCCCCGGACCAGGGATCAAACCGGTGACCCCTGCACTGTAAGGCAGACTCTACTCACTGGACCACCAGGGAAGCCCTCTTTCTTTCTTTCTTTTTTTAATAATTATTTTTATTTTACTTTGAGTTTTGTTGTTTACAGATATGTAAACAACATATGTACATCCCTGGCCCCCTCCCTCCTCCACCCACTCCCAGTCCCCTCCATCCCACCCCTCCAGGCCGTTGCACAGCGCCCCTGCAGGATTCTCCATTCCCACAGCACAGTGACACTAGCTAACTCTTTCACATATGATAGTATAGGTTTCCATGTTACTCCCTCTATGCCTCCCACCCACTGCTCATTCCCCACGATGTCCATACGTCTGTTCTCTATGTCTGTTTTTTCATCGCTTCTCTGCGTGTGTTGTCATTATCATCTTACTAGATTCCATATATATGTGTTAGTATACTGTACTTGTGTTTCTCTTTTTGACTTACTTCACTTTGCATAATAGGTTATAGATTTATCTGCCTCATTAGGACTGATTCTTCTGCATTTATTTTTACAGCTGAGAAGTACTCCATTGTGTATATGCACCAGAGCTTTTTTATCCATTCATTCATTGATGGACAGCTAGGTAGCTTCCATGTTCTGGCTATTGTATAGAGAGGTTCAATGAACATTGGGGTACAGGTGCCTCTTTCAGTTTTGATTTCATCAGAGTATAAGCCTAATAGTGGGATTGCTGGGTCGTATGGTACTTCTATGTTTAGTTTTTTTTTTTTTTTTTTTTTTAAAGATTTATTTATTTATTTATTTTGGGCGGGGGTGGGGTGAGGAGGGAGGGGAGCAGGCGGGCCACTTCTATTGGTCTTTCATTTGTCCGTTTTCATCCATCTTTGTTCTTGGCTCCTGTGGGCCTCCCATTGCGGTGGCCTCTGTTGTCGCAGAGCACCGGCTCTGGGCACATGAGCTCCAGAGCTCCGGCTCGGTGATTGGACACATCAGTCCAGCCGCTCCGCGGCACGTGGGATCTTCCCAGGCCAGGGATCGAACTGGCGCCCCTTGCACTGCAAGGTGGTGTCCTTACCCACTGGACCACCAGGGAAGCCCTATGTTTAGTTTTTTAAGGAATCTCCATACTGTCTTCCACAGCAGCTGTATCAATTTACATTCCCACCAGCAATTCAAGAGTGTTCCCTTTTCTCCGCACCCTCTCCAGCATTTATTGTCTGTAGATTTGTTAATGATGGCCTTTCTGACTGGCGTGAGATGATTGTATCTTTCTAATAACGAATAATGTTGAACATCTTTTCATGTGCTTTTTGGCCATCCATATGTCTTCTTTGGAGAAATGTCTCTTTATATCTTCTGCCCAGTTTTGATTGGCTTTTTTTGGGGTGCATGATGATTGTATCTTTCTAATAACGTTGTTGATCGCACTATCTACTGCACCCAGATGTCCATACGTCTGTTCTCTATGTCTGTTTTTTCATCGCTTCTCTGCGTGTGTTGTCATTATCATCTTACTAGATTCCATATATATGTGTTAGTATACTGTACTTGTGTTTCTCTTTTTGACTTACTTCACTTTGCATAATAGGTTATAGATTTATCTGCCTCATTAGGACTGATTCTTCTGCATTTATTTTTACAGCTGAGAAGTACTCCATTGTGTATATGCACCAGAGCTTTTTTATCCATTCATTCATTGATGGACAGCTAGGTAGCTTCCATGTTCTGGCTATTGTATAGAGAGGTTCAATGAACATTGGGGTACAGGTGCCTCTTTCAGTTTTGATTTCATCAGAGTATAAGCCTAATAGTGGGATTGCTGGGTCGTATGGTACTTCTATGTTTAGTTTTTTTTTTTTTTTTTTTTTTTAAGTTTTTTTTTTTTTTTTTTTTTGGGGGGGGGGGGGGGGGGGGGGGGGGGAGCAGGCGGGCCACTTCTATTGGTCTTTCATTTGTCCATTTTCATCCATCTTTGTTCTTTGGCTCCTGTGGGCCTCCCATCGCGGTGGCCTCTGTTGTCGCAGAGCACCGGCTCTGGGCACATGAGCTCCAGAGCTCCGGCTCGGTGATTGGACACATCAGTCCAGCCGCTCCGCGGCACGTGGGATCTTCCCAGGCCAGGGATCGAACTGGCGCCCCTTGCACTGCAAGGTGGTGTCCTTACCCACTGGACCACCAGGGAAGCCCTATGTTTAGTTTTTTAAGGAATCTCCATACTGTCTTCCACAGCAGCTGTATCAATTTACATTCCCACCAGCAATTCAAGAGTGTTCCCTTTTCTCCGCACCCTCTCCAGCATTTATTGTCTGTAGATTTGTTAATGATGGCCTTTCTGACTGGCGTGAGATGATTGTATCTTTCTAATAACGAATAATGTTGAACATCTTTTCATGTGCTTTTTGGCCATCCATATGTCTTCTTTGGAGAAATGTCTCTTTATATCTTCTGCCCATTTTTGATTGGGTCATTATTTATTAGTTTTTGAAATTGAGCTGCATGAGCTTTTTGTATATTTTGGAGATGAATCCCTCATCGTGTTGCTTCATTTGTAAATATTTTCTTCCATTCTGAGGGTTGTCTTTTTGTTTTGTTTAGAGTTTCCTTTGCTGTGTAAATGCTCTTAAGTTTAATCAGATCCCATTTGCTTATTTTTGTTTTTATTTTCATTACTCTAGGAAGTAGATCAAAAAAAATATCTTGCTGTGATTTATGTCAAAGAGTGTTCTGCATATCTTTTACTCCAAGAGTTTTATAGTGTCCAGACGTATATTTAGGTCTTTAATTGATTTAGAGTTTATTTTTTTCTGTACGGTGTTAGGGAGTGTCCTAATTTCATTCTTTTACATGTAGCTGCCCAGTTTTCCCAGCACTACTTATTGAACTCACATTTTCACTTTTGCATTATAGGGTGTGTTTTTTTGGCCACTTCCATTGATCTTTCGTTTATTTATTTTTGTTCTTTGGCCTGAGCGGGCCTCCCATCGCAGTGGCCTCTCTCACTGCAGAGCACCGGCTCCGGGCGCATGTGCTCTCCAGCTCAGTAATTGGACACATCCGTCCACCGCTCTGCAACACATGGGATCTTCCAGGCCAGGGATCTAACTGGTGCCCCTTGCACTGCAAGGTGATGTTCTTATCCACTGGACCACCAGGGAAGCCCGCATTATAGTTTTATATCTATTATTTCGTTTCATTTATTTGTTGTTGTTTTTCAGTCTATAAGTTATGTCCAAGTCTTTGTAACCCAATGGACACCAGGCTTCTCTGTCCCTTCACTATCTCACGAAGTTTGCTCAAACTTATGTCCTCTGAGTCAGTGATACTATCTAACCATCTCATCCTTTACTGCCACCTTCTCCTGCTCTCAATCTTTCCCAGCATCGAGGTCTTTTCCAATAAGACAGCTCTTTGCATTAGGTGACCAAAGTATTGGAGCTTCAGCTTTAGCATCAGTCCTTCCCTTCATTTCCACTTTGAACAAATATGTATTAAGTGTGCCAGGTACTGCTCTAGGTACCCAAAACACAGAGAACACAGCAGACACAAACACTTGTCTTTAGCAGTCTCCCATGCTCAGTATTATTCAATAGGCAATGTGCTGTGCTCAGTCGCTTCAGTCATGTCCAACTCTTTGTGACCCCACAGACTGTAGCCTGCCAGGCTCCTCTGTCCATGGGATTTTTCAGTCAAGGATACTGGAATGGGTTGCCATGCCCTCCTCCAGGGGATCTTCCCAACCCAGGGATCCAACCTGTGTCTTTTATGTCTCCTGGATCGGCAGACAGGTTCTTTCCCACTACAGCCACCTGGGAAGCCCAGGCCTCTTTTTCCAATTGGCAATGGAAAACACTAAATTAACATGGTGGAAATTCTATTTGTTCCCTGCCCCAATCCATTCTCTTTCCTTCCCTATCCTACCCTGTATCCCTGTGACTTCATCAGTCACGTTCTGCTCCATCTGGCTTGGCCAGTGAGAGACCCTGGTAGGTGACTGGACCACACAAGGACAGAGAAAGCTTGGGTGTTCATTGACTGGGGCTGAGTTCCAGCTCCTTCTTTCTGGGTTTCAGGAACACTGTTTCCTTTCCTGCTTCTTCAGGCCTAGACATGGTGGCGGTATCACTTTGATGCCAGTCCCTGAGAATTGGACACATCCGTCCAGTGCAACACATGGGATCTTCCAGGCCAGGGATCTAACTGGTGCCCCTTGCACTGCAAGGTGATGTTCTTATCCACTGGACCACCAGGGAAGCCCGCATTATAGTTTTATATCTATTATTTCGTTTCATTTATTTGTTGTTGTTTTTCAGTCTATAAGTTATGTCCAAGTCTTTGTAACCCAATGGACACCAGGCTTCTCTGTCCCTTCACTATCTCACGAAGTTTGCTCAAACTTATGTCCTCTGAGTCAGTGATACTATCTAACCATCTCATCCTTTACTGCCACCTTCTCCTGCTCTCAATCTTTCCCAGCATCGAGGTCTTTTCCAATAAGACAGCTCTTTGCATTAGGTGACCAAAGTATTGGAGCTTCAGCTTTAGCATCAGTCCTTCCCTTCATTTCCACTTTGAACAAATATGTATTAAGTGTGCCAGGTACTGCTCTAGGTACCCAAAACACAGAGAACACAGCAGACACAAACACTTGTCTTTAGCAGTCTCCCATGCTCAGTATTATTCAATAGGCAATGTGCTGTGCTCAGTCGCTTCAGTCATGTCCAACTCTTTGTGACCCCACAGACTGTAGCCTGCCAGGCTCCTCTGTCCATGGGATTTTTCAGTCAAGGATACTGGAATGGGTTGCCATGCCCTCCTCCAGGGGATCTTCCCAACCCAGGGATCCAACCTGTGTCTTTTATGTCTCCTGGATCGGCAGACAGGTTCTTTCCCACTACAGCCACCTGGGAAGCCCAGGCCTCTTTTTCCAATTGGCAATGGAAAACACTAAATTAACATGGTGGAAATTCTATTTGTTCCCTGCCCCAATCCATTCTCTTTCCTTCCCTATCCTACCCTGTATCCCTGTGACTTCATCAGTCACGTTCTGCTCCATCTGGCTTGGCCAGTGAGAGACCCTGGTAGGTGACTGGACCACACAAGGACAGAGAAAGCTTGGGTGTTCATTGACTGGGGCTGAGTTCCAGCTCCTTCTTTCTGGGTTTCAGGAACACTGTTTCCTTTCCTGCTTCTTCAGGCCTAGACATGGTGGCGGTATCACTTTGATGCCAGTCCCTGAGGAAGTCAACAGCCTTGTTGGTTTACTGAACCCTCTCTGCACCTCTGTAATGGTCCCCTCATTGAGGTCTCTTCAAATTTCCACCTATGTGTGCTTTGTGTGTCCTCACCTGCAGGGCTCTGGCTGACTCAATGAGTAGATATGTCATGTACTATTATTAGGAAGTGCTATGAAGAGAAATAAAACAGGATGCAGGACTTCAGAGGTGTTATGTTGGATAGTCAGGGAAGGCTTCCTGAGGAGATGATCTTTAAGCAGAGAAAACAAGAAAGTGATGGGGGCAGCCATGTAACTGCAAGTGATATGCATATCTTGGGAAGAGTGTTCAAGCAGAGGGGACACAGCAGGTGCCAAAGACCCTGAGGAGGGAATAATGCTTTGGTGTGTTTGAGGAACTATCATCAAGGAGGCTGGTGTGATTGGAGAGAATAGGTGAGTAGGGATGCTGGAGAGATTGGCGGAACAAGAATCATTATACTCATCTGCCAAAGGTGGAAACCCAGGGTTCAGGGAAAGGAGGGGCTGGCCTGAGGTCATCTCCACTCAATCCCCAACACATCTCCTCAATGTATCCTGTGTTTCTCGGGAACAGAAAGAGGGCTGCCACAGCTCCAGAGAGAATGTACAGCCTCCTGGGGAGGCCTGTCAAGTGGTTATGGTTCCAGTCCCTGGGGCCCCTGCCCTCTATGGCCCAGCCTGATCTCTGATCTGACTTAAGGACTTCCTCCTGTCCTCACAATAGCCAGAGGATGCTGTTATAATCCAAGGCAGTCCATGGTCCTACTCTGCACAGACCACATTCAATGGCAAATGTTAATAGAAGGGGGAACAATGGAAACTCCAGCGAGAGAGTTTATTTTCTTGGGCTCCAAAATCTCTGCAGACGGCGACTGCAGCCATGAAATTAAAAGACACTTGCTCCTTGGAAGAAAAGCTATGACAAACCTAGACAGCATATTAAAAAGCACAGACATCATTTTGCTGACAAAGGTCCGTATGTGTTTTCTGGTAGTCACGCATGGATGTGAGCATCGGACCATAAAGAAAGCAGAGTACCAAAGAATTGATGCTTATGAATTGTGATGCTGGAGAAGAATCTTGAGAGTCCCTTGGATAGCAAGGAGATCAAACCAGTCAATCACAAAGGAAATAAACCCATCATTGGAAGGACTGATGAAGCTCCAACACTTTGGCCACCTGATGTGAAGAACTGACTCACTGGAAAAGACCCTGATACTGGGAAAGATTGAGGGCAAAAGGAGAAGGTGGCAGAGGATGAGATGGTTGGATAGCATCACTGACTCAACGGACATAAATCTGAGGAAACTGTGGGAGATGGTGGAGGACAGGGAAGGCAGGCATGCTGCAGCACATGGGGTTGCAAAGAGTCAGACAGGACTTAGCAACTGAACAAAATGCAGACACCGACTGGCAGGTGAAAAGTCAAAAGTGACACACTGGGGTATGATCTACGCTGCTGTAATGCAGACTAAGGTGTGCTACCTTCAAGATACACATTGGCATCTGGAGACTCCTGGCATCACACACACAGGGTGGACACTTCTGTGGTCACAAAGCTAGACATATAGTTGTTGGTGAAGTCACCCAGATTGAAACAGGGGCACTGCCACTGACTGACATGATTGGCAGTGGACACCCATGTGGTCAATAGTTTTCACAACTCTGTGGTCAGAAGCTTTAGGACATGCACACTTATGGGGTCTCATAAGACTATGTTTTGAATACTCCAGGTGATACACAGACTCCTGTGGTGACATAGACTGCACTGTAAACACTTTTGGGGGTGATAATGACTGAAGTGTGGTAACCCCTGGGGTTACAGTGACAGGGGAATGGACACCCATTGTTGTTACACAGCCTAAGTAATTGACAGACCCACAATCAATCCGATCAGAGTGTATACACTTTAGGGGTAACACAGGGTTGTGTTGTGGAAAGCCTAGGATCCCAAAATTGGAGAATAAACATTCCTGTCATCACAAACCAGGGTGGAAACAATCTAGGAGTCACTCAGACTGAAGTAAGTACTCCACTGGGGACAGACATAAAGGTCCGTATGTGTTTCTGGTAGTCACGCATGGATGTGAGCATCGGACCATAAAGAAAGCAGAGTACCAAAGAATTGATGCTTATGAATTGTGATGCTGGAGAAGAATCTTGAGAGTCCCTTGGATAGCAAGGAGATCAAACCAGTCAATCACAAAGGAAATAAACCCATCATTGGAAGGACTGATGAAGCTCCAACACTTTGGCCACCTGATGTGAAGAACTGACTCACTGGAAAAGACCCTGATACTGGGAAAGATTGAGGGCAAAAGGAGAAGGTGGCAGAGGATGAGATGGTTGGATAGCATCACTGACTCAACGGACATAAATCTGAGGAAACTGTGGGAGATGGTGGAGGACAGGGAAGGCAGGCATGCTGCAGCACATGGGGTTGCAAAGAGTCAGACAGGACTTAGCAACTGAACAAAATGCAGACACCGACTGGCAGGTGAAAAGTCAAAAGTGACACACTGGGGTATGATCTACGCTGCTGTAATGCAGACTAAGGTGTGCTACCTTCAAGATACACATTGGCATCTGGAGACTCCTGGCATCACACACACAGGGTGGACACTTCTGTGGTCACAAAGCTAGACATATAGTTGTTGGTGAAGTCACCCAGATTGAAACAGGGGCACTGCCACTGACTGACATGATTGGCAGTGGACACCCATGTGGTCAATAGTTTTCACAACTCTGTGGTCAGAAGCTTTAGGACATGCACACTTATGGGGTCTCATAAGACTATGTTTTGAATACTCCAGGTGATACACAGACTCCTGTGGTGACATAGACTGCACTGTAAACACTTTTGGGGGTGATAATGACTGAAGTGTGGTAACCCCTGGGGTTACAGTGACAGGGGAATGGACACCCATTGTTGTTACACAGCCTAAGTAATTGACAGACCCACAATCAATCCGATCAGAGTGTATACACTTTAGGGGTAACACAGGGTTGTGTTGTGGAAAGCCTAGGATCCCAAAATTGGAGAATAAACATTCCTGTCATCACAAACCAGGGTGGAAACAATCTAGGAGTCACTCAGACTGAAGTAAGTACTCCACTGGGGACACAGGGTCTGAGGACAAACTGACTTTGGTGTGGAAAATTCTGGGGTCTCATGGCAGGGTGTGGACACTCCAGACAGGTAGAGAGTAGGCACTCCCAAGAGGTCGGAGACCAGGCCTAGGCAAGGCGGGCCCCTCCTGGGCCACACACTTGGGAGTGTGGACGCCTCTGCCTTGCAGACTCGGGATTAGACACTGCTCCTATCACAGTGACTTTTGGTGTCTACTTCTGATGTCACATAGACGGGGTGGACACAACTGGGGACACAGCCTGAGGTGAGTACTTTTACAGGGTCCCAAAGGCTGGTGTGTTTCTGCTCCAGGAAATGGAGACAATGGATACTCCTGGGATTATTCAAGATGTGCTGTCCACACCCCCAGGGCCTTGCGACTGTTATGTGGACGCTGCCTGAATACACACGGTAATAGGTGCGGATACTCCCATGTCACACCACCTTTTGTGTGGATACCGCTGTTTTACATTCCTGGAGTCATACAGTCTGGGGTGTGGACATTCCTGTGGTCCTACTGACGTGGGTGAGAAAACTCCTGGGTTAATAAGCTGTGGTGTGGGCCCCCTGGGGTTAGACTTGGTATGGACACTCCCAGGGTCACCAAATCAGGTACAAACACCTGGAGTTACAGACTGGGATGTCAGTAGTCCCGAGCTCGGTGGATGGGGTGTGTACAGAGAACAGTGATTTTCTAAAGATCTGTGAGTAAGCTGCAGAAACCAGATCTGCCTATGTAGCTGGTGTCACACCAGACTTTCTGACATTCCTTTAAGAGAAGGAATACAATTATAAAATTGTTCTGGGGAGCTTGCTGTTTTCCTAGTGGTTAGGATTCTGGGCTTTTACTGCTATGGTGCAGGTTCAATCCCTGATTGGGGAACTGAGATTCTCATAAGCCATGTGACACAGCCAAAAAATTTTTTTTTGTTCTGGGGAACCCTATCGCATCTGACCTGATCAAGTCTGTGGATCCCTTCATAGAATATTTTTAAAAGCATGCATGTGCATACACACACATTCTCTCTCTTAAATATACAGATCATAAAAACCAAGTAAACAGTAGTATGGTGGTTCCTCAGAAAATTAAACAGAATTTATCACATAATCCAGAAATCCCTGGATCCCAAATATATACTTTTGGGTATATATCCAAAGGAGATGAAAACAGGTAGAGTAGGCACTCCCAAGAGGTCGGGACCGCCGGGGGCCCCTGGGCCACACACTTGGGAGTGTGCCTCTGCCTTGCAGACTCGGGATTAGACACTGCTCCTATCACAGTGACTTTTGGTGTCTACTTCTGATGTCACATAGACGGGGTGGACACAACTGGGGACACAGCCTGAGGTGAGTACTTTTACAGGGTCCCAAAGGCTGGTGTGTTTCTGCTCCAGGAAATGGAGACAATGGATACTCCTGGGATTATTCAAGATGTGCTGTCCACACCCCCAGGGCCTTGCGACTGTTATGTGGACGCTGCCTGAATACACACGGTAATAGGTGCGGATACTCCCATGTCACACCACCTTTTGTGTGGATACCGCTGTTTTACATTCCTGGAGTCATACAGTCTGGGGTGTGGACATTCCTGTGGTCCTACTGACGTGGGTGAGAAAACTCCTGGGTTAATAAGCTGTGGTGTGGGCCCCCTGGGGTTAGACTTGGTATGGACACTCCCAGGGTCACCAAATCAGGTACAAACACCTGGAGTTACAGACTGGGATGTCAGTAGTCCCGAGCTCGGTGGATGGGGTGTGTACAGAGAACAGTGATTTTCTAAAGATCTGTGAGTAAGCTGCAGAAACCAGATCTGCCTATGTAGCTGGTGTCACACCAGACTTTCTGACATTCCTTTAAGAGAAGGAATACAATTATAAAATTGTTCTGGGGAGCTTGCTGTTTTCCTAGTGGTTAGGATTCTGGGCTTTTACTGCTATGGTGCAGGTTCAATCCCTGATTGGGGAACTGAGATTCTCATAAGCCATGTGACACAGCCAAAAAATTTTTTTTTGTTCTGGGGAACCCTATCGCATCTGACCTGATCAAGTCTGTGGATCCCTTCATAGAATATTTTTAAAAGCATGCATGTGCATACACACACATTCTCTCTCTTAAATATACAGATCATAAAAACCAAGTAAACAGTAGTATGGTGGTTCCTCAGAAAATTAAACAGAATTTATCACATAATCCAGAAATCCCTGGATCCCAAATATATACTTTTGGGTATATATCCAAAGGAGATGAAATCACTAGCTTGAAGAGGTATCTGTCCCATGTCACTGCAGTAGTCTCCACAACTCCAGAAATATGGAAACAACCTAGGTATCTTGTCCACAGATGGATGGGTAAAGAAAATGCAGCATGTGGATATGACAGAGTATTATTCAGCCATTAAAATAAAAACCCTGCCATTTGTGACTACACAGATGGACCTTGAGGGCATTATGCTAAATGAATTAAGTCAGAGAAACATGAATACTGTATATGGAATCTAAACATGGGAGAAGGTGGCACAAAAGGTACGGCTTTCAGTTTTAAGTTTTGAGATGTAATATACAGCATAGTGACTGTACTTATCAACACTGTACTGTATATTTGAAAGTTGCTACTGTTGATAATGGCTATACATGTGAGAGAAGGGGCATATGGGGGATTTCTGTACCTTCCTGTCAGTTTTGTTATAAACCTAAAACTGTTTTAAGAAAAAAAAGTCTCAAAAAAATTAACACTCAGTTTTTGGTAAAACTTGTTTCACGTTTATATATGTATATATATATGTTTGTGTTTGTTGGGTTGTGATATAAAATGGTTTTTTTTGATCAAAAAAGTTTACAGGCCACTGTAGTTGATTATACTGGCAAATAAAAGCACACATTAACCTACAGGAAAAAAAAGTTGCTAAGAGAACAAATCTTTTTTGAATTTATGTTGGGCCGCGCTGGGTCTTAGTGGGGGCTCCTCTCTAGCTATGGAGCACAGGTTTCAGTAGTTGTGGTGCACAGGCTTAGTTGCTCTGCCACATGTGGAATCTTCCCGGAGCAGGGATCAAACCTGTGTCCTCTGTAATAGCAGGCAGACTCTCAACCCATGAACCACCAGGGAAGTCTGAGAGCAAATCTGAAAAGCTTACCTCACAAGAAAAAAATTCTAATGATGCGATATGATAAATGGTAACTAAACTTGTGGCAGTCATTTTGCAACATATATCTAATAATTGCTGCATACTCTCCAATTGCACATTATATCAACATGTCAATTATAGATTAATAAAAGTAGAAAGTAGTATCATAACTACTTAACATAAAGTGAAACAACCTTGGGATGTTATAATATATGAACTTTTTTATTAGTACATCAAATTATAAGAACTTATTCAAAGTAGTGACCAATGTGAAGAATATTTTAAGATGCCCGCAACAACTGTAACACAGCATAAATAAGATTGAGAAAGTTGTAGTAACTGCTTTTCCTATGGTGATTTGTTGCCGGCATTCAGACTCCAGAGTAAAGCTAAACTTTCAGTTATATTAGTGAAAATAAAGATGTAATACTTCCCTCCATCAAGTTCATAGACAGCCCTGAGACTTCTAGCCAGGGTTGAGACGCCCTGGTTTCAGGGTGAATTCTGGACACTCAGGATACACAGCTGGAAAGACTGCAAGAAGTGGCAAGGCCCCCCTCAAGAATCCCCTCTGTAGAGCAGCGAGCACTCCAAGATGTTTCTTTTCTCGCTGTGTTCCTCGTGGTTGCTGGAGGGTCCCACTCGGAGCATGTATGTTCGGGACCGGCTGATGAGGTATCTGAAAACAGGTTCATTAACTCAACTTCTGGCTTTCCTGACAGCAGACAGCTTCGGAGTCCTTATCAGACTGCCAGCTAACAAAAGGTCAAAGTAAAGGAAGTTTTAAACCAAAATATGTTTCCCACTGTCTTCTACTATAATCATTGTTTGCTCAGCTACTTTTGGGTACAGTTCTTCCCTCTACTTTCACTGTGAACCATAACACAGAAAAATGCATAAAACATATACTGTCCGTTCTCTTTGACGCGTAGTTCTCCATTGTGAATAAACTAGGATTTAATGATCCAACCTATAGCTGATGGGATTCCCTGGTGGCTCAGATAATAATCTGCCTGCAGTGTGGGAGACCTGGGTTCGATCCTGGGTCAGGAAGATTCCCTGGAGGGCATGGCAACACACTCCTGGAGAATAGCAGGCAGACTTAAGGGTGACCCTTTCCACAAGAAAAATTCTAATGATGCGATATGATATATGGTAACTAAACTTGTGGCAGTCATTTTGCAACATATATCTAATAATTGCTGCATACTCTCCAATTGCACATTATATCAACATGTCAATTATAGATTAATAAAAGTAGAAAGTAGTATCATAACTACTTAACATAAAGTGAAACAACCTTGGGATGTTATAATATATGAACTTTTTTATTAGTACATCAAATTATAAGAACTTATTCAAAGTAGTGACCAATGTGAAGAATATTTTAAGATGCCCGCAACAACTGTAACACAGCATAAATAAGATTGAGAAAGTTGTAGTAACTGCTTTTCCTATGGTGATTTGTTGCCGGCATTCAGACTCCAGAGTAAAGCTAAACTTTCAGTTATATTAGTGAAAATAAAGATGTAATACTTCCCTCCATCAAGTTCATAGACAGCCCTGAGACTTCTAGCCAGGGTTGAGACGCCCTGGTTTCAGGGTGAATTCTGGACACTCAGGATACACAGCTGGAAAGACTGCAAGAAGTGGCAAGGCCCCCCTCAAGAATCCCCTCTGTAGAGCAGACGAGCACTCCAAGATGTTTCTTTTCTCGCTGTGTTCCTCGTGGTTGCTGGAGGGTCCCACTCGGAGCATGTATGTTCGGGACCGGCTGATGAGGTATCTGAAAACAGGTTCATTAACTCAACTTCTGGCTTTCCTGACAGCAGACAGCTTCGGAGTCCTTATCAGACTGCCAGCTAACAAAAGGTCAAAGTAAAGGAAGTTTTAAACCAAAATATGTTTCCCACTGTCTTCTACTATAATCATTGTTTGCTCAGCTACTTTTGGGTACAGTTCTTCCCTCTACTTTCACTGTGAACCATAACACAGAAAAATGCATAAAACATATACTGTCCGTTCTCTTTGACGCGTAGTTCTCCATTGTGAATAAACTAGGATTTAATGATCCAACCTATAGCTGATGGGATTCCCCTGGTGGCTCAGATAATAATCTGCCTGCAGTGTGGGAGACCTGGGTTCGATCCCTGGGTCAGGAAGATTCCCTGGAGGAGGGCATGGCAACACACTCCAGTATTATTTCCTGGAGAATCCCAATGGATAAAGGGGCCAGGAGGGCTAAAGTCTATGGGATCACAGAAAGTCAGACATTACTGAGTGACTAAGCACAGCACAGGAGCATTCAAGACTCATTTCTTAGGAATGGAACTAAACACCCATGCAGCTTTAGTGGGTAACACCCAACAATTTTCCAGTGGTTACACCAGTATATGCTGCCCGCGTTGTATACAAGGGTTCCAATGCTGCATGTCCTTCCAGACATTTAGTCCGTTAATCTTTTAGTTTTAGCTTTTCATGTGCTTATTGGACATTCTCATATTTTCTTTTCCTTAATGATTTATAGCAGCTTTTTAAATATCAAGGATACTATATGTATGGATTATAAGTATCTTTTCCCATTGTGATTCGCCATTTCTTTTTTTTAAAGGTGTCTTTTTACTTATTTTAATGGCAGACTTGGTCTGAATAAACCGCAAAGCCACTGTTAGACAGGGATGTCCTCTAATGCGGTGTACTGAGGATGAGAAGCCCTCCAGCATTGACAGGTTTAGTTTAGACTATTCCAAGCAAACTGGCGCCTCGCTGTTCCCCCACAAACCATCATCCTCCCACCTCAGGGCCTCGGCACTGGCTGTTTCCTCTCCCTGGCATGCTGTCTCCCTAGATAAGCACATGCATTCCCTCCCTCATCCTCTTCAGGTCTCTGCTCAAACATCAGCTCAATGAGACCTTCCATGATAACCTTCTTAAAAAACTATTGGGCTTCCCCTGGTGGTCCAGTGGGTGGGGACGCCGCCTTGCAGTGCAAGGGGCGCCGGTTCAGTCCCTGGCCTGGGAAGATCCCATGTGCCGCTGGACTGATGCGTCCAATTGCCGAGCCGGAGCTCTGGAGCGCATGCGCCCAAGAGCCGGCGCTCTGCAACGACGGACGCCACCGCGATGGGAGGCCCACAGGAGCCAAAGGGCAGGGACGGATGAAAATAGAGAAATGAAAGACCAACGGAGGTGGCCTGCCCGCTCCCCTCCCTCCTCAACCCGACCCCCGCCCAAAATAAAATAAAATAAAATAAATAAATCTTTAAAAAAAAAAAACACTATTAACTGCCACCCCCTAGTATTCTTGATCTTTTGCATGCTGCGTGCTAAGTTGCTTCAGCCGTGTCTGAGTTGCTGCAACCCCATGGACTGTACCCTGCCAGGCTCCTCTGTCCAAGGGGCTCTCCAGGGAAGAATGCTGGAGTGGATTGCCATGCCCTTCTCCAGGGGATCTTCCCAACCCAGGGATCAAACCCAGGTCTCTTACATTTCTTGTATCAGCAGCATTCAGGCTGTGTTGCTGCTTATTACCTCTTTCCTAGACTAGAAGCTCCGAGGGTCAAGATAGCTGCCTGTCCCGTTTCCTACTCTATCTTCAAATCTAGAACAATGCCCAGCACATAGCATGTGTTCAATGTTTACCGAGTACCTCAATAAGTAGAATATTTAAGGCACATTAGGAGTTTTAGTAAAGAACTGCTGCCTGAAGTGTTACCAGTTGATGTCAAAATTTCAAAGGTGGAATTTTACTCAGTTTCTTCTTAAAGGTGCTGTTTATTCAAATTCTTAGATAAAAAGGCAACTTTACCTTAACATGTCTTAATTCCACTGTCTTCCACCTACCCAAGAAAAAGGAAAAGGACTCAGTTACTTGGCTAAGCTTTTCCATTCACTATACTTAGTTTTACCCATTGATTCTTACAGCTATTGGGAGGTAGGAAAGAGAAGTTTGTCCCAGAAACAACCTGATTTGGGGCAGAGAGAGGGACATGAGGAGGGGGGTCACTGTGAGCACAGAGAAAGGGCACTGCGGGCTCTTGGGCCCATGTTTTCAGACCTCAGAGGTCAGCGGGGTGTGGTGCTGTGGGGCGGCCAGGGACGGGGGCAACGAGTCCACTGTGCTGATGGGGCAGTCCTGGGGGCGGATCTCCTTGGCCAGCTGCCCCTTCTTCTTCAATGCGCAGGCCTCCTGGTACGGTGGTGAGATGGGGGGCTGCGTGGGTGGAGTGTACTTGTATTCTGAGCCATCCTGTAGCTGCAAGGGATACATGTCGCGGGCAGGGGAGGGGGGATGGTGAGGACCTAGGAACTGAGGAAAGCACTCCCTATTCAACCCAGTTGGCAGAGCACTTACGTCCAGTGGGTAACTGCAGTCCGAATCATAGGCGCTCAGGTCCCCACAGGTCACGAATGGCACAATGATACGGGTGGGACCATCCAACTGGTTGAAATCTGGATCTGACAAGCAGGGAGAGATGAGACAGGACCAGACCGGGGCGTCTGGGATCAGCTGTGACTCAGGCTGCATCCAGGATGGGTACTGAGGCTTCCCTCACATACTCACCAGCTACTCTTCCACTCCTGCACCAGAAACCTTCATTTGGTTCAGTTTACCTCCTCAAGGAAGCCCTCCATGATCACCCATTTTAAAACATGCCTCCCCAACCTGCTTTTCTCCCACTGCACTTATAGCCACCTGGTATACGCTGCCTGGACTTTGTCTCACTCAAGTGTGCTCACCACAAGATCAGTTCTGTGCTTTTTCCCTCTAGAGGCCAGGCTGAAGGCTCTCACAGGACAAAATTCTCACAGAGGTGGGGTGTCTACCTGGGGGCGTGACTGAGTCGTCCTAGGCTAGAATCGCCTTGGGTCGGTGGAGTATCCCTTGGGGTAGGACTCAGAATTTTCACCAGGTCTAAGAGCTACGCCTAAAGGACTAAGCTGAAGATCCTCCTGGGCCAAAATATCCATATGGTGTAGAATTTCCACAGGGTGGGGCTGAAGATCCTTTCGGGACAGAATTCCCTTAAGGGGCAGAGTTTCACCAGGGCGTGGGGCTGAGGGCCCTCCTGGGACATCAATTCCATTGGCAGACAAACTCTCCCAGTGACAGGACCCAGGGCTCTCACCGTAAGAGTGATCCAGCAGAGGTTTGGTCAGGTCTGGCAGGAAGCCCTCAGGAGGGTCATAACCCTTACAGACAGCAAAGGCCTCTGTGAGGAAAAGGGGGAGTGAGGGGCGACCGCCACCTCCACTCCATGCAACATGGGTCCCTGAGATTCGTAGCCCCCTGCCCAGCCCCTCCATCCCACTGACCGATGCTGGAGTTCCGACTGCTCCTGGGCTTGGCACAGAGCACGCTGGAGAAGAAGACGCGCAGCTGGCTGTAGATCAGCGTCACATCCCGGCCTCGGAAGATCTGCAGGGTGGGGAGGCAGAGATGGAAGCATGAGGTGATGCCTGGGGACTCCTCTCTACTCACTACCAGCTTTCCCGAGGCTTACCTTGGCCACAAAGCAGCCCCCTGGCTTCAAGACGTGCGTAGCAATGTTCAGAGCCTGTGGATGGGACAGATGGCTAAGGCTGACGTGGAGACAGTCAGGAGGGGGCGACACTGACGTGGGGGCAGCCAGGGTTACTCACAGCCAGGAGGAGCTGGGCCTGCATATATTCATCCACATCGTGGAGGCCGGTCACTGGGCAAGAGGAACAGCATTAGAGGGCCATCCAGTCTAGGGACCTTTCGGTCCCACACAGGTCAGGGAGCTAAAAACATTTCCCAGGGCCTCTTACTGCCAAGGTTCTATATGCAAATGAGGATCTGCCAACTGGACACAGAGTCTGAGCTCCTAACCCTCAGGCACTCACTTTCATTCTCCAAACCACCTTAGATGCAAGTATCATTTCTATCTCCAGTCCAGATTCAGATCAGGATGAACATCTCAGATTTCACATATCCAAAAACAAACTCCTGACCTCCCTGCCCGAACCTGTTCCTCCCATAATTTTCCCCATCTCATCTGATCCTTCCAGTTGTTCATGCCAAAACCTTTGAGGTAACTACCTTGGACACACCCCCACTTAAGCCATTAGCAAATTTTCTCAACTCTACTTTCAAAAGACCTCCTCTACTCATCTCCACCACTGTCGCTCAGCTGGGCGATTGCAGGGGCCTCCCCTTCCCAAGTCTCAGCTGCCTACAGCAGTCAAACTCTCCCAGTGACAGGACCCAGGGCTCATAAGGCCACTTACAGGAAGCCCTCAGGAGGGTCATAACCCTTACAGACAGCAAAGGCCTCTGTGAGGAAAAGGGGGAGTGAGGGGCGACCGCCACCTCCACTCCATGCAACATGGGTCCCTGAGATTCGTAGCCCCCTGCCCAGCCCCTCCATCCCACTGACCGATGCTGGAGTTCCGACTGCTCCTGGGCTTGGCACAGAGCACGCTGGAGAAGAAGACGCGCAGCTGGCTGTAGATCAGCGTCACATCCCGGCCTCGGAAGATCTGCAGGGTGGGGAGGCAGAGATGGAAGCATGAGGTGATGCCTGGGGACTCCTCTCTACTCACTACCAGCTTTCCCGAGGCTTACCTTGGCCACAAAGCAGCCCCCTGGCTTCAAGACGTGCGTAGCAATGTTCAGAGCCTGTGGATGGGACAGATGGCTAAGGCTGACGTGGAGACAGTCAGGAGGGGGCGACACTGACGTGGGGGCAGCCAGGGTTACTCACAGCCAGGAGGAGCTGGGCCTGCATATATTCATCCACATCGTGGAGGCCGGTCACTGGGCAAGAGGAACAGCATTAGAGGGCCATCCAGTCTAGGGACCTTTCGGTCCCACACAGGTCAGGGAGCTAAAAACATTTCCCAGGGCCTCTTACTGCCAAGGTTCTATATGCAAATGAGGATCTGCCAACTGGACACAGAGTCTGAGCTCCTAACCCTCAGGCACTCACTTTCATTCTCCAAACCACCTTAGATGCAAGTATCATTTCTATCTCCAGTCCAGATTCAGATCAGGATGAACATCTCAGATTTCACATATCCAAAAACAAACTCCTGACCTCCCTGCCCGAACCTGTTCCTCCCATAATTTTCCCCATCTCATCTGATCCTTCCAGTTGTTCATGCCAAAACCTTTGAGGTAACTACCTTGGACACACCCCCACTTAAGCCATTAGCAAATTTTCTCAACTCTACTTTCAAAAGACCTCCTCTACTCATCTCCACCACTGTCGCTCAGCTGGGCGATTGCAGGGGCCTCCCCTTCCCAAGTCTCAGCTGCCTACAGCAGTCTGAGGGATCCTCCCGTCACCCATGTCAGGCATGGCCCTCCTCTGCTCACAGCTCTCTCATGGTTTTCTCCATGCTTCCATCTTAGTGAAGGAGCCAACGTCACCACTGTGGCCCTAAAAGATCCACACAAGGATCTGAGCCCTGCCACCTCACTGACCTCAGCTCCTACCACTCTCCCATTTACTTGCTCTGATCCAGCCACAGTGATCGCTCTTCCTCACATACTTCGAGTGCCCTCATACCTCAGGGCCTTTGCACAGGCCAACCCTTTTACATGGCTTGTTCTTCCTCCCAGATGTGCCTTAGCCCACTCTCTCACCTCTTTTAGGTCTTTATGCTAAAGCCAGGGAGGCCTTCTCCATGGTTTTTTCTTTTTTTTTTTTAAACTTTTATTGATTTATTTTTGGCTGTGCTGGGTCTTTGTTGATGTGTGGGTTTAGCTGCTCTGCGGTATGTGGGATCTTCCCGGATCAGGGATCGAACCTGTGTCTCCTGCATTGGCAGACGGGTTCTTATCCACTGAGCCACAAGGGGAGCCCTTCTCCATGGTTTTTAAAATTTGTCCAGCTACTCCTCTCCTCCTTCTCTTTTCCGCTGATTTTCCCCATGATGCCTATCACCTTTTGACATGCTATATAGTTTCTTTCCTATCCACTCCCACTGGAACCTCAGCTCTAGGAGGTCAGAGATTAGTAGAATTTTGTTCACATGTTATCCTCCCAACATTTGTAACAGTGCCTGACACACAACAGATGCTCAGTAAATGTGCTGAATGGATGGATGGCTGACTGGAAAAAAACAGAGAAGAGTAATGGGACAGTTGCAGAGACATGACAAAAGGGTAGACAAAGTCGAAATGGCAGAGTGTGGGGAGGGAGAAGACAAAGGCAGAGAACAGGAAACAGAGGTAGGGAGAAATTGCCAGACGTGGGAACAGCTGACAGTGGAGGGGAGAGGCAGTAGAAGAAGCCAACAGAGAGGGACATGCACAGGACACTCCCGCCCCGCCGAGCCGCCCAATCCCTGCTGTTTACCATCAGGGGCCCCGTCACACACCACTAGGTCTGCGGGGCAGCCTTCAAAGTGCTGGATGATCTCTTTGGCAGTGGACAGCTGTGGAAGAGAGGGAAGATGAGCGGCCCCACGGCACCTCTGCCACAGCCCTCAAACCCAGCCTGTCCTTGGCCCTGGCCCACAGCCCCTGGACCGGCCATATTCTCGGGCTTTGCCCGAGACCAGGCTGCATCTCTGGGATGATTTTTTTTTTTTAAAGATTTATTTATTTATTTATTTATTTTGGGCGGGGGTCGGGTTGGGGAGGGAGGGGAGCGGGCGGGCCACGTCTATTGGCCTTTCATTTCTCTATTTCCATCCATCTTTGTTCTTTGGCTCCTGCGGGCCTCCCATCGCGGTGGCATCTGTTGTCACAGAGCACCAGCTCTGGGCGCATGCGCTCCAGAGCTCCAGCTCGGTGATTGGACACATCAGTCCAGCTGCTCCGCGGCACATGGGATCTTCCCAGGCCAGGGCTCAAACCAGCGCCCCCTACACTGCAAGGCGGTGTCCTTACCCACTGGACCACCAGGGGAAGCCCTCTGGGATCATTTTTTGCTGTCTCTCTGCGATGATGACCCACCAGCTCGGTTTCTCTGCTGTCACACTCTCTTGGGTTTGCTCAGTTACTCCACCTCTGTCTTTCATGGTCTCTTTTTCTTTTTCTTTCTTCTACTTGTTGCAGCCCCCAGACTGGGGGGCCTTTGTCCAGGATACACCCCGACACCCCCAGCTATGTTCTCACCTGGGTGATATCGCCCTGGATCTGTAACACATCCGGTAGTGGAGCCATAGCCTGGAGGTCCACAGCCACCACGTGGCCAGACCCCTGGCCCCTGTGGACAACATGATCCATGTCAGCCCAGTTTTCAGTCCCAGTCCACCCTATACCTAGTCTGCCCTCCCGGCCTCCCATCTGGGAATCCATACTCACCCAATCTTCTGGCTCAGCACCTGACTCCAGCTGCCTGGGGCCGCACACAGGTCAACTGCCCGCGTCACGCCTGAGCACACACAGGAAGATGGACTGGTCAGTGGCACCCACTTCTCCAACCTGGGACCCAGCAAAGTTCACCCCTTTCCCCCGAAGAGCACCTTTGTCTATCAGTTGCCCAGATTCCCAACTCCTTTTGAGTACCTGCCCAACTTCCTGCCTGCCCCAGAGACCCTCCAAGTCAGCCCACCTACCACAGGGAGCTCTGTAGCCCACTCGTCTATTCCCTTCACCCAGCCCACCCTCTAGTGACTCGCGCACCCCCAGTGGGGACCTTGGAAGAGCTGGAATTCCTCATCAAGTTGTAGCAGCTTGAAGGCACTGCGGGCACGCCAGCCATTCTCCTTGGCTAGGCGGTAGTAGACATCTCGCTTGTCCTTTGACGTCCGTCCCATCTCATACACTGTTTGCCCAGGGACCTGCCAACAATAAGCTGACACCACCCCATATCAGTAAGTGGGTGAATGGGCCATTACCTACCTCTGCGGGGCTTTGAGAAGCACATGAACTATACACCAGGCTCATCTGACCCATGTGACAGCTTGCTCACCAGGTGGGAAGGCTGGAGCCCAGTCACTAACCCCAATGAGCTCACCTGGCCTGAAGGATCCCATCATTGAGCTCTCAGGCTCCAATGCTCAACCCAGTCTCCATCACTGACCACAGAGAGTCCCCCAAAGATCCCACAAACCCAACACTAATCTCGTAGATGATCCGTTACTGACCCTGTCCACCTCCCACTGCTCTCACTTACATGCCACAGATTAAACCTTGCGACTCTATCAACCCTTCTCTACCCACCTTACGCCCAATAACATCTCACTGCTTTCCCAGCTCTCCTTACTACCTCCAGTCATAAAGCCCTACTAGTCCCCATTAATCCCTTGCCTTCCCTCATACTATCTCATTACACTCCTCACCTTAATCTCTCTCCTCTGAAATGATTACGCCCCTAATAACTTCTTTGTTGTTGTTGTTTAGTGGCTATGTTGTCTCTGACTCTATTGCAATCCCATGGACTGCAGCCCGCCAAGCTCCTCTGTCCCTGGGATTCCCATGCAAGAACACTGGGAGTGGGTTGCCATTTCCTCCTCCAAGGGATCTTCCTGACTCAGAGACTGAACCTGCGTCTCCTGCACTGCAGGCAGATTCTTTACCATCTGAGCCACCTGGGAAGCCCAATAATTCCTTCATCACCCGCCATTAATACCTGGAGGATCACGGCCTACTAGTTCCCCATTAAGCTCTCAATTACTATGATTTATCAGCCCCCATTAGCTCAGACCTCCAACTGATCATTCACAGATCACCCATTAGTCCCTCCATAACCCTTCATTACCACACACTCACCTTAATCCCTGATAAATCATATATCAGTTCTCCATTCTCCCCTCACCATCCACCTGTCTGCCTGTCCAATAATCACCTGATGATCACACTCAACAGCTTACTATTACCCTCTCTTTGCTCACTGTGTTCTCATTCATTCTTCAGTGATCATGCCATCATCACCCACTAAAATACTTTGATTACAATACCCGTTGAGTTTCTCATTCTCTCTTCTTTGATTACTACTCCATTAGTTCCTCGATCATGACCCTCACCATCCTCTGTTATTCCCTCCACAGCCTCACCATTATCCTTGCAATCACTATGCTCCACCACTCTTTATTAACCCATTGAATACCACACCTCCATCAGTCCCCCAGTGATCACACTGCTACTTGCCTCCCGTTATCTTCTAGTTGCCCATTCTACCATCCCTTCATTAATTAGCGAACACATCCCCACTGGCTCCCGAGAAAGCACCGACTAAAACAGACCTATTAGCCCCCACTGATTCCCCAATAACACTGCCACCAGACCTCTATTACACCCACGCAGTGAACCAAGCCTCCACACCTACCCATTGGTCCCTCCTCATCATTATCTCAAAGCCCAAGTCCCCTCTGGGACCACGAGATTCCCTTCAAGGCGGATCCGCTAGTATACGGACCCCCGCGGCCCCCATCCCCATCCCATCCCGCCCGAGCGATCCCATTCTCCAAAGAAATCTTGGGTCTGTAGCCTACCCAATGCCAGCTGCCCAAACGACACAGCTGCAACGCCGAGGGCGAACTTCCATCCCCGGTGGGACAGTGCAGGCAGGTCTCAACTGTCTCAGTCGAGACCCAAGTCCTCCGCGCCCCACGGCCTACCTCAAACTTTCGGAGTCGGGAGAAGAGGAATGAAGAAGGCTGGTCCGCGAGTAGCACGAGCCCCAGCGAGAGCGCAAACCCGTGAGAAGTCGTAGGGTTTCAGTTTGTGCTGTTAGTTGATCCGAAAGTCTGTCGCGCATGCCTAACGCCGACCGAAGCCTGGCACGCCTGTCATCGTGGAACGCGGTGGCTCACCCGAAGCCTGGACCGGACCTGAATTTACCACGTGAGTTCCGGCACCTCTGGCGGACATAGCCGGTCTGGAGAACTGCCCTTCCCAGCATGCAATGGATGCGAGTAAAGCCGCCGAAGTCTCGCAGGGTGAGGCTGAAATGTCGCGAGGTATGAGACCTGACTTCGCTCTTTTGTTACAAGGCGAAACCTCAACTTCCCACCCCTCCCATCTTGGACAGGGGTATGCCTTGAGACTGTGGACTACATTTCCCAAGGTACTACGCGCACGCTGGCGCGTACTCATTTTTCGCGTACCGCAAAGTGCAGTTCCCCCTGGGGTAGTGAACTTGAGCGGGAGGAGAGTACGTTGGTTTAAGTGCGTTCGCGCGCGGAAACTAGTCGGTTGCAATTTCAAATTTCACTTCCGCTAATTGATAACTTCTTCTGATTGCTACCTTCTCAGAGCTTCGGTTCCTCCATCTGTAAAATGGGGATAATAAATAGTAGAGACTCAAAAAACAAAAACTAAGATAATAGTACAGACTCCACAGAGAGTTATGGGAAGATTCAATAGGTGTAGTTCAGCACACTGTAATTCTTTGTAATGCTGTGTTCTTCAAACACTTTTATCTAGGACCTAGAAAAAAAGTGCCTCTCGACCCAGTGCACAAGCAAATATAGTAATGGAAACATTATAGCGTTGACCATGTGCCACGCACTCTTCTGAGTGCTCTCAGTGATTGGTGCTGGTAAATGGTTAACAATCAGCTCTTTAGGTGGAGAGGGAGAGGAAGCCCTGATTTCTAGCATTTGTCAGTTTCCATGGTTTACATACTACCACCTTGTCAGATTTCAGCTTACTAAGGTGTAGTCACGGAACATGAAGCCTAGAAGAGATGCAGTAGTGCATGTGCTTTATCTCCACTGTACAATGAAAATAGGGACAGACTATTTCAAAAAAAAAAAAAAGATTTGAGGTTTTTACCTTCGAGTAGCGGCCCAAACCATGAGAAGTCGTAGGGTCTCAGTTTGTGCTGTTAGTTGATCCGAAAGTCTGTCGCGCATGCCTAACGCCGACCGAAGCCTGGCACGCCTGTCATCGTGGAACGCGGTGGCTCACCCGAAGCCTGGACCGGACCTGAATTTACCACGTGAGTTCCGGCACCTCTGGCGGACATAGCCGGTCTGGAGAACTGCCCTTCCCAGCATGCAATGGATGCGAGTAAAGCCGCCGAAGTCTCGCAGGGTGAGGCTGAAATGTCGCGAGGTATGAGACCTGACTTCGCTCTTTTGTTACAAGGCGAAACCTCAACTTCCCACCCCTCCCATCTTGGACAGGGGTATGCCTTGAGACTGTGGACTACATTTCCCAAGGTACTACGCGCACGCTGGCGCGTACTCATTTTTCGCGTACCGCAAAGTGCAGTTCCCCCTGGGGTAGTGAACTTGAGCGGGAGGAGAGTACGTTGGTTTAAGTGCGTTCGCGCGCGGAAACTAGTCGGTTGCAATTTCAAATTTCACTTCCGCTAATTGATAACTTCTTCTGATTGCTACCTTCTCAGAGCTTCGGTTCCTCCATCTGTAAAATGGGGATAATAAATAGTAGAGACTCAAAAAACAAAAACTAAGATAATAGTACAGACTCCACAGAGAGTTATGGGAAGATTCAATAGGTGTAGTTCAGCACACTGTAATTCTTTGTAATGCTGTGTTCTTCAAACACTTTTATCTAGGACCTAGAAAAAAAGTGCCTCTCGACCCAGTGCACAAGCAAATATAGTAATGGAAACATTATAGCGTTGACCATGTGCCACGCACTCTTCTGAGTGCTCTCAGTGATTGGTGCTGGTAAATGGTTAACAATCAGCTCTTTAGGTGGAGAGGGAGAGGAAGCCCTGATTTCTAGCATTTGTCAGTTTCCATGGTTTACATACTACCACCTTGTCAGATTTCAGCTTACTAAGGTGTAGTCACGGAACATGAAGCCTAGAAGAGATGCAGTAGTGCATGTGCTTTATCTCCACTGTACAATGAAAATAGGGACAGACTATTTCAGGAGAAGAGAAATAATGAATTGTAGTAAAATAAGAATAAATGATGAATTTCTGAGGTTTTGTCACCTTTCAGCATCTTATTTATTTAGTTGTAAGTTTATATAATTTCATTTTTAATAATAGCTATGTTTTCCCCATGTATGGATGAGGAAAAGGACACAAAGGACTATATATATATATATATATATATATATATATATATGCACATAATACTAGATATGTCATTTATTATGTATGTGATATAGAAATATATACTGATGTCTTTTTATTGGTATACAAATTATATGTTAACAATTATAATTATGTATTAAACAAATATAATAAATATAGATATTCTACTATATGGAAATATATTTTTGCATTTTGTATGGTGTATGTATAAAATATATCTATCATCTTATTTTTGTTTATTTATTTATCTATTTTTGGCTATTCTAGGTTTTCACTGCTGCCACAGGCTCTTCTCTAGTTTCAGGGAGTGGAGGCTACTTGCTGGTTGAGGTGAGCAGGCTTCTTGGTGTGGTGACTTCTCTCATTGTGGAACTCATGCTCTTGGTCACATGGGCTTCAGCAGTTGCTGCACATGGGCTCAATAGTTGCGGCTCCAAGGCTCTAAAACACAGGCTCAATTAGTTGTGGCTCACAGGCCTAGTTGCTCTGCAGCATATGGGATGCTCCCGGATCAGGGATTGAACCCATGTCTCCTGCATTGGCAGGCAAACTCTCTACCACTGAGCCTCCCTATCATGTCCTCCCTATCATGTTATATAAATGTATATGCTGACACATATATATGTACATATGGTGATATATATATGCATATATATATATTTACCTACTTACTAAAGTAACTGTACTAAATAAAAATATACTATTAAGTATATAAATACACAATGTTATGGCAGGTGGTGATAAAAGCTACGAAGAATAATAAAGGAGGATGAAAGGAAAGAAGGGTAACGGGTTGAATTGCTATTTTAGACAGTGTGGTCATGGAAGGCTTTCAGACAAGGGTCTGACATTTGAGCTGAGCCTGAAGGAGTACACCCTAGGAATATTTGGAGGAAGAACATTCCAGGCAGAGGGAAATAATGAATTGTAGTAAAATAAGAATAAATGATGAATTTCTGAGGTTTTGTCACCTTTCAGCATCTTATTTATTTAGTTGTAAGTTTATATAATTTCATTTTTAATAATAGCTATGTTTTCCCCATGTATGGATGAGGAAAAGGACACAAAGGACTATATATATATATATATATATATATATATATATATGCACATAATACTAGATATGTCATTTATTATGTATGTGATATAGAAATATATACTGATGTCTTTTTATTGGTATACAAATTATATGTTAACAATTATAATTATGTATTAAACAAATATAATAAATATAGATATTCTACTATATGGAAATATATTTTTGCATTTTGTATGGTGTATGTATAAAATATATCTATCATCTTATTTTTGTTTATTTATTTATCTATTTTTGGCTATTCTAGGTTTTCACTGCTGCCACAGGCTCTTCTCTAGTTTCAGGGAGTGGAGGCTACTTGCTGGTTGAGGTGAGCAGGCTTCTTGGTGTGGTGACTTCTCTCATTGTGGAACTCATGCTCTTGGTCACATGGGCTTCAGCAGTTGCTGCACATGGGCTCAATAGTTGCGGCTCCAAGGCTCTAAAACACAGGCTCAATTAGTTGTGGCTCACAGGCCTAGTTGCTCTGCAGCATATGGGATGCTCCCGGATCAGGGATTGAACCCATGTCTCCTGCATTGGCAGGCAAACTCTCTACCACTGAGCCTCCCTATCATGTCCTCCCTATCATGTTATATAAATGTATATGCTGACACATATATATGTACATATGGTGATATATATATGCATATATATATATTTACCTACTTACTAAAGTAACTGTACTAAATAAAAATATACTATTAAGTATATAAATACACAATGTTATGGCAGGTGGTGATAAAAGCTACGAAGAATAATAAAGGAGGATGAAAGGAAAGAAGGGTAACGGGTTGAATTGCTATTTTAGACAGTGTGGTCATGGAAGGCTTTCAGACAAGGGTCTGACATTTGAGCTGAGCCTGAAGGGGAGTACACCCTAGGAATATTTGGAGGAAGAACATTCCAGGCAGAGGGAAAGCCAAGTGCAAAGACCCTGAGGTGGGAATGAGCTTGGCAAGTATTTAAAGAACTGACCAATTAATTCATCATTCCTTAGAAATGTGAGTTTTGCAAGGCAGGGGATTTCTCTTGTTTTGTTTACTGTTGCCTCCCTGGCACCTAGAATAGGGCTGGACACACGGTTGGTGTTCAGTAGATGTTTGCTGAATTCACCCTTTTGTTGCTTTGTTCCTTCACTCTTCTGTAATGGTGTGCTCTGCATTTATGCGGGGCCCTGGGAGGAGCTGTAGACAGCCCCACACAGACCCTGGAGACCATGGGAGGAAGCCAGAGTTTGTCAGCGGAGTTCAAGGGCATTGTGGGGGGCGATGGGAACATGGATCCCCTGCAGAGGTGAGCAAGTGTGAGAAAGCAAGGGTTCAAGCTGCCAGGCCCTGTTCCACAGAGAGGAGGGGTTGCCAGGCATTGGGGGGGCCCATGTTCACCCTGTGGGAAGCTTCCCACGTCCTGTTTTCTTGCCTCTCACAAAGAGGATGTTTAATTTTTTGCAAAGAAACTTGTTTCCTCCAGCAGGGCTGGGGGGATTGGGGGACAGGAGCCAGGCTCTGAACTCCCCAGGCTCTTCCCGAAGTGAGGCATCCGCCTGCAGCTCCCACCCAGCACCCCACTGAGTGTAAAGGTGTCCTCCCTTCAGTCTCCTGAAAAGGTCAAGGAGAGGGAACTGCCAGGCCGGCCCTGTGCCGCCGGAGGGCATCTTACCACGTGAGGGAAACACGGGGGTGGTCCTGGTGCAGGGGACCAGACACTGACTCAAAAAGTCTTACAGTCCAGGGGCTGCTTTGAGGGAAGGAAGAGTTGTCCATGGGGAGCCTGCCTGAAAGGAGAGATTAGAATCCTAAATCCAGCTCTGTAGGGGACTGCTTTTTCACTGGTGGAGCAGAGTTCATTGATTCCTTTCACAAAGATGTTATTGAGCAATTACTGTGTCAAGCATTGTTCTTAGCACTGTACCTGTACAAATTTCTTCAGTCTTCCCCATAGTCCCAGAGTTAGGCAGTAGTTAGCCCCGCGGGAAGCCTGACAGCGAGGTTGTGAAACTTGCCCCTGGCCGCTCAGCTCCTAGGGGCAGAGCTAGGAAAACTTGAGCTGTTAACTGCTCTGCTCCGTGGCTTTGTTCCCTGAAGGCTGCTGAGCAGTGATTTGATGAAAAGCAGGGGTCTGCTTAGAAGAACCAACAAGAACCTACACTTTTAATAGATCCCAAGATTGCACAAGGGTCTGCTTTACTGAACCAACAAAAGCCTTAAATGACCCCGATCAAAGGGCCCTACTTTGATGAACTAACACAGTTCTTATCCCTGGCACAGCCTCAAGGCCTCCGTCAAGCTTAAAGACATCTGTTCCTTCTAAAGCAGGCTGCCTCTGCCGCCAGATTTCCCTTTCCCTTTGTTTTTCCTCCTCCCAGCATATGTGGAACACCTGCTATTTGAAATGCCCTGAAATTGAGCTGAGCGGTGGGGTGCAGAGTGGGGTGAAAGTTTGCCCCTCTCCTAGAAGAGCTGATTCTGCAGAAATGAAAATAATAATGATCATAACATAACACTTGAGAAGTAGCATTTATCAACCTCCTGCCGTGTACCCGGGTGGCCCTGTGCTGGGTAATGTTGACAGGCTGAGGTGGCCCTGGAAGGGAGGACAATGATCTGAGCAGGAAGCTGCTCCTGGGTGGTGATAGATGCGAACATCTGGGTTTTGGCCAAGTTTCACCAATTCTTTGGATGAGACACTTCAGACTTCTCTTGAAATCTAGACACCTGCCTAGCCAGTCCCAGTCCCCACTCCCCCTCATCATTTGGGCCAAGGTCTCTGCTGACAGGTGTCTCTTTCTCTGGCTGGCCTGAGCCACGGATGTGTAATGGGTCTTGTGGGGTGGGGGTGGAAGAGGAGAGAAACGAGAGACATGGAGTAGGCATGGATAGACAGGGGAGTAGCGTGTGTGCATGAACGTGTGTGTGCACGTGTGTGTGAATACCCTGAGGGTATCTCAGCTACCTATACATGTTCCCAGACTCAAACTCATGGATATGAGCTCCACATGTGTCTTACTATGTTACTTGCCTGGTTATGTCTTGTGTCCATGGCCACCTATCCAATGCCTATCCAACGCCTGTTTCCTTTTTGGCAGCTGTGTGCCAGCTGTCTGCCTGTGCAATTCATCTCCATGGGGCTATGTGTGTACCCTGGGTGCTTATGTGTCTCCTCTCCTTTGTAGTGCTCATGGATGAGAAGTGTGTTTCTCTCTCCTCTGTGTGTGTGTGTGTCTCTGTTGTCTGTGTGTCTTTCTTCTCTACTAACGTGTTTTCTGCGCTACTCGTGAGTGGCTGTAGATGTGTGTGCCCTAGGGCATTTCTTTTGCCAGTGAATGCTCCCTTGTTTCTTCTTCATTCTGTTTTAGGTGTGTTTCCTTGGTAACCATAGTAAGTGTAGTCTCTGCCTCCCTGTTTCTCCAGTTTCTTTGCCTACATCTGTGTTCCCTGTACACATCTTCCCTGACTTGATGTGTGTGAATAGCTGCATCTACACGTCTGTGTGCAGCTGTTTGCCTGAGTGCGGTTGTGTGTGTGTCTGTGACTGCGGCTTCTCTGTCTCTCCAGTTGTGTCCGCCTGTGGGTGTCTCTGTCTGTGATCAAAGCTGTGTGTGGTCACACATTCAGACACAAGTGCACATGCACAGAGGTATCCTTGAAGAGGCTCAACCTGAATGTTAGCCTCCAGGGTTGCCTGGACCTGGAATCATGTGGGCGGGATATGCTGGGACTGTGTATGATGTCGTCGCGGAATTGTATATGTCTGTGTGCTCTGGCTCTATGTGTGGCCATGAGTCTGTTGGTGATTGGCCTGTTGCCCCTTTTTTTTTTTGTGGGGCCTTTGGGTCTATTTTCAGACTTCTCTTGAAATCTAGACACCTGCCTAGCCAGTCCCAGTCCCCACTCCCCCTCATCATTTGGGCCAAGGTCTCTGCTGACAGGTGTCTCTTTCTCTGGCTGGCCTGAGCCACGGATGTGTAATGGGTCTTGTGGGGTGGGGGTGGAAGAGGAGAGAAACGAGAGACATGGAGTAGGCATGGATAGACAGGGGAGTAGCGTGTGTGCATGAACGTGTGTGTGCACGTGTGTGTGAATACCCTGAGGGTATCTCAGCTACCTATACATGTTCCCAGACTCAAACTCATGGATATGAGCTCCACATGTGTCTTACTATGTTACTTGCCTGGTTATGTCTTGTGTCCATGGCCACCTATCCAATGCCTATCCAACGCCTGTTTCCTTTTTGGCAGCTGTGTGCCAGCTGTCTGCCTGTGCAATTCATCTCCATGGGGCTATGTGTGTACCCTGGGTGCTTATGTGTCTCCTCTCCTTTGTAGTGCTCATGGATGAGAAGTGTGTTTCTCTCTCCTCTGTGTGTGTGTGTGTCTCTGTTGTCTGTGTGTCTTTCTTCTCTACTAACGTGTTTTCTGCGCTACTCGTGAGTGGCTGTAGATGTGTGTGCCCTAGGGCATTTCTTTTGCCAGTGAATGCTCCCTTGTTTCTTCTTCATTCTGTTTTAGGTGTGTTTCCTTGGTAACCATAGTAAGTGTAGTCTCTGCCTCCCTGTTTCTCCAGTTTCTTTGCCTACATCTGTGTTCCCTGTACACATCTTCCCTGACTTGATGTGTGTGAATAGCTGCATCTACACGTCTGTGTGCAGCTGTTTGCCTGAGTGCGGTTGTGTGTGTGTCTGTGACTGCGGCTTCTCTGTCTCTCCAGTTGTGTCCGCCTGTGGGTGTCTCTGTCTGTGATCAAAGCTGTGTGTGGTCACACATTCAGACACAAGTGCACATGCACAGAGGTATCCTTGAAGAGGCTCAACCTGAATGTTAGCCTCCAGGGTTGCCTGGACCTGGAATCATGTGGGCGGGATATGCTGGGACTGTGTATGATGTCGTCGCGGAATTGTATATGTCTGTGTGCTCTGGCTCTATGTGTGGCCATGAGTCTGTTGGTGATTGGCCTGTTGGTTCTCTCTTTTTTAAAAAAAAACAAACAAACATTTATTTTATTTATTTATCTTTTGGGGGGTGGGGTGGGGAGGGAGGGGAGTGGGCGGGCCACTTCTATTGGTCTTTCATTTGTCTATTTTCATCCGTCTTTGTTCTTTGGCTCCTGTGGGCCTCCCATCGCAGTGGCCTCTGTTGTTGCAGAGCTCCGGCTCGGCGATTGGACACATCAGTCCAGCCGCTCCGCGGCACATGGGATCTTCCCAGGCCAGGGGTCGAACCGGCGCCTCTTGCACTGCAAGGCGGTGGGTGTCCTTACCCACTGGACCACCAGGGGAAGCCCTGTGTTGGTTCTCTTGGGAGTGGCTGTGAGTCTGTGGGTGATGAGGTCAGTGAGGCTATAGTAATAGTTAAGCAGTGAGAGCCCATTCCTGCATCCGTCTGCTATCTCTGTGTGCAGTGATCCCATTTTCCAAACAATTTTTGAGTCTGGAGCCTGCCCGCTGCAAGCTGTAGCGCTGAGGGCGAACTTCCCTCCTTCCCTCCCCGGCGGGACAGTGCAGGCTGTAGATGATGATACTTCTAAGACTAAGTCACTCTGCGTGACTGTCCCATCTCCTAGGCTCTTCATGTGCAGTGTGTGTGTGTTCGCATCAGTCCGCCTGTACTCTCTGTGTGTGGCTGTGGGTCTGCATGGGAGTTTGTGTACCTCTGTGGGCGATGGTGAGCCTGCCTCCATCTCTGAGCCCCTGGATGAGGCTGTGATCCCTGAATGTGGGAGATTCCCTCTCCTGCTCTGTGGAAATAAACGCCCCATCCCTCACCTTCCTCCCACTGCCAGTGGGGTGGGAGCCTCCAGGCTAGCTTTGAAGCCCCAGCCAGCCCCTGGCCTTTCCGGGAATTCTGTGTTCCCTGTAGGGGTCGGGCAGGTGGGTGGAGGGGCTGGGACAGAGGCTTCTTGTCCACCTGGGCCTCTAGCAGCCCAGCCAAGTGGGGCCCAGACCCCATGTCCACCCCGCTTGACTTCCAGCAGGAGACACATGCTTTGCCTGAAACAGACATGCCTGTTACATGAATGGCGTCAATACACAGACCCCTTTTAAGCACAGACAAAGGGCTCCTTCGTTATGTCCACCCGGACTGGTCAAACAAACATTTATTTTATTTATTTATCTTTTGGGGGGTGGGGTGGGGAGGGAGGGGAGTGGGCGGGCCACTTCTATTGGTCTTTCATTTGTCTATTTTCATCCGTCTTTGTTCTTTGGCTCCTGTGGGCCTCCCATCGCAGTGGCCTCTGTTGTTGCAGAGCTCCGGCTCGGCGATTGGACACATCAGTCCAGCCGCTCCGCGGCACATGGGATCTTCCCAGGCCAGGGGTCGAACCGGCGCCTCTTGCACTGCAAGGCGGTGGGTGTCCTTACCCACTGGACCACCAGGGGAAGCCCTGTGTTGGTTCTCTTGGGAGTGGCTGTGAGTCTGTGGGTGATGAGGTCAGTGAGGCTATAGTAATAGTTAAGCAGTGAGAGCCCATTCCTGCATCCGTCTGCTATCTCTGTGTGCAGTGATCCCATTTTCCAAACAATTTTTGAGTCTGGAGCCTGCCCGCTGCAAGCTGTAGCGCTGAGGGCGAACTTCCCTCCTTCCCTCCCCGGCGGGACAGTGCAGGCTGTAGATGATGATACTTCTAAGACTAAGTCACTCTGCGTGACTGTCCCATCTCCTAGGCTCTTCATGTGCAGTGTGTGTGTGTTCGCATCAGTCCGCCTGTACTCTCTGTGTGTGGCTGTGGGTCTGCATGGGAGTTTGTGTACCTCTGTGGGCGATGGTGAGCCTGCCTCCATCTCTGAGCCCCTGGATGAGGCTGTGATCCCTGAATGTGGGAGATTCCCTCTCCTGCTCTGTGGAAATAAACGCCCCATCCCTCACCTTCCTCCCACTGCCAGTGGGGTGGGAGCCTCCAGGCTAGCTTTGAAGCCCCAGCCAGCCCCTGGCCTTTCCGGGAATTCTGTGTTCCCTGTAGGGGTCGGGCAGGTGGGTGGAGGGGCTGGGACAGAGGCTTCTTGTCCACCTGGGCCTCTAGCAGCCCAGCCAAGTGGGGCCCAGACCCCATGTCCACCCCGCTTGACTTCCAGCAGGAGACACATGCTTTGCCTGAAACAGACATGCCTGTTACATGCCTGAATGGCGTCAATACACAGACCCCTTTTTAAGACAGACAGACAGTAGGACTCCTTCGTTAGGGCGTGGACAGGCTCCACCCAACGCCTGGGCTGGGGTCCAGAACTTCAGGGCATGCCTAATTTGCAGGCAACATGTATCCACACTCCCCGCCCAACTACAAATGTCCTCCCTGCCTCCCTCTGAGAACGTCCAAGATCTAGGGTCCTTTCTTGGCTGGGCTGTCTGAGTCAGCCTATGATGGCCTGGCCATGTCTCTCCTTGCTGCACATGTTCCACTGCTGTCCCACATCTGTCTGCTCCTCCGCCTGAATCTAACTTTCTCTGCCTGTCGCTGCCTGCCCCTCTATGTGTGTCTCTACCTCAGCCACCTGTTCTGTCCCTTTGGGCCAGTGTGTCTGTTCCTAATCTCTGTTCAGAGTTGTGTCTGGCTGTGTCCACCTGTCCATCTGCATTTCTACAGGAGTTTTCCTGACCCTCTCCCTGCCTATGGTTTCTGAGTCTTTCTCCTCTGACTGCCCCACTGCCTGTCTATCACGCCCTCACATCCTGGCTGTCTTCCTGCCCCTTCTTGTTTTCTGTCCTTGTGCTGTTTCTTCTGCCTTCTGGTCTCCATTTGAGATCATTTTTCTTCCTATTTCAGTCTCTCCTGCCATCCATCCTATTCTGCCATGCGTCTAACCCGAGTCAGTTCTCTCTGTCTTTCCCTCTCTCTAGGTGTGAGTCTATTCCCTTGATCTTTCAATCCATCGCCCCCCTCTGCCTGGGAAACCTCTGTTTCCTTTAACGTGGGTTCAGATGAAGGGAAGCACCTCCCCTCTTTCCCCACCCAGAACCAGAAGAGGGAAACTGAATTAAAGTGAAAACTTTACAGGAAAAAAGAAAAAAAAAACCGCGGGGCAGATGGAACACAAGCAGTGCTGAGCAACCACAAGCAAACCCACGGAGTTGATTGGTCAGAGGGCAGGCTAAGGCAGGGTCCGGCTGAGCGGGAGCTCTGCCGCCTGGTAACTGGGTCCCAGAGCCCAGCAGTGCTGGGGGCAGGGGTGGAGGGGCTTGCCATCAAGGGGCTTCGCACTGCAGCTTACAAATGCCTGAATGCAGGCGTCAATACACAGACCCCTTTTTAAGACAGACAGACAGTAGGACTCCTTCGTTAGGGCGTGGACAGGCTCCACCCAACGCCTGGGCTGGGGTCCAGAACTTCAGGGCATGCCTAATTTGCAGGCAACATGTATCCACACTCCCCGCCCAACTACAAATGTCCTCCCTGCCTCCCTCTGAGAACGTCCAAGATCTAGGGTCCTTTCTTGGCTGGGCTGTCTGAGTCAGCCTATGATGGCCTGGCCATGTCTCTCCTTGCTGCACATGTTCCACTGCTGTCCCACATCTGTCTGCTCCTCCGCCTGAATCTAACTTTCTCTGCCTGTCGCTGCCTGCCCCTCTATGTGTGTCTCTACCTCAGCCACCTGTTCTGTCCCTTTGGGCCAGTGTGTCTGTTCCTAATCTCTGTTCAGAGTTGTGTCTGGCTGTGTCCACCTGTCCATCTGCATTTCTACAGGAGTTTTCCTGACCCTCTCCCTGCCTATGGTTTCTGAGTCTTTCTCCTCTGACTGCCCCACTGCCTGTCTATCACGCCCTCACATCCTGGCTGTCTTCCTGCCCCTTCTTGTTTTCTGTCCTTGTGCTGTTTCTTCTGCCTTCTGGTCTCCATTTGAGATCATTTTTCTTCCTATTTCAGTCTCTCCTGCCATCCATCCTATTCTGCCATGCGTCTAACCCGAGTCAGTTCTCTCTGTCTTTCCCTCTCTCTAGGTGTGAGTCTATTCCCTTGATCTTTCAATCCATCGCCCCCCTCTGCCTGGGAAACCTCTGTTTCCTTTAACGTGGGTTCAGATGAAGGGAAGCACCTCCCCTCTTTCCCCCACCCAGAACCAGAAGAGGGAAACTGAATTAAAGTGAAAACTTTACAGGGAAAAAAAAAAAAGAAAAAAAAAACCGCGGGGCAGATGGAACACAAGCAGTGCTGAGCAACCACAAGCAAACCCACGGAGTTGATTGGTCAGAGGGCAGGCTAAGGCAGGGTCCGGCTGAGCGGGAGCTCTGCCGCCTGGTAACTGGGTCCCAGAGCCCCAGTTCTGAGTTGCCACTTCAAGAGCTGAGAGGAGCAGGGAGGTGAGGAGGTGGGACTTGCCATCAAGGGGGGCTTCTGAGACCCCCGAGGCACGAATGGGGGTCCCGGGAGGGGGGCTCAGGGGATCCCTGGAGACATTTTTAGCACGAGGGCAGAATTAAATGGGAGGGGGACTCCTTTGGGTACCCTGATCCCAGGAAATGAATTTGGGAGTGGGTGGGAGTCTCCAAAGGGTGCTCATATCTCACGATGGGGCTCCTTGAGAGCCTGCCCTGAGCTAGAGAGGGGATTCAGGACTCGGGTAAGGGGTTTCCCGGAGGCTGTTTTAGCGATGGTGGGGGCCTTGTATGGGGGTTTCTGAGATAAGGCATTCCCAGGAAGTGAGTTCAGGGCTTGGGGTTTCTTCAGAGACACTCCACCCGTAAGACGGGGGCTCCAGGCTTTCATGGGGATTGCAGAGACACCCCTACCCTGAGAAACACATCAGACCCTCAGAGGGGGCTTTGATGAGCGTCTCAGGGACAGCTTCAGGTTCACAAGGGGCAATGAGGGCTCAGGTGAGGTTCCTGAGACACCCCAAGCCCAGAAACCATCTCAAGTCTGGATGTGCCTCTCAAGTGACTTCTACTCAAATAGGAGTGTTTAACACTTGACAAAGGTCCTAGAAAATACCTCTCTGCTCTCTAGAAGGGGAATTAAGTGGGAGTCCCCGGGTCACTTCTGTCCCTGGAAGGGAATTCAGTTGGAGGAATTGCCTCTGGCCTCTAGTGAGGATATTTAGAGTTGTAGCAGAGAGCCAGCCATTTGCTCTGTCTCTGGGATGGGGGTTGGGGAGATCGGGGTCGCTGAGCCTGTGCCCCCCTCCATCCCCAGCCCCTTCAGCAGGTTGCATCAGCTCTGGGCTCAGGCTGTCTGGCCGCCTGAGGCGGGAGGGGGTAGGGGGCGTTAGGAGGGGTGGGGCAGTTGGTCGACACGTGTCCCTGTTAGGAGTGAGAGGCCTAACCACGGGGTGAGGGTGGAGGGAAGGGGGAGGTGCTCAGGGGACCAGGGCAGGAGAAAGACGGAGAGCAAGAGAGAGTGAGTCTGGGGTCGGAGAGGAGAGGCTGTCCCGGCTCCACGTGGCTGTCTTGTCTGCTGAGGAGTTGGTCTCCCTCGTTTCTGTCTCTACTCCTTTATCTCTGGCTGCCCTCTTTTTTCGCCATGTCTCAATGAGTAACTGTTGGCGTCTCTCCCCCCTCTGACTCCCTTCTGTCTCTCTCCCATCTCTTTCTCCGTTGGCCTCTTCCTCTTGTCTCCAATCCTCTCCACTTACCTCCCTGTCTCTCTCATTCCTCTGTCCCTTGTTCCCCTCGCCTCCTCTGTGTCTCTGTTTCTTTATCTGTCCATTGCCATCAGAGCCCCAATCCAGGTCATCTAGATCTCCCCACTTTGTAAGCCGCCCCGCTCCATAACTGACCCCCCTACTCCATTTCTCTGCCCACAGGATGGAATTACAGGATCCAAAGATGAACGGAGCCCTCCCTGGGAGTGCTGTGGAGTGAGTTGTGTGTGTGTGAGGGGGGTCCAAGGAGGTCAAGAGTCGGAATTACCTTCTCATCACCTCCTCAATTTCCCTGCCTTTTCTAGCTGCAGGCAGGAGCACGAGGGCTTCCTGCCCAGCCATAGTCCTTCTCCTGGGAGGAAACCAGCCCAGTTCATGGATGTGAGTGACCCCCTCAGGACCTGTCCCAGCTGCACCTTGCCCAACTCAGCCCCTCCCCTACTGTTCTCTCTTCCAGGCTATTTCCTTCAACTGTTTTGCCTCTGGTCGCTGCTCCACCTTCTCCCGTTCCTCTCTCCTTCCAGCTGCTCCCCTCTAAAGTCTCCCTCCCCGGCTCTCCCTGTCCCAGCCTCTTCCCGTCTTCAGATCCTTTTCCTTCCTTTGATGGCCCTTCCTGGGTTTTTCCCTACCCCAGTCACTTCTTCCCTAGTCTTTCCCAGGCCCTAGCACTGGTCTCCATCCCTCGTCTCCTTACCTGGGCCCCCTGCCCGTGTGTTCCCCCGGCCTTGCCCCTTAGCAGCAGTTCGAGGGGAAGACATCATTTGGAATGTCAGTGTTCAACCTCAGCAACGCCATTATGGGCAGCGGCATCCTGGGGCTGGCCTATGCCATGGCCCATACGGGGATCCTCCTCTTCCTGTGAGTCCTAGTCGGTTTGGAGTGTGGACGGGTGTTGTGGGGACAGCCAGACTGGGGCCTGAGTCTGAGCAATGCCATCTGCCATAGGGCTTTGTTGCTGTGCATCGCTCTTCTGTCTTTGTACTCCATCCATCTCCTGCTGACTTGTGCTGGTGTTGTAGGTGAGACCCAGAGTTCACTAGACCTTGGACCCTTAACCCAAGATTGGCCCCTCAGAATCTGGACTCAGCACCCCAGGCACCATACGTGACCCTCTGGGCTCCAGACCCCAGACTGCACCCTGGCTCTCCTACCTTATCTGGGCTCCCAGATTCTCAAGCCCCAGCCCTCACCCCGTGGTCTGACCATCCAAGCCCATTGCACAGACCCTCCCTACTCCCAGACCACTCCACTCCACCCTCGGTCTCCACTCAGTGTCCAGCCTACCTAGCAAGGAAGCCAGCCCTGCCACCTGAGACCGCCCCCCCGTCAGCCCCCAGCTCCCAAACTGCCACTGCCCCAGATCTCAGACGTCACTTCTACGATGTCTTCAGTAGAATAAAGCCATGGTAGGACCCCCAAGAGCCCCACTACCCATATCTGGCCCCCAACCTTCTCCCTGGCCACAGATCCTACCTGCCAGACTCCCGCCCCAAGCCCCACCCCAACTGCCTAACCCTCATCTCCAGCTCCCAGCCATGAGACCCCATCAGCCCAAGCCCCAGATCCCTAGTTCCAAGACTCTGGCCCCCAACTCACTCCTGGCCTGGCCTCCTGGACACACAACGTGTCCCTCCGTGGTTCCCTCTGCTCCAGGCATCCGAGCCTATGAACAGCTGGGACAGAGGGCGCTGGGACCTGCAGGGAAAGTAGTGGTGGCGGCGATCATCTGTCTGCACAATGTTGGGGGTGAGGACTCTGAGACGTGGGGGTCAGCTTGGGGGCAGAGGGTGGGCTGAGGTGGGCTTCCCCAGGTTGGGCTGGAGGGGCAGATGAGGGGAATGCTTCTGCTTATACCTGCCCCCACCTGCACCAGCCATGTCCAGTTACCTGTTCATCATCAAATCCGAACTTCCCCTGGTTATCGCCACTTTCCTGGACATGGACCCTGAGGGGTGAGTGTGCAACACCCCTTGGCTCTGACCCACAGGCCACTGATTCTTCCTGTGAGGTCTGGCTGCTAGCTTCAACTCTATGTCCAGCTGACTCCCAGGTCTTCTGTTTTTGAGGCTGCTGGGCAGGCCAGTTGGGTCAGACTGCGATTCCTGTGTATTGTGACGCCAGCAGTATGTGTGGCTGTTGCTCTGGCTCTAGGAGTCCAGTAATAGCACATGTTGATTTTTGCGACTGTTCTGGCTGACTGCATGTGTCCAGTGTGCTCTCACGTTGACCATGTGGCTGCACCTATCCAGCAGACCTAAATTCTGTCCATGGGTTTGATTCTGTGCCTTTTGTACGGGCAGATTCTCTGGCCACCTGTGCGCTAGCTGATCCCAGCTGTGTCCTGTATCCTGTGACGCCAGCCGTGTGTGTTTGACATTCACTTACTCTGACTTTCTCTGGCCAGTGGATTCTGTTTGATTCTGGGTCCATTAGGCTTGGCTGAATCTGTCTCGCTCTAGGTGTTATGGTCACTGACTCCAGCAGCGTCTGTGCATGTGTGTGTGCCGTGTACCGTGGCCCCAGATATGCATCCATGTGCGTGTGTGCTCAGTCGCTTAGTTGTATCTGACTCTCTGAGACCTCATGGACTGTAGCCCCCCAGGCTCCTCTGTGCATGGAATTTTCTAGGCAAGAATGTGGGAGTGCGTTGCCATTTCCTACTCCAGTGTACAAATGATGTGTGTTAAATTCTCTGTGTTTCACTTGGTTTGCCATTGTTATGGCAAATTTTTTCTGACTGTGTGTGATCCTCAGCTGTGACTATATCTGTTTTCTGTATTATGGTTCCAATCATGTATGTTCACATCGGGTTGACAGTGTGTTTAATTCTGCCTCTGTCTGCTGGCTGAATCTTTTCAGCTGTTCATATACGATAGCTGATTCTGCGTATCCTGTTAGATCTTTGGTTTGATCCTGAAGCCATTCAAGTAGCTAACAGTCTATGTGACTAGGTGTGTCTAATTGTTATAATCGGCTCCCACTGTATATGTGCCCAGTGGTGCTTTGTTGGCTTCTGTCTGTGTAACCATGTGCTTAGGATAGGAAAAGCATATGTGAATGCCTGGAACATAGTAAGCACTTAATAAAATACTTTCGACGAAATGAACAGTTGTTCAGTCAATTCTGTATTAACAGACTATCTCGCCTGTGCACTTCCCTCTAGTGTCTATGCAGATCCTATTCTTTCTTTGAGCTTGGTTCCAACAGCGTGGCCAGCTGGCTGATTCTGTCTCTATTTCCATCTTTGACTCTGTGGCCACATCGGCCCAGCTAACTTTCAAGCGCTCAACAAACCTTGAACTGTTTCAACAATCACACATTTGTGTTTCTGACTTTTTTGTCTGACTGTAGATCATCAAGAGAGCATCAGACTTTTGTTCTACCTGTTAGACATACCAGGGTCATAACTCCTTCCTGCCTGGTACCTTGTGTTGGACTATGCACATCTGGCTGTCATGGGGTGTTGTTTGCCCATCTGGCTGTATGTCCACTTGAGGCCTGGTGACATGGTTTTGTTAAGCTGTGCATGTGTTCCCAGCTACATCCCTTTGACAGCGTGTGGCTGACCGTCTGATAATCTGCCTGGCTGTTGCTGTCGGTCCTGCTGTGCCATTTGTCACTGTAATCACCTGGAGGGGTCAGCTCATCTCTCCTGATTGTGCAGAAACCTATCTGACTACATCTTCTGAGTGTCTGCCTGACAGTTTTCCTTGGTAGGCATCTAGTCACTGTTTGCCTGTCTCTTTAGGGACTGGTTCTTGAAGGGAAACCTCCTCCTCATCATTGTCAGTGTTGTAATCATCCTGCCACTGGCCCTCATGAGACATTTGGGTAAGAGGCTTCCTGCCTTGGTCATTGGATGATGAAATTAGAGAAGAGGGGCCAGATTCCAAGAATCTCCATTTTCAAGGGCTGTGGAATACCAGAGGAGAGTGTGTTTGGTGTGGGTTTTAACAGATGAGTAAGAGTTTGCCAAGTGTTGGGGGGCTGGTCCAGGTGTAAGTTTGTGTAAAGTGTGGCCAAATTGGGGTGCAGAGTCCTTGAATTGGAGGTCAGAGTAGGGGATTGATATTTGCTCTGTGGGTGGGTCCCTTGATTTCTGAGACTTCATACCCAGTGGGTTTTTTAAGCAAAACTTGAATGCCTGGAACATAGTAAGCACTTAATAAAATATTTGTGAAATGAACAGTTGTTCAGTCAATTCTGTATTAACAGACTATCTCGCCTGTGCACTTCCCTCTAGTGTCTATGCAGATCCTATTCTTTCTTTGAGCTTGGTTCCAACAGCGTGGCCAGCTGGCTGATTCTGTCTCTATTTCCATCTTTGACTCTGTGGCCACATCGGCCCAGCTAACTTTCAAGCGCTCAACAAACCTTGAACTGTTTCAACAATCACACATTTGTGTTTCTGACTTTTTTGTCTGACTGTAGATCATCAAGAGAGCATCAGACTTTTGTTCTACCTGTTAGACATACCAGGGTCATAACTCCTTCCTGCCTGGTACCTTGTGTTGGACTATGCACATCTGGCTGTCATGGGGTGTTGTTTGCCCATCTGGCTGTATGTCCACTTGAGGCCTGGTGACATGGTTTTGTTAAGCTGTGCATGTGTTCCCAGCTACATCCCTTTGACAGCGTGTGGCTGACCGTCTGATAATCTGCCTGGCTGTTGCTGTCGGTCCTGCTGTGCCATTTGTCACTGTAATCACCTGGAGGGGTCAGCTCATCTCTCCTGATTGTGCAGAAACCTATCTGACTACATCTTCTGAGTGTCTGCCTGACAGTTTTCCTTGGTAGGCATCTAGTCACTGTTTGCCTGTCTCTTTAGGGACTGGTTCTTGAAGGGAAACCTCCTCCTCATCATTGTCAGTGTTGTAATCATCCTGCCACTGGCCCTCATGAGACATTTGGGTAAGAGGCTTCCTGCCTTGGTCATTGGATGATGAAATTAGAGAAGAGGGGCCAGATTCCAAGAATCTCCATTTTCAAGGGCTGTGGAATACCAGAGGAGAGTGTGTTTGGTGTGGGTTTTAACAGATGAGTAAGAGTTTGCCAAGTGTTGGGGGGCTGGTCCAGGTGTAAGTTTGTGTAAAGTGTGGCCAAATTGGGGTGCAGAGTCCTTGAATTGGAGGTCAGAGTAGGGGATTGATATTTGCTCTGTGGGTGGGTCCCTTGATTTCTGAGACTTCATATATTGCCCCTTGCAGGCTACCTGGGATATACCAGCGGTCTCTCTCTGACCTGTATGCTGTTTTTCCTTATTTCGGTGAGTCTGAGGGAGAAGGACATGAAAAAATGTGGAAAGGGTTTGGAGCATTGGAACATAGCCTTCCCCATAACCTCACTTCCCCACCCTTCTTCCTCCAGGTCATCTACAAGAAGTTCCAGCTTGGCTGTGCTGTAGGCCACAATGAAACAGCAGTGGAGAGTAAGAGCTCTCCAAGCCTTCCCACCCAGGGGCTCAACACAAGCTGTGAGGCCCAGATGTTCACAGCTGACTCACAGGTTGGTGTGCTGGCGTATGTCTATGCCTTGCACCGTACTCAGGTCCTCTGATTTTGTCCCATACTGCACTCTGCTCCGAGTGGAGCTGGATATTGGACATTGGTGTCTTCCACATGTCTGATGTGGAGGGCGAAGGTAGGGCTGGGGTGTGGGGAGGAGAGGATGGAACCCTTAGAGGTTAATCACTTGTACTTGGGCCATTCCCCCTAGATGTTCTATACAGTGCCCATTATGGCTTTTGCCTTCGTCTGCCACCCTGAAGTGCTCCCCATCTACACAGAACTCTGCCGGTGAGTGGGCACATGTGATAGGGCAGCAGGTGGGGTGATAGTCATGATGTCTGGTAAACTTCTACAGCAGTCCTGGTACTGTAGCTCGATTGGGGCTAGATTGTGCCAAGGGAGGGGTTTGAGGTGACCAGGAGGCTTTGGGGGATGCAGGACAGTGCCTGGTTACTAATTGGGGCTTAAGTGTTCTACCCTTTTAACATTCAGTGCAAATGTGAATGGACAAATGGGGAGATCAGATGGAGAGGTGGGGATAAGGGAAAGGTCAGATGGGGAGGCATATGGATGTGAAGAGGGAGGGCAGAGGTGATATGAAGGGGGAAACGTATGAATGATCAATCAGGGCATCGCAGTGTGTACTAGCTGAACATCAGCTCTGGGAGGAGAGGGCTCTAGAGGGTGGAGACTGGTTTTGAGGGCCCTGGACCAAGTACACAGGTCTGGACATGACAGTTCTATGACCTCTCGACCTCAGGCCCTCCAAGAGCAGGATGCAGGCTGTGGCCAGTGTGTCCATTGGGGCCATGTTCTGCATGTATGGGCTCACGGCGACCTTTGGATACCTCACCTTCTACAGTGAGTAGGCTGAGGCCAGGGTTGGGTAGGGAGCTAGTGTGGGGACTGGGCAGGTGGCTGGGCAGGAGCCTCAGCACTTTCCAGCCATACCTCCAGACCATCTGTTTTCCAAAGGGACTGTGTGCATGCCACATGGAGATTTTGTCACCATCTGTGTGTGCATGTGTACGCATGTGCACACATACATGTTTCTTCTGGACACTGGTCCTGGTCCAATCACATCCCATGTCCCATGTCCCAGGCAGCGTGGAGGCAGAGATGCTGCACATGTACAGTCAGTGTGACCTGCTCATCCTCTGTGTGCGCCTAGCGGTGCTGCTCGCCGTGACTCTCACTGTTCCAGTTGTGCTGTTCCCCGTATGTTGGGGGTGAGGGTGGGCCTACAGAGTGGAGAGACACAGATGGATGGGTAGAGGGCGTAGACAGGAATGTTTGGATGGAGCATGGAGATGGGAATGGATGGAGGGATGGATAGAGGAGGCTGGGATAGACAGACAAGGAAGGCAGAGTTTTCAGGTGGACAGAGAGGGCCAAACTAGATGCTCCCTCACAAGGCAGGGCATAGATGGCAGAACAAAAAAGAATCAGGAGGACAGGGGAGGTCAAATCGAGGAAAGATGCACAGATGTCTGGGTAGACAGAAGAGGGAGGCAGAACTGGTCAGACAGAGGGTAGAGGCATAGATAGATGGATATTCAGGATGAAGAAACAGTAACAGACAGAAAAAGGGTGGAGGCAGAAGTAAGTGAGCTGGAGGAGGGGGAAGGCTCTCTGATGGGATGACGGGACAGAAGGGAGATGGAGGTCATCAGATGGGGAAAGAGGTACAGGGGTAGGAGGACATGTGGGTGGTTAGAAAGGTGGAGGCAGACGGAGTCAGATAGAGGAGGAGGACAAGAGCTCAGACAGTGAGTGGAGGCATAGATGGATGGTCACACGGAAGGAGGAGTCATGCACCGTCAAAAAGAGGGGAGGCAGTATGCCTATTCAGAAGGTGGAGGCACAGATGGATGGTCAAACAGGATGGAGGTATAGTCAGATGGAGGGGAAATCAGGGATCTCAGACTGAGAGCAGTGTTAGAGACAGGTGACTACATGGAAGGGAAAGCAGCACTTGAGCTCTGACCCCTTGTCCTGTCCTACTCTGGTTACAGATCCGCCGGGCTCTGCAGCAGCTCCTTTTTCCAAGCAAGGCCTTCAGCTGGCCACGCCATGTGGCCATAGCCCTGATCCTGCTTGTCTTGGTCAATGTCCTCGTCATCTGTGTGCCAACCATCCGGGATATCTTTGGGGTTATTGGTCTGTACCCCCAACCCCAGTCCAAGACCCCACCTAACATGGGCCTTGCACCCCAAACTTACATTGCTTCTTTCCTTCCTGCTTGTCCTTCAGGGTCCACCTCAGCCCCCAGCCTTATTTTCATCCTTCCCAGCATCTTCTACCTCCGCATTGTGCCCTCTGAGGTGGAGCCCCTCTACTCCTGGCCCAAGATCCAGGTTAGCATTCCAGGGGAGGGCCGGAGAAAGAGGGCATGTTCCAAGGAAAGGAGCACTCAAGGATGGCTAGAGGTTGAAGAAACATTTTCAAGAGGGGAAGTGGAGGAGAGTGGGCAGACAGTCTGGAAGAATGAAGGGGATTGTCATAGGAAGGGGCTGGGCAGACAGAGCAAGAAGGGTCTGAGAAGACAGGAAGCACTCAAGAAGAGGCTGCTGTAGAGGAAGTATTTTTTTCAGACAGATGAAAGGACCATAATTAGGAGAAGGTTGAACATTTTTAAGGTAGATGGGGGTGAGTACTCTCTGAAGGATTATAGGAAGTCAGAAGGAGGATGCACAGGAAGGGGCTGGTTTTAAGGAAGGAGAAAGAGTAGAAAGGGAGGGCCAGGACTGAATGGGCCACTCTCTGGAGAGGATGGAGGAACTGGGGTTTAGGTATACAACCAGTCCCATCTTTTCTCCTTTTCATCCACAGGCTCTGTGTTTTGGTATCCTGGGTGTCCTCTTCATGGCAGTCAGTCTAGGTTTCATGTTTGCCAACTGGGCCACAGGGCAGAGCAGTGTATCAGGACACTGACCAAGCCCTGTTCCACCTGGGCCCCTGGGTGCATTCACCTGTGCACATGGAGGGAGTTGGGCTGCTCTCCCGGTTCTCATGAACATGGCCACAGGCTGAGGAGTAGACCACTCCATTCCTCTCTAGGGGATGCCAAGCTGGGATCATGAATATAATATAACCCCAACCCTAACCCCAACCCTACAGGAGGAGGAGGAGGAGGAGGCCAGGTCCTTGGGGAACCCCTGCCCAGTCCAGTCTTTTCTGCCTCCTCCTTGTAGAAGTTTTTCATCAGGATCACCCTTGAGCTAAAGGGGAAGAATAAAGATGCTAAAGTGCAACTCTGGCGTCCGTATTTCATTTCTTTCTAGGACTTGGGGGAGCCAGCCTAGGTTCACCCAGGGATACACTGAGAAGAGGACCGTGCTGACTCTTTATCTGTTTGCCCACGTCTCCACACCTCACTATCTGGCTACAAAACTCATAGATCCCTTCAGTGGCTCACTCAGGAAACCTCCTGAGAGCCTACTGGCTACCAGGTGCTGTTCTACGTGCTGGGGACAATAATCAAGCAGACAATAACCCCTATGACCTGCAGGCCAAGTTCAGCCCACTGCCTTTTTGTTTGTCCCCCAAGCTAAGAATGGTTTACACATTTCTAAATAATTGAAAAAAATCAAAAGAAGAAGAATTTGTGACGCTTGAAAATTAGTATGAAATTCAAATTTCTGTGTCTGCAAATAAGGTTTCATTAAAACAGTCATGCTCCTCATCAGTTCAGTTCAGTTGCTCAGTCGTGTCTGACTCTTTGCAACCCCATGGACTGCAGCATGCCAGGCTTCCCTGTCCTTTACCATCTCCCCGAGCTTGCTCAAACTCATATTCATTAAGTTGGTGATGCCATCCAACCATCTTGTGATCTGTTAACCCCTTCTTCTGCCGTCTATTTTTCCCAACATCAGGGTCTTTTCCAGTGTAGCTGTTTGCATCAGGTGGCCGAAGCTTCAGCTTTAGCATCGGTCCTTCCAATGAATATTCAGGGTTGATTTCCTTTAGGACTGACTGGTTTCATCTCCTTGCAGTCCAAGGGACTCTCAAGAATCTTCTCCAACACCACAATTCAAAGGCATCAATTCTTCAGCACTCAGCCTTCTTTATGGTCCAACTCTCATACCCATACATGACTACTGGAAAACCATAGCTTTGACTTATATGGACCTTTGTCTGCAAAGTGATGTCTGCTTTTGAATATGCTGTCTAGGTTTGTCATAGCTTTTCTTCCAAGGAACTAGTGTCTTTTAATTTAATGGCTGCAGTCACCATCTACAGTGATTTTGGAGCCCCCCAAAATAAAGTCTGTCTCTATTTACATTGTTTGCCCATCTATTTGCCATGGAGTGATGAGACCAAATGCCATGATTTAAATTTTTTGAATGTTGAGTTTTAAGCCAGCCTTTTCACTCTCCTCTTTCACTTTCACCTCCCTTTATGGGCCAACAACAACAACCAAAAAGTCACGCTTCTTCATTTACACAATGTTGACAGTTCTTTGAGGCTTCCCAGGTGAATCTGTCAGCCAGTACAGGAGCCACAGGAGATGCAGTTTTGATCCCTGGGTTGGAAAGATCCCCTGGAGCAGGAAATGACAACCCATTCCACTATTCATGCCTAAGAAATCCCATGGAGAGAGGAGCCTGGTATGCTACAGTTCCCGAGGTTGCAAAGTGTTGGACACGACTTAGTGACTAAACAACAAATTATATTTTTAAATTGCAGCCCTCATGTGTTCATTGCCTACTATTCCCACTATTAATTAATATTAGTCAGTACTGATCTAGACATGCTGCCCATTGCAATAATAGGAGTAAGTATTTTTAAATGATGGGAAACGTTATTTTTTCAGATGATGAGATTATCTACTTAGGAGAACCAAGAAAATCAGCAAAAGTATTACAATAATAGGAGATTAAAATCTCCCGAGCTTGCTCAAACTCATATTCATTAAGTTGGTGATGCCCAACCATCTTGTGATCTGTTAACCCCTTCTTCTGCCGTCTATTTTTCCCAACATCAGGGTCTTTTCCAGTGTAGCTGTTTGCATCAGGTGGCGAAGCTTCAGCTTTAGCATCGGTCCTTCAATGAATATTCAGGGTTGATTTCCTTTAGGACTGACTGGTTTCATCTCCTTGCAGTCCAAGGGACTCTCAAGAATCTTCTCCAACACCACAATTCAAAGGCATCAATTCTTCAGCACTCAGCCTTCTTTATGGTCCAACTCTCATACCCATACATGACTACTGGAAAACCATAGCTTTGACTTATATGGACCTTTGTCTGCAAAGTGATGTCTGCTTTTGAATATGCTGTCTAGGTTTGTCATAGCTTTTCTTCCAAGGAACTAGTGTCTTTTAATTTAATGGCTGCAGTCACCATCTACAGTGATTTTGGAGCCCCCCAAAATAAAGTCTGTCTCTATTTACATTGTTTGCCCATCTATTTGCCATGGAGTGATGAGACCAAATGCCATGATTTAAATTTTTTGAATGTTGAGTTTTAAGCCAGCCTTTTCACTCTCCTCTTTCACTTTCACCTCCCTTTATGGGCCAACAACAACAACCAAAAAGTCACGCTTCTTCATTTACACAATGTTGACAGTTCTTTGAGGCTTCCCAGGTGAATCTGTCAGCCAGTACAGGAGCCACAGGAGATGCAGTTTTGATCCCTGGGTTGGAAAGATCCCCTGGAGCAGGAAATGACAACCCATTCCACTATTCATGCCTAAGAAATCCCATGGAGAGAGGAGCCTGGTATGCTACAGTTCCCGAGGTTGCAAAGTGTTGGACACGACTTAGTGACTAAACAACAAATTATATTTTTAAATTGCAGCCCTCATGTGTTCATTGCCTACTATTCCCACTATTAATTAATATTAGTCAGTACTGATCTAGACATGCTGCCCATTGCAATAATAGGAGTAAGTATTTTTAAATGATGGGAAACGTTATTTTTTCAGATGATGAGATTATCTACTTAGGAGAACCAAGAAAATCAGCAAAAGTATTACAATTAGAAAAGAATTCAGTAAGTTGGCATGGACACAAAATAAATATCCAAATATCAATTTACATTCCTGCCTCTCAAAAATAATCAGAAGTTATAATGGCGGGAAACGTTCTGCTTACAACAACAACAAAATGGTAAGAAAAAAAACTTACTACGAATAAACTGAATCAGAAATGTGCATGACAGTAATAATAGCACTATAAGACTGAACTCAAGGATAGGAAAGAAAATGGGAATAAATGTACAGAAATGCTATACTCCTGGATGAGAAGATTCACTATTGCACAGATGTCATTTCTGATATCTATTTTATACAATTTCTGTATACTGTAATTTTATTTATTTATTTGGATGTGTTGGGTCTTAGATGTGGCATGTGGGATCTTAGTTCCCCAACCAGGGATTGAACCTGCGTCCTCTGCATTGAAAGGCAGATTCTTAACCATAGCACCACCAGGGAAGTCCCTGTAATTTTCTACTTAGTGTACTTTCTAAACAAAATCAAGGTGGGATGTTTTTGGATTATGACTCTTTCGGGGGGATTATACCATATTGATTCTAAAGTTTGCCAATGGAAAACCAGGTGACAGCAGAATAAATTTATGAGAGTAGCCAAGAATTCTTTTTAGTTTTTATGAATTATTTGAAATTTAGACCAATATGAAACATTTTTATTTTTTGAGAAAATACCCAGATGTGCAAGCCTGAATTCTTTTTTATTAGACTATAATTCATATATATCATTATATTAGCTTCAGGCATACAACACAATGATTTATTTAATATTTGTATATATGGTAAAATGATTATGACAGTAGGTCAGCATCCATCTCCGCACATAATTACAGGTTGTTGGTTTTTTTTTCTTGCAATGGGACTTTTTTTTTTAATATTTACTTATTTACTTGGGAGAGTTGAGTCTTAGTTATGGCACTCTGGATCTTCACTGAGTCATACAGGATCTTCCATTGTGACCCATGGACTCTCCATCATGGCACATGGAATCAGGGGTTGTGGTGCAAGGGCTTAGTTGCTCTGAGGCATGTGAGGTCTTATTTCCCTGACTGGGGACTGAACTCACATCCCCTGCATTGCAAGGTGGATTCCTAGCCACTGGACAACCAAGGAAGTCCCTTATGGGAACTTTTAAGATCAGTTCTCTTAAAAACTTTAAAATATACAATACAGTATTATCAACTATAGTCTCACCATGCTGTACAGTACATAATCAGGATTTATTTATTTTATTTTATAACATTTTTTTTTGAAAACTAAAGAAAAATAGGGTGTTCTTGCCTTAAAGAAGGTTGAGTGCCAAAGAACTGATGCCTTTGAACTGTGGTGTTGGAGAAGGCACTTGAGAGTCCCTTGGACTGCAAGGAGAGCAAACCAGTTCATCCTAAAGGAAATCAACCTTGAATGTTCATTGGAAGAAATGGTGCTGAAACTGAAGCTCCAATACTTTGACTACCTCATGCAAGGAGATGACTCATTGGAAGAGACCCCAATGTTGGGAAAAATAGAAGGGAAAGGAGAAAGGGATGAGAGAGGATGAGATGGTTAGATGGCATCACTGAGTCAATGGACATGAGTTTGAGCAAACTCTGGGTGATGGTGAAGGACAGGGAAGCCTGGCTTGCCACAGTCCATGGGGTCGCAAAGAATCAGGCATAACTGAGTGACTGAACTGAACTGACTTGCCTTAACAAATCCTGAGATGTACTTTAAGATCAGTAAGGGGCCTAGACCAGTGTGCTAGGCAGAGTAAGAGCCCCCTCCTACAAAGATGCCCATATCCTGAGCCCCAGAACCTGTAAATAAGTAAAGGGGAATTAAAATTGCAGGTGGAATTAAGGTTGCTTAAATTTTAAAATAGATTATCCTGCATTATCTCTGTGGGTTGACAGTAATCACAAGAGCCCTTATAAATGGAAGGTGAAATGAGAAGGAGTCAGAGAAAGATGTGATGACAGAAGCAGAGTCAAAGAGATACTATGTGTTGGCTTTGTTGATAGAGGAAACAAGACAGGAAGATGGGCAGCCTCTAGAAGCTGGAAAAGGCAAGAAAATGGTTTCTCTTCTGGAGCCTCATGAACAGAACACAAAACTGGGAAAACCTTGATTTTAGCCCAGTGAGACTCATTTTGGATTTCTGATGTATAAAAGATATGAGAATAAGTTTGTGTTGTTTTAAGCCACTATAGTTGCTTCAGTCCTGTCTGACTCTTTGTGACCTTATGTATGGACTGTAGCCTGCCAGGCTCCTCTGTTCATGGGATTCTCCAGGCAAAAATACTAGAGTGGGTTGCCATGCCCTCCTCCAGGGGATCTTCCTGACCCAGGCATTGAACCTTCGTCTCTTACGTCTCCTGCATTAGCAGGTGGGTTCTTTACCACTAGTGCCACCTGAGAAGCCCTTTAAGCCACAGTGGATGTGGTAGTTTGGTATAACTGCAAGAGAAAACTAACACCAGAAAAACAATTAGTGAAACAAAATATATGATAAAACAAGCTGATCTATATACAAAACTTAAGCACACTTTAAAAAAAAAAACACACACACAGAATTGTGTATTTATTTATTTATTTTTGACAGTCTGTTGGATTTTTTTTTTTTTTTTGGTTCTGCTGAGTTTTCTTTCTGGCAGCCAGGGTCTTCTCTTGTTGCAGAGTACAGTCTCTAGAGCACACAGGCTCAGCAGTTGCCAGGGGTGCACAGACTTAGTCACTCCATGGCATGTGGGATCTCAGTTCCCTGACCAGGCATAACCTGCACTGCAAGGCAGATTCTTAACCACTGGACCACCAAGAAATCCCCAAGCATGCATTTTTAAACATGGGCAAAAGGTAGATTGCAGCTGGCCAGGCTCCTCCATCCGTGGGATTTGCCTGGCAAGAATACTGGAGGGGGTTGCCATTCCCTTCTCCAGGTGATCTTCCTGAACCAGGGATCAAAACTGGGTTGGTGAACCTGGGTCTCCTGCATTGCAGGTGGATTCTTTACCGACTGAGTCACCAAGAAAACCTGAAACATATTGTAGGAGAGGGGGAAAAAAAATCTCTTCTACCATTCTAAGATCTTGGCTGGGACTCTGTAACAAAACACAGATTAATAAGAGAAAAACAAGTGGAAGTTTATTAATATGTGTAAATCATACACAGATGAGAGAGACTCAGGAATGAGCAACTCAAAGGGCTGGTTAGAGCTTGGATTCACAAAGCAACTTGACCTAAAACAAAGGATAAAAGGGTTGGGGGCTTCCAGTTGAGAGGCAAGGTATTGGAAAATGACCAGGGCAAGTATGGTAAACAAGGATAAGGTTTGTCACGCAGATTCAAGTCAGTGCTTTCTCCTGGATAAGAATTTCTAGCAATTTAGAGTCATCCTAGCACAGAGAGAGTGACCCTCTTACAAATGGAGATTTCCTTTATAAATGTAAATTTCCCTTACAAAAGAATATACTTCCACTCTCTCTCTAGAACTTACCCAGTGTCTGTTGTTTTTGAAAACGATCATCTTAAAGTAATCTTTATGCCTACATTTTGTGGCTGCATAGTTTATTCTCCTAAAATATGCAACACATTAACAGTAATTATCTTAAGAAATAACAAAGCTTTTGCAAATCAATAAGAGAAACTGGAGAAAATCAATGAATACAAATGTGTTTGGCCAATGTTATTACTTCACGATATAGCACATAGAGGTTAGGAAGTAGAAAGTATGAAAGAAAAAAAAAGATAAAGGAAACAAAGAATAGTTAGCAAAAGTTTCAACATTCATCTCATAGGAGTTCAAGACGTAGACAATAGAAACACTGGAAAGAAGGCAGTGTATGAAGAAATATTGTTCTAGAATTTTTGCAGCTGAAGAGAGATATGAATCTTCAAAGTGAAAAGAGACAGTAGGTCCTGAGTATGATACACACACACACACACACACACAGGAAATAAAAAAAGTTTAAAGATAAAATCCCAAAAGGAGTGGGGAGATGGGAAAATTAAAAATAAAAAAATCCCGAAAGAGAAAATCCTGAAACTTTCCATAGAGAAAAGAGAGAACATATAATGAAGTTTTTCAAGGAGCTCATGAGAAATAAATTTGAGCCTAGATTTCTAGATCCAACCAAATTAATCCAAATGAGAGCAAAAACATTTCAGAAAGTTCATCATACTCACACCCTTTCTAAAAGGATGATTAGGGTATATGATCCAGCAAGAAGAAAAAAAAAAAAAAGGATTTAAGAGGAAGGAGGTTTCCAATAAAACAATGGTGCAGGGGAAAACAGCAAAAAAAAAAAAAATTGAAAAAATCTAAATAAGTTTGATTGTATATTTAAAAAATTACAATCTTGGACTACAATTTCAGGTGATATAAACATGGCAGATGAGGGGAGGGATGGGAAAGAAGAGAGAAGTTCTCCTGTTGTTTAAAGGGATAGAGAGCAATACTAATTAATAGTAGAATTATAGAATAATTAAGAGCATTAGCCTCTTACATTGCAAACTCTGAAGTCAGATCTTATGGGTTCAAACTCTGGCTTCTCAACTTACCACCTGTGTGACCTTGTGTAAATCACAAAACCTTTCCACAGGAGAGGTGAGAAGGTGGTTGGATTTCCCAGTAACAAAACTCTCTCTCTCTCTTTTTTTTTTTATGATGGTCTCTTTTTTTTTTCTTGAATATTTATTTATTTATTGGGCTGTACCGGGTCTTAGTTACGGCATGTGGGATCTAGTTCCCCGACCAGGGATCAAACCTGGGCCCCCAGCATTAAGAGCTCAGAGTCTTAGCCACTGGACCACCAGGGAAGTCCTGTGATGGTTTCTTTTTTATTTTGCTTTTTTGCTTTTACAGTTTTGTTGTTTACAGATATGTATAATCCCAGATTAGTCATATGTCTATCCCATCTCCCCAATCCCACCCCTCCAGGCCATCGCATAGCCCCCATGTAAGATCCCTTAACCCACAGCTCATTGACAATAGTTATCTCTTTTACATATGCTGGTATAGGGCTCCATGTTACTCTTCCCATATCTCTCACCCACTCTTCCCTCTCTCCAGTGTCCATAAGTCTGTTCTCTATGACTGTTTTTCTATCGGTGCTCTTCGTGTGTATTTATCTGTATGATCTTACTAGATTCCATATATATGTGTTAGTATACTATACTTGTCTTGCCCTTTTTGACTTACTTCACTTTGTATAATAGGTTCTAGATTCACCCATCTCATTAGGACTGAATCTTCTGTACTCCTTTTTGTGGCTGAGAAGTACTTCACTGTATATATGTACCAGAGCTTCTTTATCCATTCGCTCATCGATGGACATCTAGGTTACTTCCATGTTCTACCTATTGTGTAAAGTGCTGCAATAAACTCTTGACAGTTTGTGGGGAAAGGCCAGAGGCCACAGATGGAGGATAAGCTGAGGTGGAGTTTTCTAATTGCATCCCTTTGTCTCCTCATATTTTCTAGAAGACTCATTACCTGTCCTATAAACACCATAGACTCATTGGAAAAAGACACTGATGTTGGGAAAAATAGAAGGCAAAAGGAGAATGGCGTAACAGAGAACAAAATGGTTGGATGGCATCCCTGAGACAATAGACATGAATTTGAGTAGGTTCTTGGAGATGGTGAAGGACAGGAAAGCCTGGTGTGCTACAGTCCATGGGTGACAAAGAGTCAGACATGACTGAGTGAAGGAAATGAACCGAACTGAACTGAAATGCCACAGAGGAGAAAAATGGCTGGGCTGGTCCAGTGCCAGTCTGAAGTGGCATGGTCACATCAAGGCATAATGGGGTTGGAAAGCTCATAGGAAAAGTGCACTCAAGGTGACTGGTAACTAGCCTTTCCTTCCCTAGCCTTCCCTCTATCTGCTGGGCTAGGCAATTGTAACATAACTCTTCACCCCCATGTCCCCTCTATATATCTCTGTGCGTGTGTGCTAAGTTGCTTCAGTCGTGTCTGACTCTTTGGGACCCTATGGATTCTAACCCACCCACCAGGTTTCTCTCTCCATGGGATTCCCCAGGCAAGAATACTGGAGTGGGTTACCATGCCCTCTTCCCTGCTTCTTTTTATGGACTCCAGTTACTCTTCCCATATCTCTCACCCTCTTCCCTCTCTCCAGTGTCCATAAGTCTGTTCTCTATGACTGTTTTTCTATCGGTGCTCTTCGTGTGTATTTATCTGTATGATCTTACTAGATTCCATATATATGTGTTAGTATACTATACTTGTCTTGCCCTTTTTGACTTACTTCACTTTGTATAATAGGTTCTAGATTCACCCATCTCATTAGGACTGAATCTTCTGTACTCCTTTTTGTGGCTGAGAAGTACTTCACTGTATATATGTACCAGAGCTTCTTTATCCATTCGCTCATCGATGGACATCTAGGTTACTTCCATGTTCTACCTATTGTGTAAAGTGCTGCAATAAACTCTTGACAGTTTGTGGGGAAAGGCCAGAGGCCACAGATGGAGGATAAGCTGAGGTGGAGTTTTCTAATTGCATCCCTTTGTCTCCTCATATTTTCTAGAAGACTCATTACCTGTCCTATAAACACCATAGACTCATTGGAAAAAGACACTGATGTTGGGAAAAATAGAAGGCAAAAGGAGAATGGCGTAACAGAGAACAAAATGGTTGGATGGCATCCCTGAGACAATAGACATGAATTTGAGTAGGTTCTTGGAGATGGTGAAGGACAGGAAAGCCTGGTGTGCTACAGTCCATGGGTGACAAAGAGTCAGACATGACTGAGTGAAGGAAATGAACCGAACTGAACTGAAATGCCACAGAGGAGAAAAATGGCTGGGCTGGTCCAGTGCCAGTCTGAAGTGGCATGGTCACATCAAGGCATAATGGGGTTGGAAAGCTCATAGGAAAAGTGCACTCAAGGTGACTGGTAACTAGCCTTTCCTTCCCTAGCCTTCCCTCTATCTGCTGGGCTAGGCAATTGTAACATAACTCTTCACCCCCATGTCCCCTCTATATATCTCTGTGCGTGTGTGCTAAGTTGCTTCAGTCGTGTCTGACTCTTTGGGACCCTATGGATTCTAACCCACCCACCAGGTTTCTCTCTCCATGGGATTCCCCAGGCAAGAATACTGGAGTGGGTTACCATGCCCTCTTCCAGGGAATCTTCCCAACCTAGGGATCAAACCGAGTCTCTTATGTCTCCTGTGTTGGCAGGCATGTTTTTTACCACTAGTACCACTTATGCTAAGGTGCTTGGTTGTTCAGTTGTGATAGGGACAGAGTAGAATAGGTAGGTGGTTGTAGAGCCTTAGTAGGAGATGGTAGGTAGAAGGGAGACACCTGAGAAAGGTTGGGAGGCCAGTGAGTTGACGATAACTCAGGAGAGCTGCTCCTTGTTCAGTAAAGCAGGCTCGACTGGGTATAAACAGCTGATGAAGGAGGAGCTGGCGAAGAAGCAACCAATGATGTATGTCCTGCATCTGCGTCTACTTGAAGGGGGCGGTCTTCTATCAGCCTATATATATTGCTGCCCACTCAGTTGAGAGAGAGCAGAGCAGAGCTTTCCTGCCTGGGCGTTTGCACCTCTTACAAGTACCCTATCCTTATAAATCTTCTTCTTGCCTATCACTCTGCCTCTCGCTGAATTCCTTCTGCATTGAGGCATGAAGAACCTGAGCCTGAGTGGGTCCAGACGTTGGGTGAGTGCTGGATTAAGTCCCGGCCGCGTGGGTTCGAGTCCCAGACAGGGTTTTGGCCAGGATTGAGTCCTGACAACATGGATTCACGTCCCAAGCAGGGTTTTGGCTGGGGTTAAACCTTAGCCACGTGGGTTGGAGTCCCAAACCAGGTTTTGGCTAGGTTCAAGCCCCAGTCACATGGGTTCAAGTCCCAAACAGGGTTTTGGCTGTAATTCAAGCCCCAGTCACGTGGGTTCAAGTCCCAAGCAGGGTTCGATCAGGTCTGGGCCCTGGGTTGAAGTCTCAAATCGAGGTAAAACTCTTTCAGTTGTGTCCTACCCTTTGTGGACTGTAGCCTGCCAGGCTCCTCTGTCAGTGGAATTCTCCAGGCAAGAATACTGGAGTAGGTAGCCATTCCCTTCAGTTGAGGCAGTCTGAGCACAGGTTGGAAAAGAATTTCCAGACATAGAGTGCTGCAGAAAGGAGTGAGTTTATTAAGAACAAAGAGCAGAGATAAAGTGGGCACTGCAAGCGCAGCGGGCTGACCTCCTGACAGGCCAGGGAGAGTTGACAGTTTTTGTGGGTTAATAGCCATTTTTAATAACCTCAAGGCAAAGAAAATTCCTGTTGGACAGTTGGCGTTAGGTAATTGGTTAAGGCACTATAGGGTATTTATTGGAAGGGGCAGCTTTGCCTAATTGGGAGTCAGGAAACTTGTTAGCGACTATCAGCGGGCTTTTGGCAAGGTTACAAAGGGGCTCAGTCAGCTTCGGAGGTGTCCTTGGTTCTCAGTCACGCTTCTGTGGCTTTGGTGCCAAGTCTTGCATCTGTGAACTTGGGGTAGGACTCAATACCTTTTCCAGGGTATCTTCCTGATCCAGGGATCAAGCCCTGGTCTCCTGCATTGCAGTCAGATACTTTACCACCTGAGCCACCTAGGAAGCCCCTATATATATATCCATAGACACAGTGAAATATAAGATTATGAAAGATAAGCAAAACATGGTTTTTAAAACTTTATTTGAAACATAGTAGTTTACTTACAAAAGAAGAATAATTAAACTGACTTTGAGTCCAAGTGTTGTGAGGCATGCTCAGTGAAGCACCCAACTCCGCTCGTGGTAGATGGAAAAGAGGTTTATTAGGTTGGCGCCAGCGACCACCCGCGAGGAACAAGGTTTCCTGCGAGGGCCCCGACTTGAGGCGAAGGGCGATTTTTAAGGGCTGGTAGAGTCAATGGTGCGAGACCCTCCCTTTTGGTTGGAATTGGTACTCGCACACCTGCACATTCCATTGTCTCAAGCAAAGATTAGTCCTACTGGAAAGGCCAATCTTATGACCAGGAAACAGTGATCAGGAAAAACATACAATCACCATAACAACCTAGGGGTACCATGATATCCCAGGGGCTTTCTATAACAGTTATGCATTCCTGCTCAACATGATAGTCTAGGGTTTTTTTTTTTTTTTCATGAGTCACAGACAGTTTCGTATAGGTTACAATCAATAAAGATTAACAGAAAACAATCAATGCTATCAGAAAGCAATTTAGTCTATCAGGTGAGTCACTAACAGGTATCCCAGGAAACAAGGGAGGAATCATTAGGTAGATCTAGTAAATCATTTTGCGTTCCCTTTTACACAAGCTCACTCTGCTCGCCACACAACAAGGCAATGAATCTAAGAGATGAGGTGTTGAGGCAAGGAAAATGACTTTACTCGGAAAGCACCTGACCCAGAAGATGGCAGGCTAGACCCTCGAAATAAACCATCTTGTTGGGGTCTGGATGCCAGGTTCTTTTCTAGATCAGAGCTGAAGGGGAGGTGAGGAAGCAAAGTAAAAAGGCCATTTATCCTGCAAACATCTCCTAGAATGGCAAGTCTCAGGCAGGGGAAGTGCTAACTTCTCACTTCTAGCAATCCACAGGATTCTGAACAAAGGCATTTTACTTTAACAGTCAGGCAGAGAGGCAGGGTCCTAGAGGCAAGCCATTAAGTATGATTATAATAATAAAAGCAACAAAAAGCAAGTCAAAGAAACGGTTTCATCATGGGATCAGAGTTGGTTTTCTCCTTGCAACATTCAGATCTCTCAAACACCATCGTGGAGGCAAGGAGACAGTGGTATAGTAACTCCAGAGTGTTGAAAGAAAGGAACTCTTATAGGGCGGGCCAAAATCAGTCTCAGGCACACGCGGTCTTAAAGCTGTTGTGTGTTTTAATTTTTTACAAAGAGTGATTTTTTTTGGATATACCGTGTCTTTGCTGCTGTGCTCAGGCTGTCTCTAGCTGTGGCGAGCAGGGGCTACTCCTCCTTGTGGTGCATGGCTTCTCATTGTGCTGGCTTCTCTCGTTGTGGAGCACAGGCTCAATAGTTGTGGCACATGAACTTAGTTGCTCTGCAGCATGTGGGATCTTCCCAGACCAGGGATAGAACTCGTGTCTCCATCCTTCTGGTGGATTCTTAAACCACTAGACCACCAGAGAAGATACATTCTGTTGTATTTCTGATTGCTTTACTTTGCATCACACTACAGACTTACTTACAGTTACAAAGTACCCAGAGAAAAGACTAAAGATAGTTAAAGAATGGTTAAAATGGCAATAAAGACCAGGTATCCCAGGCGGCTTATAACAGTAAATCATTTCGTTCCCTAATTTACACAAAGCTTTCTATCAGGTGAGTCACTAACAGGTATCCCAGGAAACAAGGGAGGAATCATTAGGTAGATCTAGTAAATCATTCTCTTTTACACAAGCTCACTCTGCGCCACACAACAAGGCAATGAATCTAAGAGATGAGGTGTTGAGGCAAGGAAAATGACTTTACTCGGAAAGCACCTGACCCAGAAGATGGCAGGCTAGACCCTCGAAATAAACCATCTTGTTGGGGTCTGGATGCCAGGTTCTTTTCTAGATCAGAGCTGAAGGGGAGGTGAGGAAGCAAAGTAAAAAGGCCATTTATCCTGCAAACATCTCCTAGAATGGCAAGTCTCAGGCAGGGGAAGTGCTAACTTCTCACTTCTAGCAATCCACAGGATTCTGAACAAAGGCATTTTACTTTAACAGTCAGGCAGAGAGGCAGGGTCCTAGAGGCAAGCCATTAAGTATGATTATAATAATAAAAGCAACAAAAAGCAAGTCAAAGAAACGGTTTCATCATGGGATCAGAGTTGGTTTTCTCCTTGCAACATTCAGATCTCTCAAACACCATCGTGGAGGCAAGGAGACAGTGGTATAGTAACTCCAGAGTGTTGAAAGAAAGGAACTCTTATAGGGCGGGCCAAAATCAGTCTCAGGCACACGCGGTCTTAAAGCTGTTGTGTGTTTTAATTTTTTACAAAGAGTGATTTTTTTTGGATATACCGTGTCTTTGCTGCTGTGCTCAGGCTGTCTCTAGCTGTGGCGAGCAGGGGCTACTCCTCCTTGTGGTGCATGGCTTCTCATTGTGCTGGCTTCTCTCGTTGTGGAGCACAGGCTCAATAGTTGTGGCACATGAACTTAGTTGCTCTGCAGCATGTGGGATCTTCCCAGACCAGGGATAGAACTCGTGTCTCCATCCTTCTGGTGGATTCTTAAACCACTAGACCACCAGAGAAGATACATTCTGTTGTATTTCTGATTGCTTTACTTTGCATCACACTACAGACTTACTTACAGTTACAAAGTACCCAGAGAAAGACAGAAATGGCAATAAAGATAGTTAAAGAATGGTAATACAACTATAAAAGCATGGCCAAAGGGTGAAAGTCTGTGGGTAAATAAACACAAAATTGAATTTTCCCTGCTGTCAAAAGGAAGACTTCTCCATTTTATTTCAAGCATTTCCTTGAGAAACCTAGCATTTGTGAATCCTTCCTATATACCTTTGATATGTATGTACATAAATTTTTAAAAGCTAAATCTAATCTAAATCTGGCAGCCCCTAGGCCAGGAATGTCTTTCTTGAGTCTTGGAGCCATTTCTTTGAAATGTAGATATCCAGCAAGATAAGCACCCTGGCTCCTCTGTCACCTGAGTTTAGCCTAGGTACCTGGCTCCAGGCTGTAAGCACCTGCTAGTCATAGATATAGTTTAATTTTTCCCTCCAGATCCCAGCAATTAGCTAGCACAGGTGGCTACTCCAGCTACCAGGGAAATTTAGGACTTGCCTAGGAGTATTCGGGGCTTCCCTGGTGGCTCAGAGGTAAAGAATCTGCCTACAATGTAGGACACACAGGTTTGACCCCTGGGTCGGGAAGATCCCCTGGAGAAAGAAATGGCAACTCACTCTAGTATTCTTGCCTGGAGAATCCCATGCACAGGGGAGCCTGGTGGGCTACATTCTAGGGTGCTGCAAAAGAAATGGACACGACTGAGCGAGTAAACAACAGTTGGGAGTATTTAACTCTCACTTTTAAATGTCACTGTGAAGTCAGCAAATGAACTACACACCAGGACTTCCTGGCTCTTCCCGCCTCTTTTGGCTTATATGAAACAGTGTTGGAGTTGATAATCTGCAAAGAGCAGAGGCAGCCCCGCCCTCCCCACAGTCTCTTCCCGCCAAAGACCTCTGAGGACACAAAACTTTCCTACCTGCAGGCCCAGGTTAGTACCAGTCGCTCCCCTGGCCACTTCCCTGGCCATACCCAGATACTTAACCCCCACTCTCGGCTGCAATGTCCCTTTTAGCCCTCTGGTCTCTTGGCCCGCCTGGCCCCCCTCTCTCCCTGGACTCTTCTTCCTGGATCTCCTACAGACTTACTTACAGTTACAAAGTACCCAGAGAAAGACAGAAATGGCAATAAAGATAGTTAAAGAATGGTAATACAACTATAAAAGCATGGCCAAAGGGTGAAAGTCTGTGGGTAAATAAACACAAAATTGAATTTTCCTGCTGTCAAAAGGAAGACTTCTCCATTTTATTTCAAGCATTTCCTTGAGAAACCTAGCATTTGTGAATCCTTCCTATATACCTTTGATATGTATGTACATAAATTTTTAAAAGCTAAATCTAATCTAAATCTGGCAGCCCCTAGGCCAGGAATGTCTTTCTTGAGTCTTGGAGCCATTTCTTTGAAATGTAGATATCCAGCAAGATAAGCACCCTGGCTCCTCTGTCACCTGAGTTTAGCCTAGGTACCTGGCTCCAGGCTGTAAGCACCTGCTAGTCATAGATATAGTTTAATTTTTCCCTCCAGATCCCAGCAATTAGCTAGCACAGGTGGCTACTCCAGCTACCAGGGAAATTTAGGACTTGCCTAGGAGTATTCGGGGCTTCCCTGGTGGCTCAGAGGTAAAGAATCTGCCTACAATGTAGGACACACAGGTTTGACCCCTGGGTCGGGAAGATCCCCTGGAGAAAGAAATGGCAACTCACTCTAGTATTCTTGCCTGGAGAATCCCATGCACAGGGGAGCCTGGTGGGCTACATTCTAGGGTGCTGCAAAAGAAATGGACACGACTGAGCGAGTAAACAACAGTTGGGAGTATTTAACTCTCACTTTTAAATGTCACTGTGAAGTCAGCAAATGAACTACACACCAGGACTTCCTGGCTCTTCCCGCCTCTTTTGGCTTATATGAAACAGTGTTGGAGTTGATAATCTGCAAAGAGCAGAGGCAGCCCCGCCCTCCCCACAGTCTCTTCCCGCCAAAGACCTCTGAGGACACAAAACTTTCCTACCTGCAGGCCCAGGTTAGTACCAGTCGCTCCCCTGGCCACTTCCCTGGCCATACCCAGATACTTAACCCCCACTCTCGGCTGCAATGTCCCTTTTAGCCCTCTGGTCTCTTGGCCCGCCTGGCCCCCCTCTCTCCCTGGACTCTTCTTCCTGGATCTCCCCCTTGGACCCCTCGCCCTGACCCCCCTCACTCTCAACCTGTTTGTCTCTCTCCCGGTCACACCTGTGTAGCCAGATCCCTCTTGGCGGCTCCTACCTAAACCTAATATGAATAAACCTTATCCTCCCGGCCTCCCCTGTCTTCTCCGTCTTTCTTTTACACTTTTCTTAAACCAGGTCTCCTGTGTCTCCAGCATTTCAGGCAGATTCTTTACCCACTGAGCCACCTTGAAAACCCCCCGTGATACCCATAATAGGCAACCAGAACAACCTTGATATATTCCACCACAACTGCCATCACCCCTTGTCAAAATGTAAAACACAAGAGACTGTTGACTAAAAAAAGATGAACAACTTGAGAGTTGTGGGTTAAGTTTTATTTGGGGAATAATTAGGACTGCAGCCCGGGAGAGGCAGCACCCCAGATAGCTCTGAGTCTGCTCTGAAGAAGCAGAGGGGGAAGCCGATATAAGGATTTTGGTGTGGGGGAGTTTAATGCTATTAAACAAAGGGTTTTTCAAAGGCTTTTGTTTTACAAATGGCTTGCGCCTGTCCTGAGGATGGTGATATCTTCATGAAGGATTTTAGCGCTTTTCTAGTTGTGAGGCGATGCAAGGATTGAGATACTAAAAGCTGTTCCTAAAAGTCATTTACCTATCTGAAGACCTGCTCCACGGGATTCCCCGCAGCACAGAGTGCCTTCTCTCACCCTGATTTCCTTCAGGGGGTGTTGAAAAGTCAGCAGCTCCTTAGGCACAGTGCTCCATCTCCCCAAAGGCAGATGGCAAATGCCCTTGTTGTCCATTCATTGTAGTTGACAAGACGTTCTCTGACACAATATAATAGAAAGCAACATTTTCTCCAGGAACTTTAAAGAACATCCTTAAAGACTATCTGAAGATGGCTGTTTGAACAAACTTGTCTACCTCCCCACTGTACCAGTGAAATGACAGGCAAATTTCATAAAGTACTGGAAAAGAAGAAAGGGTGCCATTCAGGAACCAGAAATTGTGAAGAATTCCTAAAAAGAGAAAGCAGGTACAGGCAAGATTTAAAGGGTGAAGAGAACAGGAAGCCTTAGGTACAGGTAGAAGCAGCTAAGAAGGTAAGAGTTTATCTAGAGAAATTCCAAAGGCGGGGGGGGGGGGGCGGGGGGTGCGGCAGGTAAATATATAGAAAGAGCAAGAACTAGCTCTGGAACCACAGGGTTAGTTGCATTGTCAACACCCTTACACAGGGTGAACAGTGCTATCTAGTCTTCTAATGATGGTGAACTCCCTACTTGCTCTCTGGGAAGTACCTTGAGGATAGATGTGGGGAATGCTGAGAAAGAAGCAAATTAGAGCCTCAGGGTACCTTCAGCCTCCACAGTAATAATGAAAGAGAGAAACCCATTTGTAGAGGGATCACTTCCAGCCTGTCTGCTCACGGCCAATCACCCCAAAGTGAACAGGATACTCAGGTGTCCTTCCAAGGCCTGTCATTTTTCTCTCACGAAAAATGCACCCCAGATAGCTCTGAGTCTGCTCTGAAGAAGCAGAGGGGAAGCCGATATAAGGATTTTGGTGTGGGGAGTTTAATGCTATTAAACAAAGGGTTTTCAAAGGCTTTTGTTTTACAAATGGCTTGCGCCTGTCCTGAGGATGGTGATATCTTCATGAAGGATTTTAGCGCTTTTCTAGTTGTGAGGCGATGCAAGGATTGAGATACTAAAAGCTGTTCCTAAAAGTCATTTACCTATCTGAAGACCTGCTCCACGGGATTCCCCGCAGCACAGAGTGCCTTCTCTCACCCTGATTTCCTTCAGGGGGTGTTGAAAAGTCAGCAGCTCCTTAGGCACAGTGCTCCATCTCCCCAAAGGCAGATGGCAAATGCCCTTGTTGTCCATTCATTGTAGTTGACAAGACGTTCTCTGACACAATATAATAGAAAGCAACATTTTCTCCAGGAACTTTAAAGAACATCCTTAAAGACTATCTGAAGATGGCTGTTTGAACAAACTTGTCTACCTCCCCACTGTACCAGTGAAATGACAGGCAAATTTCATAAAGTACTGGAAAAGAAGAAAGGGTGCCATTCAGGAACCAGAAATTGTGAAGAATTCCTAAAAGAGAAAGCAGGTACAGGCAAGATTTAAAGGGTGAAGAGAACAGGAAGCCTTAGGTACAGGTAGAAGCAGCTAAGAAGGTAAGAGTTTATCTAGAGAAATTCCAAAGGCGGGGGGGGGGGGCGGGGGGTGCGGCAGGTAAATATATAGAAAGAGCAAGAACTAGCTCTGGAACCACAGGGTTAGTTGCATTGTCAACACCCTTACACAGGGTGAACAGTGCTATCTAGTCTTCTAATGATGGTGAACTCCCTACTTGCTCTCTGGGAAGTACCTTGAGGATAGATGTGGGGAATGCTGAGAAAGAAGCAAATTAGAGCCTCAGGGTACCTTCAGCCTCCACAGTAATAATGAAAGAGAGAAACCCATTTGTAGAGAGGGGATCACTTCCAGCCTGTCTGCTCCACGGCCAATCACCCCAAAGTGAACAGGATACTCAGGTGTCCTACCCACTCATGGGGAGTCTGAATTGGTGATACCTCGATACATGCATTTTGTGAATACCACATTCAGATGAAACTGTGAAGCACAGAAAATATTGTTCCAAGTATCCCTGGCCTATGTCACAGGCTCAAAAGCTGTGTTCCTACAAGCATATGTGTCTCTCTAAAGTAGAATAAATCAGTTTACTAAGCCAACAGAACAAAGTGAACTAGACTCAATCCAAAGCAATATTATAAAGCCAGTAGTTTTCTCATTGTCTCCCAGTCTCCCTTCTGCCTTTGTCCCCCATCTAGTACCTTCCTGATTTCTAAAATCTAGTTTTCTATCGAAAGTAGAAATATGGTTACTGTGGTTCCCATACAATTTCTTGTGCAGTGTAAGTGGTTGGCTGACTTTCAGTATAAACAGTGTCTGCCCCCTGCAGTGCACTCCAAGCCCACTGTCTCTAATGGAAGAGTAAATCTGTCCCCTTTTGCAATTTCTTCAGGTATGGGCTGGACAGCAGGGTCTGGTCACTTCTCTGAGTCTCAGGCCCCCACCAACCACATAGGTTCTTTTAAGAAATAGCAATAATAATAGAAAATAAATCTAACAAAAATGTGTAAAATGTGGATCCAATAAATTATAAAACTTTATGGAAAACTTAAGAAAAATCTTAAAAATGGAGACAAGGCTCAGGTTCTTGGATATGAAGACTCAACAGCATAAAGGTGTCATGAACCCCAAACTGATCTACGAATATAATGAAATTCCAGTCAGAATCCCAACAGGGACCCTTTTTTTACAATCATGGAACTTGACCAGTGGATTCTAAAATGTACTCAGAAGTTCCAAGGACCTAAAGAAGGACAAGGAGGAAGGACTTGCCTTCTGAACAAGCCAGTCCTATTGTGGAGCTATGGTTCCTGACATGGGATGGTGTTCGCACAGGAACCAGCAGACTGATCCTGGGCCAGAAAAGAAAGTTGAGAAAAAGAACCATACATGAATCCCCTTGACATTAAGCTGAGGTGGCCCTCAGAGCAGTGGAACAAGAGGACACATTTGCCATCAACTTTCTCCCTTAAGATGATGACAGGAACCCATGTCTCCCTTTGTCAGCCTTTCTTATAGAGTTCTGTACACAGTCAAGGGGTCAAAAGTGTCTGGTGCTAAACTGACTGACGGAAAAAAACTCTACCATTTTCCTACTTGTCTACCCTCACTGAGGGATTGCCTCTGTCTAATGCCTGAAATCTCTCCATTTAAAGAGCATTCCTTTAGCCAGGGTTTCTACTTTGTAAGGAATAAATCAGTTTACTAAGCCAACAGAACAAAGTGAACTAGACTCAATCCAAAGCAATATTATAAAGCCAGTAGTTTTCTCATTGTCTCCCAGTCTCCCTTCTGCCTTTGTCCCCCATCTAGTACCTTCCTGATTTCTAAAATCTAGTTTTCTATCGAAAGTAGAAATATGGTTACTGTGGTTCCCATACAATTTCTTGTGCAGTGTAAGTGGTTGGCTGACTTTCAGTATAAACAGTGTCTGCCCCCTGCAGTGCACTCCAAGCCCACTGTCTCTAATGGAAGAGTAAATCTGTCCCCTTTTGCAATTTCTTCAGGTATGGGCTGGACAGCAGGGTCTGGTCACTTCTCTGAGTCTCAGGCCCCCACCAACCACATAGGTTCTTTTAAGAAATAGCAATAATAATAGAAAATAAATCTAACAAAAATGTGTAAAATGTGGATCCAATAAATTATAAAACTTTATGGAAAACTTAAGAAAAATCTTAAAAATGGAGACAAGGCTCAGGTTCTTGGATATGAAGACTCAACAGCATAAAGGTGTCATGAACCCCAAACTGATCTACGAATATAATGAAATTCCAGTCAGAATCCCAACAGGGACCCTTTTTTTACAATCATGGAACTTGACCAGTGGATTCTAAAATGTACTCAGAAGTTCCAAGGACCTAAAGAAGGACAAGGAGGAAGGACTTGCCTTCTGAACAAGCCAGTCCTATTGTGGAGCTATGGTTCCTGACATGGGATGGTGTTCGCACAGGAACCAGCAGACTGATCCTGGGCCAGAAAAGAAAGTTGAGAAAAAGAACCATACATGAATCCCCTTGACATTAAGCTGAGGTGGCCCTCAGAGCAGTGGAACAAGAGGACACATTTGCCATCAACTTTCTCCCTTAAGATGATGACAGGAACCCATGTCTCCCTTTGTCAGCCTTTCTTATAGAGTTCTGTACACAGTCAAGGGGTCAAAAGTGTCTGGTGCTAAACTGACTGACGGAAAAAAACTCTACCATTTTCCTACTTGTCTACCCTCACTGAGGGATTGCCTCTGTCTAATGCCTGAAATCTCTCCATTTAAAGAGCATTCCTTTAGCCAGGGGTTTCTACTTTGGCACCACTGACATGTGGGGAGGGGTCAGGTTCTTTTTCTTGGGGGTGGGGTGAGGAACAGCACTGTTCTCTGCATTGTAAATTATTTAGCAGCATCCTTGATCTCTAGCCGCTAGATGCCAGTAGCCTTTCCCCATATCAACTCAGGACAGCCCAAAATGTTTCCAGACATTGTTGCGTGTCCCCTGTGGGGACAAGATCCACATCTGCCCTCTGCCATTGAGAACCACTGAGTGAGGCAGTTCTCCCACACCATACTCTCTTTTCTGATGTCATAGCCTCCTTGTGGCTGACTTTATTTGGTTCACAAATATCTTCTGCTCCCAAAGGACTGTCCTTTTCCCTTTTGAGGGCCAGACTTGGCCATTTGATGAGCCAGTTCATGCTTAATCACTGTCTTTTCTCTCTGTCAGGCCACCCATATGGCTACTCTGTGTCCCCAGAAGCAAGCATGAGGGCGTTGATAATGTGGAGAAAAGTCCCGGTCTACCTGTGATAAATATGCAGCATGAATGAGAAGAAAACTCTGATGGTCTGTCATTTCTTTATAGCCCAGTCTACCCTGAGTGGGCATCTTTCCCAACAAAAGGATGAAGCCTGCTGTGAAATAACAGAAACAAATATATATATATATATATATATATATATATATATATATTTGTCTCTGCACTTGGTTTCTGGCACAGAGCTCCTAAACTAGTGTAATTTCCTATGTGATAAGAACACTAACAGCATCCTTTGTTCTAATGAGGCGACTCTGGGTAGGCCCTTGGTCACCAGGAACATGAAGCTTTGATTACAAGCCTGGAATTTTCAGCCCCAACCCCCATCCTCCAGAGAAGGGAGAGGCCTGGAAATGGAGTTAATAATTAATTGTGACTACATGAGGAAGTCTCCATAAAATCCCAATAGGGTAGGGTGGGGGTGCTTCCAGGTGGGTGAACACATCCGTGCTGAGAGAGTGGGCACCCCAATGCCACAGAGACAGAAGCTCTTGTACCCTGAAGCCTTCCAGACCTCACCCCAGGTTTCTCTTCTTCTGGCTATTCATCTGTATCCTTTATAATGTCCTTTATTCTCTAACAAGCCAGTAAATGTTGGTAATGCTTCCTGGAGTTCTATGACCTATTTTAGCAAATGACTGAATTTGAGAAAGGGGGTCATGGGAACCTTTGATTTGTAGCTGGTTGGTCAGAAGTACAAGTGACAACCTGGGATTATGAACGAGCATCTGAGATAGAAGGGGCAGTCTTGGGGACTGAGCCCTTAACCCGTGGGCTCTGTTCTAACTCCCATTAGTGTCAAGATTGAATTGACTATAGGACACCCAGCTGATGGTGCTGAGAATTTCTTTGATGCGAGGAAAACACCCAGAAGTGTTGTGGGTGTGATAGTCATGTGAGAGTGAAAAAGAAATAAGAGGGGCTTCCCTTGTGGCTCAGTGGATAAGAACCCATCTTTCAATGCAGGAGACACAGGTTCGATCCCTGAACCCGGAAGATCCCATATACTGCAGAGCAGCTAAACCCACACATCAACAAAGACCCAGCACAGCCAAAAATAAATAAATAAAAGTTTAAAAAAAAAAAAAAAAAGAAATAAGAGTTTTTCCCAGGCATCTGGGATGGCCCATCCCTACCCCTGTCAGACCTGGGGAGCAGAAAGGCTCTAGGTCAGCACCTTCCAGGGGATCCTGGCTCAGAGGGGCATCATGAGGCTTCCTTGAACTTTCCCTGCAGGACTCAAAGCAGCAAATCACGCTGGGACCCTGGAGGACTTCTCAAACTGTAGGCTGTGGCTCATGGCCAAGAGAATATTTTATGGATCCTGAAAAGAACTACACATTTTAAATAAATTAGAATGAAATAGCATAGCACATCACAAAATAGAAGGTGGGCCCCACCAGGAACATGAAGCTTTGATTACAAGCCTGGAATTTTCAGCCCCAACCCCCATCCTCCAGAGAAGGAGGCCTGGAAATGGAGTTAATAATTAATTGTGACTACATGAGGAAGTCTCCATAAAATCCCAATAGGGTAGGGTGGGGGTGCTTCCAGGTGGGTGAACACATCCGTGCTGAGAGAGTGGGCACCCCAATGCCACAGAGACAGAAGCTCTTGTACCCTGAAGCCTTCCAGACCTCACCCCAGGTTTCTCTTCTTCTGGCTATTCATCTGTATCCTTTATAATGTCCTTTATTCTCTAACAAGCCAGTAAATGTTGGTAATGCTTCCTGGAGTTCTATGACCTATTTTAGCAAATGACTGAATTTGAGAAAGGGGGTCATGGGAACCTTTGATTTGTAGCTGGTTGGTCAGAAGTACAAGTGACAACCTGGGATTATGAACGAGCATCTGAGATAGAAGGGGCAGTCTTGGGGACTGAGCCCTTAACCCGTGGGCTCTGTTCTAACTCCCATTAGTGTCAAGATTGAATTGACTATAGGACACCCAGCTGATGGTGCTGAGAATTTCTTTGATGCGAGGAAAACACCCAGAAGTGTTGTGGGTGTGATAGTCATGTGAGAGTGAAAAAGAAATAAGAGGGGCTTCCCTTGTGGCTCAGTGGATAAGAACCCATCTTTCAATGCAGGAGACACAGGTTCGATCCCTGAACCCGGAAGATCCCATATACTGCAGAGCAGCTAAACCCACACATCAACAAAGACCCAGCACAGCCAAAAATAAATAAATAAATCTTAAAAAAAAAAAAAAAGAAATAAGAGTTTTTCCCAGGCATCTGGGATGGCCCATCCCTACCCCTGTCAGACCTGGGGAGCAGAAAGGCTCTAGGTCAGCACCTTCCAGGGGATCCTGGCTCAGAGGGGCATCATGAGGCTTCCTTGAACTTTCCCTGCAGGACTCAAAGCAGCAAATCACGCTGGGACCCTGGAGGACTTCTCAAACTGTAGGCTGTGGCTCATGGCCAAGAGAATATTTTATGGATCCTGAAAAGAACTACACATTTTAAATAAATTAGAATGAAATAGCATAGCACATCACAAAATAGAACAGAAAAAATTGGAGAGAATTGGGCCATATGTAAGGGTCTGTACTGTTCTATGAAGCATTTGCTCAGTACTGTTTTCTTGTGATGGATGTACTGTTCTCTTTCACATGTCCTTGCATTTTCCCAAGTCTCTACTAGGAATAGGACTGTTTTTTTGTGTTTTTTTTTGGCCCACTGTGTGACAGTGAAAGTGCAGAGTCCTAGCCACTGGACTTCCAGGGGAAATTTCCCACAATTTTGTTTTACAATGAGTTTTTAAAATTATTGAAAGAGGCCTCTGAAGGCATGTTGAAGTTCGACTGTGGGCTGAGGCGGCTCTGAGCTGGGTCTGGTGTTCCGGCTGCTGACCGGCTCCCTTTGGGCGCCTAAGAAAGTTGGTGTGATGAACAAGGGTAAAAGCCAGAGCAAGGAACCAGAGAGACCCGTTCCTCCCTTAGGTTCTGTGGCTGTTGATCCTAAAGGTGGTGTCACCACAGCCATCCATGCCAAACCTGGTTCCCAACAGAACGCTGTGACAGATGTGACAGGCGAGGCTGTGAGCGTAGCCATTGCGGCGCCTCTGACGGAGGGAGAGGCTAACGCCGAGCTGTGTTGGGCTCTCTCCAAAGTCTTAGAACTCAGGAAGAGTGATGTGGTTTTGGATAAGGGTGGTAAATCTCGTGAAAAGGTGGTGAAGCTTTCCACCTCCACAACTCTGCAGGAGATCTGGGAGAAATTGAAAAAGCAAATTGAAAAGAAATAAAAGCAAGAAATGAAAAGTACATCCCCGAGAAACTGTTTTTATTGCTAATAATGGAGAGACTGTTAAAATGTTCTTAAATATACAGCATGTGGAAATATATTTAATAAGAACAGGACTCAGAAAAGAAGTATTAAATAGGTCAGCACCTTCCAGGGGATCCTGGCTCAGAGGGGCATCAGGGGGCTTCCTTGAACTTTCCCTGCAGGACTCAAAGCAGCAAATCACGCTGGGACCCTGGAGGACTTCTCAAACTGTAGGCTGTGGCTCATGGCCAAGAGAATATTTTATGGATCCTGAAAAGAACTACACATTTTAAATAAATTAGAATGAAATAGCATAGCACATCACAAAATAGAACAGAAAAAATTGGAGAGAATTGGGCCATATGTAAGGGTCTGTACTGTTCTATGAAGCATTTGCTCAGTACTGTTTTCTTGTGATGGATGTACTGTTCTCTTTCACATGTCCTTGCATTTTCCCAAGTCTCTACTAGGAATAGGACTGTTTTTTTGTGTTTTTTTTTTTGGCCCACTGTGTGACAGTGAAAGTGCAGAGTCCTAGCCACTGGACTTCCAGGGAATTCCTACAATTTTGTTTTACAATGAGTTTTTAAAATTATTGAAAGAGGCCTCTGAAGGCATGTTGAAGTTCGACTGTGGGCTGAGGCGGCTCTGAGCTGGGTCTGGTGTTCCGGCTGCTGACCGGCTCCCTTTGGGCGCCTAAGAAAGTTGGTGTGATGAACAAGGGTAAAAGCCAGAGCAAGGAACCAGAGAGACCCGTTCCTCCCTTAGGTTCTGTGGCTGTTGATCCTAAAGGTGGTGTCACCACAGCCATCCATGCCAAACCTGGTTCCCAACAGAACGCTGTGACAGATGTGACAGGCGAGGCTGTGAGCGTAGCCATTGCGGCGCCTCTGACGGAGGGAGAGGCTAACGCCGAGCTGTGTTGGGCTCTCTCCAAAGTCTTAGAACTCAGGAAGAGTGATGTGGTTTTGGATAAGGGTGGTAAATCTCGTGAAAAGGTGGTGAAGCTTTCCACCTCCACAACTCTGCAGGAGATCTGGGAGAAATTGAAAAAGCAAATTGAAAAGAAATAAAAGCAAGAAATGAAAAGTACATCCCCGAGAAACTGTTTTTATTGCTAATAATGGAGAGACTGTTAAAATGTTCTTAAATATACAGCATGTGGAAATATATTTAATAAGAACAGGACTCAGAAAAGAAGTATGAAGGTTAAAAAGTAGTGTACCTGGAATTTAGGTTCTCAGATCTCTGATCCCAAACAGCTTGGGGCATGTTACTCTTGATTTCAGCAGAATTACAAAGTACAGAGCTGGAAAGGATGTTTATGTCCGGAATTTGGGAGGACTCAGGATCACATGGTGCAAGACGGCAACTAGAACCTAGGGCCGCTAGGGCTGCTAGCTGGATGCAGTTTATGCTGGTTGTAAATTAAAATGGTAATATTTCTCAGCACTCCTGGAATTCTGGGGACTGCCTTCCAATCCAGTTCATGCGTGACAGAGGAAAACCAGTCACACTGCTTCATAGTGTCACTTTTTATTTTAAAATCCTTGTGTAAATGCAACATTTTTTTTTGTCTTTTTAAAATTCTACTGAGCATTTTGTTAAAAAGTAAGTAAGAACAATCAAGACTTGCAGTCTAGGGAATTCCCTGGCAGCCCAGGGGGTTAGGACTCGACAGTTACACTGCCAGGGCCCAGGTTCAGTCCCTGGTCAAGGAACTCAGATCTCCTAAGCTGAGCTACAAAGCAAAAAAGAAAAAAAGGATCTGTTCAATTCATGTTAATTTTCCTCCTTGGATGGTAATTCCAGTCATCAAATCTGGTAGTTCTTATCAATCTCCTAAGATCCTCCAAAGAAGATAGAAGGACTGGAAGTTGTTTTCAGTACTTGTGAAAACCTGACAGAAGTTATATCTCTATTGAAGCTTCAGAAGCTAATAATAAATACCTTGTTTTTAAATGTTCAGTAAAAAAAAATTATTGAAAGAGAAACAAAAGAGAGACTGGAAGTTAAAAAAAATAATTTTGGATCCTTATTAGAAGGCCAAGTGCAACCACATTGCATTCCAGGTTTGATTGGGGGTGTACTTGGGGCCACCCAAGGCTGACTTATGGAGTTAGGCAAAACCGTGGTCTCCAAGCACCTCAAAATTTGAATCTGTCAAGTGGAAGCAGAAGAGGAGGAGGAGAAGGAAGAAAGGGAGGGAGGGAGGGATGGAGGGAAGGAGAAAGAAGTCAAGGAGCTACATCTGCCCATGGAACCTAAGGGAAAATGCTCCAGAGTGTTTTCAAGCCATCCTTCTGTGCACGTGTCTCCTCTGCTGGGAAATCTAGCTGGTGGATCCCATCTTCTTTGGGAGAAAGAAAAATGAACTCTTTCTTTATCTCTTTTGGATGTGCTCTTCTGTATTTGCATGAAGAATAAGGTGCACAGTGTTCATTAGCAGAATATTATATTTGAGTAATGATGAATGATACTGGGGTAAAACAGAATTTGTTTCCTCTGAGGTACAGATAGAGTGACCTCACTGACCTGGGCAGCACCACCTCCCCTGCAGCATCAGGCAGGGTGTACTCACAGTCCTAGGGGACCGCTGCCCCTAACCAGCTGACCACTTATGTCTATGATAATCCACACTTGGCTTTGGGTCTCCCTTGCCTCCTCTCTGCCAGACCCTTTTCCACCCACCCTGCGTATCTCTGCCCTTCCCTGTCTCCAGCATTACCAACCTGCCTCTCCCTCTGGGGCACACTCCATCTCTAGGGTTCCTTGTCTTGGAAAAATGACTCTACATTCTCTACCCTTGATGAGGGGCAGAACTCAGAGCTCATTCATGTCTCTCCACCCTTCAAATACATACCTATCTTCCTTAGTGTCTCTGAAGTCACAGGGAGCTCCAAGCTCAACTCTCCTGCACATGCCAGGTGCAGGAATTCTGGCCTGAAACTGGAGACCTGTTGGTGTCTCTGGCTCTCATTACAATCTACCTCTCTAGCTAATAATAAATACCTTGTTTTAAATGTTCAGTAAAAAAAAATTATTGAAAGAGAAACAAAAGAGAGACTGGAAGTTAAAAAAAATAATTTTGGATCCTTATTAGAAGGCCAAGTGCAACCACATTGCATTCCAGGTTTGATTGGGGGTGTACTTGGGGCCACCCAAGGCTGACTTATGGAGTTAGGCAAAACCGTGGTCTCCAAGCACCTCAAAATTTGAATCTGTCAAGTGGAAGCAGAAGAGGAGGAGGAGAAGGAAGAAAGGGAGGGAGGGAGGGATGGAGGGAAGGAGAAAGAAGTCAAGGAGCTACATCTGCCCATGGAACCTAAGGGAAAATGCTCCAGAGTGTTTTCAAGCCATCCTTCTGTGCACGTGTCTCCTCTGCTGGGAAATCTAGCTGGTGGATCCCATCTTCTTTGGGAGAAAGAAAAATGAACTCTTTCTTTATCTCTTTTGGATGTGCTCTTCTGTATTTGCATGAAGAATAAGGTGCACAGTGTTCATTAGCAGAATATTATATTTGAGTAATGATGAATGATACTGGGGTAAAACAGAATTTGTTTCCTCTGAGGTACAGATAGAGTGACCTCACTGACCTGGGCAGCACCACCTCCCCTGCAGCATCAGGCAGGGTGTACTCACAGTCCTAGGGGACCGCTGCCCCTAACCAGCTGACCACTTATGTCTATGATAATCCACACTTGGCTTTGGGTCTCCCTTGCCTCCTCTCTGCCAGACCCTTTTCCACCCACCCTGCGTATCTCTGCCCTTCCCTGTCTCCAGCATTACCAACCTGCCTCTCCCTCTGGGGCACACTCCATCTCTAGGGTTCCTTGTCTTGGAAAAATGACTCTACATTCTCTACCCTTGATGAGGGGCAGAACTCAGAGCTCATTCATGTCTCTCCACCCTTCAAATACATACCTATCTTCCTTAGTGTCTCTGAAGTCACAGGGAGCTCCAAGCTCAACTCTCCCTGCACATGCCAGGTGCAGGAATTCTGGCCTGAAACTGGAGACCTGTTGGTGTCTCTGGCTCTCATTACAATCTACCTCTCTAGCTATATAGAACATCTATAGTATCATAATGATGATAGTGTCTGTGCACAGAGGTTGATAGTGGAGATAAATGGGAGAAATCCATACAAGATGGCTAGTATCAGCCCAGGCACTTTGCAAGCATAAGATGAATATTAATTGCACTTCCTATGGCTATATTATGCAAGAGGGCTGAGAAGGGGAGACCCTAGTAGACCACACCTTCCTCATTCTTGCAGAATTTGTTCCTGGCCTGAGATACAGACTCCTGGGCCTGGGATCTATCTTACACAAAAATATGACCTTGAGTGAAAAGACATTATTATTCATGGAAGAGTAGGTGGGGGCTCAGATAAACTGGGAGACCCTCATCACACTGCCTCTGTGGGAAGGGTCACCCTTATGAGGAAGGCTGTGCCTCAGAGCATGCTGATCAGAGAGGGTTTATGTGGGTGTCCACATCTGTCCATAACCCCGGCCATGCCTTCTTTCCCACCTGTTTGTTATGGTTCATGCCAACTCCCAGGTCTAGAGCTACTCAGAGTGGCAGTTCTCTGAGGCTCTTCTCAGTCTCTCAGAACAAGGTCCTCTTAGGCAGGGTCTGCCACCCACAGGGTCTATAGGAGACCAGGCTTAGGCCCGGACCAAAGGCTGCTGTGTGGACAGCAATCCTGTGACCCTGCAGGTGCCATAGAGTGTTTGTTGGAGAGGATAGACCCAATCCTGGTCCAGTAACCATGACTCCAACCTGGGGTCACAGGGACCAACCAGTCAGAGTCCACGAGTCCTCCTCCAGAAGCCCATCATCTGCTGGCTTACGGTTCTTCCCATCTCTGATCCAAATCTGTTGGGGTGAGGGGACAGGTCCAGAAGTGGAATGAAGGCAGGGACAGAGGAGATGGCGGCCTCAGAAGGAGAGTGGAGACCTTCCAAAGCTGGATGAAAGCCAGAAGGCCAAGGTGATGGGCAGTGGATGATCAAAATGATACAACACTGCCTCCATTTGGGGCTGGTGCTTGATGTCCCAGGCAAGTCACCTTCAATCTCTGCTGGTAGCCTTAATATCCCCCAACACACACAATGATTTGTTCTAAAATAGACTCCTCTCTTCCCTTTCCCAGAGCTGACTGTTCCAGCTCTGTAACCTGCAATGGTTCATCATCTGGGAAATGACCATCCCATTCTCAAGACTTGACCCTCATCCCAGCTCCCAAGCCCTTGGACATGAGATGGGCAATTTCCTGCCTCTGCCCAGTGGACTTTTTCATCTTCTGTTTCCCCAAATCATGACTAAGTCAACTCTTCTATTCCTATTCACCACAGGCCGCACATCAGAGTTTTTCTTCCATATTCTTCCATGTTCCCCACTTGACACTTTTAAAAAATCATTCATTTATTTTTGGCTTTTCTGGGTTTTCACTGCTGCCACAGGCTCTTCTCTAGTTACAGGGACTGGGGGCTACTCCAGTTGAGGTGAGGAGGCTTATCACCGTGGTAAATTCTCTTGTTGTGAAATTCGGGCTCTAGGGCTCTCGAGCTTCAGTAGTTGTGGCTCTGAGGCTCTAGAGCACAGGCTCCATAGTTGAGGCTCAAGGACTTAGTTGCTCCGCAGCATGTGGGATCTTACCTGCTCAGGGCTCAAACCCATGTCTCCTGCATTGGCAGGCGAACTCTTTACCACTGAGCCACAAGCGAAGCCCCCGGACTTGACACTTTCATCTCTTTTCCTCCCACACACTTCCAAATGGACCATCCCAGCCCCATGACCTTGAAGATCTTAGAGCAAAAGCCAAGGTGTCCAACCACTGCAGAATCCCACTCCAGTACTGGGGGGCAGGTACAGCATCCATCAAAATAAAAACTAGCAACATCCCTGACTAGACTGGCACCTCCACATGGGCATGGATGGTTGTTTATCTTGTTCCCTGATGTCTCTCCAGCACCTAGAATAGCACTCTGTACACAGTTCCAAACCCTTTAAGTGTTGGATGAACGAACCTGTTGACACTGCAGTTTTACTTCTAGGAATGTGGAGTAAAGAAATACCCACACAGGTGCACAGGGTTGTCTGCACACAAGTAGAAGAGAAAATAACTGGGGAAAATCTTGTGAATGTTTACTGTCAGTGATTGATGCAGGGGTGAATTTAATGGATGGGAGGTTTGTAGCATGGGAGCAAACCAACCTAAAATAGACTCCTCTCTTCCCTTTAGAGCTGACTGTTCCAGCTCTGTAACCTGCAATGGTTCATCATCTGGGAAATGACCATCCCATTCTCAAGACTTGACCCTCATCCCAGCTCCCAAGCCCTTGGACATGAGATGGGCAATTTCCTGCCTCTGCCCAGTGGACTTTTTCATCTTCTGTTTCCCCAAATCATGACTAAGTCAACTCTTCTATTCCTATTCACCACAGGCCGCACATCAGAGTTTTTCTTCCATATTCTTCCATGTTCCCCACTTGACACTTTTAAAAAATCATTCATTTATTTTTGGCTTTTCTGGGTTTTCACTGCTGCCACAGGCTCTTCTCTAGTTACAGGGACTGGGGGCTACTCCAGTTGAGGTGAGGAGGCTTATCACCGTGGTAAATTCTCTTGTTGTGAAATTCGGGCTCTAGGGCTCTCGAGCTTCAGTAGTTGTGGCTCTGAGGCTCTAGAGCACAGGCTCCATAGTTGAGGCTCAAGGACTTAGTTGCTCCGCAGCATGTGGGATCTTACCTGCTCAGGGCTCAAACCCATGTCTCCTGCATTGGCAGGCGAACTCTTTACCACTGAGCCACAAGCGAAGCCCCCGGACTTGACACTTTCATCTCTTTTTCCTCCCACACACTTCCAAATGGACCATCCCAGCCCCATGACCTTGAAGATCTTAGAGCAAAAGCCAAGGTGTCCAACCACTGCAGAATCCCACTCCAGTACTGGGGGGCAGGTACAGCATCCATCAAAATAAAAACTAGCAACATCCCTGACTAGACTGGCACCTCCACATGGGCATGGATGGTTGTTTATCTTGTTCCCTGATGTCTCTCCAGCACCTAGAATAGCACTCTGTACACAGTTCCAAACCCTTTAAGTGTTGGATGAACGAACCTGTTGACACTGCAGTTTTACTTCTAGGAATGTGGAGTAAAGAAATACCCACACAGGTGCACAGGGTTGTCTGCACACAAGTAGAAGAGAAAATAACTGGGGAAAATCTTGTGAATGTTTACTGTCAGTGATTGATGCAGGGTGAATGAATGATGGAGGTTTGTAGCATGGAGCACCACTGAACAGGAAACAGAGTAAGATATACTTGTCCAGGACCTGCTGCTAATGGGGAAAAGCAAGTGACAGATACTCATATTGGTACCCTGTGTATATGTGTAAGTGCAGAGAAAAACATTTGCAATAAAACACACAGAATTACCCTCAATACTTGCATCTAGAGAGAGGGAAGTTAGTGTTGTTTTCTACAAAGAGTATCTGACTATATATGTATATATATGTGTGTGTGTGTGTATGTGTGTGTGTGTATGTGTATATGTGTATATATATATATATATATATATTTTTTTTTTTTTTTTTTTTTAAGGTAGAGGAATGGATGTGCACACGTGCTAAACTGCTTCAGTCGTGTCGAACTCTTTGCAACCTATGGACAGTTGTGTCGATCTCTTTGCAACCTATGGACAGTAGTCTGCCAGGCTCCTCTGTCTATGAGGTCCTCCAGGCAAGACTACTGGAATGGGTCACCATGCCCTCCTCCAGGGGATCTTCCCAACCCAGGGATGAAACCCTCATCTCTTACGTCTCCTGCGTTGGCAGGTTTTTTTTTTTTTTTTTTTTTTAACCATTAGCACCATTTGGGAAGCCCTAGAGCCATGGATACACAGACAGAAACACATGTTAGGTATATGCCTTAACACATTAACACAACTTTAATATTTAACACAGTTTGGTAAATAGTAAAAAAGATCGTGTTTAACTTTTCATTGTTGTGAACTCTTTCTTTCACTTGCTATACACCTGATGGCTAGGAGGTCACAGGCGTGGCCATGTTTATGTAAGGCCACCAGGTTCTACTTCTTATTGTGGGCACTTGTCACATCCCTGAGGCTAAGGAAAGGAAAGAGAAGGAAAATAAGTGCCTGTGAGCTCGTATTGGCTGATAAATCACTATTCAATGCCTCATTCTGAACTGCATGGCCCCTGTGCACTCTGATTCTGCCCTACCTTGTGGTCTATGCACATCTCCCACTGCTCCTTAAGACCAATTTTCTGTTCAGGCTGCAATGACTCTCTCACCTATTCAGTGAGTTTCTCGGCTAGAGAAAGCTGTGGCCTACAATGCTAGGAGCTGACTTGGGGTTTGGGAGCCCACAGCATCCTACAGGAGGAGGATCTCTGGATATACAGAGCCAAGAGTAGAGAAAGCATGGGAAAGCTCATCATTTAGCCTCAGAGCTGCACCCCCAAGGGAGTGGAAGAAAGGGATGATTGGGGGAAAAGTGATAAGATGGGATACAAGTACCATAAGAGAACAGTGCATTTTGCAGGGATATGGGGATAGATTGAAAGGTCACTTACAGTTAGTCAGCTTCCTCGGGATCATTGACCTCTTCATAGATCACCTGATTCTATCTTTCTGGCAGTCTTTGGTCCCAGGTGTCAACCTTCTTTCTCTTGGATCCTGGAGAAAAGTTGATAAATGGGGGTTGGTTGGGTTAGGGAGTGTTGGGCCCTATTTTGTCAGATAAGGAGATGCCTCCCCTCTCCCAAGTGGCCACAGGCCTTCGACATAGTCTGTTTTCCAGACCTGCTGGCTCAAAGAGGCTGAGATGTTAAACCCACACCAATACATACCAAATACATACCAAACGGCAGTTAAGAGTTTTAGCTTCTGGTTCCTTCCATTGTCAGGTTAAATTCCAAACCTCTTTATTTACCAGAACATTTATTCTGACCTCCTTTCATTCAGAAGATATTCGTTAAGGGCATACTGTGTGTTAGGCATTGAGCTGAGGGGTGAGGATAAAACTCTAAGTAAGATATGTTCTCAGATTATTACAGATGGAATGATCTGAGTTCCTGCACCAGGGATTGAACCCATGCCCCCTGCAGTGGAAGCACAGAGTCTTAACCACTGGACTGCCAGGGAAGTCCTTGGAATTGAATACCTTTGAATGAATTCGAGCTCAGAGAATTTGGAAGGTTTGCCCCCAGTTACATGACTTTCATATCAGTGACAACTCAAATCTGTGTCTCTGGAAGTCAGTTTCTTTTTTAAAAACTTGACCATGCCACATGGCTTGTGAGCTCTTAGTTCCCTGATAAGGGATCAAACCCAGGCCTGGGATACATCTTGCATGCCTAGCCCATGCACCTGAATATGGCCAGGTAAGACAGAGGAGTTGTTCCTAAAGAGTTTCCTCTTACCTGATTTTTTCTTATTCTGTGGAGCAGAGGTACTTGCTTTTCCCCAGGTGCACATTCCCAGCTTTTTCTGAGCCTGCTTTGAGTCTGATGTTCCTGTTTCTAACTCCAAACGTTCTTTCTCCTTTGTGGGCTTATTGGGCATTACCTTTTTAACGTGTAAGTCACATACAAATAGTATCAATGGCATTTCTCAAGTGCAGAGTTTACAAAGTGTTTTCACATGTAGTACCTTAATTAACATTCTCAACAAGTCTGGGAGATCATTATATTACCTGTACCTAAATTCCAAAGAACCAAGGAAGTTAGAAGGAAAAGCAATGGTCTAAGTGAAGGGTGTTTCCAGGACTAGAATGCTTGTCTTCACAAGCTCTTTCCAGACTCTCTCCCCACACAGTTGTGGGGAGAGTAAATAGGACAATGTAAAAACACTGCGGATTAGGAGTTGATAAATGGGGTTGGTTGGGTTAGGGAGTGTTGGGCCCTATTTTGTCAGATAAGGAGATGCCTCCCTCTCCCAAGTGGCCACAGGCCTTCGACATAGTCTGTTTTCCAGACCTGCTGGCTCAAAGAGGCTGAGATGTTAAACCCACACCAATACATACCAAATACATACCAAACGGCAGTTAAGAGTTTTAGCTTCTGGTTCCTTCCATTGTCAGGTTAAATTCCAAACCTCTTTATTTACCAGAACATTTATTCTGACCTCCTTTCATTCAGAAGATATTCGTTAAGGGCATACTGTGTGTTAGGCATTGAGCTGAGGGGTGAGGATAAAACTCTAAGTAAGATATGTTCTCAGATTATTACAGATGGAATGATCTGAGTTCCTGCACCAGGGATTGAACCCATGCCCCCTGCAGTGGAAGCACAGAGTCTTAACCACTGGACTGCCAGGGAAGTCCTTGGAATTGAATACCTTTGAATGAATTCGAGCTCAGAGAATTTGGAAGGTTTGCCCCCAGTTACATGACTTTCATATCAGTGACAACTCAAATCTGTGTCTCTGGAAGTCAGTTTCTTTTTAAAATCTTGACCATGCCACATGGCTTGTGAGCTCTTAGTTCCCTGATAAGGGATCAAACCCAGGCCTGGGATACATCTTGCATGCCTAGCCCATGCACCTGAATATGGCCAGGTAAGACAGAGGAGTTGTTCCTAAAGAGTTTCCTCTTACCTGATTTTTTCTTATTCTGTGGAGCAGAGGTACTTGCTTTTCCCCAGGTGCACATTCCCAGCTTTTTCTGAGCCTGCTTTGAGTCTGATGTTCCTGTTTCTAACTCCAAACGTTCTTTCTCCTTTGTGGGCTTATTGGGCATTACCTTTTTAACGTGTAAGTCACATACAAATAGTATCAATGGCATTTCTCAAGTGCAGAGTTTACAAAGTGTTTTCACATGTAGTACCTTAATTAACATTCTCAACAAGTCTGGGAGATCATTATATTACCTGTACCTAAATTCCAAAGAACCAAGGAAGTTAGAAGGAAAAGCAATGGTCTAAGTGAAGGGTGTTTCCAGGACTAGAATGCTTGTCTTCACAAGCTCTTTCCAGACTCTCTCCCCACACAGTTGTGGGGAGAGTAAATAGGACAATGTACAGAGGGGACAAAACACTGCTGAAAAAATGGTGTGGGGGAGATGAATATATGGAAGGGAGAAGAAAGGATGGTTCACAGAAATCTGTGCAGACAGCCAAGAAAGTGGTGCCAGATGTGACATCCTGTCCTACCTTGGCAAGAACATTTCATGTGGAATTAGGTGAGGGGGTTCCTGTACTAATTCTACTCGTGTCTGGGTGTGTCCCTGACAAAAGATCTTAAGCTAACTTTCATTCAGTTCCTTTGTTTACAAAACTGTGAACAAAAACTGTATAATTAGCTCTCTTATTTATGAATCAGTGAAAAATTACTGTAAAACAAGCTAAGGGAAAGAATTTTCTGAGCTTGTAAATGCTCTTTAAATGTGGTAATAATAAAAATGAATACTTTCTTTTATGATCCTTCTTTGAATTCTCTGAATTCAATGCTAAGTTTCAACAGCACATGAACTGAGAACTTCCAGATATACCAGCTGGATTTAGGAAAGGCAGAGGAACCAGAGATCAAATTGTCAACATCTGTTGGATCATAGAAAAAGCAAGACAATTACAGAAAAACACTACTTATGCTTCATTGACTATGCTGAAGCCTTTGACTGTGTGGATCACAACAAACTACAGAAGATTCTCAAAGAGATGGGAATACCACCTTACCTGCCTGCTGAGAAACCTGTATGCAGGTCAAGAAGCAACAGTTACAACTGGACATGGAACAATGAACTGGTTCCAAGTTGGGAATGGAGCACACCAAAGCTGTATATTTTCACCTTGCTTATTTAATTTATATGTAAAGTACATCATGCGAAATTCCAGGCTGGATGAAGCACAAGCTGGAATCAAGACTGCCAAGACAAATATCAATAACCTCAGATATGCAGATGACACCACCCTTATGGCAGAAAGTGAAGAGGAACTAAAGAGTCTGTTGATGAAGGTGAAAGAAGAGAGTGAAGAAGCTGGCTTAAAATTCAACATTCAAAAAAACAAAAAACAAGCTCAACATTCAAAAAACTAAGATCATGGCATCCACTTCCATCACTTCATGGAAAATAGATAGGTAAACAATGGAAACAGTGACAGACTTTATTTTCTTGGGCTCCAAAACCACTGGGGATGGTGACTGCAGCCATGAAATTAAAAGATGCTTGCTCTGTGGAAGAAAGGCTATGACAAACTAGATAGCGTATTAAAAAGCAGAGATATCACTTTGCTGACAAAGGTCTGTATAATCAAAGCTGTGGTTTCCCAGTAGTCATGTGTGAATGTGAGAGTTGGACCATCAAGAAGGTTGAGCAATGAAGAATTGATGCTTTTGAATTGTGGTGTTGGAGAAAATTCTTGAGAGTCCCTTGGACTGCAAGGAGGTGAAACCAGTCAATCCTAAAGGAAATCAACCCTGACTATTCATTGGAAGGACTGATGCTGAAGTTGAGGCTTTGGCCACCTGATGCAAACAGCTGACTCACTGGAAAAGACTCTGATGCTGGGAAAAATAGAAGGCAAAAGAACAAGGAGACAACAGAGGACAAGATGGTTGGATGGCATCACCAACTCAATGGACTTGAGTTTGAACAAGCTCTGGGAGATGGTGAAGGACAGGGAAGACTGGTGTGCTGCAGTCCATGGGGTCTGCAAAGAGTCTGACACGACTGAGTGACTGAACTGACCTGACCTGCATTCTCTCATCAACCATGTCCACACTGGCAAACCAACCACCATATCCCTTCACCCTCTAAACTAGAATTTAACCTGAAATTGTGGAAGAACTTATCCAATAAATCTCTAAGGGTTCCCCTGAGCTGGGACTGAGGCTTCAGAGATGAGTTGGGGTAAGCAAGGCCCATAAGGAGCTCACAGAAGGGAGGGACCAACAGTTCAAGTAACAAGCAACACGAAAGGGGCCCTGTTGTGAGAGTGGGTGTCTAAATAGAAGCATCAATGCCATCTGCCAAGTTTAGCCCTAGGGGAAATACCTGAGCTTCAGAAACATATGGAAAAGTTAATGAATTTGGAAATGGTTTGGGGCTTTGGATTAGAGTACTACAACTGCCACTGCTGGGCTTCTGTGATAGCACAGATGGTAAAGAATCTGCCTACAGTGCAGGAGACCCGAGTTTGATCTCTGGGTCCAGAAGATTCCCTGGAGAAGGGAATGGCCACTGTGGTCTCAAGCAGATTATTTAATATCTCAGTATCACAATATTTGCATTATTATTAGTAGTAGTGTTTTATAATAATATCCTCAGTATTATTTGGGGATTATAATAGCAGCAAAATCATAGAGGTTTTCTTAAGGATATATTAATTCTTGTGAATTGCTTAAAATAATATCTGTCATGACTGTGAAAACAAAAGAAGTAACAGCTATCACAATTGTTGTTAATTATTATTAAGCTCTTGACGCTACATCAGGAATTGTGATAAAGAGAACAGGAAGGGGAGGCAGTGAGGGCTGAACCATTTTCCATATTTTCCCACTTTTACCAGTATTCACATTCACAGAGAGATAAATGATCACTGGTTCTTTGGATCTGGAGGCACTCACCTTCTGGTGTTTTCTCCCTCGCCTGTTGGGATTTTCCTCAAGAGGCACATCCAAGAGGAGGTGACAAATCATTTTTTTGGTTGGTAAATATTCCCAAACTGCAGAGAGATTCCTGTAGTATCAGGGAATTATGCAGCAGAGGGTTATAAGTGACAACAAACTCCACTCATTGTTGAGGAGTTACTTTGAGACCAGTCTCTGAATGATAATGGTTTTGGTATTTATTTGCAGCATCAATTCATCATTATTCTTCTGATGGTTTATAAAATGCAAACTAAACCATATCACTGCCTTATCCTATTCCTTTGCATATTTCTTACTTTTTTTTCAGAAAGAAATTAAATTGATTGGTCTTTAGCCAAAAATCACCGATACTTTAAATGATGAATTTCAAATTATGTCAATTACACCTTAATAAAACTGTTAAGTGTAACAGTAAATCACAGATGATTTTTCCAGCTGTTCTGGAATGTTTCCAGTATAAAGATGCCTCTTCAATGTAAAAACATTGTAGATACTCAAGCATTGGCTTTTCAGCCCTCTTACAGTAATTTTGCCCTAGGGGAAATACCTGAGCTTCAGAAACATATGGAAAAGTTAATGAATTTGGAAATGGTTTGGGGCTTTGGATTAGAGTACTACAACTGCCACTGCTGGGCTTCTGTGATAGCACAGATGGTAAAGAATCTGCCTACAGTGCAGGAGACCCGAGTTTGATCTCTGGGTCCAGAAGATTCCCTGGAGAAGGGAATGGCCACTGTGGTCTCAAGCAGATTATTTAATATCTCAGTATCACAATATTTGCATTATTATTAGTAGTAGTGTTTTATAATAATATCCTCAGTATTATTTGGGGATTATAATAGCAGCAAAATCATAGAGGTTTTCTTAAGGATATATTAATTCTTGTGAATTGCTTAAAATAATATCTGTCATGACTGTGAAAACAAAAGAAGTAACAGCTATCACAATTGTTGTTAATTATTATTAAGCTCTTGACGCTACATCAGGAATTGTGATAAAGAGAACAGGAAGGGGAGGCAGTGAGGGCTGAACCATTTTCCATATTTTCCCACTTTTACCAGTATTCACATTCACAGAGAGATAAATGATCACTGGTTCTTTGGATCTGGAGGCACTCACCTTCTGGTGTTTTCTCCCTCGCCTGTTGGAATTTTCCTCAAGAGGCACATCTAAAAGGAGGTGACAAATCATTTTTTTTTTGGTTGGTAAATATTCCCAAACTGCAGAGAGATTCCTGTAGTATCAGGGAATTATGCAGCAGAGGGTTATAAGTGACAACAAACTCCACTCATTGTTGAGGAGTTACTTTGAGACCAGTCTCTGAATGATAATGGTTTTGGTATTTATTTGCAGCATCAATTCATCATTATTCTTCTGATGGTTTATAAAATGCAAACTAAACCATATCACTGCCTTATCCTATTCCTTTGCATATTTCTTACTTTTTTTTCAGAAAGAAATTAAATTGATTGGTCTTTAGCCAAAAATCACCGCATACTTTAAATGATGAATTTCAAATTATGTCAATTACACCTTAATAAAACTGTTAAGTGTAACAGTAAATCACAGATGATTTTTTCCAGCTGTTCTGGAATGTTTCCAGTATAAAGATGCCTCTTCAATGTAAAAAACATTGTAGATACTCAAGCATTGGCTTTTCAGCCCTCTTACAGTAATTTTGGGAGCTTGTGGAATCTGGTCTGTCAAACTGGAGAGTCAAACAAAGGGCTATTGGAGACATTTTGAACATTCTGACCCTGTCTTCTTACAACTGCGCTATCAGAGTAAAAGAGCAAGTGAACACATCCCACCCCACTGCTGCTTTTAAACACTGCTCAAATGCACAAAGATTTTTAGAATCTGTCACTTTTTAAATCTTACATTGCCACTGACCAGTAAGAAAGGTCAATGTGTGGAAGACTGCTCTCTCAAACTCTCTTCTAAACTCAACACAGAACCAAGTTTGACTAGGAGTGAGGCAACTAATTGGTTTAGGTAAAATACAGGGAAACAGCCATACATCATTACATAATGTGTTCATCACTTTCTTAAGATAGTTACCCAATACCTATGCACTATTATTTTGGAAGTTTTGGGTGGATTTATGCTTTAAATATTTCTTAAGCATCCTTTGATTCATTAATGGTGATTAGCAAGAACTAGCTCCCTTAAAAAAGAAAAGTTTCAGACATGTAGATAATTGTGAAGAATAATGTTTGAAATGTGCATCTACCATTGAGTCTAGATGGATTTCAACATTACCTCATGACTACTTCAGATCCCTCTGAAGCCATCTGTGTGGTCCTCACTGATCCCTGCCTTCCCTTCTCCATTTCTTCATTCCAGAGCTTGATGGGTTTTATTCTCATTCACGTTTTTATACATTTACCATGTACTTACTATCCATAATACACACACACACACACACACAGACACACACACACAGACACACACACATATATATACTCTTGTTTTGTATGTTTTAGGATTATATATGAATGGCCTCTAACTGTGCTTAAACTTCTGCAACCAACTTTTTTTTCACTCAGTCATGATGCTTTTGAGGGAACAAAGTCCTGAGAACCTTTTCCCATCTGGAACCCAATGTAAATGGGCTTCAGTAGATCCTTTCCTGTCACTTACCTGTGTTCCCGGGGTTCTCATCCTCACAATCACTTCCCCTGGATTTTCTACAACACATGAAAGATGGTTGGGTACTCTTGAGACCTAGAAGGATGCAAAATATTTGTTTCTTAACAGACAACCTGAGAGGAGGGGGAAATGCTGGGACACAGCATCAATAGCAAACTTCATCAGCTAAGGAGGGGGAATCTGACCAGGCCCAGTAGGAAAGAAATGCACAGGATCCAGGTCTAAGCATCTCTGTGGCCATTCTCAGCCCACAGCCCTGCACAAGATTTAAAAGAGCAGAATGCCTGGAAACTGCCCTGAGATTTCTTCTCACACGAAAGGACAAATGTGGGGCATTTGGCACAGCCTAAGAAGCAGCAGCTATGGCTTGTAAAGAGGAATGGTCATTTACTCCCAGGCTTGTCTAGACCCAGAACTTCCTATTGCCTAGATCGATCACGGTCTCTTGGTTTCTCTTCATATACATACAAGAGATTTTATCAAAGTATCCCAGATGTGCCCACTTTTTCTTAGAGAAGTATTTAGAAATTTCCTTGAAAGCCTAGAAAAGAAAGAAAAATAAATCCCAGCAATGACTCAGCCAAATATGTCTAACAATCAGCTAAGAACTCTGCCTTGGCTGCAGGACCTCCATGTTAGTTTTGTAAAGTGGATATAATAATCCCTTCCAGTTGATGTCATGGCTAACTGAGAGAAAGTGCGTAACATTGCTTAGGCTATCTCCTGACATGCAGTAAGTAGGTGCTTAATGCTGGTTGCATGCTCTTCTCTCACCTTCCAGAATAGACTGAGAGCCATTCAATCCAGTGTAAGATCACAGATCTTGTACCCAAGGATGATAGGCAAGGACAGAACGAGGGTGGGAAGTTCTGGATCTCCCCCTGACATGCTGCTCCTTATTCCCAGTGCCTCTAAACCCTCTTCCCCATTCAGAAATCTAGTCACCATACATTGTCCCCTGGGCCACTCTTCTGCCCTTTCCAGATCACCTTACCTCAGATAGCATTAAATTCTGCTCATTTTCCATGGGGCTTATTTCAAAGGGGATATCTCTGTTCATGGTGCTGATCTAGAATGAACATAGCCTGGGTCTCTCCTTTCCTGTCACTTACTGTGTTCCCGGGGTTCTCATCCTCACAATCACTTCCCCTGGATTTTCTACAACACATGAAAGATGGTTGGGTACTCTTGAGACCTAGAAGGATGCAAAATATTTGTTTCTTAACAGACAACCTGAGAGGAGGGGGAAATGCTGGGACACAGCATCAATAGCAAACTTCATCAGCTAAGGAGGGGGAATCTGACCAGGCCCAGTAGGAAAGAAATGCACAGGATCCAGGTCTAAGCATCTCTGTGGCCATTCTCAGCCCACAGCCCTGCACAAGATTTAAAAGAGCAGAATGCCTGGAAACTGCCCTGAGATTTCTTCTCACACGAAAGGACAAATGTGGGGCATTTGGCACAGCCTAAGAAGCAGCAGCTATGGCTTGTAAAGAGGAATGGTCATTTACTCCCAGGCTTGTCTAGACCCAGAACTTCCTATTGCCTAGATCGATCACGGTCTCTTGGTTTCTCTTCATATACATACAAGAGATTTTATCAAAGTATCCCAGATGTGCCCACTTTTTCTTAGAGAAGTATTTAGAAATTTCCTTGAAAGCCTAGAAAAGAAAGAAAAATAAATCCCAGCAATGACTCAGCCAAATATGTCTAACAATCAGCTAAGAACTCTGCCTTGGCTGCAGGACCTCCATGTTAGTTTTGTAAAGTGGATATAATAATCCCTTCCAGTTGATGTCATGGCTAACTGAGAGAAAGTGCGTAACATTGCTTAGGCTATCTCCTGACATGCAGTAAGTAGGTGCTTAATGCTGGTTGCATGCTCTTCTCTCACCTTCCAGAATAGACTGAGAGCCATTCAATCCAGTGTAAGATCACAGATCTTGTACCCAAGGATGATAGGCAAGGACAGAACGAGGGTGGGAAGTTCTGGATCTCCCCCTGACATGCTGCTCCTTATTCCCAGTGCCTCTAAACCCTCTTCCCCATTCAGAAATCTAGTCACCATACATTGTCCCCTGGGCCACTCTTCTGCCCTTTCCAGATCACCTTACCTCAGATAGCATTAAATTCTGCTCATTTTCCATGGGGCTTATTTCAAAGGGGATATCTCTGTTCATGGTGCTGATCTAGAATGAACATAGCCTGGGTCTCTCCAGCCACAAGGCCAAAGGTTCTGTCGGGAGAGAAAGTATTGTGAGAAATACACACTCAGGCACCTGTAATTAAGGTTCTACTTTTCTCCATCCTTGGCTTATCTGTTCCTGTGCAAGGACATGAGGGTGGGGAAATCAGATGAGAACAGGGAGCTGGAGATCTCTGAGAGAAGTACTGATTAGGGATGACATATTTTCTATGGACGTGATCAAAGCAGCATTGAGTCTTTGAGGAGTGTTGGTTACTGTTGTTAGCTTATCTTGAAGGAAAGATATATACATTCTTTTTGGGGGCATCCCTGGTGGTCCGGTGGATAGAGAGTCCACCTTGCAGTGCAAGAGGCACTGGTTCAATCCCTGGCCCGAGAAGATCCCACGTGCTGTGGAGCGGCTGGACCAATGTGTCCAATTATGAGCCAGCACTCTGGAGCACACGGGCCCAGAACCAGTGTTCTCCAAGGAGAGAGGTCACTGCAATGAGAGGCCCACACAGGCCAAAGAATAAAGATGGATGAAAATAAATAAATAAAAACCAATAAAAGTGGCCAAAATTTAAAAAAAAAATCTGCTGGGGAAGCAGTGAAGTGAATATATAGTTTTCTTGAGGGGCAATGTTTTGAGGAAAAGGAAAGGGAGATAAGTCCCAGAGGTCACATGATGGTTCTCACTGAAGGGTTTCAGTTTTCAGGCAGAGGGATGTGGGATTTTGCTCTGTCGAAAAGAAATGAAAATCACTAATATAAGTGACTTTAAAGTGTATTACTAGACCTAAATCCATAAAATCAGAAAAGGAAAAGAAGTTACAACCAACACCACATAAATACAAAGGATTGTAAGAGATTATGATAAAAAACTATACACCAATAAAATTGCTAACCTAGAAAAAAAAGACAAATTCCTAGAGATGGCATTTTTCACAGAACTAGAACAAATAATTTTAAATTTTATATGGAAACCCAAAAGACTCTAAATAGCCAAAATAATCTTGAGAAAGAAGAACAGAGCTGGAGATATACTCTAATCTAGTAGCTGAAGGCATTAAATTCTGCTCATTTTCCATGGGGCTTATTTCAAAGGGATTCTGTCGGGATCTAGAATGAACATAGCCTGGGTCTCTCCAGCCACAAGGCCAAAGGTTCTGTCGGGAGAGAAAGTATTGTGAGAAATACACACTCAGGCACCTGTAATTAAGGTTCTACTTTTCTCCATCCTTGGCTTATCTGTTCCTGTGCAAGGACATGAGGGTGGGGAAATCAGATGAGAACAGGGAGCTGGAGATCTCTGAGAGAAGTACTGATTAGGGATGACATATTTTCTATGGACGTGATCAAAGCAGCATTGAGTCTTTGAGGAGTGTTGGTTACTGTTGTTAGCTTATCTTGAAGGAAAGATATATACATTCTTTTTGGGGGCATCCCTGGTGGTCCGGTGGATAGAGAGTCCACCTTGCAGTGCAAGAGGCACTGGTTCAATCCCTGGCCCGAGAAGATCCCACGTGCTGTGGAGCGGCTGGACCAATGTGTCCAATTATGAGCCAGCACTCTGGAGCACACGGGCCCAGAACCAGTGTTCTCCAAGGAGAGAGGTCACTGCAATGAGAGGCCCACACAGGCCAAAGAATAAAGATGGATGAAAATAAATAAATAAAAACCAATAAAAGTGGCCAAAATTTAAAAAAAAAATCTGCTGGGGAAGCAGTGAAGTGAATATATAGTTTTCTTGAGGGGCAATGTTTTGAGGAAAAGGAAAGGGAGATAAGTCCCAGAGGTCACATGATGGTTCTCACTGAAGGGTTTCAGTTTTCAGGCAGAGGGATGTGGGATTTTGCTCTGTCGAAAAGAAATGAAAATCACTAATATAAGTGACTTTAAAGTGTATTACTAGACCTAAATCCATAAAATCAGAAAAGGAAAAGAAGTTACAACCAACACCACATAAATACAAAGGATTGTAAGAGATTATGATAAAAAACTATACACCAATAAAATTGCTAACCTAGAAAAAAAAGACAAATTCCTAGAGATGGCATTTTTCACAGAACTAGAACAAATAATTTTAAATTTTATATGGAAACCCAAAAGACTCTAAATAGCCAAAATAATCTTGAGAAAGAAGAACAGAGCTGGAGATATACTCTAATCTAGTAGCTGAAGGTATCTCCAGAGTATACTACAAAGCTACAGTAATCAAAACAATACAGTACTGGCACAAAAACAGACACATAGATTGATGGAATTTAATATAAAGTTCAGAAATAAACCCACGCACATATGGTCAATTAATCTGTTACAAAGGAGATAAAAATATACAAGAGGAAAAAGACAGTTCTTTTAAATAAGTGGTGCTAGGAATATTGGACCACTGCATGCAAACAGTGAAACCAGAACACTTTCTTATATTATGCCATATAAAAAAATAAACTCAAAATAGATTAAAGACATAAATGTAAGACCAGAAACCATAAAACTCCTACAAGAAAACACAGACAGAACACTCTTTGACATAAATTGTAGCAACATATTTTGGACTTGTCTCCTACAGCAAACTAAACAAAAAAAAAAGGCACCTAATTAAACTTAAAAGGTTTTGTGCAGCAAAGGAGACCACTGAAGAAACGAAACGACAACCTACTGAAAGAGAAAATATTTGCAAATAACATGACTGATAAAGGGTTAATTTTGAAGTTATATAAATAACTTATAAAAATATTTTAAAAAACCAAACAACTCTATTTAAAAATGGACAGAATAGCTGTCTTTGGAGCAGTCTCTCAGAGCTATCTGAGGTGCTGTCACCCAGGTTTCAAGTCTTCATTTATCCCCCATTAAAACTTAACTCACAACTCTCAAGTTGTGCATCTTTTTAGCCGACAGTTACAGCAACCAACAAACTGACTCAAGAGTGAACGTCCTTCCTTCGCTTGAACTCTATGAGGACCTGGAGCTTTGGTACCAGCAGTGATCCCTTGTGCCCACCTGCCTTCTCAGGAAGTGTAGAAAATTTTGGCTGTGTAATCTCCATTTCCTGGCCAGGCATCAAGTCCAGGGGCTTTGGAAACGGAGCACTGATTCCAAGACCCTACACTACCAGAGAATGCCCAACATGAGAGAGCACTAAACAGTGAGAACTCCCACAAAGGCAGGCATTTGTATACAAGGCCCAGCATTACCCAACCACCAGGGGCACCCTGAGTAAGCAGAACTACATTAATTTCAAACAGTACTGAAAAAAGAACATAGTTTTTGATGGAATATACTACAAAGCTACAGTAATCAAAACAATACAGTACTGGCACAAAAACAGACACATAGATTGATGGAATTTAATATAAAGTTCAGAAATAAACCCACGCACATATGGTCAATTAATCTGTTACAAAGGAGATAAAAATATACAAGAGGAAAAAGACAGTTCTTTTAAATAAGTGGTGCTAGGAATATTGGACCACTGCATGCAAACAGTGAAACCAGAACACTTTCTTATATTATGCCATATAAAAAAATAAACTCAAAATAGATTAAAGACATAAATGTAAGACCAGAAACCATAAAACTCCTACAAGAAAACACAGACAGAACACTCTTTGACATAAATTGTAGCAACATATTTTGGACTTGTCTCCTACAGCAAACTAAACAAAAAAAAAAGGCACCTAATTAAACTTAAAAGGTTTTGTGCAGCAAAGGAGACCACTGAAGAAACGAAACGACAACCTACTGAAAGAGAAAATATTTGCAAATAACATGACTGATAAAGGGTTAATTTTGAAGTTATATAAATAACTTATAAAAATATTTTAAAAAACCAAACAACTCTATTTAAAAATGGACAGAATAGCTGTCTTTGGAGCAGTCTCTCAGAGCTATCTGAGGTGCTGTCACCCAGGTTTCAAGTCTTCATTTATCCCCCATTAAAACTTAACTCACAACTCTCAAGTTGTGCATCTTTTTAGCCGACAGTTACAGCAACCAACAAACTGACTCAAGAGTGAACGTCCTTCCTTCGCTTGAACTCTATGAGGACCTGGAGCTTTGGTACCAGCAGTGATCCCTTGTGCCCACCTGCCTTCTCAGGAAGTGTAGAAAATTTTGGCTGTGTAATCTCCATTTCCTGGCCAGGCATCAAGTCCAGGGGCTTTGGAAACGGAGCACTGATTCCAAGACCCTACACTACCAGAGAATGCCCAACATGAGAGAGCACTAAACAGTGAGAACTCCCACAAAGGCAGGCATTTGTATACAAGGCCCAGCATTACCCAACCACCAGGGGCACCCTGAGTAAGATACCTCATCCAAACAACAAACAAGACAAAAATATAAAACCAATCACCCACAGAGCTAACTCAGGCCTGCCTGTAAGAGGGAAAAAATAAAAATAAAAACTCACTTCATCCCACACCCTATGAGAAGCTTACACAAACCACTGGACCAATCTTATGAGGACGGAAGCCAAAAGGAAGGAAGAATTCAACCTCGAAGCCTGGAAAAAGGAGACCTCAAGTACAGTAAGTAAAAAAATTAATAATAATAATGAAAAGGCAGAGAAACACTATGCAAATGAAGGAATGATCTACAAACACACAAGTCCAAATAAACAAAGAGGAATTAGACAAACTTTCTGAAAGAGAATTCAGAATACAGATAGCAAAGATGATCCAAAACCTCAAAAATAAAATATTAGAGGAAATGAAGAATCAACTCACACTGAACAAAGAAATACAAGAACTTAAAAAACTCAAACAGAGACAAACAACTCAATAGCTGAACTTAAAAATACTCTAGAAGGAAACAAGAGCAGAGTATCTAAGGCAGAAGAACAGATAAGTGAACTGGAGCACAGAATGGTGGAAATAACTGCTGAAGAACAGAATAAAGTTCAAAGAATGAAAATAGCTGAGGACAGTCTCAGAGACCTCTGGGATAATATCATATGCACCAACATTCAAATTATAGGGATACCAGAAGAAGAAGAGGAAAAAAGAAAGGGTATGAGAAAATTTTTGAAGAGATTATAATAGAATACCTCCTCAACATGGGAAAGGAAATAGTCAATCAGTCCAAGAAGCTCAAAGAATTCCATGTGGGATAAACCCTAGGAAAACACGCCAAGACATGTATTAATTAAGCTAACACAAATTAAACACAAAGAAAGAATATCACCAGTCACACAAAAAAACAACAACAACAAAAAATAAAGAATATTAAAAGCAGCAAGGGAAAAGCAACAAGTGAAATATAAGGGACAGGCTTCCCCTGGTGGTCCAGTGGGTAAGGACACTGCCTTGCAGTGCAAGGGGCGCCAGTTCGATCCCTGGCCTGGGAACAACCTTACCAGAGAATGGCCAACGGCACTCGAGTAAAGGCAGGCATTTGTATACAAGGCCCAGCATTACCCAACCACCAGGGGCACCCTGAGTAAGATACCTCATCCAAACAACAAACAAGACAAAAATATAAAACCAATCACCCACAGAGCTAACTCAGGCCTGCCTGTAAGAGGGAAAAAATAAAAATAAAAACTCACTTCATCCCACACCCTATGAGAAGCTTACACAAACCACTGGACCAATCTTATGAGGACGGAAGCCAAAAGGAAGGAAGAATTCAACCTCGAAGCCTGGAAAAAGGAGACCTCAAGTACAGTAAGTAAAAAAATTAATAATAATAATGAAAAGGCAGAGAAACACTATGCAAATGAAGGAATGATCTACAAACACACAAGTCCAAATAAACAAAGAGGAATTAGACAAACTTTCTGAAAGAGAATTCAGAATACAGATAGCAAAGATGATCCAAAACCTCAAAAATAAAATATTAGAGGAAATGAAGAATCAACTAACACACTGAACAAAGAAATACAAGAACTTAAAAATAAACAAACAGAGACAAACAACTCAATCGCTGAACTTAAAAATACTCTAGAAGGAAACAAGAGCAGAGTATCTAAGGCAGAAGAACAGATAAGTGAACTGGAGCACAGAATGGTGGAAATAACTGCTGAAGAACAGAATAAAGTTCAAAGAATGAAAATAGCTGAGGACAGTCTCAGAGACCTCTGGGATAATATCATATGCACCAACATTCAAATTATAGGGATACCAGAAGAAGAAGAGGAAAAAAGAAAGGGTATGAGAAAATTTTTGAAGAGATTATAATAGAATACCTCCTCAACATGGGAAAGGAAATAGTCAATCAGTCCAAGAAGCTCAAAGAATTCCATGTGGGATAAACCCTAGGAAAACACGCCAAGACATGTATTAATTAAGCTAACACAAATTAAACACAAAGAAAGAATATCACCAGTCACACAAAAAAACAACAACAACAAAAAATAAAGAATATTAAAAGCAGCAAGGGAAAAGCAACAAGTGAAATATAAGGGACAGGCTTCCCCTGGTGGTCCAGTGGGTAAGGACACTGCCTTGCAGTGCAAGGGGCGCCAGTTCGATCCCTGGCCTGGGAAGATCCCACGTGCCGCAGAGCGGCTGGACCGATGTGTCTAATGACCGAGCCGGAGCTCTGGAGCGCATGCACCCAGAGCCGGTGGTCTGCAACGACAGACGCCACCGCGATGGGAGGCCTGCATGGGCCAAAGAACAAAGACGGAAGAAAATAGAGAAATGAAAGACCAATAGAAGTGGCCCGCCCGCTCCCCTCCCTCCCCAACCCGACCCCTGCCCAAAATAAATAAATAAATAAATCTTAAAAAAAAATTGATGGAGAAATCAAAAGCTTTCCAGATGAGCACAAATTAAGAGAATTTAGTACCACCAAACCAGCCTTAAAACAAATGTTAAAGGGACTTCTATAGTCAGCAAATACAAGAGAAGAAAAAGATCTACAAAACAAACCCCAAACATTCAAGAAGATGACAATAGGAGCATTTGTATCAATAATTGTTTTAAATGTAAATGGGCAAAATGCTCCACTCAAAAGACACAGACTGACTGAATGGATACAAAAACAAGATGTATGTATGTGTGTGTGTGTGTGTGTGTGTGTGTGTGTATCTATCTATCTATCTATCTATCTATCTATCTATATGCTGTTTACAATAAACCCACTTCAGACCAAAAGACACATATAGACACATATAGACTGAAAGGGAGAGAATGGAAAAATAATATATTTCATGCAAATGGAGATTAAAAGATTAAACTTTTAAAAAAACCCTGTTTTTAATATGTATGTTTCCTGGAAGATCCAATAACCAGAAACTGGCTTTACCCCCAACTCCTAATATTTGCACCAATAGTATTACAAATTGTCCATGTAACTAGGGCTTCCTGTGTTCCTCAGGCAGCTCAGAAGCACTATTTTTAGAAAGTCTTTCCTACACCTACCAGGTATACCCCCTGAGCTTTCCATCAAAGCACTGATCCAAGTTTCTCCTCTTTCTAAGGGCAAAGAGGACAAGACAATGACCCATGTGCTAAACACAAAGCCATTATCACACCATCATGATCATCACACCATCATGATCATCCGGTCATTAAGATCTTTCTGTATAGTTCTGTGTATTTTTTCCACCTCTTCTTAATATCTTCTGCTTCTATTAGGTCCATACCGTTTCTGTGCTTAACTGTGCCTATCTTTGCATGAAATACTCCCTTGGTATCTCTAATTTTCTTGAAAAGATCTCTGGTCTTTCCTATTCTGTTGTTTTCCTTTATTTCTTCGCATTGTTCACTTAAGAAGGCTTTTTTTTTAATTAAAAAAAATATTCATTTATTTTTGGCTATTCTGGGTCTTCACTGCTGCTGCAGGCTCTTCTCTAGTTGCAGGGAGTGGGGGCTACTCTCTAGTTGAGGTGGGCAGGCTTCTTGTTGAGATGACTTCTCTTGTTGTGGAACTCAGACTCTAGGGCTCATGGACTTCAGCAGTTGCAGCACATGGGCTCAATAGTTGCAGCTCTGAGGCTCTAGAGCACAGGCTCAATAGTTGTGGCTCAGGGGTTAGTTGCTCCACAGCATGTGGGATCCTCCCAGATCAGCGATCAAACCCAAGTCTCCTGCATTGGAAGGTGAACTCTTTACCCCTGAGCTACCAGGGAAACCTTAAGAAGGCTTTCTTATCTCTCCTTGCTATTCCCTGGAACTCTGCATTCAGATGGATATATTTTTCCTTTTCTCCTTTTCCTTTTTCCTCTCTTCTTTTTAACACACCTTACTTTTCTATAATCACATGATTTTATGTGGCTGCTATAACCAGTTATCAGAAACTTGTGGCATAAAACAATAGGAATTAACATATACATGTTTTCAAATATTTCAGTGAAATATCTTAATCTCTATTTCTCACAGTTCTAGAGACGAGAAGATTAGCTTCTCTGGGCTGAAATCAAGAGGCACTCCTTCCAGAGGCTCTAGGAGAGAATCTTCTCATTGCCTCTTAAGGTTCTCGTGGCTGCCAGCATTCCTTGGCTTATGGGTGTATCATTGTAATCTCTGACTCTGTGGTTATATTGCTTTCTTCTCTTCTGCCTGTGTCAGATCTCCCTCTGCTTTCCTTTGATAAGGACATGTTTAGGGCCCACCCAGATAATTCAGGATAATCTCCCCATATCAAGATCTTTAACATAATCACTTCTGTAAAGTCTTTTTTGTTATTATTTAAAGGTAACACTCGTAGGTTCCAGGTATTAGGATGTGGCTTTATTTTGGTGGGGTTGTTATTCAGTCTGCCCTCTGATCTTCAGAGTCCTGTCCATCCTACATGTAAAATACACGTACTCCATCCCCAAATCCCCAAATTTCTCAATTTTTTGCAGTATCAACTCAAGTCTAAAATTTCACCAGCTCAAGAGTATCAAGTCTCTTCCTCTAAAACAGACATGGGGGACTTCCCTGGCAGTCCAAAAGTTAAGAACCTGTGCTTCCACTGCAGGGGGCACAGGTTCAATCTCTGGTCAGGGAACTAAGATCCCACATGCCATGAGACATGGCCAAAAAATAAAACAAAATAAGTATGGGTGTGACTATGGGTATGATCCATCCTTTGGCAAAATTCTGCTTTGGAATTGGACACTAGATAACAAATTAACTGGTCCTAAAATACAGGGGTGGGACAGGCATAGTGTAGTAGCTGTAGATATTATTATTTCATACAGGAGAAAATGGAAGAAAGGAAGGAGTCACTGGTCCTAAGCAATCTTAAAATCTAGCAAGGAAAATTTCATTGGTTTTCAAGGTCTGTGAATAATCTTTTATGACTTGAGGCTTTGCCCTATGGACCTACAGCTCTATCCTCAGAGTCATTCTTCTTTTCTCTTAAAGTGTGGTGTATGTTTGTAACTGAGGAGTATTTTTATCAGCCTTTTTCATTTCTATAGCATTTTAGGAGCCTGGAAGCTTTCCTATATTTTGTCTTGCCTCTGTTCCATTCAGTTCAGTCTGGCCATGTTTCTGATGATGTAATAATCTCAAAAGCTGTGTGGGTCTCCCATGTATGTCAGAGAGATTCACACCATTAGACCAGAGGGTCCTCCACATATCTTTTCTAGATTATCTTATCTCTATTCATGAATATGGCTGAGATGGTTGAAGATGAATCACATCTCATCTCTCCAGTACTGGTAAACACAGCCTCTGCTTTCCTTTGATAAGGACATGTTTAGGGCCCACCCAGATAATTCAGGATAATCTCCCCATATCAAGATCTTTAACATAATCACTTCTGTAAAGTCTTTTTTGTTATTATTTAAAGGTAACACTCGTAGGTTCCAGGTATTAGGATGTGGCTTTATTTTGGTGGGGTTGTTATTCAGTCTGCCCTCTGATCTTCAGAGTCCTGTCCATCCTACATGTAAAATACACGTACTCCATCCCCAAATCCCCAAATTTCTCAATTTTTTGCAGTATCAACTCAAGTCTAAAATTTCACCAGCTCAAGAGTATCAAGTCTCTTCCTCTAAAACAGACATGGGGGACTTCCCTGGCAGTCCAAAAGTTAAGAACCTGTGCTTCCACTGCAGGGGGCACAGGTTCAATCTCTGGTCAGGGAACTAAGATCCCACATGCCATGAGACATGGCCAAAAAATAAAACAAAATAAGTATGGGTGTGACTATGGGTATGATCCATCCTTTGGCAAAATTCTGCTTTGGAATTGGACACTAGATAACAAATTAACTGGTCCTAAAATACAGGGGTGGGACAGGCATAGTGTAGTAGCTGTAGATATTATTATTTCATACAGGAGAAAATGGAAGAAAGGAAGGAGTCACTGGTCCTAAGCAATCTTAAAATCTAGCAAGGAAAATTTCATTGGTTTTCAAGGTCTGTGAATAATCTTTTATGACTTGAGGCTTTGCCCTATGGACCTACAGCTCTATCCTCAGAGTCATTCTTCTTTTCTCTTAAAGTGTGGTGTATGTTTGTAACTGAGGAGTATTTTTATCAGCCTTTTTCATTTCTATAGCATTTTAGGAGCCTGGAAGCTTTCCTATATTTTGTCTTGCCTCTGTTCCATTCAGTTCAGTCTGGCCATGTTTCTGATGATGTAATAATCTCAAAAGCTGTGTGGGTCTCCCATGTATGTCAGAGAGATTCACACCATTAGACCAGAGGGTCCTCCACATATCTTTTCTAGATTATCTTATCTCTATTCATGAATATGGCTGAGATGGTTGAAGAGATTCATGAATCACACATCTCATCTCTCCAGTACTGGTAAACACAGCCATACTCCAGAACACACCTTCCTGAGTGTGAATCACTTAATTTAATGTCTTTTGCAATCTCAATAGACTGAGGATTCCCAAGATTATCAAGTCTTAGATACCTTTTGCTTAGCAGTTTTCTCCTCAATTTACCTCATTCTTTTGACAGTTTAGTTTCATGCAGCAAGAATAAATCAGACCAGGGTTTCCCTGGTGGTCCAGTGGGTAAAGAGTCCACCTTGCAGTGCAAGGGACGCTGGTTTGATTCCTGACACGGGAAGATCCCACATGCCGTGGAGTGGCTGGACTGGTGTGTCCAATTATGAGCCAGTGGTCTGGAGCTCATGCAGCCAGAACCAGTGCTCTGTGACAAGAGAGGACACTGCGATGGGAGGTCCACAGAGGCCAAAGAACAAAGATGGATGAAAATAAATAAATGAAATACCAATAAAAGAAGTGGCCAAAATTAAAAAAAAAAGAATAAATCAGACCACCCCTTCAACACTTTACTTGAAAATCTCCTCAGCTAAATATCCAAGATCATTGCTTACAAGCTCTGCTTTCTGCACAAACTATAGGACACAATTCAGCTAAGTTTTCTTCCAGTGTATAACAAGGATTGTCTTTCCTTAGGTCTCCAATACCATGTTTCTCTTTTTCTTTTGAGCCCTTATCAATAGCATCTTTAATGTTCTTATTTCTACCATTTTACATATGACAATATATGTATTCTCTATGATGATATAGTTTTTCTCTTCCATGCTCCTCACTTCCTTCTGAGATCTCATCAGAATTACTTTCAATATCTTTATTTCTATTGACAGTCTTTTCAATTGAATCTAGGGCATTTCTATCAAGCTTCTCAACATTCTTCCAACTTCTACCCATTATCCAATTCCAAAGTCACTTTCACATTTTTAGGTATTTGTTGCAACAGCATTCCACTTTTAGGTATCAAACTTGGTGACATAAAGCAATAGGAACTTATTTTCTCAAAGTTCTGGAGGCCATAAATGCAATCTAAACACCATTAGACCAGAGGGTCCTCCACATATCTTTTCTAGATTATCTTATCTCTATTCATGAATATGGCTTTTCATGAATCACATCTCATCTCTCCAGTACTGGTAAACACAGCCATACTCCAGAACACACCTTCCTGAGTGTGAATCACTTAATTTAATGTCTTTTGCAATCTCAATAGACTGAGGATTCCCAAGATTATCAAGTCTTAGATACCTTTTGCTTAGCAGTTTTCTCCTCAATTTACCTCATTCTTTTGACAGTTTAGTTTCATGCAGCAAGAATAAATCAGACCAGGGTTTCCCTGGTGGTCCAGTGGGTAAAGAGTCCACCTTGCAGTGCAAGGGACGCTGGTTTGATTCCTGACACGGGAAGATCCCACATGCCGTGGAGTGGCTGGACTGGTGTGTCCAATTATGAGCCAGTGGTCTGGAGCTCATGCAGCCAGAACCAGTGCTCTGTGACAAGAGAGGACACTGCGATGGGAGGTCCACAGAGGCCAAAGAACAAAGATGGATGAAAATAAATAAATGAAATACCAATAAAAGAAGTGGCCAAAATTAAAAAAAAAAGAATAAATCAGACCACCCCTTCAACACTTTACTTGAAAATCTCCTCAGCTAAATATCCAAGATCATTGCTTACAAGCTCTGCTTTCTGCACAAACTATAGGACACAATTCAGCTAAGTTTTCTTCCAGTGTATAACAAGGATTGTCTTTCCTTAGGTCTCCAATACCATGTTTCTCTTTTTCTTTTGAGCCCTTATCAATAGCATCTTTAATGTTCTTATTTCTACCATTTTACATATGACAATATATGTATTCTCTATGATGATATAGTTTTTCTCTTCCATGCTCCTCACTTCCTTCTGAGATCTCATCAGAATTACTTTCAATATCTTTATTTCTATTGACAGTCTTTTCAATTGAATCTAGGGCATTTCTATCAAGCTTCTCAACATTCTTCCAACTTCTACCCATTATCCAATTCCAAAGTCACTTTCACATTTTTAGGTATTTGTTGCAACAGCATTCCACTTTTAGGTATCAAACTTGGTGACATAAAGCAATAGGAACTTATTTTCTCAAAGTTCTGGAGGCCATAAATCTGAAATCAGTATCACTGGTCTAAATCAAGAGTGTCAGAAGAGCTGTGCTCTATCTTCAGGTTCTAGGGAGAATCCAGCCTTTGCCTCTTTCAGTTTCTGATTACTGTCATCATTATTTGGCTTCAGGTGGCATTCCACTAATCTCTTTTTTTTGGTGAGGGTGGGGTGGGGAGGGAGGGGAGCGGGCGGGCCACTTCTATTGGTCTTTCATTTGTCCATTTTCATCCATCTTTCTTCTTTTGGCCCATGTGGGCCTCCCATTGCGGTGGCCTCTGTTGTCGCAGAGCACTGGCTCTGGGCACACGCGCTCCAGAGCTCGGGCTCGGTAATTGGACACATGGGTCCAGCCGCTCCGCGGCAAGTGGGATCTTCCCAGGCCAGGGCTCGAACCAGCGCCCCTTGCACTGCAAGGCAGTGTCTTTACCTACTGGACCACCAGGGAAGCCAGCTCCCCTTGCACTGCAAGGCAGTGTCTTTACCCACTGGACCACCAGGGAAGCTCTATTCCTCTAATCTTGAAGGCCAACATCCTCAGATCTCTCTCTGTTCCATCTTTACATTGCTTTCTCCTCTGTGTATCCCTTCAAATCTCCCTCTGCTTCTTTCTTTTCTTTCCTGAATGTGCAATTTTCTCTGAAAATTGAGGTGAAGGGAACTCTTTAGAAAAAGAAGCCAGGGCTACCCTGGTGGTCCAGTGGGTAAGGACACCGCCTTGCAGGGCAAGGGGCGCCAGTTCGATCCCTGGCCTGGGAAGATCCCACGTGCCGCGGAGCAGCTAGACCGTTGTGTCCAATTACGGAGCCAGAGCTCTGGGGCGCATGCGCCCAGAGCCGGCGCTCTGCGACAACAGAGGCCGCCGCGATGGAAAGCCCGCAGGAGCAAAAGAAGAAAGATGGATGAAAATGGACAAATGAAAGACCAACAGAAGTGGCCCGCCTGCTCCCCTCCCTCCCCACCCCACCCCCCTCAAATAAATAAATAAATAAATCTTTAAAAAAAAAAGGAAAAGGAAAAGAAGCCATCTATACGATTGAAAATGGAAACTCTTAAATTACACAAGGTTATGTGTCAATTATATCTCAACAAACCTGGGGAATTTTTAAATTTTTTAAAATAATTATTTTTAATTGAAGGCTGCTTTACAGAATTTTTTTTTTTTTTGTCAAATATCAACATGAATCAGCCATAGGTATACATTATGTCCCCTCTCTCTTTAACCTCCCCTTCCCATCTCCCTCTGCATTCCACCCCTCCAGGTTGTTACAGAGCCCCTGTTTGAGTTCCCTGAGTCATACAGAAAATTCCCATTGGCTATCTATTTTGCATATGGTAAAGGAAGTTTCTACGTTACTCTCTCAATACACCTCACCTTCTCCTTCCTCGCCTCCCCTCTGTGTTCATAAGCCTGTTCTATATGTCTGTTTACCCCATTGCTGCCCTGCAGATAAATTCATCAGTACCATCTTTCTAGATTTCATATACATGCATTAGGATACGACAAGTATCTTTCTCTTTCTGACTTCACTCTGTATTACAGACTCTAGGTTCATGCACCTCATTAGAACTGACTCAAATGCATTCCTTTTTATGGCTGAGTAATATTCCATTGTATATATGTACCATAGCTTCTTTATCCATTCATCTGTCGATGGACATCTAGGTTGCTTCCATGTCCTAGCTATTGTAAAGTGTGCTGCAATGAACATTGGGGTACACGTGTCTTTTTCAATTTTGGTTTCCTCAAGATGTATGCCTAGTAGTAGGATTGCTGGGTTATATGGTGGCTTTATTCCCACTCTTTTAAGGAATAGCCATACTATCTTCCATAGTGGCTGTATCAATTTGCATTCCCACCAGCAGTGCAAGAGGGTTCCCCTTTCTCCACACCCTCTCCAGCATTTATTGTTTGTAGACTTTTTGATGATGGACATTCTGAATGGTATGGGGTGATATCTCATTGTAGTTTTGATTTGCATATCTCTAATAGTGAGCAATGTTGAGCATCTCTTCATGTGTTTGTTAGTTATGTGTATGTCTCCTTTGGAGAGGTGTCTGTTTAGGTCTTTTTTTCCATTTTTTGATTGGGTTATTTGTTTTTCTGCTATTAACCTGTATGAACTGGTTGTATATTTTGGAAATTTATCCTTTGTCTGTTGTTTCATTTGCTATTATTTCCTCCCATTCTAAGGGTTGTCTTTTCACCTTGTTTATAGTTTCCTTTGCTGTGCAAAAACTTTTAAGTTTAATTAGGTCCTGCTTACTTATTTTTGTTTTTATTTCCATTACTGTAGGAGGCAGGTCATTAAAGGTCTTGCTTTGATTTGTGTTCTGCCTATATTTTCCTCTAAGAGCTTTATAGTTTCTGGTCTTGTATTTATGTCTTTAATTCATTTTGAGTTTATCTTTGTGTATGGTGTTAGGAATGTTCTAATTTCATTATTTTACTGTAGCTATCCAATTTACCAGCACCACTTATTGAAGAGGTTGTCTTTACCCCTTTGTATATTCTTGCCTCCTTTGTCAAAAATAAGGTACCCATGGGTGCGTGGGTTTAACTCTGGGCTCTCTATCTTGTTCCATTTGCATATATTTCTGTTTTTGTGCCAATATCATTCTGTCTTGATGACTGAAGGTTGATTCCTCCAAAAACTGGGAAAATTTTTTTAATCTTAAAAAATCAATTGGAAAAAGAAAATGAGAAGGTCCAACTTCATACGGTGGCTTCAGGATACTCAGAGGAAGGAAGTAAAGTTGGTAAAAGTTAGCCAAGATTTTCCTGAGTTGTCGAGACTCCAGAATTGTGACAAGAATTCCAAAGGGAAAAGATATCAGTCCAAAGTTTGAGTCTTACAGTCCCTAGAAATATGTAACCCTGATGCTCCAAGGCTTCAGCTGAACACATTGGCTGGCATTTCTGGTAATGAAGAAATTGCCCTCAATTTCCCAGGCTCTTCAGCCTTTCCCATGCCTACTTGGGAATTTGCCCAGTCCTTCTGCATGAAGAGGGCAATCTACTCCTGAAAGTCTTAGAAAGTCCTCTGCAGTTGTGAGCATCTCTTGCTATGAGCTGGTTCCACAAGAGGACTGAGTATGCCAAGGTTTCCAGAAGGGTCAAGAGAATCAGAGCAGGGCAGGGTTTGCAACAATAGCCAACCAGAATGGTCCTTCTCCTAGGTCCTCTTTCATTATTGTGTAGACTGGGCCTGATAAGGCTGCGGCTCTTCCACTGGCTCTACTCCCACTGGATCCTAGGAGCTCACACTTGACATTTCATAGGCACTCAGTTATTTTGTTACTTCCGGCCCTTGGAGATACCCAGGTCCTCTTGTGTTCATTGAAGTACTTGGCACTTAGGGGCTCCAGGCCATCAGCCATGGCACAGTGCAGTCTAGTCTGCATCCCTTTCTCCCACACCAATTTGACAGAGAGGGAGAAGAGCCACCAGACCAGGCACAGCAAGAATGAATGCTGGACAAGCTCAGAGTGGACTATGTCTGGGTGCACTGCATACAGGGTGGCCTCCAACCCTTGGAGCCTCTTGGCCAGCTCCCAAGTAAAAAGTATATTGGTTAGTTTGCTGTGGCAATATGCAAAACCCCAACTGTAGCGTTTCTCACTCTGAAAGTCATGGAAGCAAATCTTGCCAGCATGGTGAGCCAACGATGACAAGTTCACCACCCATACAGGAGCAGACTCCTTCAGCTTCTCCAAGAGGGAACAATTGAGAAAAAAACGGCCCAGGCAGTTGATTTCCAGGTAGGTTTCAAAGCTGTCTTGGAATATGGACACATCATCACTCCCACATTCTTGATCAGAATATGGAGCTGCTTTTGCATTGCTGGAAGGCTTTCAGCAAAAGCTCAGATGAATTCGATATTGGATAGGTCCAATTTCCCCACCAATACTTGGGAGTTCTTTGTATTAGCTGATTTCACTGGCAGCAGATTCCCACTTCAGTACATCTTGGAGGCAATGCATGCTCCTCCACTAGTGAGCTCTCTGGCCATCTCCTTACTGATACCCATGTTGGCTCTGGTGATCACCACTAGCTTCCAGGGAAGCTACACATTTTTTCTCTAAATCCCATCAGCAAATAACTTCTTGATGGACAGAGCTATCATGTACAGAAAATAAAGAAAGGAGGTAAGTAGTGCTAAAATGACCAACATCTTTTCAACTTCTTTAGTTGCTGCTGCTTTAGCAAAAGCAGTGTTGACTCCAACTCTGGCTCTGGTCCCTGGTCTGGCTCCAATGCTTGGCTGCTTCTCTCTGTTTCTCCCTCCCACTCCTTTAACTCCTCTCTCTCTTTGAACTCTCAGCAACAGCTTGGCCTGCATCTCTTACAAGGATACATGTGGTTGCTTTTAGGAACCATTCAGATAATCCAGGATAATCTCCACATCTCAACAGCTTTAACTTAATCATATTTGAAAAGAATCATTTTCCAAATAAGATAACATTTACAGTATCCAGGAATTATAACCTAATGTCTTGGGAGACATTATTTTGCCTACCTCAAGGAGTAAGCCTGTTCTGAGGTTACTGGGTTTGGAAAGGAGTGACTGGAGCTCCTTGAGGCCAAATGGGGTGGAAGGCAGTGCGGTCTGGTGGGAGGGATGTGGGCTTTGTAGGCAGACAGACCTGAGTTCACTTCCCTGCCCCAACACCTGATGACTGAGGGACCTTGGGCAAATCACTCAAGCTCCCTGACTTTCCTTTTCTCCTCTGTGATATGAGGTAATAACTGCACCTCCCTCACAAGACTTGTAACTTTGCTTGTAAAGCTAGAGGCAAGTCACATTGTGAATAACCAACAAACATTAGCTGTTGTTATTATTAACTGATGAACACAGTGATAATACCATGCATTTATTCTGTGCTTACTCTGTTTTGGGTTCACAAGAAACCCAAATGCTCAAAGGAGCATGAGATATAGATTCAAGAGGCCAGAATTTGCCTGAGGTCAGACAGTTAACAAAGAGTAGAATAAGGAATGAAGACCATGTTTGGCTAGTAATCCTTTACAGCAATGCTAGTCTCCACGACATAAAGAGATTGTAAACTGAAGCACCTACAGAGAGCACATGTAAATTATAAGTACATCTACAAGCAGGAAGGTCTGTGACCAATTTTATGGAGGGACTTGCCAACGTCAGAGATACAGACTGTGGTGTGGGAAACCAGGATGGTGGAGGTCTTTTCTGCCAAGGAAATAGGAGAGACTCTCTGCACTGGTAATGGTGACAAACTCTAATGCAAGGGCAAGGCCTGCACCAGGAACCAGGATGTTGTGGACCTTCTGACTTCAGAATGAATGAAAAAGCCAGCATTGTACAACACTGTGGCTGTGGGAGTTTCCCATGATTCCCTAGAATATTCACTGAGCCAGAGATTTTTTTTGCTCTGTAGTATATTTCTACTTGGTTTTTTAAAATTTTTATTTATTTATTTATTTTTGGCTATTTGGTTTTCACTGCTGCCGCAGGCTCTTCTCTAGTTGCAGGGAGTGGGGGCTGCTCTCTAGTTGAGGTGAGCAGGCTTCTTGTTGCAGTGACTTCTCCTGTTGTGGAACTGGGGCTCTAGGGCACACGGGCTTCAGTAGTTGTGGCACATGTGCTCAATAATTGTGGCTCAGAGTCTCTAGAGCACAGGCTCAATAGTTGTGACTCATGAGCTTAGTTGCTCCACAACATGTGGGATCTTTCCCTATCAGGGGTCAAGCCTGTGTTTCCTGCATTGACAGGCAAACTCTTTACCAATGAGCTACCAGGGAAGCCCCAATTTTGTTTTCATTTTTATTTTTTTTAATATTTGTTTATTTGGCTGCATAGGGTCTTAGTTGAGGCAGGCAAGCTTAGTCATCTTGTGGTATGTGGGATCTTAGTTCTCTGACCAGGAATCAAACCTGCATCCCCTGGATTGAAGGCAGATTCTCAACCACTGGACCACCAGGGAAGTCCCCCCATTTTGTTTTTAAAAGAGTAAACTTTATATTGAAGTATGACATAAAAATGGGATTTGGAGGACTTCCATGGTGGTCCAGTGGCTAAGACTCTGCTCCCAATGCAGGAGGTCCAGGTCTAGGGAACTAGATCCTACATGTTGCAACTAAAGATCTCACATGCCGCACCTAAGACCTGGCACAGCCAAAAAGAAAAAAGATGGAATTTTGAATAAATTATAACTATATCACTTGAGAGAAGTAGGGGAACTCCGAATCTGAGAGATGGTGTTATTTTTCTCAAGGTAGATAATTACTGCCCAGTATGAGATCAAAAAAATATACCTGCCAGTCTTATACCTCAATATCTTAGACTTTCTTGCATGTATTTCTGGCACGTCTGCTCATAAAGACTAACCATGACGTTTTTAAAAAACAGCATTATTGGGCTTCCCTGGTGGTCCAGTGGGTAAGGACAATGCCCTGCCGTGCAAGGGGCACCGGTTCAATCCCTGGCCTGGGAAGATCCCACATGTCACAGAGTGGCTGGACCGATGTGTCCAATTATGAGCCAGCGCTCTGGAGCGCATGTGCCCAGAGCTGGTACTCAGCAACGAGAGAGGTCACTGTGATGGGAGGTCCACACAGGCTAAAGAACAAAGATGGATGAAAATAAATAAATGAAAGACCTATAGAAGTGGCCCCCCAAAAAAACTTTAAAAATTTTAAAAAATAAGTATACAATTTGATAGGTTTATATTATATAAAAATATATTCACCACAATCAAGTTAGTAAACACATTCATCTCTCTTATCCCTGCATGTGTACACCGAAGCAACCACTGATTTGCTCTCTGTCACTAAAGGTTAGTTTAAATTTTATATAAAGTTTCATATAAATAGAAACATACCCTATGTACCCTTGGTTCCATATAATTATTTTGAGATTTATTCATGTTGTGATGTTTATTTGTTCATTCACGTGTTGATGGATATTAAATTGTTTTCAGTTTTTGACTATGACAAATAAAACTGCCATGCAAATCTCTTACAAGTATTCATAGGGATATGTATTTCCTTTTCTTCTGGGCAAAAACCTAGAAGTGGAATAAGTTTTTAAAGCCTCCAGCTTTATGTTCATTGGAAGGACTGATGGTGAATCTTAAGCTCCAATAATTCAACCACCTGATGCAAAGAGCCAACTAACTGGAAAAGACCCTGATGCTGGGAAAGATTGAAGGCAAAAGAAGAGGCAGGCAGAGGATGAGATGGTTGGATGGCATCACCAACTCAATGGACATGAATCTATGCAAACTCACAGAGATAGTGAAGGACAGGAAAGGCTGGTGTGCTGTAGTTCATGGGGTCTCAAAGAATCAGACATGACTCTGTGACTGAAGAACAACAAAAAATAGATCCAAGCATATTCTCTTGCAATGAATATCCAATTGTTTCAGTGCCATTGTTGAAATGGTTATCCTTTCTCTACCACAATGCCTCTGTACCTTAAAAAAAAAATTGTCTATACAAGTGTGAGTTTACGTTTAGTGTGTCTATTGTGTGCTGTGGACTGAGCCTCCGAGCAGAGAAACTGATGCGTTAATGGGACTGTGTAACCTTGGTCCCTACAGCAGCAGCCCAAGCCAGCTGGGTCACCAAGCCCAGTACCTTGAAGGGCTGCAGCAAAGTCTATGGTTAGCATCCCTTCCAGATGGATGTTGAGATTCATACTGCCTCTGAATAGCAAAATCCAGATGCTGGTCATCAAATTCTGAATAATTCATCAGGTGTTCTTTCTCTGGTCCATACATTCCCATGTCCCCATTGGCCCCTGGACCCTCATTCCTTTCATGCTGGAGAACTACAAAGCAAATTAGCTTAGCCCATCTGCCAAGAAACCTGGGACACAGACTTCTTCCTTGAAGCTTTTGAATCTACTGGTGCAGCTAATGTGTCCTGGTGCCTGGCTACTTGGAGGCAGAGGGTTGGACAAATGACCTACTGAGACATAGATAGCACAGACAGGAGATGCTTCCTGTAGACCAGTTTTAAGAGTGCCAAATGTGGGTCCCTCACTCTTGCCCTCAGGATGCCCCAGCTGTTCCTGGGCAGAGAGACAGTTTCTCTGCTTCCCGCAATCCCTCCCAACTCCCTGCCCAGGCGCTGTCTAGTGGGAGGAAGACATCAGTCCACATTCTGATTTTTTTTTCTTTGAAAGTGTTCTCTGCAAGTTTCGCTGGACATGTGAATATATTGTGAATGGGCAGCCGAAGGGACTCAATAGGATAGATGATAGTACAAGGGCTCCTCCAGAGAGAGGCTGGGGTAACCTGATCCCTGACTTAGATTCTCATTTATTTCCCTCCAGTTTTGCCTATGAGTTGGGTGGACCTTCCTTGGGCAGAAGACCCCTCATCCTTGCCTTACCATGTTGCTCACTCTGTCTTTTATCTGCTTTATCTCTTTCTCACTCTTTCTCTCTCACAGTCTTTGAGACTTCTCTCTCCCTCCCTCACACTCTTCTTCTTCCATCTCTCTCCTCTCTTTTTGTCATTCAGTCGCTAAGTCATATTTGACTCTTTGCAACCCTGTGGACTGCAGCATGCCAGGATCCTCTGTCCTCCACTGTCTCCCAGAGTTTGCTCAAATTCATGTCCATTGAGTTGGTAATGCTATCTAAGCATCTCATCCTCTGCCGCCCCCTCCTTCTTTTGCCTTCAATCTTTTTCAGCATCAGGGTCTTTTCCAATGAGTTGGCTCTTTGCATCAGGTGACTAAAGTATTGGGCATCCAGCATCCAGTCCTTTCAAAGAATATTTAAGGTTGATTTCCTTTAGGATTGACTGGTTTGATCTCCTTACAGTCCAAGGAACTCTCAAGAGTGTTCCCCAGAACCACAGTTTGAAAGCATCAGTTGTTTGGCCCTCAGCCATCTTTATGGTCCAACTCTTGCATCCATACATGAGTACTGGAAAAACCATAGCTCTGACTATATGGAACTTTTTGGCGGTGATGTCTCTGCTTTTTGATATGCTGTCTAGGTTCATCATAGCTTTCCTTCCAAGGAGCAAGTATCTTTTAATTTCATGGCTGCAGTCACTGTCCGCAGTGATTTTAGAGTCCAAGAAAATAGTCAGTCACTGTTTCCACTGTTTGCCTGTCTATTTGCCAGGAAGTTATAGGACCAAATGTCATGATCTTAGTTTTCTGAATGTTGAGTTTTATGCGAGCTTTTTCACTAACCTCTTTCACCTTCATCAAGAGGCTCTTTAGTTCCTTTACCCTTTCTGCCATTAGAGTGGTGTCATCTGCATATCTGAGGTTGCTGGTTTTTCTCCCAGCGATCTCTATTCCAGCTTGTGATTCATCCAGCCCAGGATTTTGCAGGATGTGCTCTGCATATGAGTTAAATAAACAGGGTGACAATATAGAGCCTTGACTTACTCTTTTCTCAATTTTGAACCAGTCTGTTGTTCCACGTCCAGTTCTAACTGTTGCTTCTTGATGCACATACAGGTTTCTCAAGAGACAGGTAAGGTGGTCTGGTACTGCCATCTCTTTAAGAATTTTCCAGTTTGTTGTGATCCACACTGTCAAATGTTTTAGTCAATGAAGCAGAAGTAGGTGTTTTTCTGCAGTTTCTTTGCTTTCTCTATGATCCAAGGAATGTTGGCCATTTGATCTCTGGTTCCTCTCTACCTTTTGTCTAAAGGTGTTGGTGGCAGCATCTGTAGACCATGTCTAAACCCTATTACAATCACAAATAGGGTCAGTGACATTGCCTTAAGCACCTGTTGTTGTCATATCTTGGGACCCCAGGAAGACCCAGACATAATGCTGAGGAGGTCACCAGTGTATCATTTACTTCCAGCCTTGAATGAAATAAGTCACTGCAGACCATCTCCAGAGATGTGGCATCGACCACTCGGGAGACATCAAGGGATGAGGAACTCTCAGCATCATTGAACCAGGCTCTTCTTTGTTTTTTAAAATTTTGGCCTCTTTTATTGGTTTTATTTATTTTTATTTTCATCTATCTTTATTCTTTGGCCTGTGTGGGCCTCCCACCACAGCGGCCACTCTCGCATGCGCTCCAGAGTGCTGGCTCATAACTGGACACACTGGTCCAGCTGCTCCGTGCCACATGGGATCTTCCTGGGCCAGGGATTGAACTGGTGCCCCTTGCACTGCAAGGCGAACTCTTTACCCACTGGACCACCAGGGAAGCCCTGAACCAGGCTCTTGAACTGGAAAGGGTCCATCTGCTCAGCCCTCTCCATTCCTCATGCTGCAGTAATGAAATTTGTTTGTAAGGAAGTTTTTTCTTTTTAATACCAGTAACTTTCCTGCTTTTTCAAAACAAAAAATTTTAAGTTCATCTTGTATAATTAACTTGATTTTGTTTAGAGGAATTTTTTTTTTTAATCTTGGCCTCTTTTTAAAAATTTTCATACATCTTTATTCTTTGGCCTGTGTGAGCCTCCCATTGCAATGGCCTCTCTCGTTGCAGAGCACTGGCTCTGGGCACATGTGCTCCAGAGTGCTGGCTTGTATTGGACACACCAGTCCAACTGCTCTGCAGTACGTGGGATCTTCCCAGGCCAGGGATCGAACTGGTGCCTCTTGCACTGCAAGGCAGACTCTTTGTGCACTAGACCACCAGGGAAGACCCTGTTTAGAGGAAAATTTTAATTCATGTTTCTTTGAAGAAAATTTTTTGTAGCCTTTTATTTCCTACTATTTGTAGCAAGTCTTCTAGAGATAATAACTAAATATTGGCCACACTAGCATACAGGGCAAATTTTTACCTTTTATTAAACCAAACTTAAATAAAATAATGAAACGTCTCGACCCTCATACTGAATAAGCTCACAGCCAAGACCTTAGGTCAACTCTTGCTCCCCGCCCCCATCTTTCAACACACCAGGCAATCCAGTACTCAAGGATATGTGCAATCAGAACTTTAGAGACATTTACTGCAGCAATGAAATGGAGGATAGAATCACAGGGAACCCCTTTCCTGGGTCCAACATTTTCACCCTGATCCCGTGTATGAGACAATCAGGGAGATTTGTAGTCCAAAGGGAGTGTGGATAGGAACTAGGAATGAGCAGGAATCAGCATTTCTCTGAGTATACGTTTTTGCAAAGTTTTGACTCTTAGAACCATGGTCATGTTTCACAGGCTCTAGGATGAAAATAAGGAAAGTAAGTATGCAGTGGCAAAATAAATACATTAAAATAAACTAAGGAACTTCCCTGACAGTCCAGTGGTTAAGACTCCATGCTCCTAATGTAGCAGGTATGGGTTCAATCCCTGGTCAGGGAATTAAGATCCCATATGCTGCAGGGCATGGCAGAAACAAAAAACTACTAGGATGAGAGGGGAACCCCAAATGGGCTGTAAACAGAAATAATGAAACCTAACTGACTTGTGCTGTAGGCTAAGTTGCTTCAGTCACTCTGCAACCCTTTGGATTATAGCCCACCAAGCTCCTCTGTCCATGGGGGTTCTCCAGGCAAGAATATTAGAGGGGGTTGCCATGCCCTCCTCCAGGGGATCTTCCCAACTCAGGGATCAAATCTACATCTATTATATCCCCTGCACTGGCTGGCGTGTCCTTTACCACCTACAAATGAATAATATAACCACACTGAAGGGCATGAAGAAGAAAATAACTAAGTAGATTTGAGAAACAACATTTATTTTGACCAGATACTATAAAGCTCAAAGCAAAAAGAAATGTACACAAATGTACTTACACAGGGGTATGTTTAGGAATTCTGAAAATACTTTATGTGAAGATTTGAGCACACAAATAAATAAATCGCAGATAACAAGAGTCATGTTTCTCATTGTCAGAGAAAGGCATTTCAAGTAAGGGAAAGAGATAAAGTTACAATAAACCCTGTGATCTTGGATTGGAATCAGAGATATCAGTATGAATCCAAGAGACAGTCAACGGAACAACCTGCCTATGTTCAACAAAAATGTCGTAAAAGATGAAGAAAGGCTAGATTTAAAAAAGACCGAAAGATATGACAAGTTAAATGCAACAAACAATCCTGGACTCCATCTGGGAACAGAAAAAAAATGTTTTTCTTTTGCTAATAAGGGCGTTATTGAGACTATTGGCACATTTTGAAAAAGATTTGCAGATTAGATAATCGTGTTGCATCAGTGTTAATTTCCTGGCTTTGATTTTTATAGTGTAGTTATATAAAATAATGTCTGGCTTTTAAGGGAAAATGCACTAGTACTTAGGGGCATGTATTTACAAATATTTCAGAAGAAAATATACATTACTATTCTTGCAACTTTTTCTGTAAGCTTGAAATTACTTCCAAGTAAAAAGTTAAAATAAATGCAGATTATTGGACCTCATCCTTGACCTACTAGGTCAGAAAATACGAGTCTAGGACTCAGGAATATGAAATGAAGGATATTACTAATTGTGTTAAAAAATTCTTGAGATGAGCTTTGATCTTAACATGATAAAAATTCTTAATTTTCAGGAGTTCTGATATACCTTGCTTCCCACATGTTTAAGAAAACTCTTAAAAATGCACATAGCTTTGTATTAGTCTGCTTGGGCTGCCATAACACAATACCATAGACTGGGTGGCTCACACAACAGAAATTTATTTTCTTACAATTCTCGAGGCAAGAAAGTCCAAGATCAAAGTTTTGGCACGATTTGGCTTCTGGTAAGAGCTCTCTTTTTGGCTTGCAGATGGTTCCTCTCTTTGTCCTGAAATATTTGTAAAGCCACAGAGATCTCTGGCAACTCTGGCTCTTTTTTAGGGACACCAGTTCTAGCAGATCAGGTGTCTACCCTTATAGCCTCATCTAGCCTTAATCACTGTCTTAAAGGCCCCAGTTCCAATCTGCCCCTTCCCCAGAGATTAGGACTTCAACATATGCAATTCAGGCCATAGCTACTACTGTGTAACACTACTGAAGTCAAGACATGGTTGTGGCTTTAGTGAGGACCACACATAAGATTATGTGTCCCCTATTGGCCACACTGAATCTGGGTCTTGGGTCACACTTCTACTATCTATGTCCCTCAGATCTGAACCTTGATCCTAGTCCTCTGTTAACTCTTCCACTTTTACTGGCACTCAGGTCTGACTTGCACCTGGCTCTCTGTTCAATTTTCTCTCTACACAGGCTTCTGTTAATACTTCTGCCACCATCATTGCCCATTTGGTACAGGTTGTGAATTGTGGACCATTGTTAATTATACCACAATTAATGTTTTTCCGGTCTATTTCAAATTTGGGTCTAAGTTAATATTTCCATTTCCAAAGCCTCTCTGAAATGACTGGAACTGGGCCACCAATTCCACTATCAAGGCCCTTGCTTGACTTTGAAAGCAAGGTCTCCAACCATACACCCCGGCAGAGGTATTGAATCCTAGGACATTCTGAAATACCACCAGAGATAGTATCCCTTTAGGATAGAATCTATGCTTTTAAACTATTCAGTTCCGCTCTGGAACAACTTCAGTCTAGCCCCTTGTTACGTTTTCTAAAATCATTGCCCCTTAGGGCTTACCTTGAACCTCTGACTCTACTAAACTCTTTTGACTTTGATACGCACCGCAAAATGCCGCCTCTGCCTACTCTAAACTAGACAGGCAGCAAATCTAGGCTGTGAGTGACAGGAGTAGGCGGGCCCCTCTATGTTAGAAGGAGCCAATGGAAGACTGTGAGTGACCGAAGGGGGCGGACCTCGACCGCTGCCGGCCGCATGGCCACGCCTTTGCTCAGGCGGGGACTCCACTCATCGGGAACGGCTGTTCTCCCTCCCGGGACTGTCGCGGTTCCGTTCGAGGGCCCACAGTGCCGTCGGAGCGCCAGTTTCAGGTACTTTGCGGCTGACATATCACGAGGGCTGCCCGGACTCAAAAACGCATTTATCCTCTGACTGGAATCCCAGCGTCTAGAGGTCGTCGGAGACACTAGCCGTTTCCCGTCCCGTATCCGAGGTGCTGGCGCAGAGCGACTGACGCCATGTTTGTTTCTGGCAGAGCTGGCCAAAGACTAGATGACGCGCCATCCAGACCCGCCCAGGAGGGCTGAAAGGGGAAGGGAGTTTGGAGGGATGTTGGGCCCCTTTGTGCACGTGGGGAGCCCAGCCCGGCTTGAGAAGGAGCTTTTGGGGCCTGAGCAACAGGGAATGGGGAGTCTGGAGGGTCAGGCCTGACGGTGTGTGGGATAAGTGGCGGGGAGTCCGTTTGGATGAGGGATGGGGACTCTAAGGCGAGCAGTCCTGTCTGTAGAGTGAGTGATGGAATTTCAAGGGGGCGAGGAGAGCGGTTTGGGGTGAGTGATGAGGGTCTGTGAGGTGGGCAATAGCAGGTCTACAGGATGAGTGTGAGGGTGTGTGGGGACAGGAGTGGGAATGTGGAGGGACGTCATGTTGGGCTTCTTTGGGGTCCACGATAGGTGCCTCTTTGAGAGCAGTAGTACATCCATGAATAAACAAAAATCCCAGCCCTTGTGGTTTCAACTTTCCAATGGAGGAGTCAGACATTGAGGTTTTGATTTATTTTCCCTGATGACTATCTTTTCATATAGGCATTGATCACTTGAAGATACTGTTTTTCTGTTCATTTTTTTTCTTTTAACCCAGCTGCCTTTTTTAAAAAATATATTTATTTATTTATGTATGGCTATTCTGGGTTTCCACTGCTGCCACAGGCTCTTCTCTAGTTGTAGGGAGTGGGGGCTACTCTCTAGTTGAGGTTAGCAGGCCTCTTTTTGCAGTGACTTTTCTTGAGGACCTCAGACTCTAGGGCACATGGGATTCAGTAGTTATGGCACATGGGCTCAACGGTTGCAGCTCCCAGGCGCTAGAGCACAGGCTCAATAGTTGTGGCTCAGACGCTTAGTTGCTCCGCTGCATGTAGGGTCTTCACAGATCAGGGATCAAACTGGTGTCTCCTGCACTGGCAAGCGAACTCTACCACTGAGCTACCAGGGAAGCCCCTTCTCATTTTTATTTTGCATCGTTTGCCTTTTCCTCATTGATTTGTAGGAATTGTATTCATATATTTGGATACCACTGTTTTACTGGTGATACGTGCTTTGCAACTATCTTCTTGATTTTTGGTTTCTCTTTTCCTTATCGTGGCTTTGAATATTAAGATTTTAAGTTAAACTGTAAAGCACAATGTAAATTTAATGTTTTGTCCTTCTCCTTTGTAGTTTGGAGGGAGAATTAATTTTTTTAGAGTATCTGGAAGCAGAATGAGTGTTGCATATCTGAAAACCGTGGTGCCACAACAACTAGGTAAGAGTTCTCTGCTTTTTCAGTTTCTCACCACCTCCTTCCCTAATCACGGGCTGTGTGATCTCCGAAAAGTCACTCTCCCTGTCTCGGCCTCTGTATCCTCTCTAGGAGATGAGGATGATAGCAGGGCCTGTCCTGTGATGCTTGTGATGATAATTAAGTGAGTTAATACCTGATGATTATCCGGTCAGCATGGTTTTATAGCCCTGATCTTGTATGTGTTTAATGCAACTTCCGTGAACTCTGTGTCAGAGCGGCTCCTGTGATCCCCAGGAAAATCCAATTAAAGAAATTAAGTACCAGGGAATAAGATTGTGTCCAGTAGAGTTGAGCCTTGGAGGTCCCTAAACTATTGTAGTACCTTGGGGGACAGATGTTTGTTATTGAACAGTTGGGAGCATGGTCTTGGGGCCTGCCTCTTCTGCATTTCGCAGCTCTCTTTCCATGCCATTAACTGTATGTCCATAGTAGTCTATTTCCATACTTGGTTTATTTCTGGGGACGTTTTCAAACATTAGGGACTGGTATAAGGAACCCCCATCCTGCACATCACCCAGTCTCATCAGTGGTCAGCTCGTGGCCAGTCTCGTTTCATCGAGACCAAGAGATGGAAAGCTGCAGGCAGTGGGACAGGTCTGGCCTGCTGCTGCTTTTCTACAGCCATAAGCTAAGTAATGGTTTTCACTTTTTTGAACGGTTAAAAAAAAAGGAAAAAGAAGACTATTCTGTGGTATATGAAAATGATACAGACATTAAATTGTAGTGCCCATAAATGAAATCTTATTGGAACACAGTTGAAGGAGCATAATGCTTTGTGTGCTGTCTGTGGTTGCTCTCAACCTGCAGTGGCAAAGCTGAGCAGCTGCTGCAGAAACCAGAGGCTTTACAATTCTAAAACACTTTCTGTCTGGCCGTTTACGTAACAAGGCTGCCAACCCCTGACCCACTCATTCATTTCCTCCTCCCAGATTGTTTTTTTTCTTTGTTTTTAATTGGGTGATAGCATAAAATGCACAAATATTAAGTGTGCAGCTCAATAAATTTTTACGTTTATTCCCTTATTAAAAGTGAGTTGTGGCTCACGGGCTTAGTTGCTCTGCCTCATGTGGGATCCTCTCGGATCAGGGATTGAACCCATCTGTATTGTCTCCTGTATTGGCAGGTGAACTCTTTACTACTGAGCTACCAGGGAAGCCCCCAATTTTAGTCTTCATTATTATTATTTTTTCTTCTTGCAAGGGTAATGTGTATGTGGGACAAAGAATGTAAACCATTTAGCAAAGCAAAAAAAAAAAATTAGGACGTGGAAATATGTAACCTCACTTCTGCCTTCTTCTCTAGCATAGCTAGTGTTACATAGTTTGGGGGTGGTCCTTCCAGATTCTTTTCTTTATTCATTTAACCTCATCCAGGTATGTTGGTGTGCTTCATAAGTATGGATGAGTGATCTTATTACTTCCATGAATTTCCTTTACCATACACAAAAAACACACACTATGTCTTCTGCTCTGCAACTTTCTTCTTTACCTGTTGATAAAATATATCCAATATGTGTGTAGTTTTATTATATTTTATTATAGAAGTTTCAGTTTTGAATGTCTGTAAAAATAGATTTTAACAATATTTTTAAAAATTTTGGCCTCCTTTATTATTATTATTAATTTTCATCCATCTTTATTCTTTGGTCTCTGTGGGCCTCCCATTACAGTAGCCTCTCTCGCTGCAGAGCACCAGCCCTGGGCGTGTGTGCTCCAGAGCACTGGTTCGTAATTGGACACACCAGTCCATCTACCCCATGGCACATGGGATCTTCCGGGCCAAGGATCAAACTGGTGCCCCTTGCACTGCAAGGTGGACTCTTTACCCACTGGACCACTAGGGAAGCCTCAAAAATAGATTTTAATGAAGCCCGTTGTACTTACCAGTCAGCGGCAAATATTATCAACTGGTGACCAATCTTGTTTTATCTAACATTTTTCTCTGCACAGCCTTATCATCATTATCATCATCGTCATCTACCCAGTCCCTTAATAATATTTCATTTAGTGTTTTTACTACTGTGCTTATGAGACATACTGGCCTATGTGTCTTTTCCTTTCTTACATTATTCTTGTCATGTTCTGGGATCACAGTTATGCTGGCCTCATATAACAGTTTGGGAAGTGTTATCTGGAAGAGTTTGGGAAAGCTGGCATTATTTCCTTCTAAAATGTTTGAATTTCCCAGTGAAGTTATTAAGGTATGAGGTTTTCTTCATGGGTTAGTTTGAAATTATGAATTCGATTGATTTAAAAGATACAGTGCTTCAGGTTATTGGTTTCCTTTTATGGCAGCATTGGTAAGTTGTGATTTTCAAGTAATTTGTCCAGTTTATCTAAGTTAGGGTTGTCTTTTCTGTAGAAGACGGGATAGAAGTCTTTCTGGCTTTGTGAGCCATGTGGCCTCTGTTGCAGTCATTCAGCTCTGCTATTGTAGGTTGAAAGCATCTGTAGATGATATGTAAATTAATGAGCATGGCTGTGATCCCTACGTATTTTATTTATGGATGCTTGAAAATTAAATTTCATATAATTTTTCTGTATTTAAAAATATTGTTTTTTTGACTTTAGTTTTTAACCACTAAAAGTGTAAAAACCATCCTTAGACTGTGTGCCAGATTTGGCCTGTGGGCCTACTTTTCTGTCCCCGGATCTGCATCATCAGATTTCTTGTCATAAAATTGGTCATAGTATCCTTTTATTATCTTTTTATTGTTTATAGGATACAAGCCCCCTTGTTAGGAGAAGGAAATGGCAACCCCTCCAGTATTCTTTGCTTTTTTTTTTTTTAATTTTGGCCTCTTTTGTTGGTTTTTCATGTGTTTATTTGCATCCATCTTCATTCTTTTGGCCTGTGTGGGCCTCCCATTGCAGTGGCCCCTTTCGCTGCAGAGCACCAGCTTTGGATGCACGTGCTCCAGAGCTCTGGCTTACAGCTGGACACACCAGTCCAGCTGCTCCATGGCATGTGGGATCTTCCCAGGCCAGGGATCGAACCAGTGCCCCTTGCACTGCAAGGTGGACTCTCTACCACTGGACCACCAGGGAAGCCCCTCCAGTATTCTTGCCTGGAAGATTCCATGAACAGAGAAGCCTGGCAAGCTACAGTCCATGGGGTCTCAAATATATATATATGTGTGTATATATATATGTGTGTGTGTGTGTGTGTGTGTGTATATATATTTGTGTGTGTGTGTATATATATATATATATATATATACACACATGCATATGTATGGGGCTTCCATGATAGCTCAGTGGTGAAGAATCTGCTTGTAATGCAGGAGAACTGGGTTTGATCCCTGGGTTGGGAAGATTCCCCTGAGGAGGGCATGGCAACCCCTCCAGTATTCTTGCTTGGAGAATCCCCATGGACAGAGGAGCCAGATGGGCTGCCGTCCATGGGTTCACACAGATTTGGGATGACTGAAGTGACTAAGCAGAAGCAGACCCTTGTTAATCCGCCTTTTTAAAAAATTGTTACTAGTTTTTTTTCTTTGATATATAATAGTAAGAATAAGAATATTTGCAGCTAGTGTGTGTCAGGCACCATTATAATAAATTCTGATGGGGTTAGCTCATCTAATTTACCCCAGAATGCTTTGTGTTAGGTACTATTATTGTGCCCATTGTTTAGATGAAGCAACTGAGGCACAGCTAGTATACGGTATAGCCAGAATTCTAAAGCAGTGAGGTCATAAATAAGGAAATGACCGTATAATATATATATTGGTATAGGCCAAATTCTTAGACATGAGTATGCTCCGTTAGAGAGCAAGCATGTTTCACATATAAGAGTATTGCTGAAATTCCATTTTGATAATGTATAATCCGCTAGCTCCAAGTCATTTACAGGGAGGACCACTTCCGAATATTTTCTCCACTACCAGATAGCATCAGTGTTTTTCATTCTTGCTATTTTTATGGCTGTGCATTATATCTTAATTTTGTTTGCTTTCTTTAATGATTAAATTGGCATCGGCATCTTTTCACGTATTTATTCACCTCTGGTGTTTCTCTGTAAACCTTCCCTTCTTTGTCCTTTGCTTATTGCTTTCTAACAGCCTTTTCTGTATGAGTAATATGAATTTTGACGTAGACATTAAGACCATTTTTTGGCTAGGTGGGGATTTATCTTTCAACCTTGTTGCCTGTTGTCACTAGAATGTGAGATCCTTGAGGGAAGGTATTTTGACCAGGTTCTTTCCTGTTGTATCCCCAGTCCTTAGAATGTTGGCTGGTATTCAGCAAGTGCTCATTAACTGCTTGTTGAGTGGATGAATGCTTTTTTCCCCTAACAGTATATCTTAGGGATTGTTGCCTGTCAATCTGTGTAGAGCTTCCTTTTTGTTTTTTTATGGCTTCATGTGGTGTTTCTTTGTGGGGACTGAAGCGTAATTGATTCATCCACCCCACCCCCCCACCGTGAGGTTTTACATACTTTTGCTACTATAAATAGTACTGTAGTGCAGTAGCTTCATATGTGCAATTTTGCTCACACATAGGAGTATATGTATGGAATAATTTCTAGAAATGGAATTGCTAGTCCGAGGATATGTACATGTAAAATTCTGATGGATATTGCCAAACTAACTGCCCTTAAAATATACTGTACCGGCATACACCCACAATATGAGTGTTCTTTTTTTCATTTTTTGAACCATAAAGCATTTATTATTGCTATAATCAAGGCAGAGCCTCTTAAAACAACTGGCCTTGATAATGGAAACAGAATCAGAACCATTATTCCCACGTTTGCGGTTTGTTCTCTGTTCAGCCTGCAGGGCTACACTATGGGTGTTCTTGACATCTTCCCCAGCTCAGTGACTTCTCAGACTTGAATCTTCACTGATATTTGAAGGAAATGTTGGTGACTTAATTTGCATTTCTGTTGATGTGAATGAAGTTGAGCATCATTTTACACGTTGAGAATCCACTTGCATTTTCTGAGAATGGATAGTCAGGTCCTTTGACTGTTTTTACAAAAGTTAAGTGTTCTTCTTACTTTGTGGGAGCGCTCTCTCTCTGTACTGACGACACTGGATTTTGGTGCATCCTGTGTGTTCTGTCCATCCCATGTGCTGTCTCTCCAGTTTTTGGCTTGTTGTTTGAGTTATGATATATTTTGCCATGCAATGCAGAAAGTAGTCAGATTTATCAGTTTCTCTGTGGCACCTGGGTTTTGTAGCATGCTTTGTTAGAAGAGTCTTCTCCAGTCTAAGATTATTGTTTTAAAAAGCAGATCCATATGTCTTGTTCTTGTTTTATGGCTTCTGTTTTTCTTTGTTAAAAAGTGTCTTAGATCTAAATTTTATGTTTTGTGTACAGAAGAAAATAGAGAATTCGACTTTACCCTTCTTTCTGATACCTACCCAATTTTGAGTAATTTATTTTTCCGCATTTATTTGAAATGCCACCCTTATTATATATTAAATTTCCCACATTCGTTGTTTGCATCTACTTTGAGACTCTCTGCCCCACTAACTGTTCTTGCTAATGGCAGGATTTTACATTCTTTTTCCCAGTAAATATGGTACACAAAGTGTAAAATAGGCATCTACAGGTATTGCTGCGGTACATAAAGAAGGAGCAGATTGTATAGGAAAATCCTGTTACTGGGCTTCCTTGGTGGCTCAGATAGTCAAGAGTACGCCCGCAGTGCAGGAGACCTGGGTTCTATCCCTGGGTCGAGAAGATCCCCTGGAGAAGGGAAAGGCTACCTGCTTCCAGGGTTCTTGCCTGGAGAATTCCACGGATAGAGGAGCCGGGAGGGCTACTGTCCATGGTGCCGCACAGAGCTGGCCATGACTGGGCGACTGACTTTCACTTTTCATGCTGTTACAGGAACCAGTAACGTTTGAGGATGTAGCTGTGGACTTCACCCAAGAAGAGTGGCAGCAGCTGGACCTTGCTCAGAAGACCCGACACAGGGCTGTGATGCTGGAGGTCTGTAGCCACTTGGTCTCTGTGGCTGAGAGCAGATTCTGTATAAGAGTGAATCAAATCCTCTTCATCTTTTAGAGCTGTTAAGACCTGACCTTTACGATTTTTTATTAGCAAGGATGTTTGCTTTTATAGTTTCAGGGTTTTTCTTTTTAGAAGAACTGAGATCATTTTTATTCATGTGTTTATTTGTGGCTGCAGTGGGTCTTTGCTGCTGCGCACAGGCTTTCTCTAGTCGTGGCAGGTGGAAGCTGCTCTTCACTACAGTGCTTGGGATTCTCAGAGCAGTGGCTCCTCTTGCCGCAGAGCACAGGCGCCAGGGCCGTGGACTTCAGTCACTGTGGCGCACAGGCTTACGTGCTCTGCAGCATGTAGAATCTTCCCAGACCAGGGATCGAACTCACGTCCCCTGCACTGGCAGGTGGATTCCTATCCACTGCACCAGTAGGGAAGTCCAAGTTTCAGTTTTTTCATGTTCTTATTTTTGTTATGTCTGGAATTGATTTTTGTGAGTTACAGATCTGTCTTTGCTGGGAGGCCCCTTTTCTTCTTGTGAGTCTCTGAGCTGCCGAGACCAAGGCCAGTGTAATTTTTCCTTAGCAGGCTGTTCAGACATAAAATCAGACACAGCCTCCAAGTTGGAACATGGAAAGGACCCGTGGACCATAGAGAGTGATTTGTCAAGGTGGACTTACTCAGGTAAGTGAGAACTGGGGAAGTGGTGACAGGACGTTTTCTTCTTCCCTGACGTGAGTGGCCTCCTTTCTTCCTTAATAGTGGTCAGTCTTCCTTTTTAACAGCCATCTTATATCAGCCTCCTTCCTAATCAACTTCTGTTGATTGCTATTTTCGTTTTGATTTTACCTAACATCTATTTGATTTTACCTTTCTCTTCTTCTTTCAGGTAGGGAGAAAAGCTCTGACTCTTGCCAACAGATCATTTCTGGGGAACTTTCATTTCAGATGGAGTTACTGGAAAGAGCCCCAGAGGCTAATTTGTTGTACTCTGTTTGAAAGTCTGGCATATTGATGGTCAGGTAGATAGATATCTGGGGAAACAAGGCAGGGTTTTGAGGCAGATCACAGTCTTCAGCCATCAAACAGTGACCCAGAAGTGAGGCCCTAAATGTAGTCTATTTGGAAAAGTATTCAGTGGATGCATAGACCTTGCATCCATGCTAGGGAGAAACCTGAATCTGCTGAGTATGGGGTAACCTCTTCCCAGAAATCACAGATGATCACATACCAGAGAACATGCACAGGGGAGAAACACTCCAAATGCAGTTATGTGGGGAGGTCTTCTGCCACCGTATGTACCTCACTGGACATCAGAATCCATGTAAGATAGAAACCTTCTATAGGTACTGATTGTAGGGAGCTTTTTCCCCAGAGGTCAGAGCTCATTGTGCATGGAAAAACTCACATTGAACAGACATCCTGTGGGTATGCTGGACATAAAAAAAAAAAAAAAACACATGGCGCCTCCTTGACTGCAGAATAGACTCAAGTATTCCTGAGTATATCTCATTTTCGCACCACAGAATGATCTGGCCAGGCCCTCAGAGTGTTTCCAAGACAAAAAGTACAACATGGATTTATACCCTCTCATATATCTCAGCCTCCTTAACAGAATAAACATGTCATGAAGAATTAATATTGCTTTGGTATTAGTCTTGAAAGCTTTTGTAGAACTCTCCTATGAGCATATTTGTACCTGATGCATTATTTCAAGGATGTCTGTCACCTTTCTCTATTTCTTCCATCATCTTCTCTCTGCTTAGATTATATATGCATTTATATTATGTTGATGTATCTATTTTTTTGAGAGTAGTGGGTTGAGTTTTATTTGGGGCACAATTAGGACACAATTAGGGCACAATTAGGTAGCAGCAATACAATTGTATAAATCATCATTTCAATTATTTGAAAAACATGAACTTGGTCACAATTTTACTTTTCAAAATCCACTATATTCTAGGCTAACTGGAGATTGTAAGTTCTCATTGGACATGCACATCACTCACATTTGGAGTTTTCTTAATAGGTAGATATCTAGGACATTTTCTTCAGTGCCTAAATCTCAAGGTTGTAAAATAAATATGTTCTTACAATCATATATGTTTTCTCTCTGGCTTAAAAATGTTCCCTTGTAGAGGAGCTGCTGCCAGCTGTGGTGGCTAAACTTTTCTTAGGACGAGTGTTCCACCCGGGTTCTTTCCAGTGACTAAGGGGCCCATTTCACCAGTAAAGTCATCCAGGAAATCCGATGAGGTTTTTCTTTACCACGCGAATTACACTGTCATTGCCATCTCCTTCCTTATTTGGAATGATAGAGCTAATGGACTATTACAATGAAACCTTGCTGAACTAATGGAAGAAGTCAGTCTCCCATGGCCTAAGGGTGTCCCCCTTATCCTGATGGGCAATACCCGCTGTCCTCTGGCCCTTAGAATTCTCTCTTCTGTCTGAGCTATTGAAGACTCTAACCAGGTCAATTCAGACATTCTAAAATATGGCAAGAGGTGTATTCATTATTCCCAAACTTCTTCAGCAAGTTGAAGCTGCTTTTCCTCCATTTCTCCCATGTATACCGCTATGTCAGCTAGAAACAGGAGACTTAATTCTCTCCAGGCAACCAGAAAACCAGTTTTGAGTCCTGCTGCGCGTGTGTGCTAAGTCACTTCAGCCATATCTGACTCTGCAACCCTCTGGACCGTGGTCCGCCAGGCTCCTCTGTCCATGGGGTTCTCCAGGCAAGAGTCCTATTAACAGGACCCTTTCATCTTCCTCTTAACCTCACTGATTCTAGCCCCAGGGCCTCAAACCCTGGATTGGTGTTTCTCAGCTGAGAAGATATTAGAAGGTACTGTAAGTGAAAGCCCATCCCAACTGCAGACTCTAAACCGAGGGTCTCAGAAGACGAGGAGGTTCCTGAGGGCTGGGGGGAGGGGCAGACAGCGGGGAAATCCAGGTCTCCTCCCAGAGTCCCCGTTGTGGTTCAGGAATGGTAGCCTTCCCAAGAGCCCCCTCTACAGATCCGCTTCCTCAAGAGGCCCACCAGCACTGGGGTGATCAGCAGCCCCAGCTGCACCAGCAGGCCAGCCCTTAGCATCAAGTCCCTAGTGCGGCAGGAGGCAGCCGAGCCTGGCCAGCGCCAGCCCTGAGGAGGAGCAAGGGACTCCCAGCCTCGACAGGCCACCCCGCATCTCCCGCCTGAAGGCAGCAGGCATCTTGGCCATGTCCTCAGCCTGCCTTTGGGCCCTGACGGATCTCGAGGCTTCAAGCCGCGCAGATAAATGCAGGCAGGAACGGAGGCCGCTGTCATCACTTCCTGGGTCATCGGCTGCGGGTCGTGCACTGCTGGGGCAGACGGCTGGACTTGAGCAGAGGGAATGACCTGACGTCCTTGCACTGTGATCTCTTTTGCGCTGCCCACTGTGACCGTGAGCCGCATGCACTGTGACCTCCCTTCCCCCTCTTCCCACTGGGACTGGCAGGTCTACAAGGGCTGTCCCAAGTCAATGGAAGGGGAAAGGGTGGGGGTTAGAGGAGAGTTGGGGGACCCACCAAGGACTCAAGAGAGTCAGATGGTGCCCCTTGGCCACTTGGGATTAAAGTCAGTGCCAGCAATGACGGTTTATCATGCTCGTTAATTTGGGATTTCAAAACATAACTGAGAACGCCCATCCACCCACCTTCAAGTGCGTGTCTTCGTCACTTAAAAGCAAGTTTTGTTTGAACAATGTCCCTCTTTTCTTTCTCCCCTTCTTATTTTTGTTTTTTTTATACAAATATGTTTAAAAATGTAGTTTATTTATGTATCATTGATTGATTTATTGGCTGTGCTGGATCTTCATAGCTGTGGGCGGGCTTTCTCGAGTTGCTGTGAGCTGGGCTGCTCTCCAGTAGCGAGGCATGGGCTTCTCACTCTGGTGGCTTCTCTTGTTGTGGAGCACAGGCTCTAAGGCACGCGGGCTTCCGTAGCTGTGGGGCACAGGCTCAGTTTGCGGTGCCCTGGCTTCGTTGCTCCGCAGCACGTGGGATCTTCCTGGACCAGGGATCAAGCCCATGTCCCTGGCACTGCAAGGTGACTTCTTGACCACTGGACCACTAGAGAAGCCCCTATTGTGTATACAGATGCTTGATTTCAAAGAAACAAAAAAAATGCCGGGGAGGGGTCTTAGCAGTTTAATGAATTTTTAGTTGAGAAAGGGTAGTTTGGTTGTCTACTTAAACATGTTTCTGGGCAATTCACTAGAAACATTAACCAGTAGGGTTTTGGTGAGCTTAGCTTCTGTTTTCCTGCTGCCGCCCAGGAAAGGGGCAGGGCTCTGCAGCTCCCAGGACAGAGAGCACCCCACGCGGATGTCTCCCTCCCCCGTGCTACGTCCCAGGGCATCTGGGCCCTGCCTGGAGACTGGCCTAGCTCTCTAGGCTCAGAGAGCCTGGCGAGGGTGCCGACCCCTCCCCTCTAGTATTTTGGGAGATAGGGAAAGTGAACAGACCTCCGCTTCCAAAACCCCTCAGGGTGGTTCCCTACCAGCCGGGCTTACTTACTGCTTCTAGAAGAGAGCAGGGAGCGAGGCCGCACTCCCAGGCTTTAGGAGTAAGGGCTGCGGGACTTGCGCCGTGCTTCCTTGTCAGCGCCGGGAAAGCCAGGAGAGAGTCTGACTCCAGGACTCTGAGCCTCCTGCTCCGTGTGGTCTGGTCGGAAGGCAGGTGGATCTTCCGCTCCTGCAAGGCTTAGCGCGCTTAGGAGCCCGTGGAGTGCTGTCTCAGTGGATGGCATCGGCTCGGAACCTCTACCCAGCGCGTTTCCTTTGTGAAGTCACTCCCTCGGGACCAGAGCTTTCTGAACACATTTGGGAAAAGACAGCCTGTTGTGTTGCAAAGACTGGTGACGACAGAGTGGTTCCCCATCGCCTGGGCTACCCTCCACCCCTCCTTCCCGAGCAAGGGCCTGGCAGGAAGGCAGGTTCCCCTCTGTCCTGGGATCCTGGAGGCGTGCCTTTGTGGCTTGAGGTGGAAGAGACCCGGGGCGGCTGTGGGCGTGCCATCGGGCCCCTCTCGGGCCTTCTGATTGCATCCGTTGCACTGCGCCTGATGTCTCTCAGCCATCCAGACGGCTTCCTTGCTCAGCAGACAAGTTTAGGAGTGGCTGTTGTGACAGTTGTGATGACGGCAGCTTGCGGAGGCCAAGGCGGCAGGCTAGGTCTCGCAGGCTCTCTCCCCCTTTGGTTTGCCTGGCGCTCAGCTTGGCCTGTGGGGATGTCAGCCGGGCCAGCAAGCCTTGGCCCTCGACACCCTCCCCGTAGAAGGAGAGGTCAGCTGTCAGTCGAGTCTCAGGCTAGTCCACAGCACAGGCTCCCAACTGCGTGAAGCCAGGACGTGGACCGTGAGCAGGGCCGAAACAGCTTCAGCCAGTGAGACTCCCCAGGATGTTGAGTTGTGCCCACAGGCTGTTCTGAGGGGAAATGCCCTTCGGGGGTGGGCGCCAGAGAAGCTCGCTGCTGTCTGTGTGGTTCCACGGCCCTGCCCAAGTGTCTGCATTCCGAACGGTTCTTGTCCGTCCCTCCTGTAACAGCGGTTTGTGACCCGGGTGAGACTGTCCTTTTCGGCTGGAGGAAGTACAGCGGTCGGCCCGGTGGGAAGGCCAGGGTGCTGGTGGCTCTGCCGTTGGGACCGCCTGTGCTTGCTGCCCTGCTCTGGTGGGAGCCACGGGAGGCTGGCTGACGGGCGTCCGTGGACCAAGGATGCGGCAGGGACTGAGGCGCCCGCCTCCCTCTGGCTGGCACTGGGGCTCTGCCCGCCCTGAGCCTGTCAGCACCGCCAGCAGTCATGTCCTGGCTTCCCAGATGGAGAAGCGGCAGGCAAGATGTTTAAAATAAATGAAAACAGGAAACTATTGTGTTGAGGTCGAAAGGTGGGAGGAGAAATGGGAGACCAGTTTGGGTTTTGTGGGTGTGTCTGTGGGTGTTTTTGTTTTGTGGGTGTTTGTAGCTTCCCTTAAGTGCTTTTTCTTTTCTTTTCCTTTTTCAAAATAATTTTAAAAGTAAGCTGCAGGTTTTGCTTTGGAAAGCCCCAGGGGAGACGGGGGCAGAAACCTCAGGTTGCAGCCCTTTTATCTGCCTTCATGGTCCTGTCCCTTCTCCCAGCTCCTCCCTGACCCTGTGAGCCCGGCCTCAGACCTTCCAGTGGACTGCTTCCCATGAGCCACTGCTCTGATGTCAGCCTGTAGCCCAAGGAGCTGGGGGTCTGGGCCTGGTAAACGCCCTCCTCCACCCGCTCAGTCAGGGTGCTCCCCGCCAGCAGGCAGGAGGCAGCGCTCCGTCTGCCACCATCAGCGCCTTCTAGAGCCCCCTGCCCTGCCCAGCCCTGTCTAGCCCAACCAGACACGTCCGTGCCCATCTAGGGCTGGGCCGCCAGGACTGACTGCCCTCGCCTCCCTGGGAGGCAAAGACTCTGGAAAACTCTGGGGTCCTGTTTTTGGCCAGGTGATGTGACCCGTGCATGTGGGCCCCTTAGGTACCTGAACAGAAGGCCACGGGACAGAGGGCTACGCCCCTGCCGTCCTGATCTGCTGACCACCCTGCGCCACCCCGCACCATGGGCTCCTGAGTTGGCAGATTAAGGATTTTATCAATTGTATTTAAATACAGTTTCAAACTTGAAAAACAATAAAGAAATGGACAGTCCCTCTAGAGCTCCGAGAAGCAGAAGTTGCTACAAGGTGTACTGCATTCCCAAGAATTTCAGACCCAGGCGCTGACATCAGGAGATGGTCAGCTTCTGCTCAAGATGCCAGACGAGACCCTGTAGGATGCCCTTGTCTGCTTCCTCATCTCACCGTGTTTACGGTTCTTGCAATATCATCCTTTTCCTCTGTCCCCTCCGGCAGCACCTTTCCTATCCACATACCGCCCCCTCCCTTCCAGCTGCAGCTTTCCACAATGAGCCTTCATTTGTATTACCTCCTCTGCCCCTTCACCCAAGCTGTTCTCCCCTTTAACCATTCCACCACCCCTGCCAGGACCCCAGAGTCTGTTCCTTCACTTAACCCCTAGTACATTTTCACAGCCTGCCTTTAGGACGCTGGTTATGGTCTCCCTCGTCTTCAGAACCCTCCAGTTTCCCTTCAGTTCCGATGCCCTCTGACATTTAAGGGGCCCTTTGTGCTATCACTCAGGGTTCCTTTAGCCTTTCCCCTCGACTTCAAGAGGAGTCTCTTTCAACCTCAGTCCTTTTCAGAAAGGGCCATCTGTGCTGACCCAGGCTGCCTTCTTTTCTCACCTTCACGACTCCGTTACCTCCGATTTAAGTTTTCCAGACACTCGATGAGCCAGAGGTCCAGAAACGTGTCACAGCTTCAAGCTTAGGCAGAATCCAAGCCCCAGAAGGCGGCCGTGCTCTTTTCGTCTCTTCAGATCCTTAGGAAGCCTTCGAACAAGAGACTGGGACTGAGTCTAAAGTCACTTGCTGCAGCAAGTCAAGTGTGGGCAGCATGCATGCCCAGCGCTGCTGCTGTGCGGGCCTCTTAGACGTCCACCTGGCCACCCGCGTCGTCGGTGCTCTGCTATGGCAAATCACCTGACTGTGAATAATCTCACCAAAATCATCGTCGTTACCTGGGAGCCGCAGAAACTCCAGCGAGTGGATCTTCATAATTATGTGGCATTGGACTCCATCCTGGCGAGGGGCACTTGTGATCGGAAGCCATTGCTGTGCGTGTGTTCCCAGAAACCTCTCTGATGTCTAGGCCATCACCCCAAACCTGCAGACAGTTCTTCAGAATTCCAGAAAATTGTTCCGAGTTCCAATGTCATCTGTCCTGTCTGAATACCCTTCAGGCCCCGTGTCTAGGAATTTTCTCAGCTGGCTCTCTCTGACCCTCTCAAGTCTTGGATTTACTCCCTTCGGTCAACCTTTAATAACTGTTTTCTTTTACTCCAAAGTGAATCTCCTCTTGGATGCCTTGTCTCTAAGACCCTCCAACAGCCGTCAGCCTGACATAACGGTCGACACATGATAGCAGGCGTCAGTCCCCCAGGACCAGCAGGCACGTGAAGGCCAGCGCCCCCTTGAAAACCATTTGGACTCGGCTCAGCTCCCCACTGGCCCTCATTGCGTCAGGACAGATGCTGTCTGACTTAAACGCCATGGGGGACTGACTAAGTGTCCACAGCTGCCTGTTACTCACCCTCTGCTTTGTCTTGACCAAACTTGAGTCAGTCTTCCTCCTTCCCACAGGTTCCTGAACTCTGTGTGTCCCCAAGCACAAGAAAGGTAAAATTGCCTCCCTTCTCAGCCTCTCCTGGAAAACTTTACGCTGTGTGGATAATCCTTAGGGCGCGGCTGGCTGGCTTCTTTTCATTGCTGTGTGGTGTCCTGCACAGGCTCTGTTCCTGCTGTCCCTCCGCCCACCTGCTAGTGATCCTACAGGGCTTAGTCTCAGGAGACTGTGTGGAAAGCTTGTGGCACTGGAGACTCCTGGCTGGTGTGGTTGGTGAGGGTAAGTCCTTAGAGGGTTCTGCCGTGGAGCGAAAATCTGCCGCAGGTTCGAGTCAAACCCCGTGTTGGATAAGGGGAAGCCCTTTGCCGGGGATCCCCTTGCAGCCCTCCCGGGGCTGTCTCTGTGGCCTGTGTGCTGTGTTCCTGTGAAGACGAGTGGTGCAGCTTAGCGCAGCCCCAGGCGGTGTTCATGGAGCGTATTAAGTCAGAGCCGAGTAAACCTGCATGTTACAAAACTCTGTAAACGTTAAAAGTACAATAAAAATTAAAAAAGAAAAAACACGTGCCTGTTATCTGTCCACCTCATCCTCAGCACCTGTGTCAACGCGATTGGTTATGGGCTGAGCCCGCAATTGGCCACATATTTGAAGTAAGACCACAGGCAGCTGTACTGTGGGTCACATGCCATGTCTCAGAGCCTGGCTTAGCTAGATTTGGTGCTGCACGTAGTCATGGCGATGGGAGGAGAAAGGCTAGCCGCAGTGGTGGTGTCCGTGGTCGTGTTAGTAGGACTGACTGACTCGCGTGCCTCCCTGGTAGCTCAGATGGTAAAGAATCCGCCTGCAGTGCGGGAGGTCCCGGTGCAGCCCCTGGGCGGGGAAGCTCCCCCGGAGGAGGGCATGGCGGCCCCCTCCAGTCCTCTTGCCTGGAGAAGGCCATGGACGAGGAGCCTGGCGGGCTGCAGTGCATGGGGTCCCAGAGTCGGACAGGACGGAGCGGTGTCACAGTTCATGGGGTCCCCGTCCTGACCCATGCCGTGTGTCCTCTGAGGGGCGCACGTGGCATGTTGTTTCCAGACCTTGTCAGCAGCAGAGCGTTGTTTGCCAGGGGCGCGTGATCGTCCGTGGGTGGGTCGACACCACTGGTCAAGGGAGGAACGCCTGGGGTATGGAAGGGGCGCAGCAGCAGAGGAGGGGTGAAGGTCGGCTGTTCCTTTGCTGTGGGAAGCGTGCCAGGCTCCCGTGTCCATGGAAACGAGTAACTGGGTTGTGTGCAGTGTGGATGCGCCCACCAGGGGAGGTCCTGGCGTCTCCTGGCGTGGTCTTCATGTGCTGTGGAGTTTAAGGCAGTGCAGCCATGTCTTAGGACTGCGCCTTTGAACTTAGGGGGCCATTTTCCTCCAGGTTCTCTCGGGAGCCCTTGTTTTAAAATACCGTCGTGTCTTTCTAGGGTGTAAGTGAGCACTCAGGGTGACTTTGTCATACCCGCCGTTTGTTGCTTTGCAGCAGGAACGTTGCTGGCAGCACTCACAGGGCTGCCGTGTTAACCCTTCAGTAACGTTCACAGAGGCTGGGGCCCCAAAAGGGCCAGCGAAGGACGGGCTGTGGGGGCATCTGCCACGATTGGCCATGTGGTAACATGGATGTTCCTGTCTCTGTGGGGGGAGGCCCTCCTCCTCTGTGAGTTTTTCCCTCCAGTGGGGCTGGCCCAGTGTCTGGATTTCTGGCTTTGGGTACAGCCCCGAAGGGTTTGTCCCCCTGTGAAGCCGCGTCCTCTTAACAATCCACGCTCACAACCCCACGATGCCCCAAAGCCCTGGCGCCTCGTGCGCCTCCTGACCGCAGGGGCGGGGGGCTCCTCTGGAAGGTCGGGAGACTCCCGCTCCTCCCAGAGCCCTGGCTGTGTCGGTGGCTCAGTTCGTTCGTCAGGCGTGGCGTCTTCCAGCACCTCCCGTGTGTCTTGTTGGGTCTGTGCCGAGGGATGGTGCTCCCAGGCGGGCAGAGCAGGAGCTCGCGTGGCAGTTGGCCCCGAAGCTCTTCACCCCAAATATCTCCGCTTGTGTTTTTCCAGCTCTGATTTGGCCAAAGTCCTGACCAAGTGGCCAGCTCAGACACCGACCAGGAGTCGGCAGGATATGACGTTTGTCAAAATCATACGCTATTGCTAGGACCACTGTATGCGGCTCAGCCTGTTGGGTGCTTTGGTCTGTGCTCCGTATGGATTTGGGAGTGATAGGCTGCGGCTGTCTCTCATCTGGCCCCTTAAGCCCCGTGCTCCCTCCATTGGTAAAGGAAGACCATTGCTTTTCTTGGCTTCAGGGCACTGGCCATCCTCCCTCCTGTCTCCACCGAGCAAGGGCTAGCGGCATCTCCGGGGTTTGGGTGAGCTAGCCCCAGTGGCAGGTATGTGGGTATTTCCTCTGTGACACTCCGGTAGGGCTGGGTTTGCTCGACCTGGTAGATAGCATTTCCATTTTAATGAGGAGGCTCCTGATGCCTCTCTGGCTTTGTGGGGAGTTTTTCCTATTACGTAGGGCATTCAAGGAACTGTGGTCTGTGGGGTAACTGGCTCAGCTCCCAGAAAGGGCCTCTGTTTCCGTAAGTGCCCAGTAGACTGCTAGAAATTGCCTCTTCGGTGACAAACACATCTGGGCTGAGACTAGGTGTCCCTCATTGCAAAAGCCCGTGGTAGAGGTTTGCCTGTCCACTTGGTCCAGAGGCCTCAGATTTGAGGGTGGGAGCAGAAACTTCTACAGGTAAGGCCTGTCCCTGGGGCACTGACAGGAGAGCTGAAATGATCGCCTCCTTTAGTTTATCTAGTGCTCTCTGTAGCTCCGGTCTTCAGTCCAAATGGAAGACTTGCAGGTGACTCAGTGGGCTTCCCAGGTGGCGCTAGTGGTAAAGAACCCACCTGCCCATGCCCATGCAGCAGACAGAAGAGATGCACGTTTAGTCCCTTAGGTCAAGACGATCCCTGAGGAGGGCATGGCAACCCCCTCTAGTGCTCTTGCCTGGAGAGCTACAGGCCGTGGCGTCACAAAGAGCAGGTTCCTCCTGCCTGCCTGCCTGCCTTGAGTTGGTACTTTGGTTTTTTCCGGCTCTGGGACTCAGACTGACACCCTGTCTCTCCCTAGGCCCCAAGCTGGCACGACTTTGGACTGGAACTACATCCAGGCCTCTCCTGGGGCTCTAGCTTGAGGACTGCCAGGGTAGCCCTGTGAACCAATTCCTTGTGAAAAAAAAATCTTTATATATGTATCCTGTTGGTTCTGCTTCACTGGAGAATTCTGACTAATACATAACCTTTGTTTTCTCAGAGATCACGCTTTAGCAGAGGCCAGGCTGTGGGTTTGTTTGACTTAGGAGGGGGGCAGCTTTGCTCTCGATAGCAGTTCTGATTTAGACCAGGTGGCTTATGCACTTGCGTCTGAGTTTGTCTTTCCTGGGTTTCTGGTAAACGGAAGGGCAGCTGTGACTTTTGAACTGTTTTCGTGCTTGGCCCTCACTGCCAGTGAAGAGGACTTAGCTTTGTCAGGAGGCCCTCTGTGGACTCAGGACTCTGTTCAGCCTCCTCCCACCTGCCCCGTCGTCCTGCTGCACACCATCTGTTACCTGATAAGCCCACTTCAGCATCCCTAGCTGATGGGGCAGATCTTAGGCCCCAGCTGGTGTTTTCCACTGACCGTCTGCCCAGGTGACCAAGAGGCCTCATGTGGGGTGGGTGGCCCTCCATAAAAAATACCCTTGTCAACGAGGTATACGTGTACCAGGATCCAAAGCTGCCTCTAGGGGTCCTCATCCCTCTTCCTTACTAATTGTGCAAGATCCCTTAGCAGGAACCCATTTTTCCATCCTGTTCTGTGGAAGCCAGTTTTTTTGGGCCGTGCTGTGTGGCATATGGGACCTTAGTTCCTTGACCAGGGATTGAACCGACATCTGCATAGGAAGCATGGAGTCTTAACCACTGGACTGCAAGAGAAGCCCCTGTGGCAGCCAGTTGTTTAATTCCAGACGCTGGTGGAATTCTTGCTCTCTGCTTTGATACATTCTGTACAGCCGGGCAGGGGCTTTCCTGGTGGTTCAGTGGCCAAGAAGTCACCTGCCAATGGAGGAGACCCAGATTCCATCCCTGGGTCAGGAAGATCCCCTGGAGGAGGAAATGGCAACCCACTCTAGTATTCTTGCCGGGGAAATCCCATGGACAGAGGAGCCTGGCAGGCTACAGTTCACGGGGTTGCCAAAGAGTCAGATGTGACTTAGCCACTGAACAAGAATGGCATACAGCTAGGCAGCCCCCTTTTCATTTGGTTCCTGGACTCTGTCCTTAAGGAGGGACTGGGCCTCAAGGCAAGAGGGGATGTACCTCTTCCCCCAAGTGAGAACTGGTTCCTTCTTTTTGACCTTCCCCTCCTGTCTCTTCTGTCTTTATTGCTTTGCAGGTGGTCCTGGGTGCAGGATAGATTCTCCTCACCCTGCTGACATTCATTGTGCTGCCCGGGCCTCTAGAAGGCACCAGTCTTCTCCAGGGCCATCCCCTCCATCTTGTCTTCCCGGAAGTGTAGGCTCCTACCTCCTCTCCAGGCTGTGTCTTGGTGAGAAGCCTCCATTAGGAAGTTCTGGCTTGGCTCTCTCATTCAGCAGGATGGCCCCTTGTTTTGGAGTCCTGGGAGAGGCAGGAAGATGACTTCCTTTCTCACTTTAAAGAATGCTTTAGCTGCCTCAATCCAAGGGTTGGGTTCTGGATACCCCTTCAGGGAGGGACTAGAATGATGGTACCTACAACAGCAGATCCAAGTGTGACAGCATCAGACTCAGGCTAGCTATTTGCAACCATGCCTTCCCCAACCGTACGTAGAGAACTGACCTTGACCTGATGCCTCTGCCTTGTAGGCTTGTTTAGCTGCCAGAGTGGTCCACAGCGACAAGGATGTTCTCTTACCACAGATGATCCCTGACCTGCTGGCCAGTATCAGGGAGCTTCTCTCATTATTGCCCATTATGGTTCAGAGGTATTCTCCATCAGTTCTGAGTCATGCACACCTCCCCCTTTTCTGTTCAGGCCCATAGGTCTTACAATATCCACCACCTGCCTGATGGGCACCCAGGTTGGCAGACTGACTTCCTACCCCATGCAGCTGGGCCCCTCTACCCCCCACTCCCATTAGTTCCTGTGGCAGATGTTCACTCAGATACTAATGCTATCACTTGACCAGGCTATTGAAGCACAGAAAGGTAACCCCCAACATATACAATATAATACAGTATACAGCAATGCCACACCAAAACCAGTGTAGTGGCCTTCCAAATTTTGAATTCCACCCATTAGAAGTCATCCAGGATTTTTGCTAATTGATTTTCCTCCTGACTAGGTGGTCTCCATATCTATTTCCTAATCATCCCCAGAAATTCTCCCCTTTTCATTGTCACTTGTAGGGATTTGAGGTATTGGGGGTTGGTCAGGAAAAAAATGGCAGAAAATGAAAAACTAAAGAGCCTCTTGATGAATATGAAAGAGGAGAGTGAAAAAGCTGTCTTAAAACTCAACAGTCAAAAAACCAAGATCATGGCATCCAGTCCCATCACTTTTTGGCAAACAGATGGGGAAAAAAAGGAAATAGTGGCAGATTTTATTTATTTGTGCTCCAAAATCACTGTAGACAGTGACTGCAGCCATGAAATTAAGATGCTTGCTCCTTGGAAGGAAAGGTGTGACAAACCTAGCCAGTGTATTAAAAGCTGAGACATCACTTTGCTGACAAAGGTTCATAGAATCAAAGCTATGATTTTCCAGTAGTCATGTATAGATGTGAGAGTTGGATCATAAAGAAGGCTCAGAGTCCAAGAATTGATGCCTTTGAACCGTGGATTGGAGAAGACTCTTGAGAGTCCCTTGGACTCAGGCTAGCTATTTGCAACCATGCCTTCCCCAACCGTAGAGAACTGACCTTGACCTGATGCCTCTGCCTTGTAGGCTTGTTTAGCTGCCAGAGTGGTCCACAGCGACAAGGATGTTCTCTTACCACAGATGATCCCTGACCTGCTGGCCAGTATCAGGGAGCTTCTCTCATTATTGCCCATTATGGTTCAGAGGTATTCTCCATCAGTTCTGAGTCATGCACACCTCCCCCTTTTCTGTTCAGGCCCATAGGTCTTACAATATCCACCACCTGCCTGATGGGCACCCAGGTTGGCAGACTGACTTCCTACCCCATGCAGCTGGGCCCCTCTACCCCCCACTCCCATTAGTTCCTGTGGCAGATGTTCACTCAGATACTAATGCTATCACTTGACCAGGCTATTGAAGCACAGAAAGGTAACCCCCAACATATACAATATAATACAGTATACAGCAATGCCACACCAAAACCAGTGTAGTGGCCTTCCAAATTTTGAATTCCACCCATTAGAAGTCATCCAGGATTTTTGCTAATTGATTTTCCTCCTGACTAGGTGGTCTCCATATCTATTTCCTAATCATCCCCAGAAATTCTCCCCTTTTCATTGTCACTTGTAGGGATTTGAGGTATTGGGGGTTGGTCAGGAAAAAAATGGCAGAAAATGAAAAACTAAAGAGCCTCTTGATGAATATGAAAGAGGAGAGTGAAAAAGCTGTCTTAAAACTCAACAGTCAAAAAACCAAGATCATGGCATCCAGTCCCATCACTTTTTGGCAAACAGATGGGGAAAAAATGGAAATAGTGGCAGATTTTATTTATTTGTGCTCCAAAATCACTGTAGACAGTGACTGCAGCCATGAAATTAAGATGCTTGCTCCTTGGAAGGAAAGGTGTGACAAACCTAGCCAGTGTATTAAAAAGCTGAGACATCACTTTGCTGACAAAGGTTCATAGAATCAAAGCTATGATTTTTCCAGTAGTCATGTATAGATGTGAGAGTTGGATCATAAAGAAGGCTCAGAGTCCAAGAATTGATGCCTTTGAACCGTGGTATTGGAGAAGACTCTTGAGAGTCCCTTGGACTGCAAGGAAATCAAATCTTAATGGTAGTCTACCCTGAATATTCATTGGAAGGACTGATGCTGAAGCTGAAGCTCCAGTGCTTTGGCCATCTGATATGAAGAGCCGACTCAGTGGAAAAGACCCTGATGCTGGGAAAGCTTGAGGGCAAGAGGAGAAGGGGCGACAGAGAATGAGATGGTTGGACAGCATTGCCGACTCAATAGACATGAGTTTGAGTAAACTGGGAGATAGTGAAGGACAGGGAAGCCTGGCTGGCAACAGTCCATGGGGTTGCAAAATTGGACACTACATAGTGACTTAACAAGAAAAAATATGACCACAAGGTGGCGGTAGCACACACGAGCTTTATTAGGTTTTCAAGTTGGGGAAGTAACTCACAACAGGAGCTGGTAGAGAGGTTACTAAGAAGGGGAGGAGGGCAAAGGAACTGCTAGGGGCTTGGAGGTTAAGAGAGGGAGCTTATGTGCCTAGCTGATGTCACTCAGCAATACAGTGGGAAGTCTCTGGATCAGAGAACTCTGAAAGGCAGCAGCAACTTGGGTCTTTTACAGCTCGGGCTTGCCTTATCTATTGACAACAGAGGTAGGGTGAGGTTTCATGAGGTATGCAAAGCAGGTAGGCTCTACATGGTGAAAAATCTGCTTGTGTGGGCTCTTTAGGAAATAATTAGATGTACACACGTTTAAGTTTGCAATCAGAAAGCTTTTAAACTATTAGGTCTCAGCCTGCAGTGAAGAAATAAACACCCTTGGGGCCAAATATACAAAGGCCATCTTTGACCTGTCTGTATAACAGGTGAAGCACAATCCATCCCATTAAGTCCTTAGGAATTCTGGCAGAATCTTAATTCTCAGACCAGGAACTGAACCCATGCCCACTGCAGTGGAAGCAGAGAGCCCTAACCTCAGAGGACCACCAGGGAATTCCCAGAATTCCAGCATAAAGGTTTCAAGGTAGGGTTACAGTTTCTCATTTAGGGACATCCCTGTTTCTGGCACCTGCACTTGTAGCCATGGTCCCAAGACCAAGGCTTCAGGTTGAACAGAAGAAAGTTGATGCCTTTGAACCGTGGTATTGGAGAAGACTCTTGAGAGTCCCTTGGACTGCAAGGAAATCAAATCTTAATGGTAGTCTTCCCTGAATATTCATTGGAAGGACTGATGCTGAAGCTGAAGCTCAGTGCTTTGGCCATCTGATATGAAGAGCCGACTCAGTGGAAAAGACCCTGATGCTGGGAAAGCTTGAGGGCAAGAGGAGAAGGGGCGACAGAGAATGAGATGGTTGGACAGCATTGCCGACTCAATAGACATGAGTTTGAGTAAACTGGGAGATAGTGAAGGACAGGGAAGCCTGGCTGGCAACAGTCCATGGGGTTGCAAAATTGGACACTACATAGTGACTTAACAAGAAAAAATATGACCACAAGGTGGCGGTAGCACACACGAGCTTTATTAGGTTTTCAAGTTGGGGAAGTAACTCACAACAGGAGCTGGTAGAGAGGTTACTAAGAAGGGGAGGAGGGCAAAGGAACTGCTAGGGGCTTGGAGGTTAAGAGAGGGAGCTTATGTGCCTAGCTGATGTCACTCAGCAATACAGTGGGAAGTCTCTGGATCAGAGAACTCTGAAAGGCAGCAGCAACTTGGGTCTTTTACAGCTCGGGCTTGCCTTATCTATTGACAACAGAGGTAGGGTGAGGTTTCATGAGGTATGCAAAGCAGGTAGGCTCTACATGGTGAAAAATCTGCTTGTGTGGGCTCTTTAGGAAATAATTAGATGTACACACGTTTAAGTTTGCAATCAGAAAGCTTTTAAACTATTAGGTCTCAGCCTGCAGTGAAGAAATAAACACCCTTGGGGCCAAATATACAAAGGCCATCTTTGACCTGTCTGTATAACAGGTGAAGCACAATCCATCCCATTAAGTCCTTAGGAATTCTGGCAGAATCTTAATTCTCAGACCAGGAACTGAACCCATGCCCACTGCAGTGGAAGCAGAGAGCCCTAACCTCAGAGGACCACCAGGGAATTCCCAGAATTCCAGCATAAAGGTTTCAAGGTAGGGTTACAGTTTCTCATTTAGGGACATCCCTGTTTCTGGCACCTGCACTTGTAGCCATGGTCCCAAGACCAAGGCTTCAGGTTGAACAGAAGAAAGTTGAGGTGTTACAGGGAAGGAATTGTGTAGTAATATCAGCATTTGGGGGCTTCCCCAGTGGTTCAGTGGTAAAGAATCCACCTGCATGAAATGCGGGTGAGATTCCTGGGTGGGGAAGATCCCCTAGAGGAGGACATGGGAGCCCACTCCAGTCTTCTTGCCTGGAGAATCCCATGGACAGAGGAGCCTGGAGGGCTGTAGTCCATGGGGTCACACAGAGTCAGACGTGACTGTAGCAACTGAGCATGCACGCATTGAGCAAGGACTCTCCCTTGTCCCTTATGTTAAATATTAGCACACCAGAAAGGGTGTAAGCCAGCTCTTCATGCCTTTGTATCACCCCCATTTTAGACATCTGTCTATTCCAATGCTCTATCAAACCAGTACTCTGAACTACAAATGCAACACGATATATTCTTTTAATGTGATATCTCTTTGCTCATTTTGGAACACTATGAGCTATAAAGTGTGTTCTTGGGTTTGAAAAACAATTTAACTTAGTTTCCCCAGTTGCTACAGTCACTTCTATTCCAGTTCTCTGACAGCATTCTGACTATTTGGTTCTACTACCCAAAGCCCAGTACAGAGTGTCTGTTCCTGTCAAGTTTCATTTATAAAAGACTCATTCCTTGGTGGTCCAGTGGGTAAAGAGTCCGCCTTGCAGCGCAAGGGGCACTGGTTTTATCCCTGGCCCGGAAAGGTCCCACATGCTGTGGAGCAGCTGGACTGGTGTGTCCAATTACGAGCCAGTGCTCTGCAATGAGAGAGGCCACTGCAATGGGAGGCCCACATGTGCCAAAGAATAAAGATGGCTGAAAAATAAATGATGACTTAGAGGCAAAAAAAAAGAATTCTCCTAGAGGTAAAAATGCAGTTAAAAAAAAGACTCATTTATGTGATGCCATAGAGGTGATAGCTACTGCTCAGTGGTAATTGTATTGCAATATATGTGTATCAAATCAACATGGTGTCCACCTTAAACTTACATAAATGTTATACATCAATTATATTTCCATTTACAAAGATCCGAGGAATTCCCTGGTAATTCAGTGGCTCAGATTACTCTCTTTTCAAATGAGTTGGCTCTTCGCATCAAGTAACCAAAGTATTGGAGCTTCAGCATCAGTCCTTCCAATGAATCTTCAGGGTTGCTTTCCTTTAAGATTGACTGGTTTGGTCTCCTTGCTGTCCAAGGGACTCTCAAGAGTCTTCTCCGGCACCACCGTTCTCCACACTCCCAATGTAGAGGGCCTGGGTGCAGTCCATGCTTGGGAACTAGATCCCACATGCTGCAACTAAAATATCCTGCATGCCACAGCGAAGATCAAAGCTAGGTGGCTGTCTCAAGGAAGCACATCAGTATTCACTTGTCAAATCCTTTGGGTCCTGAAAAGGGGTTCTTCTGATGGGTATCGACATATTCTACTTTATAGCTCCATTTAAATTCCCCTAATGCTTTCCATAGCGGCTTCTCTGATGGCTAGTGGTAAAGAATCTGCCTGCCATGCAGGAGACCCAGGTTTGATCCCTTGGTCAGGAAGATCCCCTGGAGGAGGACACAGCAACCCACCCCAGTACTCTTGTCTGGAGAATTCCATGCACAGAGGAGCCTGGCCACACAGAGTGGGACACAACTGAAGCGACTAAGCAGCAGTAGCAGCAGCAAAGTTTTTTATAGAGCTTTGCATATGGGGATCCTTTCAATAGTCCAATTTTCTATTGCTCCTCTACCTAAACACATGGCCAGGCCATCGGCCATGATCCATTAATCAGTAAAAACTCAAATACATTGGCTCTTATCTTTGTTCAATTCTTCCATTATTGCAAGAAAAATAGCATGTAGTTCAGACCACCGAATGGATTTGTTCTCCTCTTCTTCAATCGGAGTTTTTATACATGAGTCAGTTGTAATGTGGTGGCCTTCCAAACAGGATGTTATCTGTCCACTATGGAACTGCCGTCTAAAAACTAGGTAGCTATCTGATATTCAATAGAGAGCTGTTCATAGGACATCACGTTTGTGGTAATAGGATTTGGAGCTCCTCATTCAATGGTAGCCCTAAGAAAAAAAAAAAAAAAACCCTCATCTGCCAGCTTTTGAGTATGATTTCAACATGGTGTCCACCTTAAACTTACATAAATGTTATACATCAATTATATTTCCATTTACAAAGATCCGAGGAATTCCCTGGTAATTCAGTGGCTCAGATTACTCTCTTTTCAAATGAGTTGGCTCTTCGCATCAAGTAACCAAAGTATTGGAGCTTCAGCATCAGTCCTTCCAATGAATCTTCAGGGTTGCTTTCCTTTAAGATTGACTGGTTTGGTCTCCTTGCTGTCCAAGGGACTCTCAAGAGTCTTCTCCGGCACCACCGTTCTCCACACTCCCAATGTAGAGGGCCTGGGTGCAGTCCATGCTTGGGAACTAGATCCCACATGCTGCAACTAAAATATCCTGCATGCCACAGCGAAGATCAAAGCTAGGTGGCTGTCTCAAGGAAGCACATCAGTATTCACTTGTCAAATCCTTTGGGTCCTGAAAAGGGGTTCTTCTGATGGGTATCGACATATTCTACTTTATAGCTCCATTTAAATTCCCCTAATGCTTTCCATAGCGGCTTCTCTGATGGCTAGTGGTAAAGAATCTGCCTGCCATGCAGGAGACCCAGGTTTGATCCCTTGGTCAGGAAGATCCCCTGGAGGAGGACACAGCAACCCACCCCAGTACTCTTGTCTGGAGAATTCCATGCACAGAGGAGCCTGGCCACACAGAGTGGGACACAACTGAAGCGACTAAGCAGCAGTAGCAGCAGCAAAGTTTTTCATAGAGCTTTGCCGCATATGGGGATCCTTTCAATAGTCCAATTTTCTATTGCTCCTCTACCTAAACACATGGCCAGGCCATCGGCCATGATCCATTAATCAGTAAAAACTCAAATACATTGGCTCTTATCTTTGTTCAATTCTTCCATTATTGCAAGAAAAATAGCATGTAGTTCAGACCACCGAATGGATTTGTTCTCCTCTTCTTCAATCGGAGTTTTTATACATGAGTCAGTTGTAATGTGGTGGCCTTCCAAACAGGATGTTATCTGTCCACTATGGAACTGCCGTCTAAAAACTAGGTAGCTATCTGATATTCAATAGAGAGCTGTTCATAGGACATCACGTTTGTGGTAATAGGATTTGGAGCTCCTCATTCAATGGTAGCCCTAAGAAAAAAAAAAAAAAACCCTAATCTGCCAGCTTGTGAGTATGATTTCTTACATTCTTTTGGTAGCATGTTTCTTTCTTTTAAAAAAAATTAAATTTATTTTTGGCTATTCTGGGTTTTCGCTGCTGCCACAGGCTCTTCTCTAGTTGCGGAGTGGGGGCCACTCTCTAGTTGAGGTGAGCAGGCCTCTTGTTGCAGTGACTTCTCCTGTTGTGGAACTCAGGCTCTAGGGCCCACGGGCTTCAGTAGTTGTGGTACATGGGCTCAGTAGTTGCAGCTCTGAGACTCTAGAGCACAGGTTTAATAGTTATGGCTCACAGGCTTAGTTGCTCTGCAGCATGTGGAATCCTCCCAGATCAGGGGTCATTCCATGGGTTGAGAAGATCCCCTGGAGAAGGGAAAGGCCACCCACTCGAGTATCGCATGTTGAGGAGTTTCAGAAAATTTATTTTTTGCCCTGGCCATTTTACTCCATTTTTCTCACACATATGCACGTAGCCTTAGATTCCCCAGACTTAGGATTGGTTCAAAGGACCTTGTAACTCCTTCATCAGTTATCATCCTGATTAACTTGCCAAACCATCATCCCCAGCAACTCAAGGTCACTTTCCACTTTGTTACCTTTGCATTCTGGCTTTTAAAATTCCTCCAATTAGGGAGATTGAAGTGAGTTGGCTTAGGGCATTTCAATGTAGGAGGACACGCAGAGGGCCCCATTGGTCCACACGATCTCGAATAGAGCTGCGTTAATGGCTTGATTTTGGCCCCATCGATGTCCCCTTTATTAATCCCATATATTTTTTAATTTAACCTCTTTTATTTATTTATTTATTTATTTTCATCCATTTTATTCTTTGGCCTGCATGGGCCTCCCATTGCAGTGGCCTCTGGTTGCAGAGCACCAGCTCTGGGCACATGCACTCCAGAGCACTGGCTTGCAATTGGGCATATCAGTCCAGCCGCTCTGCGGCACGTGGAATCTTCCCGGGCCAGGGATTGAACCAGTGCCCCTTACACTGCAAGTCAGTCTCCTTACCCACTGGACCACCAGGGAAACCCCATTAATCCCATTTTTAATAACTGTTTCTTTTTTTCTCGAAGCATAGTTGATTCACAACGTTCTGTCCATCTCTGCCCTACAGCAAAGTGACTCAGTTATAGTATATATATATAGATTTTTAAAAATATTCTTTTCCATTATGGTTTATACCAGGAGATTGTATATAGTTCCTTGTGCTGTACAGTAAGACCTCGTTGTTAATCCATTTTGAATATAATAGTTTGTGTTGATCAACCCCAAACTTCCAGTCCATCCCTCTCCCTGTTCCCAAAGCCTATTTCTTCTTTTTAAAAATTTTTATTCATTTTTGGCTATTCTGGGTTTTCACTGCCGCCACAGGCTCTTCTCTAGTTGCGGGGAGTGGGGACCACTCTCTAGTTGAAGTGAGCAGGCTTCTTGTTGCTGTGGCTTCTCTTGCTGTGGAACTCGGGCTCTAGGACTCACAGGCTTCAGTAGTTGCAGCACATGGGCTCAATAGTTGCAGCTCTGAGGCTCTAGAGCACAGGCTCCATAATTGTGGCTCATGGGCTTAGTTGCTCTGCAGCATGTGGGATTTTCCCAGATCAGGAATTGAACCTGTGTCTCCTGCATTGGTAGGCAGATTCTTTACCACTGAGCTACCAGGAAAGTTCCCCCAAAGCCTATTTCTAATGAAAGTCAAGTCCCATCTACTTTCCTCTATATTAATTTTGCCCCACTGTTATTCCATGTCTCACAATTACAAAACATTCTGTGAGTCTCAGTTTTAGCATCTGTAAAATGCTGCAAAGCACATCACAGTGCTATTGCAGAGTTAAATCACTGAATCAGACCCAAGGGATAGGCAAGTATAAACCCTCTGGCAGCCTGACTGTTTCTGATTATTATTAGTAATCCTGACTATTACTTACTCCAAGCAATGCCCCTGGGGCTAGATAAAGTCTGAGGGTGGGTGTGTGGCAGGGTCATGCCATAGAGGTAAGTCAGATCACGCTGCCCCAGGCTTGGCACCTTGGTTGCCACAGGGCCGTGTCCACAACCAGGCCCTGAGTCCCCTCTTAATAACTGCTTAAAGATGTATATATAAAAACATATTAACATATAAATACATTTGTCCAACCTGCTTGGACAGGTCCCCTGACTATCCCTATTGTAGTTCTCCATTCTTTTGTAAATCATCCTAATTTTCTTACCTCTGTAGGAAGCATAAAGGGAAGCTGATGGTAGTGATCTACAAAATAAGTCCTTGTCATGACTTTGTTAAATTAAAATTTGTTGAATAGACACCTGGGAAGCTGAATGGAGAGCCTAGATTTAATAAGGAGGTTTGTGTTGTACACATCCTGAAGGAGGCACACCTATTCGGAGGTGGGGGAGTGGATCAAGGCAGGGTGCGGGTGGAAAGAGAGGCACACCCTGGGGCACATGCCTTTAATAGAGTAGATGCCATGAGTAGAGTGCTTTGGGGCTTTCAGGCTAAGGATGAATTGGTCAATTCAAACCAAAAAGAATGAGATTTTAGTAAGTGCCACAGGGTCTTATCTAAGGGATGCACATGGGAAGGTCCTAGAAGGTGGGGAGGCTGTTTATCACAGGGGCTGTTGAGGAAGTCATATCAGGAACTTACATTTACTTGTTATTCTGTGGGCTGTTATCTAGTGTACATGCTTGCATGAGCGAGCTAGTGACAGTTTAAGGCCCCCCGCAGGTTGCTTGGTTAAACAAAACGGATGCTGAGGCAGCAAAACTACGGAGCAGTGTGGTTAAACTCCTGACACTCCTTCACTTTGTGCCCTCTGTTGTCAGTAGTTTCTTGCTTTTGCTTTTCTGCCACCTGTACTGCCTTCCTGGTGACTGGGGGTTGTAGAGACCCTGTCTGGTGCATGCTAAGGTGCTTCAGTCGTGTTCAACTCTTTGCGACCCTACTGTAGCCTATCAGGCTCCTACATTGCAAGTGGATTTTTTACGGCTGAGTCTATTCTGACATATTTTTTCTCTTTTGGTAGTGGCTCTGAGGCTAGCAGCCATAGGTCAATCCAGCTGAAATCTGAGGTTGGCCCAGTGTCAGAATCTACTGCAACACTCCACTTTCATTTTAGCTATTACGGATAATGATAACCAAAAGATTGTATATTTAGCTTATTATTATTTTGCATATCCTTATATTTCAAGTGTGGTGGTTAATTTTATGTGATAATCTGACTGAATCATTGATTGGGTGCCCAGATACCTGGCTAAATATTATTTCTGGGTGTTTCTGTGAGGGTATTTTCAGATGAGGTTAGTATTTGGATCATTATTTGGACTGAGTAAAGCAGAGTGCCCTCCCCAGTGTGGGTAGGCCCATCCAGTCTATTGAGGGCCTGAACAGAGCAAAAAGGCAGAGAATGGGAGAATTTACTCTCTTTGCCTGACCAAGCTGAGACATTGGTCTACTCGTGTCTTTGAACTGAGGCGTATAATGTTGGTGCTCCTGTTTCTTAACCCTTCAGATTTGGACTGGGATTTATATCAGTAGATTTTCTGGATCTCTAGCTTGCAGACAGTGTATTGTGAGACTTCTCAGCCTCTATAATTGCACGATCCAATTTCTTATAATAAATCATATGTGTGCATGTTTATATATATTTCATTCATTTGGTTCTATTCTCTAGAGAACTCTGATACATCCAGTGAGGCAACTCCTTAGGAGTTAGGTCTGTCATTTCTAAATTCCGTTGGTAACTTTTACTTAGTAACTCATCACAGCATAGCTGTTACTTTATACTGTGGGTGACCTGGAGGCTATCCAGGCATCAAAGCTCATCAGTTCCTATCCACTCATCCTTCCTTTCCCCAAACAATACTTCTGCCATGTTTCAGTGAGTCAGGGTCATTCTAGTGAATGTCACTTCAGATTCCAAACAGGGGACCTCCAGGAGCACCCTCAGTTTGATGATTCACTAGAAGGACTCACAGAACTCAGAAAAGTAGTCATGATTTAATCAAAATATAACATACCATAATAAAAAGCTCATAATTGTGGTTTATTATAGTGAGAGAACACAAATTAAAATCAGCATAGGAAACAAAAAATGCACAGGGCAGTCCAGAAGAAAGCAGGGCCTAGCTTCCAGTTATCCTCTGCCAGTGGTGTTACATGGTTAGACCTTAATTTTTCTAGCAAAGATATGTAACAACACGTATAAAGTATTGCCAGCCAGGGAAGTTTATTGGAGCCTTGATATTCAGGATTTTAATTAGGGGGTCCGTCACATAGGCAGGTAGTACCTGTGTGACTACGCCTAATATAGTATGACTCAAAGAACCAGATGATCTACTATCATGGGGTTTTTTGGTTTCTGTGAGGGTATTTTCAGATGAGGTTAGTATTTGGATCATTATTTGGACTGAGTAAAGCAGAGTGCCCTCCCCAGTGTGGGTAGGCCCATCCAGTCTATTGAGGGCCTGAACAGAGCAAAAAGGCAGAGAATGGGAGAATTTACTCTCTTTGCCTGACCAAGCTGAGACATTGGTCTACTCGTGTCTTTGAACTGAGGCGTATAATGTTGGTGCTCCTGTTTCTTAACCCTTCAGATTTGGACTGGGATTTATATCAGTAGATTTTCTGGATCTCTAGCTTGCAGACAGTGTATTGTGAGACTTCTCAGCCTCTATAATTGCACGATCCAATTTCTTATAATAAATCATATGTGTGCATGTTTATATATATTTCATTCATTTGGTTCTATTCTCTAGAGAACTCTGATACATCCAGTGAGGCAACTCCTTAGGAGTTAGGTCTGTCATTTCTAAATTCCGTTGGTAACTTTTACTTCTAGTAACTCATCACAGCATAGCTGTTACTTTATACTGTGGGTGACCTGGAGGCTATCCAGGCATCAAAGCTCATCAGTTCCTATCCACTCATCCTTCCTTTCCCCAAACAATACTTCTGCCATGTTTCAGTGAGTCAGGGTCATTCTAGTGAATGTCACTTCAGATTCCAAACAGGGGACCTCCAGGAGCACCCTCAGTTTGATGATTCACTAGAAGGACTCACAGAACTCAGAAAAGTAGTCATGATTTAATCAAAATATAACATACCATAATAAAAAGCTCATAATTGTGGTTTATTATAGTGAGAGAACACAAATTAAAATCAGCATAGGAAACAAAAAATGCACAGGGCAGTCCAGAAGAAAGCAGGGCCTAGCTTCCAGTTATCCTCTGCCAGTGGTGTTACATGGTTAGACCTTAATTTTTCTAGCAAAGATATGTAACAACACGTATAAAGTATTGCCAGCCAGGGAAGTTTATTGGAGCCTTGATATTCAGGATTTTAATTAGGGGGTCCGTCACATAGGCATGTAGTACCTGTGTGACTAGCCTTAACTACTTCGTCTAATATAGTATGACTCAAAGAACCAGATGATACAAAAATGTGTATTTAACATTAATTGAGTTTTAGTATAAACTATCTGCTGTGGTCTAAAATCTCAGATACACAGAGATGCTCTTATCAGCCAACATATTCCAAGGATACAGAGTTTATCAGCCAGGAGCTGGTTAAGGGCCACACCTGAAGACATTTGGAATATGCAGGGTTTGGGAAACTGCACAGTGTGACCAGAAAATAAAAAATGAAAATTTCTGTGCATCAAAGAACATTATCAGGAGAGTCAAAAGGCAACTTTGAGAATCAGAGATAGTATTTGCTAATCATACATTAGATAAGGGTTTCGTATCCAGAATATATAAAGAACTCTTACAATTAACAACAAAAAAGACAAAAAGTCATTTATAAAAGACAGTTTTTCCAAAGACATTTCTCCGAAGAAGACATATTAGCACATGAAATACTGTCATTAGGGAAATGCAAATCACAACCACAGTGAGATACCACTTCATACCTACTTGGATGCCTATAATAAAAACAAACAGAAAATGACAAGTGTTTGGGAGGATGTGGAGAAATTGGATGCTAACAGTGCTGGTGTGGAAAGTAAAATAGTGAAGACAGGGAAAAATAGTTTGGTGATTCCTCAGAAAGTTAAACATAGAAATGGCATATGATCCAGCAATTCTACCCCTAGGAAAATACCCAATAAAGTTGAAAACAGGAAATCAAACAAAAAATTGATGCACAAATGTTCATAGCAGCACTATTCACAACAGCTAAAACTTGGAAACAAATGTCTGTCAACTGATGAGTGGACAAACCAAATGTGGCAAATTGTACAATTTTTTTCATGAAAACGAATGATTACAGATACCATGCCACCCCCGGATGAATCTTGAAGACATTATGCTAAGCAAAATAAACCAGATACAAAAAGCTGCATAGTATATGATTCTATTTATGTGAATTATCCAGAATGGGCAAATCCATAGAGACATAAAGTAGATTAGTTGTAACCATGGGCTGGAGGTAGGGGGGTAGGATGAGTGCTTAATGGGTAAACACTATTTTGGGGGTGATGAAGGTGGTCTGAGACTAGACAGTGGCAATGATAACACGGCCTTGTGAATGTACTAAATGACCCTGAATTGTATACTTTAAAATGATTAAAATAGTAAATTTCATGTTACATGCATTTTACCATAGTAAAAGAGGTGTTAACTGTCTCTCCCTTTCTCCACCGTTGTGGTGTGTGTATGATTGATTCTGTTTCTCCTCATGACTTTTTTCTCAGAAGACTTTCTGGATCAAGTGATTCCTGGCCAAGAAACAAAAGCAAAATAGTCCCATTCCCTAATCGATTGGGAGTAAACTGGCAATAAAATCAGGTATGGAGAAGGAAATGGCAACCCACTTCAGTATTCTTGCTTGGAAAATTCCACGGATCGAGAAGCCTGGTGAGCTACAGTCCATGGGGTCTCAGATATATAGGGCTTCCCTGATGACTCAGGGGTGAGGAATCAGCCTGCAGTGCAGGAGACCCAGCTTCCATCCCTGGGTTTAGATGATCCCCTGGAGGAGAGCATGAAAACCCACTCCAGTATTCTTGCCTGGAGAATGCCATGGACCGAGGAGCCTGGTGGGCTGCAGTCCGTGGAGTCACACAGTGTTGGACACGACTGAAGTGACTAAGAGCAGCAGTAGCAAAATCAGGTACAACTCCAAGAGAAGACACTGGAGACTAACCAAGCTGTGTCTGTAGTGAATCGCACATGAGATGACGCACATATTTATGCTATATCCGGGTCACTAGCATCTTACCATACCAAGCTGCAAGCATTACCACCATCTGGACATTGGGGCATATTTTATTAGAAAGGTGATTTTTCTCTTTGTTTCTGCACTAACAGGTTGGTTCAGTAATAGATATGTGAGAAATTTTGTTTGAAAAAGTAAGTAAGGTGAGGTACAGGATGTCCTCATTGGTCCAGTGGTTAACCTTTTGCCTACCAGTGCAGGGGACATGGATTTGATCCCTGGTTAGGGAAGATTCCACTTGCCGTGGGGCAACTAAACCCCTGGCCACAATTATTGAGCTCATGCTCTAGAGTCCATGAGCCACAACTACTGAGCTCACATGCCACAACTGCTAAAGCCCATGTGCCCTAGAGCCAGTGTTCTTAAACAAGAGAAGCCACCGCAGTGAGAATTCTGCATACTGCAGCTAAGGCATACTGCCCCCAACTTGCCACAACTAGAGAAAGCCTGCAGGCAGCAGTGAAGACCCAATGCAGCCATAAATAAACAATTAATTAAAAAAAAAAACAGTTAACTTTTAAAAATGAGGTACAGAATATGTGAATGGTAGCAATGAGGCAGAGTGAATGAAAGTTGAATAAACAGTGTTTTTTTTTTTTTTCTTTTTTTTTGGCCACTTCTATTGGTCTTTCAGTTATTTATTTTCATTCATTTTTGTTCTTTGGTCTGTGTGGGCCTCCCATCGCAGTGGCCTCTCTCGTCGCAGAGCACCAGCTTTGGGCACATGACCCCCAAGCTCTGGCTCGGTAGTTGGACACATTAGTCCAGCCGCTCCGCAGCACATGGGATCTTCCCAGGCCAGGGATCGAACCGGCGCCCCTTGTACTGCAAGGCGGTGTCCTTACCCACTGGACCACCAGGGAAGCCCTAAACAGTGTTTTTGAATGGGGAAAATCTGGGACACAGCCAGAAGGAGTAGATTTAAATGATTGGTAGAGTCAGGGGGAATGGGAGCCCTGAGGGGCAGAGTGAGCTGGAATGGAGGTGACTGGAAGTGTTGAACTGAGGGAGGCCTGAGCTTCTGGAAAGCAGTAATAGTGAATAAATCCCCCAACCCTTTTGTGTTCCCGAAAAGGGAACTACAAAGTTCCCTGTATTAATCAGCTCGGGTTGCCATAACAAAATGCTATAGACTCGGTGGCTTAGAAAACAGAAATTGATTCCTCCCAGGTCTGGAGGCTGGGAAGTCCAAGATGAAAGGGATGGCTGATTTGGTTCTTGGGGAGAGCTCTCTTCCTGGCTTCTGACTATGTCCTCACACAGCCTCTTCCTTTATGCAGTTTTCTTATTAGGGCACTAGTCCCATTCAACCTGAGCCCCACCCTCGTGATGTCACTGAACTCTACTTCCCTAAGGCTCCATTTCCAAATAATATCACATTGAGAGTTAAGGACTTAACATATTTAACATATGGACTTTAGGAGGGACACAATTTAGTCCATAGCAGTCCCCGGTGCTTCTGCATATTTCAAGATAAGCCCTGTGCTAGTCCTTCCTCAGGACTCAAATGTGACTTTTTTTTTTTTTTAACTTACCTCTATAAAACCCCAGGTCCAGTGGGTGGGAGGCATAAAGGAAGTAGCATGAAAACCTATACTATCATATGTGAAAAAAATAGCTATTGTCATTGCGCTGTGAGAAAAGGGGATCCTGCAGGGGTGCTGCGCAACTGCCTAGAGGGGTGGGATGGGGAGGATATACATATGACTAATCTGGGATCATACATATCTGTAAACAACAAAACTCTGTAAAAGTAAAAAGTAAAATAAAAATTAAAAAAAAAAAAAACCCAGGTCTCCTTCTTGCCTTTGAGATGTTTCTCATTAAGGAGTTTTCCCTATTGCAATAACCTTGGAAGAAACCAACTTCCTTTAGTGTTCCTTGCAGTTTGCCTTTCACATGACTTAAATAGTAGAGTATGATTAATATGGTAGAATGTTAAAGGCTCAGGTTCTGAACCTTTTTAAAAATTGAAAAAAAAAAAAGATTTCTTGTCTTTTATTTTTTCAAATGTTCAGAACCTGAGCACTGATTTGTCCCCTGTTTGTTCTTCTAGGCCTCACAGAGACCTACAGCCCCTCACCATAGGACCTTGGTCCTGGTATCTTGGTCACCCCTCATCTTTCTGTGATGAAGTTCTCAGGAGGAGGATGTAAAAATGGGCATGGAGGGTCGCTATTAGGTCTGGATTCTCACTCAGTCTCCTTTTAGGACCCCACCTTGCCCCAATTCCCCCGAGGCTTCTGTTTCCAACTCTCTGTACTTCTGTTTACTGGTACCACTGTCTTCACACAGCCTCTTCCTTTATGCAGTTTTCTTATTAGGGCACTAGTCCCATTCAACCTGAGCCCCACCCTCGTGATGTCACTGAACTCTACTTCCCTAAGGCTCCATTTCCAAATAATATCACATTGAGAGTTAAGGACTTAACATATTTAACATATGGACTTTAGGAGGGACACAATTTAGTCCATAGCAGTCCCCGGTGCTTCTGCATATTTCAAGATAAGCCCTGTGCTAGTCCTTCCTCAGGACTCAAATGTGACTTTTTTTTTTTTTTAACTTACCTCTATAAAACCCCAGGTCCAGTGGGTGGGAGGCATAAAGGAAGTAGCATGAAAACCTATACTATCATATGTGAAAAAAATAGCTATTGTCATTGCGCTGTGAGAAAAGGGGATCCTGCAGGGGTGCTGCGCAACTGCCTAGAGGGGTGGGATGGGGAGGATATACATATGACTAATCTGGGATCATACATATCTGTAAACAACAAAACTCTGTAAAAGTAAAAAGTAAAATAAAAATTAAAAAAAAAAAAAACCCAGGTCTCCTTCTTGCCTTTGAGATGTTTCTCATTAAGGAGTTTTCCCTATTGCAATAACCTTGGAAGAAACCAACTTCCTTTAGTGTTCCTTGCAGTTTGCCTTTCACATGACTTAAATAGTAGAGTATGATTAATATGGTAGAATGTTAAAGGCTCAGGTTCTGAACCTTTTTAAAAATTGAAAAAAAAAAAAGATTTCTTGTCTTTTATTTTTTCAAATGTTCAGAACCTGAGCACTGATTTGTCCCCTGTTTGTTCTTCTAGGCCTCACAGAGACCTACAGCCCCTCACCATAGGACCTTGGTCCTGGTATCTTGGTCACCCCTCATCTTTCTGTGATGAAGTTCTCAGGAGGAGGATGTAAAAATGGGCATGGAGGGTCGCTATTAGGTCTGGATTCTCACTCAGTCTCCTTTTAGGACCCCACCTTGCCCCAATTCCCCCGAGGCTTCTGTTTCCAACTCTCTGTACTTCTGTTTACTGGTACCACTGTCTTCACACACCTCTTTCTTTGAGTACAGAATGGTACCACCCTCAGCCTTCCCTCCATCTGCCCCAGTGGTATGTCCCACAGAGGAGTGTACTAACTCGGGCCTTCACCTCTGCTAGCCCAATGGTAAGGACTGCTTTACTCTATTTCCCTAATGTTTTCTTCTTGAGAGGGCTACTACCTGCTACTTTCTCATCATCTCCCCAGTGATACTGATCTCTAGAGGAGTGTATCATTCCCTGCTTCGCCTCTTTTTTCCCCAGCAATAGTTTCTAGAGAGATCTGTACTATGCCTTGCCTCTCTCCCACATCTCCCTAGTGGTATCTCCCCACAGGGGTTCGTGGTCCTCAGCTCTACATTTGTACGTATGCATTCCCATTAACCTCCCTGAAATGCGAGTATAACTTGCCCATCACTAGCCTTTGCTCAAACGGCTCCATCTTATTGCAAATTTTCAAATTCTTCCTGAAATTCTATCTCTTCTAAACTTTCCCTGCTATACAGAGTGGTAACCTTTGTAAAGATGTCTGCTACCTTGGCGATCTGGTTTATTGGCATGGTCGTTTTCCTTACCACTCCCACACAGTCGATGCTGTGACAGAACACTTCTATCGATGATGCTACCGGCTACTAACACAGGTCTTAGGAAGAACAACTGCGCACGAGCAGGAATAGTGACAGATTGCACTGATGGTGGGGGTCAAGGACCAAGAAAGTAGTTGTCGGAAAAAGTGCTCGATTTTGGAAATGCCAGGCAGACCCTCGCCTGAGTAAGAATTCTGTTCGTAACAGAGCAGAGATGAAGGAGGGCAGGGGGTTCACTCAGAATGAAAGTGAGACAGGGCTGGTGGTCTGTGGGCAAAGGGACACGGGTGAGTATGGGCTTTGTAAGGACGCGAATTTACAGGGTGATTATGTGGAGAGGTGCTCTGATATGACTAATAAGCATCTCTGGGGGGTACATGGTGAGAGGTCTGTAAGCTGAGTGATAGGGTCTGTGAAGTGAATGACGGGGAATGTGAGGTGAGTGATAGAGTGTGGACGGTAACTGACGGGTGTGTTTTGGGTGTGCGTGTGATGGCGCATTTGTGGGCTGTGTAATGGGAGGTATCTGGAGTTGGTGAGGCAGGAGTCTGTAGGGTGAATGATGTGGGTATTTGGAGTGATGGGAGGGTCTGCAGAGTGTGTGAGGGGGCCGGGTCTCTGGAGTCAGTGATGGGTGAGAGTGAGTGTTGGGAGGTCTGTGAGGTCTGCGATAAGGTGGTAATGTTGAATGATGGGGGTCCATGGGGAAACAAATGTTTTTTCCTATTTGAGGGGGGCTATATTATGGCTATTTTGCTAGCTGGCGTGTATGGGTTTCTGGCCTGATGGCTCGGTGAACTTTCAATCTGGGTTTTCCGTGCCACCTCCGACTCTTCTGTTCTCTTCTCGCCCCACCTCTCAACAGTTCTGACTTTCTAGGCCACTGCCCTCACCCCACGGGTCAGACATGACTCAGTTGCAGGTAAGTTGTTATTTACTTCCCTCCCTGCGACCTGTTAGGACACTTAGAAGCAAGGAACCAATAGTGGTTAAGAGCACAGACTCTGGAACCAAAGTGTCTTTAATAGCTTTCTGAGCTTAGGCAAGTCTCCAACTTCTCTGTGCCTTAGTTTCCCCATCAGGGAACTGGGAATGATGATGATAAGGATGGTAATAATAATACCTACACCATTATGGTTGTTGTGAAGATCAACTGAGTCTTTAGAACAATGCCCCGCACACACATAATAAGCCTTATATATTTTTTTAAACTTTTATTTTACTTTTAACTTTTACAGAGTTTTGTTGTTTACAGATATGTATGTGCTCAGATTAGTCATATGTATATCCCCCCATCCCACCCCTCCAGACCGTCATACAGCACCCGTGAAGGATCTACTTTTCTCACAGAGCAATGACTATAGCTATTTTCTTCACATATGATAGTACAGGCCTTCATGCTGCTTCCTTTATGCCTCCTACCCTCTGTTCCTTCCCCACAATGTCCATATGTCCACTGTCCATGAGCCTTATATTTTTAGTATGTTATTATTTATACCATAAAATGTATCTGTATAAACATAAAAAGTTAGGATTAGGGAAGTAGAGCAAAACCAAAGAATCTTAGCCATTGGACCACCAGGGTAGTCCCGGTACCAGTATATCTGTTCCAACCTCTTCTGTGGTCAAGATTTTGGCTTTTTCTGTGTGTGGACCTCCCCCCTTTCTAAGCTTGATCATGCAGTCTTCCCAGAAATACTATGACTAGGCTTTTAGGAGATCTGCTTTTTATTTAAACAGAGTTTATCTATGCTTCTTTTGATACATAACTGTCTCATTCAGAAATTGGTACCCAGAGTGATGGTACCTTCTACTGGAAAAGGATATGTCAGATTTGGTTATCTAGGCTGGTTGAGGCTGAAGGCAGGGGAAATCCACGGGGCATTAAGGAACGGGGCTCTGGCATTTTTTGGCATGCAGTGGCAGATAGTTGCTTTAATGATCAGCTGTGCTTATCTTGAATGAAGTCGACACTGAAAAAAAGGCTTGTGGAAGTTGAATATCTGCCCCAACCAGAGAGTACAAAGGACATGAAGGATTGCTTCCTCACGAGGGTGGCTGCTTCCAATGTGACTGGCCAGAAGAAAGGGAAAGAATGGCAAGTTCAAATTCCTAAATTCTCTGCTCAAGACAGACTGTAAAAATAATTATTACCCTGTGCAGCTGTTGAATTGCTGGCCTAAATTTCTAGTTTGTCATTTGAAACTTTGGTTACAGATTGTGAAAGAAGGGGTTGAGGGGTGAGAGTTAGAATTTCAAAATGTAGGAAGATGTGAGAGAATGTGAATTCTTCAGAATCCTAATTTCCACTGAGCTTCCTGTGTAAGCTGCAATCGATTTCATTTTCCACTGACTATACTGTATTCGCCCTAATTAAAGACTCTATAATTACTTCCACTAAAAGTGATACTTTTTAAGGGAATCCACATTTCATACTTCCCTATGCCACTCTTCTATCTCCAGATCTAGAATGCTTTGTGCACCACCTTATGTTGGAGATGGAAATGGCAACCCACTCCAGTATTCTTGCCTGGAAAGTTCCATGGATAGTGACACCTGGTGAGCTACAGTCCATGGCTCCATGGTGAGGAATCTGCCTGCAATGCAGGAGGCCCACGTTCCATCCCTGAGTTGGGAAGATCCCCTGAAGGAGGGCATGGCAACCCACTCCAGTATTCTTACTAGGAGAATTCCATGGATGGAGGAGCCCGATGGGCTGCAGTCCATGATATCACACTGAGTCAGACATGGTTGAAGTGAATAAGCAGCAGCAGCAACCACCTTACATACTTTGCAAACATTAATTCATGTAATTCTCTCAACAACCCCATGAGATGGTTACTACCACTATCATCATCATTTTGCAGATCAGGAAACTGAGGCACAAAGAAATTAAGTGCCTTACCCAAGGCAACTGAGCTGTAAAGTGGTAGAGATAGCATTTGATATACCCAGGAGAACCTATGTTCTTAATCATTACATTATCGTCCACCCCACCCTGAGTGATCTTGCATCCGCTGATTTGAACTTTGAGTATATGGAGGGAGTGATTGAATAGGGGTGCCTTCAGGCATTGGAAAAATGAAGAAAGCCAGACATCAGAGGTCATTTGCATTGTTTATCGATATCATCCTTTATTAAATCCACAGAAGAAAGAACAGAAGAGAAAATACAATCTCCATTACTGAGAAGCTTAGTCATGAAATGTTTTCTTGGTAAGGTTTTGCCTGCATATGACATCCTTTGAGCCATTCAGATAAATCATGGCCATAACAGTGTTGGCTCCAAGAATTCCTATGAAATGAAAGAAGGGGTTGAGGGGTGAGAGTTAGAATTTCAAAATGTAGGAAGATGTGAGAGAATGTGAATTCTTCAGAATCCTAATTTCCACTGAGCTTCCTGTGTAAGCTGCAATCGATTTCATTTTCCACTGACTATACTGTATTCGCCCTAATTAAAGACTCTATAATTACTTCCACTAAAAGTGATACTTTTTAAGGGAATCCACATTTCATACTTCCCTATGCCACTCTTCTATCTCCAGATCTAGAATGCTTTGTGCACCACCTTATGTTGGAGATGGAAATGGCAACCCACTCCAGTATTCTTGCCTGGAAAGTTCCATGGATAGTGACACCTGGTGAGCTACAGTCCATGGCTCCATGGTGAGGAATCTGCCTGCAATGCAGGAGGCCCACGTTCCATCCCTGAGTTGGGAAGATCCCCTGAAGGAGGGCATGGCAACCCACTCCAGTATTCTTACTAGGAGAATTCCATGGATGGAGGAGCCCGATGGGCTGCAGTCCATGATATCACACTGAGTCAGACATGGTTGAAGTGAATAAGCAGCAGCAGCAACCACCTTACATACTTTGCAAACATTAATTCATGTAATTCTCTCAACAACCCCATGAGATGGTTACTACCACTATCATCATCATTTTGCAGATCAGGAAACTGAGGCACAAAGAAATTAAGTGCCTTACCCAAGGCAACTGAGCTGTAAAGTGGTAGAGATAGCATTTGATATACCCAGGAGAACCTATGTTCTTAATCATTACATTATCGTCCACCCCACCCTGAGTGATCTTGCATCCGCTGATTTGAACTTTGAGTATATGGAGGGAGTGATTGAATAGGGGTGCCTTCAGGCATTGGAAAAATGAAGAAAGCCAGACATCAGAGGTCATTTGCATTGTTTATCGATATCATCCTTTATTAAATCCACAGAAGAAAGAACAGAAGAGAAAATACAATCTCCATTACTGAGAAGCTTAGTCATGAAATGTTTTCTTGGTAAGGTTTTGCCTGCATATGACATCCTTTGAGCCATTCAGATAAATCATGGCCATAACAGTGTTGGCTCCAAGAATTCCTATGAAATGAAAGGAGAGAGGGAGGATGAAGTGGACAGGCTGATGGGGTGACAGTGCCACTATGCCAGCTGCCCAGGGTCCAAGCCACACTCATGAACTTACCAGGCAGTCATCCCACTGTCTGTCTGAGACACTATCTGCTTGGCACACATAACGTCATCCATAATATGGCGGTTGAGCAGTTCTAAAGGGAAGAGGTAACATAGTGATCTGGTGTACTGGACCAGGAGTTCTGGGTTTCTTGGGGTCTGAATATCTTCAACCACTATATCGCCTGATTCTAGATGACCTTGATTCACTTATCAGCTGGTTATGAATTACATCAACTGCCATGTTGACTGCTTCTAACAACTTTAACCCATAGATTGATCCTAGGTGATCTTGACTGCTTTGTTGGGTGGTTATAAATGACCTCAGCCACCATATTGGCTGCTCCTGAACGTCAGCCTCCATGCTGTCCAGTTCTATATGACTTCAACTGTCTTTCATTTTGTGTGACTGTGAATGATCTCACTGCAGTGGATGTTGGCTTATTGGGAAGCCACTCAACTGCAAGGCTAGTCAGTCTTGGGGACTTCAAATACTATGTTGTGAGGTCCTGGATAACCTCTACACCCAGTTTTTTTTTTTTTTTTTTACTGGCTTCAGTCTGCATGTTCACTAGTCCTGTTTAACTTCAGCTACCACGGTGCCTGGTCCTAAATGATCTCAACTGCTGTGGTGTCTGGACAAGGATGACCTTAATTGTCATTCTGACTAGTTAATGATCTCAATCACCATGTTGACTAGTCCTGGATAAGGTCTGACCTCAACCTTCAAGTGAGGAAGTCCCGGGGAACCTATTCTGTCTCTGTGGCAGGACTTGGACAACTTCAACTGCCACTTGGGCTGGTCCCAAATAACCTCAGTCTACATTTCGGCCTATCTTGGACAGCCTCAAATACCATTTTAGTCAACCCTGAACAACTTCTCCTGCTATTAAGTTTTGACCTCAACAATATCACACTCTTGTCTGGAAAATTCTCTCCTTTCTGTACAGAGGTATCTTATTTCTTCCTACAGATAGATACCAGCTTCTTCCCCCGGACCTGGACAACCCCAACCACAAATCAGGATAGTTTTCCCCTCCTGATTCCTGAGTCCTAGAAAATGGCAGCTTCCATTCTAGGTAAGGTTTGAAAGCTCCAAGTCCTCCTGACCTAGATGGCACCTCAGTGCAGTCTGGGTAAGGATACGGGCTGGTATCTGTAACAGCCCAGGCCACTCTTTTCCTTTCCCTATCATTCTTCTGCTTGTTACTCAAGATTAGGGTTTAGACAGTCTTGCCTGTTGCATGTTGGGGAGTGGGACCAGACAGGGCTTCAGTGTGTCCCCACTGCTGCCTCACCATGACAAGCCATGTTGCAGAGGTTCTTGGTGGGTGTAACACCATTGTCACACCACCAGGCGGAGTTCAGCTGGAAAATGCCATAGTCACTGCTACCATCAGGATTGTGGTTCACGAAAGAGGTGTCAAAGCCACTCTCATAGTGTGCCATGCACAGCCCTGGAGCAGGGAGGGAGAAGGTGGCAAAGAGGCATGAGTCCTGGGAATTCGGGGAGAGGGTAGGAGGAGGGAGTGGGGCAGGGATGGTTTTCATCTCAGCTACAGGGGTGATGATCTTGGTTGGGTGGTGGTGTTGATGTTGGTTATTCTGGTAAGATGTCAGTGATGGCAGCTGTGATGGTATCCATGGAGGTTTGAGCAGTGGGAACATGGATGGTAGTGATGGTGGTGTTAGTAGAGATGAGGATAAATGGTTGTGAAGGCAATGAAGATGAAACTAGGGTTAAACTACTCATAACAGTCAGAGGGTGACCAAGAGGATCATTCCCTAGCCTGGGGTGATAACAAACAGCAAGGGGGTGGGGCCTCGGTCTGAGTGTAGTGGGCAGCTTGTGGTATGGGTGAGACTTGGGGCAACAAGGTGCTCACAGTCTCCAATGGTGTAGCCCTCGTAGCCATTGAGGCCTGCCGCGTCCAGCCTTACTGCCAGCTCACAGCGACTGTAGATCTTGGTCTCCACGCTGCCAGCAATCAGGATGACCAGGATCACTGCCCGAGCACCTGAGATGTGCATTTTCACGTCCACGAGCCTTCCTGACTCACTCCCCTGCTCCACGCTCACGCTGCAGTGTGCAGGACTAACGGGTATGATGGAACTCTGGACTTTATGAGCACAGAGCTAGGTCATAGATTCTAGAACACGGAAGCCAGAGAGAGGGTTGGGCATCTACCATTATCCCCCCTACCAGCTCTGTAAAAGACAAACACAAAGAAAAAGAAAGATACTGATATATACACAGAGGTGGAAGGATACAAAGACAGGGAGAAACTCGGAGATGTCCAAAAGGGATGCAGGGAGAGAGGGGCTTGGGCTACACAAAGGACAGATAGGACCTAAATGCTAGACCTCAGACTCAGCCCACATCCCTCTATGTTCCTTAACACTGTCCCACTCTACTCCCATTAATCATGCTCTGCCACTTAGTTACCTCCATTTCCACTCACTCTGCCCCTTATCACCTCCATTTCCCCCACTCCACTGATCTCTGGTCACTATGCCATGCCTATTACCACCTCACATTCCTCATGCTCTATAAACTATGAGCAGGGTGCCCTCACCCTGTTTCACATTACCTCCATTTGCTCATTCTCAGTTCCTCCTTCACCTCTCTTCACTTACTGTGCTCTGTTCCACTCCCATTTACTGGACTCTGCCCCACATTACATATTACACATTATATATTACATATCTATGTTCACACTACTGATTTTCTCACCCTTATTCTCATCCTACCTTTTATTCCCTTGTCCACTTACATGGCCTTGTATCCACTTAAGATTCACTCACACTTGTGTTACTGTAATTCCATAACCCTCTGTTCTCTGTGACCCAGGCTCTCTCACATCCTTTCCTTCCTCACCTCCATTCACTCCCACTCAGACTCTCATTTCCTACTTTCGCTCTACTTGACACCACATCAAATGACTCCCATCCACTCTCACATGGCCCATCCTTCAGCTCTGTTCATTGACTGCTGGCCTCATTCCCCACCTCATTCACTCTCTTTCTGCCCCTTCTTCATTTCTGTTCTCTCAAGGGCTACCCCCATATTACCTGGATTTCCTAAGAACTGTATTACTCCCAAACACTACCCCAGGTTATTCACACATACTCACTCTACTCTTTTTTATGGGGGGGTTGGGGAGGGAGGGGGGCGGGCAGGCCACTTCTATTGGTCTTTCATTTTTCTATTTTCATCCATCTTTGTTCTTCCGCCCATGTGGGCCTCCCATCAAGGCAGCCTCTGTTGTCGCAGAGCGCTGGCTCTGGCGCATGCGCTCCAGAGCTCCGGCACGGTGATTGGACACATCCGTCCAACCGCTCCGCGGCATGTGGGATCTTCCCAGGCCAGGGATCGAACCGGCGCCCCTTGCACTGCAAGGCGGTGTCCTTACCCACTGGACCACCTGGGAAGCCCCTTACTCTACTCTTGATCACCTCCATTCTTTCTCAGTTTTCACCACCTGTATCTTCACGGCCTCCATTTACTCACACACTGCCTCCCACTATCCCATTCGTTTACCATCACTCGAACGTAACACCTCTTTTCCACTCATTGCTCTAGTTCTGCTCCTGATTCACGTTGAGTTACTCCCACTCCACCCCTAGCACCCTTGTTCAGTCACTCTGTCTTGGATTTACCACTTTTAGCTCACGTTGGGCCCCATTTCCCTCACTATACTCACCTTGGGTCATGTGACCTTCACCCCCTCTCGCTTTGCCGTATAATATCACATTCCTCACTTTCTCCTGCTCTTTACTTCCATCCTCTCTCCCTCTGCCCATCATTACCTCCATTCACACACATGCTTCGGCTCATTCACCTGGGCTGATTCCTACCGGGATCACTGCCCATTATGGACATGCTACCCTGCATTATGATTTCCCCCCTCCACATAGGGGTGTGTGTAGGTATGTGTGCATACAAGGTGGTAGAGAAATTATGTTTACAGGCTGGAAGAGGCCAGACTGACATGGGCCCTAAAGGTCCAACCTCTACCATTTTCCACCTCCTAATGCATTCAGAGTTGACAAATTTTGTACCAGGAGGTGTAGATGGCCCATCCTTCAGCTCTGTTCATTGACTATCCCCTCATTCTTTCTGCCCCTTCTTCATTTCTGTTCTCTCAAGGGCTACCCCCATATTACCTGGATTTCCTAAGAACTGTATTACTCCCAAACACTACCCCAGGTTATTCACACATACTCACTCTACTCTTTTTTATGGGGGGGTTGGGGAGGGAGGGGGGCGGGCAGGCCACTTCTATTGGTCTTTCATTTTTCTATTTTCATCCATCTTTGTTCTTCCGCCCATGTGGGCCTCCCATCAAGGCAGCCTCTGTTGTCGCAGAGCGCTGGCTCTGGCGCATGCGCTCCAGAGCTCCGGCACGGTGATTGGACACATCCGTCCAACCGCTCCGCGGCATGTGGGATCTTCCCAGGCCAGGGATCGAACCGGCGCCCCTTGCACTGCAAGGCGGTGTCCTTACCCACTGGACCACCTGGGAAGCCCCTTACTCTACTCTTGATCACCTCCATTCTTTCTCAGTTTTCACCACCTGTATCTTCACGGCCTCCATTTACTCACACACTGCCTCCCACTATCCCATTCGTTTACCATCACTCGAACGTAACACCTCTTTTCCACTCATTGCTCTAGTTCTGCTCCTGATTCACGTTGAGTTACTCCCACTCCACCCCTAGCACCCTTGTTCAGTCACTCTGTCTTGGATTTACCACTTTTAGCTCACGTTGGGCCCCATTTCCCTCACTATACTCACCTTGGGTCATGTGACCTTCACCCCCTCTCGCTTTGCCGTATAATATCACATTCCTCACTTTCTCCTGCTCTTTACTTCCATCCTCTCTCCCTCTGCCCATCATTACCTCCATTCACACACATGCTTCGGCTCATTCACCTGGGCTGATTCCTACCGGGATCACTGCCCATTATGGACATGCTACCCTGCATTATGATTTCCCCCCTCCACATAGGGGTGTGTGTAGGTATGTGTGCATACAAGGTGGTAGAGAAATTATGTTTACAGGCTGGAAGAGGCCAGACTGACATGGGCCCTAAAGGTCCAACCTCTACCATTTTCCACCTCCTAATGCATTCAGAGTTGACAAATTTTGTACCAGGAGGTGTAGATCCTCAAGCGTGCAAGAGATCTAAGTTAGTACCTTGCTCTCTCTCTTTGCTTTGTCTGCTAGGAAGCTTCATATGTATTCTTGGCAAAAAAATTCCTTGCCTTGTTTTTAATGGTTTTGGAATGACTACCCTCAGTTACTTTCCAGAAGTTCTGCTGGTAAAGAACCTGCCTGCAATGCAGGAGACCCCCGTTTGATCCTTGAGCTGAGCTGTGTCCCTCGCAGGAGATGCCCTGGGGCATTTGCCCCCCTACCCCCGCCACTTCTCCCTTGCTCACATTTCTTACCTTCCAAACACACTGATACTGTTTATGTTCCTCCAACATGCCAAGCCAGGTCATATTTCAGGGCGTTTGCAACAGCCTTACCCTCCACCACAAAGCTCTTTGCTTCAGATATTTATGTGACTGGTTCCTTTGATCATCATAACTGTCACCTCCGACAAAAGGAGATTGTCCCTGCCCATCCTTAGAAAATAGCCTCTCAGTCACTACTTAGTATTAACACATGACCTTCATCCCAGTGTGTGTTTATGCACAAAGTCCCCATTTATTTTTGGCTACCCATTGGCTGCTGTCATGGGCAAGCAAAGGCATCTTCACTGACAGATATTGGGACCCTAATTATGAGGAGAGCAGTTCTGATAGGGAAAGTGATGAGGAAGAGAAGTTAGGTTATTTGCAGGGAATGCCACTATGCAGGAAGAAGACCCCTCTACTCTAACTTGGTGGGTATGTCAAATGCTCCCACGATGGTGGTCATTAGTACAAGGGGATGGTTCCATGTTCACTTCTCTCAGGAAAGATCAAGAAAAGATACTGGGCACAGCGGACAAATATCTTTTCACACTAGCAATAAGCGCTGCCCACAGCCCCGCCTCTGAGATCTCTTTGCTTGGCTCATTCACCTGGGCTGATTCCTACCGGGATCACTGCCCATTATGGACATGCTACCCTGCATTATGATTTCCCCCCTCCACATAGGGGTGTGTGTAGGTATGTGTGCATACAAGGTGGTAGAGAAATTATGTTTACAGGCTGGAAGAGGCCAGACTGACATGGGCCCTAAAGGTCCAACCTCTACCATTTTCCACCTCCTAATGCATTCAGAGTTGACAAATTTTGTACCAGGAGGTGTAGATCCTCAAGCGTGCAAGAGATCTAAGTTAGTACCTTGCTCTCTCTCTTTGCTTTGTCTGCTAGGAAGCTTCATATGTATTCTTGGCAAAAAAATTCCTTGCCTTGTTTTTAATGGTTTTGGAATGACTACCCTCAGTTACTTTCCAGAAGTTCTGCTGGTAAAGAACCTGCCTGCAATGCAGGAGACCCCCGTTTGATCCTTGAGCTGAGCTGTGTCCCTCGCAGGAGATGCCCTGGGGCATTTGCCCCCCTACCCCCGCCACTTCTCCCTTGCTCACATTTCTTACCTTCCAAACACACTGATACTGTTTATGTTCCTCCAACATGCCAAGCCAGGTCATATTTCAGGGCGTTTGCAACAGCCTTACCCTCCACCACAAAGCTCTTTGCTTCAGATATTTATGTGACTGGTTCCTTTGATCATCATAACTGTCACCTCCGACAAAAGGAGATTGTCCCTGCCCATCCTTAGAAAATAGCCTCTCAGTCACTACTTAGTATTAACACATGACCTTCATCCCAGTGTGTGTTTATGCACAAAGTCCCCATTTATTTTTGGCTACCCATTGGCTGCTGTCATGGGCAAGCAAAGGCATCTTCACTGACAGATATTGGGACCCTAATTATGAGGAGAGCAGTTCTGATAGGGAAAGTGATGAGGAAGAGAAGTTAGGTTATTTGCAGGGAATGCCACTATGCAGGAAGAAGACCCCTCTACTCTAACTTGGTGGGTATGTCAAATGCTCCCACGATGGTGGTCATTAGTACAAGGGGATGGTTCCATGTTCACTTCTCTCAGGAAAGATCAAGAAAAGATACTCGGGCACAGCGGACAAATATCTTTTCACACTAGCAATAAGCGCTGCCCACAGCCCCGCCTCTCTGAGATCTCTTTTGACGATGACTAAGTAGCTAGTATTGTTAAGATAGGAAGCCTGGGCCTGAAATAGCCCCACTCATAAAACTAGCAGTTTGCAGGCTTAGACTATCACCTTTGACAAACATTGATAGAGATGTTTACCTAGGCACTACTGCAGAGCACAAAAGCTCTTGTACTTCTGCTTTTTAGTTATAGTGCAATGTACTTTATACAACTTGCAGTTTCCTTTGTAAATTAAGAATTTAAGAATGTTTCCTGTACAAACACGCATTTCCCCCCCCAGCCCCCAGGACAAAGGTATTTACCTAGGCACTAGTAGAGGAGCAAAAAGCTCCAGTAGTAACCACTTTTACGTCTCTAGAGGAACAAAAAGCTCTTGTAATAACCACTTTTGTGATTACTAGTTAACTTGAGATTTCTAGTTGAGAAAATATAAAAGGGTAAGGTAAGATTGTGCAGGAGGCTTGCTCATGGAGATCGGCTGTGCCCAATGTGAGATTGAGACTCTCCAGCTCTGGGTAAGAACCTGTGCTTGTTTTTGATTGAGTTTTGATTTTACTTAATTGAGTTCTGATTACTTGTGCTTGCTTCTGATTGAGCTCTGATTTTAATTATTTGAGCTCTGATTTGCGGGGAGCTGCCCTGTTTCAAGGGGTTTCCTTTAAGGAAACATAGCCCTGGGAGCTGCCCTGGCAACAGGGGCTGATAACAGCATAGCTCGCTGTCCCGCCACCCCAGGTGTTGTGAAGACGTTCCTTAGCTATCATAAGGAACACCTGGAGCCTCTCTACAGGGCTTGAGGGGCATTATGACCCAGAACCATTGTAATAACACACCAGGAGGTAACACCTAGTTTATGATCGACACCTGGCCTAAAGCACGTGTTATGATCGACACCTGGCCTAAAGCACGTGTTATGATCGACACCTGGCCTAAAGCACATGTTATGATCGACACCTGGCCTAAAGCACGTGTACACAATTGCTTGTTGAAGTATAAAAGAGATGAGCGAATTCAATAAACTTGTCAGCAACTTGTCAGCAACCTGTAGAGTTGTCTGCCTCGCTGTCCCTCTCAACCCCATCTTTTCTGTCCTTTCTTTTCTTAGCCTATCTGCCACTCTCTTCAGGACCTGTTCGACTGCCGGCTGGCCCGGCACTGATTCTGATTGAGTCTTGATTCTGATTATTATATGTACTATGATTAATAAAGCTACTCTTTCTTGGTTAGACAATACTCGAGACCACGATACTTTATTGTTCAAGTCCGAGACTCACGACTCTGAGGGGACTACACTGTGACTGTAAAAGGTCTCTGATCTTTTTAAGATAGTATCTCTTAGAACTAATAAGAATAGGAATCGGAGTAAGCTTGCAGCACAGTGCCCACAACACTGCCTGTTACCTGCGAGACTGTAAACTCCCAGCCTTGGCCACTGGGTGGCGCCTGTGACCTTTCCCTACCTCCTAGCCTTTGTGCGCGCAAAGCAATTCTGCTACGCATCCGGACTTCCTATGCAATTACACCTCCAAACCTGATGCTGCCCTCCAGGTTCAAGACATCCAATTCCCGCCTGCAATCACTTTTCTTAATTGGGCACTTCCCCTCCACAGTCATAAGGAAACCGGTCTTTGGAGTCTTAGGAATGATGGCCTCCTTAGATTATAGTAAACACCTGTTCTACACTTTCCGCCCTCGAGGGTAAGAGACGCGGTAGGCGCGGCCAGCGCTTCTGGGCAGTGACGTCACCGGAGCGACCATCTTCCTTCTGGCGCCTGGGAGCTGCCCTGGCAACAGGGGCTGATAACAGCATAGCTCGCTGTCCCGCCACCCCAGGTGTTGTGAAGACGTTCCTTAGCTATCATAAGGAACACCTGGAGCCTCTCTACAGGGCTTGAGGGGCATTATGACCCAGAACCATTGTAATAACACACCAGGAGGTAACACCTAGTTTATGATCGACACCTGGCCTAAAGCACGTGTTATGATCGACACCTGGCCTAAAGCACGTGTTATGATCGACACCTGGCCTAAAGCACATGTTATGATCGACACCTGGCCTAAAGCACGTGTACACAATTGCTTGTTGAAGTATAAAAGAGATGAGCGAATTCAATAAACTTGTCAGCAACTTGTCAGCAACCTGTAGAGTTGTCTGCCTCGCTGTCCCTCTCAACCCCATCTTTTCTGTCCTTTCTTTTCTTAGCCTATCTGCCACTCTCTTCAGGACCTGTTCGACTGCCGGCTGGCCCGGCACTGATTCTGATTGAGTCTTGATTCTGATTATTATATGTACTATGATTAATAAAGCTACTCTTTCTTGGTTAGACAATACTCGAGACCACGATACTTTATTGTTCAAGTCCGAGACTCACGACTCTGAGGGGACTACACTGTGACTGTAAAAGGTCTCTGATCTTTTTAAGATAGTATCTCTTAGAACTAATAAGAATAGGAATCGGAGTAAGCTTGCAGCACAGTGCCCACAACACTGCCTGTTACCTGCGAGACTGTAAACTCCCAGCCTTGGCCACTGGGTGGCGCCTGTGACCTTTCCCTACCTCCTAGCCTTTGTGCGCGCAAAGCAATTCTGCTACGCATCCGGACTTCCTATGCAATTACACCTCCAAACCTGATGCTGCCCTCCAGGTTCAAGACATCCAATTCCCGCCTGCAATCACTTTTCTTAATTGGGCACTTCCCCTCCACAGTCATAAGGAAACCGGTCTTTGGAGTCTTAGGAATGATGGCCTCCTTAGATTATAGTAAACACCTGTTCTACACTTTCCGCCCTCGAGGGTAAGAGACGCGGTAGGCGCGGCCAGCGCTTCTGGGCAGTGACGTCACCGGAGCGACCATCTTCCTTCTGCGCCTGCGCCGCGGCCGCAGCGCTTTCGCGTTCGGCCGGCGGGAGGGTGGGGGCTCCCATGTTGACTATTGGCGGACGCGGGCTCAAAGCCCCTACTGGGCGTGCGCACACCTGACCATTGCAGGCTTGTGGGCTACGGAGCCAGAGTTGGTCCCAAAGCGGAAGTGCTTCTACGGGACTAGTTCTCATAGCGGTCTTGTCTGCACCCGGCAGAAAATCTCTTGTGGAAGAGAGAGGTTAAGGGGGCGAGTGGTGGGGTTAATGGGCTGAATGATGAGGAGTTCTGGGGGAAAAATGAAGTGGGGTTATGGGGGAGGGGGTCATTGACGTGGGAGGTTGTGGGGTCAGTGACGGTGTCCTGAGAGGGCAGCGAGTGAGGGGTTTGTGGACTCGATGTTAGACAAAGTTATGGGGCTAGTCAGGGTTGAATGGACCTTACTAAATGTTGATTGTTACACATTTTCTAGCACAGTGACCTGCGTTAAGGGTTCATACGCATCTCTCAAGCTGCTCCCTAGACGCCTCCATCTCTCCTTCTGTCCGTCTACCCTTTCCCGATCCCCGTGGTAGGGGCCTGTTGTGAATGTTCCAGCTGAAGTGAATCTGCACCGAGAGCTTCCTTCTGGCTCCTGGGCAGGACGGCCCCAGTGAGGTGAGGAGAAGCAAGGAGAGGCACCTGCGAGTACTCACCCGGTTAGGGACCTGGAGCAGAGTTTGGGACTTGGGAAGGGTGGGTAGGGTCTGTTATGGGGTCCGGGGGGATCTGGCTTAAAACGTATGAGAATAATAGTTTTAAAGTTGAATTTCTTTTTGGCAATAAGTAACATTAACAAGTAACATATTTGCATTTTAGATTAATTAGCAAGTAGAGGAGAAGAAAATAAAAAGGAACTAATTTTATCCTTCTGTATTTATATTTAAATTTTTAGACGTTTAGTGTGTATAAGGGGTATGCATTTATAAACATTTAATGTATGGGATCCTACGTTTTATAACCTGCCTTTTTTCATTTAAAGAAGTTACTGTGATTCAGCTTAAAAATGTATAACATTAAAAAAAAAAGCTTGTAATTTTGATATGTACAGAGAAGTACACAGATAATACGTGTACAGTTTCATACAAAATTTTTTAATACCAACATAGAATTTAATCCCTTGTATTTACTTGTTAATCCCCTTTTTATGGATGAAAAGTTTGGCATTGTTAAATTCAATGCTGAGATGAAGGTATTTACAGAGAAATTGTGATCCATTATTTCATTAAGAAAAAAACCTAGACATACAATTTCTGAGTCAGTACACAAGTATGTATATATATAGAAGAAAACCTTGTGTTAGATCTTCACATGAGGAAAAGAGTCAGGAATGCACACATGGGGCTTTCTTGGTTAAGGGGCGAGTGGTGGGGTTAATGGGCTGAATGATGAGGAGTTCTGGGGGAAAAATGAAGTGGGGTTATGGGGGAGGGGGTCATTGACGTGGGAGGTTGTGGGGTCAGTGACGGTGTCCTGAGAGGGCAGCGAGTGAGGGGTTTGTGGACTCGATGTTAGACAAAGTTATGGGGCTAGTCAGGGTTGAATGGACCTTACTAAATGTTGATTGTTACACATTTTCTAGCACAGTGACCTGCGTTAAGGGTTCATACGCATCTCTCAAGCTGCTCCCTAGACGCCTCCATCTCTCCTTCTGTCCGTCTACCCTTTCCCGATCCCCGTGGTAGGGGCCTGTTGTGAATGTTCCAGCTGAAGTGAATCTGCACCCGAGAGCTTCCTTCTGGCTCCTGGGCAGGACGGCCCCAGTGAGGTGAGGAGAAGCAAGGAGAGGCACCTGCGAGTACTCACCCGGTTAGGGACCTGGAGCAGAGTTTGGGACTTGGGAAGGGTGGGTAGGGTCTGTTATGGGGTCCGGGGGGATCTGGCTTAAAACGTATGAGAATAATAGTTTTAAAGTTGAATTTCTTTTTGGCAATAAGTAACATTAACAAGTAACATATTTGCATTTTAGATTAATTAGCAAGTAGAGGAGAAGAAAATAAAAAGGAACTAATTTTATCCTTCTGTATTTATATTTAAATTTTTAGACGTTTAGTGTGTATAAGGGGTATGCATTTATAAACATTTAATGTATGGGATCCTACGTTTTATAACCTGCCTTTTTTCATTTAAAGAAGTTACTGTGATTCAGCTTAAAAATGTATAACATTAAAAAAAAAAGCTTGTAATTTTGATATGTACAGAGAAGTACACAGATAATACGTGTACAGTTTCATACAAAATTTTTTAATACCAACATAGAATTTAATCCCTTGTATTTACTTGTTAATCCCCTTTTTATGGATGAAAAGTTTGGCATTGTTAAATTCAATGCTGAGATGAAGGTATTTACAGAGAAATTGTGATCCATTATTTCATTAAGAAAAAAACCTAGACATACAATTTCTGAGTCAGTACACAAGTATGTATATATATAGAAGAAAACCTTTTGTGTTAGATCTTCACATGAGGAAAAGAGTCAGGAATGCACACATGGGGCTTTCTTGGTGGCCCAGTGGGTAGAGAGTCCACCTTGCAGTGCAAGGGCGCCAGTTCAATCCCTGGCCAGGGAAGAGCCCATGTGCTGTGGAATGGCTGGGGCGGTGTGTCCAATTAGGAGCCAGCGCTCCGGAGCTCATGTGCCCAGAGTTGGTGCTCTGCAGCGAGGGAGGCCACTGTAATGGGAGGCCCACACAGGCCAAAGAGTAAAGATCGATAAATATAAAGAAAAGAGGCATGATGGGGGAAAAATAATTTTTTAAAAAAGAGAAAGAATACACAAATGGTTGTTAAAACCACATGGTAGGGGCTTCCAGTGGGTAAGAACACCACCTTGCAGTGCAAGGGGCGCTGGTTCGATCCCTGGCCTGGGAAGATCCCACGTGCCGCGGAGTGGCTGGACCAATGTGTCTGATTACTGAGCCAGAGCTCTGGAGCGCATGCGCCCAGAGCTGGTGCTCTGCAGTGAGAGAGGCCACTGCGATGGGAGGCCCACACGGGCCAAAGAACAAAGACAGATGAAAATAGAAAAATGAAAGACCAATAGAAGTGGCCTGCCAGCCCCCCTCCCTCCCCAACCCCGCCCCCCCAAAATAAAGAGTACATGCAAAAGAGAAGATTAAAAATACATCTTAAAAAAAAAAAACCACATGGTAGCCCAAACTTGCACAGAGTAGCTACATGCCCAGCTGGTGTGAAGGGATTTCTAGGCAGATACTTCTGGACACTGAAGCCTGATGGGGTATCTTATATGCTCTGCTCTTCTCCACTTTTCTAGTTCAGCCTTCACTCATCTCTTGTGTTTTTCCAAGAGGAGGAGGAAATGGCCCAGGTAAGGATGTTATCTGTTCCTTCTTTTATTTTACCGTGGATGTGACCAGTGATGGAATCTCAGACATAAATTAGATTATTTATAAATAAGTTTTGAAAAGGGGTAAATACTCAGACGGATAAAAGTTGAGTTGCAAATTTCTTTTGAGCCATTTTTGGACATACAATTTCTGAGTCAGTACACAAGTATGTATATATATAGAAGAAAACCTTTTGTGTTAGATCTTCACATGAGGAAAAGAGTCAGGAATGCACACATGGGGCTTTCTTGGTGGCCCAGTGGGTAGAGAGTCCACCTTGCAGTGCAAGGCGCCAGTTCAATCCCTGGCCAGGGAAGAGCCCATGTGCTGTGGAATGGCTGGAGCGGTGTGTCCAATTAGGAGCCAGCGCTCCGGAGCTCATGTGCCCAGAGTTGGTGCTCTGCAGCGAGGGAGGCCACTGTAATGGGAGGCCCACACAGGCCAAAGAGTAAAGATCGATAAATATAAAGAAAAGAGGCATGATGGGGGAAAAATAATTTTTTAAAAAAGAGAAAGAATACACAAATGGTTGTTAAAACCACATGGTAGGGGCTTCCAGTGGGTAAGAACACCACCTTGCAGTGCAAGGGGCGCTGGTTCGATCCCTGGCCTGGGAAGATCCCACGTGCCGCGGAGTGGCTGGACCAATGTGTCTGATTACTGAGCCAGAGCTCTGGAGCGCATGCGCCCAGAGCTGGTGCTCTGCAGTGAGAGAGGCCACTGCGATGGGAGGCCCACACGGGCCAAAGAACAAAGACAGATGAAAATAGAAAAATGAAAGACCAATAGAAGTGGCCTGCCAGCCCCCCTCCCTCCCCAACCCCGCCCCCCCAAAATAAAGAGTACATGCAAAAGAGAAGATTAAAAATACATCTTAAAAAAAAAAAACCACATGGTAGCCCAAACTTGCACAGAGTAGCTACATGCCCAGCTGGTGTGAAGGGATTTCTAGGCAGATACTTCTGGACACTGAAGCCTGATGGGGTATCTTATATGCTCTGCTCTTCTCCACTTTTCTAGTTCAGCCTTCACTCATCTCTTGTGTTTTTCCAAGAGGAGGAGGAAATGGCCCAGGTAAGGATGTTATCTGTTCCTTCTTTTATTTTACCGTGGATGTGACCAGTGATGGAATCTCAGACATAAATTAGATTATTTATAAATAAGCATTAATATCAGGGAAAATGAGAGACAGCAGCAAGGCCAAATTAAAATGTAGCCTTATGAGTTAGGGTGTAACAGACAGTTATGTATTACAATATTAGTTGAGTTGCAAATTTCTTTTTGAGCCTCTGGCAGCCAGGGAAATCTGGCTCTCTTTACTCTTAGAAGAGAACACATCAAGTCTTCAGGAAAGCAAAGGTTTCCCGCAATTGCCTTTCAAGGCATTTCTTTGCTGAATCTTTGTGTGGATGGTGGAATTGTCTTCAATCAGAATAATTTGCATTTCCCTAATGGCCAGCGATATTGAATATCTTTATATATGCTTGTTTACTTTTGGCATCTCCTCCTTTGGTGAAATGTCTGATCAAGTTCTGCCCATTTTTAAATAGGATTGTTTATTTTCTCACTGTCGGCTTTTGAGAATTCTTTGTTCTGTGTATAAGTCCTTTGTCAGATACATGGTTGGTAAATATTTTCTCCCAAGTGTGTGGCTTATCTTTTCACTTAATAGTATTCATAGAACAAGAATTTAAAATTTTGAAAATGTCCGTTTTATAAACTGTTTCCTTTGTGGGTTGTGCTTCTGGTGTCAGGTCTAAGAAGTCTTTGCCTAACCCTAGTTAAAATGGAAAGACTCTGGTCCTGGGCTTCCCTTGTGGCTCAGTGGATAAGAACCCATCTGCCAATGCAGGAGACACAGGTTCGAGCCCTGATCCGGGAAGATCCCACATACCGCAGAGCAGCTAAACCCACACATCAACAAAGACCCAGCACAGCCAAAAACAAATAAATAAAAGTTTAAAAAAAAAAAAAAAAAGACTCTGGTCCTGTACCTCCTAGGTAGAGGAAAACCCAGTTTTTTCCTACTGTGTCACTCCCGTGAGTCTTCCTTTACTCTCACAAATAACACTGCACTTGGATAAGGCACCGAACAGCCATTGCTTCTATGCAAGTACTATCATTTCAGCTGAGTCAGGTGGGATTTTATGAAGGGCACTGCTTCCTTTGTGAACCAGTCGGGTGGTAACACATTTACAGACACATACACACAGGTGAACCAGCTGGGTGATAAAACACATGTAGATGCACACGCAGGCACACATGTACACGATGCTAGGATCCCCTTCTTTCCTTGTAAATCCCAAGGTTTCCTCCGTGTGCTGGGTTTGTCTTGACAAGCCCCAGCATCCATAGAAAAGATGCTGATTATTGGCGATAAACAGTGAGTGACGGGGACTTCCCTGGTGGTCCAGGGGTTAAGACTTCATCTTCCAATGCAGGAAGCGCAGGTTCGATCCCTGGTCCCCTGGTCAGGGGTCTAAGATCCCACATGCCTCTTGGGGCAAAAAATCAAAACAGAAAACAGAAGCCATATTGTAATAAATTCAATAAAGACTTTAAAAATGGTCCGCATCAAAAGAAATCTTAAAAACAACAAAAAAACAGACTGCATGAGAGACAGCTGGGTGCAACAATGACCTTGTTGTTCCCTGTCATCCCAATGGTTACAGTGAATGAATATGTAACTCAGATGGTTTTTGTTATTTTGAGACTCTCTTTCTTTCTTATTTTTTTTTTTAATGTGGAGGCCACATAGCTAGTAAGTGGCAGAGCTGGGCCTGCTGGAGGCCTGTCCCTGCTCTGACGTGGGAGCCGCACTGTGGGGCTAAGGGTGCAAGAAGGGCTGAAGCCAAGAAAGCTGATCTGGGGCCCCTTGGCTCAGTGCCTTGAAAGCTGATTAAGAGTCCAGGATGTTTTTCTCTAAGGCCTGGGGAGCCCCTGAAAGTTTTTTTTTTTTTTTCCATGTTTATTGATGAGTAGGATATCACAGATTATTGTTTCAGCTTGTGGGAGAAGTCGGTGATAATGGGCTTATTTCTCTTACCTTTTTACATTTAATGACTGCAGCTTGCCTGATTTTAATCTGCATATTTAAGGTTTTATTGGGGCTGCTCAGGTGGTGCTAGTGGTCAAGAACCTGATTGCCAATACAGGAGATGTGGGAGACTTGGGTTCCATCCCTGGGTCAGGAAGATCCCCTGGAGGAGGAAATGGCAACCCACTCCAGTATTCTTACTTGAAGAATCCCATGGGCAGAGAAGCCTGGCAGGCTACCATCCATTGGGTTGCAAAGTCAGACACAACTGAATCGACTTAGCGTGCATGCAACCTCTGCGGTACCACACATGTACGATGCTAGGATCCCTTCTTTCCTTGTAAATCCCAAGGTTTCCTCCGTGTGCTGGGTTTGTCTTGACAAGCCCCAGCATCCATAGAAAAGATGCTGATTATTGGCGATAAACAGTGAGTGACGGGACTTCCTGGTGGTCCAGGGGTTAAGACTTCATCTTCCAATGCAGGAAGCGCAGGTTCGATCCCTGGTCCCCTGGTCAGGGGTCTAAGATCCCACATGCCTCTTGGGGCAAAAAATCAAAACAGAAAACAGAAGCCATATTGTAATAAATTCAATAAAGACTTTAAAAATGGTCCGCATCAAAAGAAATCTTAAAAACAACAAAAAAACAGACTGCATGAGAGACAGCTGGGTGCAACAATGACCTTGTTGTTCCCTGTCATCCCAATGGTTACAGTGAATGAATATGTAACTCAGATGGTTTTTGTTATTTTGAGACTCTCTTTCTTTCTTATTTTTTTTTTTAATGTGGAGGCCACATAGCTAGTAAGTGGCAGAGCTGGGCCTGCTGGAGGCCTGTCCCTGCTCTGACGTGGGAGCCGCACTGTGGGGCTAAGGGTGCAAGAAGGGCTGAAGCCAAGAAAGCTGATCTGGGGCCCCTTGGCTCAGTGCCTTGAAAGCTGATTAAGAGTCCAGGATGTTTTTCTCTAAGGCCTGGGGAGCCCCTGAAAGTTTTTTTTTTTTTTTCCATGTTTATTGATGAGTAGGATATCACAGATTATTGTTTCAGCTTGTGGGAGAAGTCGGTGATAATGGGCTTATTTCTCTTACCTTTTTACATTTAATGACTGCAGCTTGCCTGATTTTAATCTGCATATTTAAGGTTTTATTGGGGCTGCTCAGGTGGTGCTAGTGGTCAAGAACCTGATTGCCAATACAGGAGATGTGGGAGACTTGGGTTCCATCCCTGGGTCAGGAAGATCCCCTGGAGGAGGAAATGGCAACCCACTCCAGTATTCTTACTTGAAGAATCCCATGGGCAGAGAAGCCTGGCAGGCTACCATCCATTGGGTTGCAAAGTCAGACACAACTGAATCGACTTAGCGTGCATGCAACCCTCTGCCGGTACCACACTGCCTTCATTACTGCAGCTTTATAAGTCTTGAAGTCAGGTAGTGTGATTCCTCCAGCTTTATTCTACTTTCTTGAAAATTTTGGCTATTCTTGTGCCTTTCTCTTTATATATAAATTTTAGAATAATCTTGTTTACATGTCTAAAAGTGATCTTGCTGGGATTCTGGTAGGAATTGAGTTAAACCAATAGATCAGTTTTGAGAGACTTGATATCTTTATTATGTTGTCTATTCTAGTCCATGAACACAGTATTTATTTATATCTCCATTTTGTAATTTTCAACATACAGATCTATCAGTTCAGTTGCTCACTGTCTGACTCTTTGCCACCCCATGGACTGCAGCACGCCAGGCTTCCCTGTCCTTCACCATCTCCTGGAGCTTGCTCAAACTCATGTCCATTGACTCAGTGATGCCATCCAACCATCTCATCCTCTGTCGTCCCCTTCTCCTTCTGCCTTCCATTTTTCCCAGCATCAGGGACTTTTCCAGTGATTCATCTCTTCATATCATGCGGCCCAAGTATTGGAGCTTCAGGTTCAGCATCAATCTTTCCAATGAGTATTCAGGGTTGATTTCCTTTAAGTTTGACTGGTTTGATCTCGTTGTATATTAGTTTGTTTAAGCTGTCATAAAACGCTACAAACTTAATAGCTTAAACAAGAGAAATTTATTTTCTCAGAGTTCTAGAGGCCAGAAGTCCCAGATCAATGCTGGTTTTTGGTGAGGACTTTCTCCTGACTAGTAGATGGCTGCCTTCTTACCAACCTCACATAGTCTTTCTTTTTTTTTTCTTTTTTTTAATCTTTTTTTTGGGAGGGGTGGGGGGTGGGCAGGCCACTTCTATTGGTCTTTCATGTCTCCATTTTCATCCGTCTTCATTCTTTGGCTCCTGTGGGCCTCCCATCGCAGTGGCCTCTGTTGTCGCAGAGCTCCGGCTCTGGGCGCATGTGCTCCAGAGCTCTGACTCAGTAATTGGACGCATCGGTCCAGCCGCTCCGCGGCACGTGGGATCTTCCCAGGCCAGGGATCAAACCGGCGCCCCTTGCACTGCAAGGCAGTGTCCTTACCCACTGGACCACCAGGGGTAGCCCTGGTTTTGTTTTTAAAAGTTCATTTTCAGGTATCCATTGCCAGTATATAGAAATATGATTGATTTTTGTGTGTTGACCTTTGCTATAGTCTGGATGTTTTTGTGCTCCCAAAATTCACATGTGGGAATCCCTAATGCCCAAGGTCAGTGATGGTTTTGGAGCTGGGACTTCCTCTTCTTTCTTTCTTTATATCATTAATACGGCATTTTTATTTTTATGAATTTTAACTTTCTGAGTAGATTGTCATCCATTATAATTGTCATAGATAATTTTACTGCTCACTTGCCCATGAGTTATCCAGTGGGAGCCCCTTTAAGCTGGCTTTTGTGGATCCCGATAATTCTCTGAGCACTTCCTTAGTTTTGACATAATAAGATGTGCCAGCCCCATCTTTTACTTTTCATACCCCAGGCTTAGAATCAGCCATTTCTCCAAGGAGCACTGGTTCCTGTTAGTAAATGATTACATATAGGGATGGTTGGGGACTTTGGGAAAGTCATGTTCACACTGCAGTTTTTGAAATGGATAACCAACACAGATCTATTGCATAGCATATGGAACTCTGTTGAATGTTCTGTACTAGCCTGGATGGGAGGGGAGGTTGGGAGAATGGATACATGTGTATGTATGGCCGAGCCCCTTCACTGTTTACCTGAAACTATCACAACATTGTTAATTGGCTCTACTCCAATACAAAATGATTTTGATGTCAAAAAAAAAAAAGAAGCCAAAATCTGGGTGCTGGGTATGCTTGTTGCTGCTGGGGCATCATTACTTTTAGGCCTGTTCAGTGAACTGTCTTGTCTCTATGTCTGTGTATGTGTGTGTATATACATATATACATACACACACATACATGCATACTTTGATTCTGTACAGTATCCCAGGAATCTTCCTAGACCCCTCTTATTTCATATTTGCATCTCCCTTTACCAACAAAGAGCACTGGCTCCTAGTCTCAATATTTTGATTCATTTGTTCAGTCTTACAGTATATAGAAGTTAGAATCAGAATTCCTACACATCTGTGAAAAAATCAACCTATCAAATATAGCACATGATTTGTTTGCGTGCCTTTTATACTGAGGATATGTAATCAGAGTACTCTGTTTATCAAAGTTACTTGAATTAATTTTTGCTTTTGATTTTTCTTCCTATTTAGTGTGCTTATGTTATTCATTTGGTATACAGTTAGGTTTTTTTTCTGGTTGCATTCCATTTTAGATTTTCTTTCTTTCCATCTTTATTGATTTAAGTTTACCTTACCTTTATACTATATATAAAATGTTAATATGATTTGAAGAAACAGAAATATATTCACAGAATTGTCACCTCTCCCTCAAATTCACATGTTTGGAATCCTAATGCCCAAGGTCAGTGATGACTTTGGGAGATGGGGCTTCCTCTTCTTTTTCTCTTTATATCATTAATACAGACATTTTGTTTTTATGGATTTTAATTTTCTGAGTAGATTGTCATCCATTATAATTGTCATCATTTATTTTGCTGCTCACTTGCCCCTGAGTTATCCAGAGGGAGCCCCTTTAAGCTGGCTTTTGTGTCCTTTGGTTACATCTCGATGATATTCTGAGCACTTTCTTGGTTTTGACATAATAAGATGTTCCAGCTCCCACCTTTTACTTTTACCCTAGTCTCATTCTACCTTGGAGATAACCCGTCTTGTTAGTTTCTGATTTGTGCTTATAATGTTTCTTTTTAAAAGAAGCAGATAAAGGTAGATTTTTAAAATTTCCTCTTTATTACTCAAAAAAAAAGGTAGTATACTTTATTTATAGACTCTTTTGCACTTTGCTTTTTTCTCGTAACAGTATGTCCTGGAAATTGAACCATGTGTGTTTACAAGTATTGTCCTCATTCATTTTATTTTAATTGAGATATGATTGCCACATTAGCTTCAGGTGTACAATATTAATGATTCAGCCTTTATGTATGTTCCAAAATGATCACCACAGTAAGTCTAGTTGATATCCATCATGAGACACTCATTTCATATTTGCATCTCCCTTTACCAACAAAGAGCACTGGCTCCTAGTCTCAATATTTTGATTCATTTGTTCAGTCTTACAGTATATAGAAGTTAGAATCAGAATTCCTACACATCTGTGAAAAAATCAACCTATCAAATATAGCACATGATTTGTTTGCGTGCCTTTTATACTGAGGATATGTAATCAGAGTACTCTGTTTATCAAAGTTACTTGAATTAATTTTTGCTTTTGATTTTTCTTCCTATTTAGTGTGCTTATGTTATTCATTTGGTATACAGTTAGGTTTTTTTTCTGGTTGCATTCCATTTTAGATTTTCTTTCTTTCCATCTTTATTGATTTAAGTTTACCTTACCTTTATACTATATATAAAATGTTAATATGATTTGAAGAAACAGAAATATATTCACAGAATTGTCACCTCTCCCTCAAATTCACATGTTGGAATCCTAATGCCCAAGGTCAGTGATGACTTTGGGAGATGGGGCTTCCTCTTCTTTTTCTCTTTATATCATTAATACAGACATTTTGTTTTTATGGATTTTAATTTTCTGAGTAGATTGTCATCCATTATAATTGTCATCATTTATTTTGCTGCTCACTTGCCCCTGAGTTATCCAGAGGGAGCCCCTTTAAGCTGGCTTTTGTGTCCTTTGGTTACATCTCGATGATATTCTGAGCACTTTCTTGGTTTTGACATAATAAGATGTTCCAGCTCCCACCTTTTACTTTTACCCTAGTCTCATTCTACCTTGGAGATAACCCGTCTTGTTAGTTTCTGATTTGTGCTTATAATGTTTCTTTTTAAAAGAAGCAGATAAAGGTAGATTTTTAAAATTTCCTCTTTATTACTCAAAAAAAAAGGTAGTATACTTTATTTATAGACTCTTTTGCACTTTGCTTTTTTCTCGTAACAGTATGTCCTGGAAATTGAACCATGTGTGTTTACAAGTATTGTCCTCATTCATTTTATTTTAATTGAGATATGATTGCCACATTAGCTTCAGGTGTACAATATTAATGATTCAGCCTTTATGTATGTTCCAAAATGATCACCACAGTAAGTCTAGTTGATATCCATCATGAGACACTCATTTTTTTCTTATGATAACTTTCAAAATTTATTCAGTTAGCAACTTTGAAATATATAATACAGTATTATTAACTGTAGTCATCATGCTTTGCATTACATCTCCAGGACTTACAGATATTTTATAACTGGAAGTTTGTACCTTTTGACCATCTTTACCTATTTTGTCTACCCCCACCCATCACCCTGTGTGTCTGATAACTACCAGTCTGTTGTTTCTGTGTCTATGAGGGTTCTCTAGTTTGTTTAGATTCCACGTATAAGTGAGATCATATGGTATTTATCTTTCTCTGACTTTTTTTTTGCCCACTTCTATTGGTCCTTCACTCATTTATCTTTGTTCTTTGGCCTGTGTGGGCCTCCCATCACAGTGGCCTCTCCCACTGCAGAGCAGCGGCTCTGGGCACATGCGCTCCAGAGCTCCGACTCGGTAGTTGGACATATCGGTCCAGTTGCTCCGCGGCACATGGGATCTTCCCAGCCCAGGGATCGAACCGGTGCTCCCTGCATTGCACGGTGGTGTTCTTACCCACTGGACCACCAGGGAAGCCCTCTCTGACTTATTTTGCTTAGCATAATGTCCTAAAGATCCATCCGTGTTGTCACAAATGGCAAGATCTCCTTTTTTATGGCTGAATAACATTACATTTGTATGTGTATCATATTTTCTGTATCCTTCAATGGTCACTGAGGTTAAATCCATGTCTTAGCTGTTGTAAATAATGCTGCCCGAACATGGAGGTGCATATGGCTTTTCCAGTCAGTGTTTTTGTTTCCTTTGAATAAATACCCAGGAAAGGAATTGCTGGATCATATGATAATTCTATTTTTAGTTTTTTGAGGGACCTCCATACTATTTTCCATAGTGGCTGCATCAACTTACGTTCTCACTAACAGTGCACAAGGATTCTCTTTCTCCACATCCTTGCTAACACTTCAGATTGCTTATCTTTTTGATAATAGGTATTCTGACAGGTGTGAGAATCCCATGGAGAGAAGAGCCTGACACGCTACAATCTATGGGGTCATACAGATTGCACATCTTATGTATGTTCCAAAATGATCACCACAGTAAGTCTAGTTGATATCCATCATGAGACACTCATTTTTTTCTTATGATAACTTTCAAAATTTATTCAGTTAGCAACTTTGAAATATATAATACAGTATTATTAACTGTAGTCATCATGCTTTGCATTACATCTCCAGGACTTACAGATATTTTATAACTGGAAGTTTGTACCTTTTGACCATCTTTACCTATTTTGTCTACCCCCACCCATCACCCTGTGTGTCTGATAACTACCAGTCTGTTGTTTCTGTGTCTATGAGGGTTCTCTAGTTTGTTTAGATTCCACGTATAAGTGAGATCATATGGTATTTATCTTTCTCTGACTTTTTTTTTGCCCACTTCTATTGGTCCTTCACTCATTTATCTTTGTTCTTTGGCCTGTGTGGGCCTCCCATCACAGTGGCCTCTCCCACTGCAGAGCAGCGGCTCTGGGCACATGCGCTCCAGAGCTCCGACTCGGTAGTTGGACATATCGGTCCAGTTGCTCCGCGGCACATGGGATCTTCCCAGCCCAGGGATCGAACCGGTGCTCCCTGCATTGCACGGTGGTGTTCTTACCCACTGGACCACCAGGGAAGCCCTCTCTGACTTATTTTGCTTAGCATAATGTCCTAAAGATCCATCCGTGTTGTCACAAATGGCAAGATCTCCTTTTTTATGGCTGAATAACATTACATTTGTATGTGTATCATATTTTCTGTATCCTTCAATGGTCACTGAGGTTAAATCCATGTCTTAGCTGTTGTAAATAATGCTGCCCGAACATGGAGGTGCATATGGCTTTTCCAGTCAGTGTTTTTGTTTCCTTTGAATAAATACCCAGGAAAGGAATTGCTGGATCATATGATAATTCTATTTTTAGTTTTTTGAGGGACCTCCATACTATTTTCCATAGTGGCTGCATCAACTTACGTTCTCACTAACAGTGCACAAGGATTCTCTTTCTCCACATCCTTGCTAACACTTCAGATTGCTTATCTTTTTGATAATAGGTATTCTGACAGGTGTGAGAATCCCATGGAGAGAAGAGCCTGACACGCTACAATCTATGGGGTCATACAGAGTGGGACACGACTGAAGTGACTAAGCATCAGCAGCAGATCCAAATGTATTTGTTCTGTATTTTCCCCAACTAGAAACAAACAACTGTAGGACAAAATTATCATCATACTTTTTCTTCAACATAAATATCTCTATTTATATCTTCTTTTCACTAACAACACATATCTTACTTTCTTTACATACAGAAATGTTTCTTTTATCATTTTTACACATCACAATTTTTTACCCTTTGAAATCTTAACAAAATGATTGAAATGCTATACCAGCATTTTCTGATTGGCAAACTTAAGAATATATTCCACACCTCTAAAAACATATATTTTTTTTTGTCATAGCATAATTTTTCTTCAGTGGTAAAACATGAATGTTTAACAAACCAAAACATCCTTAATTTCCCTCTTGGTCTTACAAGAAGACAAAAGTAGGTACATTCAGATTTGTTTGATTTTTTAAGTGCATATATATATATATATATATATATATATATATATATTCTTTAAATTTTGGCCTCTTTTATTGGTCTTTCATTTATTTACTTTCATCCACCTTTGCTCTTTGGCCTGTGTGGGCCTCCCATCACAGTGGCCTCTCTTGTTGCAGAGCACTGGCTCTGGGCGCATGCGCTCCAGAGCACTGGCTTGTGATTGGACACACTGGTCCAGCCGCTCTGCGGCACGTGAGATCTTCCCAGGCCAGGGATCGAACCAGTGCCCCTTGCACTGCAAGGCATACTCTTTACCCACTGTACCTCCAGGGAAGCCCTAAGTGCTCATTTTTTTTTAAGGCCAATTAAATGAACTATTTACAAATTAATCTCAGCAATATTTTTTGTATTATTCATTTTTTTAAAAAGTTTTGGCCTCTTTGGTCTTTTCATTTATTTGTTTTTCATCTATTTTCATTCCTAGGCCTGTGTGGGCCTCCTGTCGCAGTGGCCTCTCCCGTTGCAGAGCACCGTCCAGAGCGCTGACTCCTAACTGGACACACCGGTCCAGCTGCTCCGCGGCACGTGGGATCTTCCCGGGCCAGGGATTGAACTCGTGCCCCTTGCATTGCAAGGTGGACTCTTTACCCACTGGACCATCAGGGAAGCCCCTGTCCCAGCAATATCCAAAGACAGTAACACATATTTAGACATATAAATATCTAGACAGAGTTCTCATTGTTTCATCTTTTTACATTTCATGAATTAGGCATTGTGTTAAACTTATCAGTTTATAGATAATAGCCAGAATAGCCACATTTACACAGTTTTAAAAGCGTTCCCTCCTTAATTTTTTCACTTAGTTTGAAGTTTTATAATTAATCCAAGGCTGGAGTTCCAGGTGGACTGTCTTTGTATTTCAAGGACATGATAAGTGTTAACTTCAAGTTTTCTCCTAGGCATAGTTTTGTTTTCTCAGGGTCTGAAAAAAGTTTTTTTTTTTTTTTTTTTTTTTTTTTTTTTACACACCATACTTTATTTTTTGTTCTTGGATAGCGACCATAACATTACATGCAATAAATATTTTACTTAACTAAATTCTAACCTGCTACAAATTCTGTTTTAATATATTTTTCTTCTGTTTTAGGGATGGTCTTAATTAAAACTCAGGAAGTTTTACCTTAGGGCCTTCTCTCTTTTAGTACTGAATACTTGTTGCCTTTAGCCTGGTACATACACTATCTTCTTCCCACATGCTCTGGTTCTCTGTGCATAGACTATGATACTAAGCACTTGCTTACATTTTTTGGGGGGTAGGTTAGTGGTCCAGCCGCTCTGCGGCACGTGAGATCTTCCCAGGCCAGGGATCGAACCAGTGCCCCTTGCACTGCAAGGCATACTCTTTACCCACTGTACCTCCAGGGAAGCCCTAAGTGCTCATTTTTTTTTAAGGCCAATTAAATGAACTATTTACAAATTAATCTCAGCAATATTTTTTGTATTATTCATTTTTTTAAAAAGTTTTGGCCTCTTTGGTCTTTTCATTTATTTGTTTTTCATCTATTTTCATTCCTAGGCCTGTGTGGGCCTCCTGTCGCAGTGGCCTCTCCCGTTGCAGAGCACCGTCCAGAGCGCTGACTCCTAACTGGACACACCGGTCCAGCTGCTCCGCGGCACGTGGGATCTTCCCGGGCCAGGGATTGAACTCGTGCCCCTTGCATTGCAAGGTGGACTCTTTACCCACTGGACCATCAGGGAAGCCCCTGTCCCAGCAATATCCAAAGACAGTAACACATATTTAGACATATAAATATCTAGACAGAGTTCTCATTGTTTCATCTTTTTACATTTCATGAATTAGGCATTGTGTTAAACTTATCAGTTTATAGATAATAGCCAGAATAGCCACATTTACACAGTTTTAAAAGCGTTCCCTCCTTAATTTTTTCACTTAGTTTGAAGTTTTATAATTAATCCAAGGCTGGAGTTCCAGGTGGACTGTCTTTGTATTTCAAGGACATGATAAGTGTTAACTTCAAGTTTTCTCCTAGGCATAGTTTTGTTTTCTCAGGGTCTGAAAAAAGTGTTTTTTTTTTTTTTTTTTTTTTTTTTTTTTTTACACACCATACTTTATTTTTTGTTCTTGGATAGCGACCATAACATTACATGCAATAAATATTTTACTTAACTAAATTCTAACCTGCTACAAATTCTGTTTTAATATATTTTTCTTCTGTTTTAGGGATGGTCTTAATTAAAACTCAGGAAGTTTTACCTTAGGGCCTTCTCTCTTTTAGTACTGAATACTTGTTGCCTTTAGCCTGGTACATACACTATCTTCTTCCCACATGCTCTGGTTCTCTGTGCATAGACTATGATACTAAGCACTTGCTTACATTTTTTGGGGGGTAGGTTAGTGGTGCATCTTAACATTAGAGTTGCAGAGCTATAAGCTTGTCTTGTTTTGACCAGAGAAGATGGCCTTCATCATGCTTTTTCAGTCCATACATTCCTTAGTTGGTTGTCTTCTTAAAATACCCAAATCTACTTATGTCTAACTTACCCTACTTTCAGAGAGTTAGCATTCAAGTGTCCTCTTACAATGTTGGTTATGTTGGTATAGCAGAGAAAAAGAGAAAAGGAAAACATTTTTCTAAGCCAGTTAGACACTTAATATCCTTATAGAAAGTCAGTCACCTATGAAATAGATATAACAGCATACTACTAAAAAAATATAATAGAGCTACAAATTTTAAAGGAAAACAAGGCCAAGATGTATTAGGTTAATAGCCAGAACCACTTAGGTTCATTGATTGCCTGCTTTCTAGCAGGCATTGTTCTTAGTCTTAAGGACACTGAGATGAATAAGATAAGTTTCTTAGGGCCTAGTAAACTGATGATTGATGGATACCTGCAAAGAGAGCTATGGGAGTACATTTAAGAAGTATTTAGACAAGCCTAGGGGGCATCCCAGATGGTGCTAGTGGTAAAGAACCCGCCTGCCAATGCATGTAGACGTAAGAGACCTGGGTTCAATCCTTGGGTCAGGAAGATTCCCAGAGGAGGTCATGGAAACCCACTCCAGCATTCTTGCCCAGAGAATCTCATGGACAGAGGAACCTGGCAGGCCACAGTCCATAGGGTCAGAGTAGGACATGAGTGACTTGGCACGCATGCACACACTCACAGCCAAGCCTGGATAGAGTCAGGGAATGAATGACTTGAAAAAATTGTTATAATAAGCTAGTTTTCCCTAACTGCACATGCAAAAAGATCCATTTTTTCTTTTACTTTGAAGAGTTTCATCTTAACCAATTTTTTTCCAGAGTCTAAAGAATACTGTTGCCATACATTGTCCTAAGAAATTATCTTTCTTTTTCTTTACTCATAATTTCAGAGCTAAAGTTTTTCCTAATGAATCTGAATTTCCCATTTTAAATAAGGCAACAAGTGTACTACTCATATGGATGGAATACATACACACCAAACAATAGATCTGTCACAAACAGTCCTCAATGGTAGACAGACATCAGAACCAGTTGGCCCAAATAGCAGTCAGTACTCACAAATGATCCTCAACATCAGACATAGATCAAAACCAACTGGCAAGAATGCCCAAACAGCACTAGCACTCACAAATGGGAAACTTGCCTGTGTGCACATCAGTGGACTTACCCCGTCTTGGAGCTCATCAGCTCGTCCCAAATACAAGTTTCCATTCCATCAAGAAAAGGCGTAAGTTGACAGCCAGTGCCAAGCAGGGGAGAAACAGGGAGGATCCTTAAAACGAATGGTTTTGGTAGCTGCTAGGAATGTCCCCCTAGTTCCCTACGCGGAGCTAGCTAGCCACGAGCAGCAGGCTCAATACATTTTCATGGCCACAATTCTCCCTTGAAAGACCCAGGAGAACCGGGTGCCATGAAAGCACAGGAGCCAACAGTAGCTGGCCAGCAGCAGCCAGTCCCATGTTGAGCGCCAAAATCTGTTTCTGAAAGGAGTGTGTGGGGTCCAGCTGCTCGCTGCTCAAAAGCCAATAAACAGGCCAGGTTGGTGGAAAGGAAAGTTTACTTTATTTCAGCTGCCAGCAACTGAGCAGGGGTGGGTGGTGGACATCTATCCAAAGGCTGACTCCCCGCTCCCCACAAGCAGGGGGTGAGAGCTTTTATAGACAGAATGGGGGGGTACTACATGCAGAGACAGCACAGGCATCTCTAACAGTCATCTTCAAATTGGTCATCAGTGGTCTGACCAGCGTCATCTTGATTGTCTTAGGTGCAGTTAATCTTCAGTCCAGGGCAATTCTTGGAATTGTGGCAGCTCATGTCCTGGATACAGTCTAGTCATCATGTAGTTACCTTCTCCAGCTGGCGTCTTGGTATCTGTAAGACAGCTCACAGGATATGGCTCAGAATATTATCTGTAGCCGTTGAGAAAGAACTAAAGGTCCTTGACTGTGTTTAATGACCACATTATTATTATTTAGTCTCCTTTGACTGCTTTCCTTTGTTTCAGCATTTCTCAGCATTTCTCTGAGCTTATTTGACTAAAGTTTTCCACAGACAAAAGACAGGCAGAAGACATGATGGGGGGCGGGGCAAGGACTACTGTTTGAAGACTTCTGTTTGTTCCACATCATCACCAGCAGTTGACATTGGCATGTTTTTTCCCCACTCTAATATGTATGTAGTGGTAGCTCATTGTGGTTTTAATTTGCAGTTTCCGCATAGCTAATGACGTTGAGCATCTTTGATGTGCTTATCTGCCATTTATATAATTTTTTTCAAAAATTTAATCTCAGGAAGTCAGGAATAGACTAGGGTATTTCAAAAAACAAAACCAGAAACAATACAAAGCATATGGCTAGCCTTTTAGTGCTTGATGTCAGGTGCTTTACCACAGAGCTACCAGGGAAGTGTAACTATTATTACGGCAACTAGCGCTAAGCCTGAATCTGTCAAGAATATTGGAATTGATCCCTCTGTGAGGAATGAGTTTTTGTTGTTTTTGGCTGATCAGTGTTTGAACCTGCACCCCCCTGCATTGGAAGTATGGCATATTAACCAGTAGACTGCTAGAGAAGTACCAGGAATGTTTTTAAATAGGTTCTAAGAGTCTACGAATAATACCTATGGAAATAGTGAATTAAGCAAGTGAAGAATAACATTTCTGTAGTGTGCTGATACCTCTCCACCCCCTACCCCATTATTTTCATTCCTATTTGGAGTCTTTATGAAGTTTTCAGTGAAAACTGCTGAATATTTTTTTTTCCTGTATTACAAACCAAACTGCTTAATATATAAAGGAGTAGAGCAAGTGATGTGGGAGAAAGTACCGAGAAAATGAGAAAGTTTGGTTCTTATCTAAGTGGACAGTGTTGAATGCTGAAGATCCCAGAATTGTACCTTATGTACAAGTTTCTGTTTATTCATACTTAGGTAGGTTTTTTTTTTATAGTTTTATTTTTGTGTACAGATTTGCTTAACAGTCACTCAATTTCTAGGCCAGGTTCAGGTAACTTTATAAGTAGTTTATATTGTCTGGACACAAGGTATGCTTGCAAACCTGGTCTGGAGCAGAATGGGACATAACATCTTTCTAAAGACAGGCTTAGAAATCCTCATCCAGTAATTTAAGATGTTTCCTTTCTCGAGTAGCAGGGCTGAGTTATACCTGGCTGCTAGGGCACCATTCACGGGGATAGCCAAGAAAACTGGGTACAGGCCACCAAAAACAAGACCAACTAGTGTACCTCGTATTATAGTAGAAGTTTCACAATGCAAATTACCTGTATTTAAAGGTAAACTTATAAAACCCTTGTAAAATACATTTACCATCAAAAATGGGATCACTGCCATTGGTAAGCCAGCAGCTATACGAGCCTGTGTCACATGTAAGATGCACTGAAAAAGGCTATTTGCTATTAGGCCACAGACAGCAGCATTAAGTCCAATATATATTGATCCATTTTCAAGCAGATTCCTTTCTGCTTCTGGGAGATGGATAATTTTTCTGGCTATGCTATCAGTTAAGTTCTCCTTGATAGTAGCATCTGGTTCATGATTTTCCATCTTGAGCCTTACACACTCCTCCCAGCAGTTGCTGCCTCCTCCGGCCTTCTTTGGCCACACAAGGACTCACTCCAGCCTTTGCTCAAGTCACTTGGATGCAGCCATTTTTTCAGCCACGTGACACAGCCCCCATTTATATAACTTGATAAAAGTATGTCTCTTTTTTTATTTTTTAAGTTTTGACAGTTCTAGTTCTTACATATTCTCAATACAGCTTGTCAGACACATGCTTTTTAAATATTTTCTCCCATTTGATGGCTTTTTATTCTTTTAACAGTGTCTTCTGAATTTTAGTGTCACATCAAAGAAATACTTGGCAAACCTAAGGTTAAAAGGGCTTCCCTTGTAGCTCAGCTGGTAAAGAATCTGCCTGCAATGCAGGAGACCCCAGTTTGATCCTGGGGTTAGGGAGATCCCTTGGAGAAGGGATAGGTTACCCAGCCCAGGATTCCTGGGCTTCCCTGATGGCTTAGACAGTAAAGAATCTGCCTGTTATGCAGGGGATCTGGGTTCGATCCCTATGCTGGGAAACTCCCCTGGAGAAGGGAAAGGCTACCCCCTCCAATATTCTTGTCTGAAGAATTCCATGACTCCCCATGGATCTCAAAGAGTCGGACACAACTGAGCGACTTCATTTTCATTTTCAAAGTTAGAAAGGTTTTCTCCCTTTATTTTCTTCTAAAAATTTTATAGTTAGATTTTACATTTAAGTTTGTGATCCATTTTGAGTTAATTTTATATATGTTGGAGGTATGGGTCGAAGTTCTTTTTTTTGGCATATGTCAGTTGTTCAAATACCATTTATTGAAATGGGAAACTCCCATTTTCCATCCAAGTGTCTTTGCACTTGTCAAAGAATGATTTTAAGTATAAAGATATAAAATACATTTAATTATAACATACGTGAAGTATGGTTTATAAGTGTACAGCTTGGTGAATTACCACAAAGTGAACACACTGTAGAGCCACTCTTGTGATCAGGGTGATCACGACCTCCAAATCCCCTTTCTTGCCCTCTTCCAATCAGTACCAGCCCCAAAGGCAATCATTGTCCTAACTTCTAACAGCATGGATTCATTTTGGTTCAGTTGTGGCTGACTCTTTGCGACCTCATGCACTGTAGCATGCCAAGATTCCCTGTCCTTCACCATCTCCCAGAGCTTGCTCAAACTCATGCCCATTGACTCAGTGATGCCATCCAACCATCTCATCCTCTGTTGTCCCCTTCTCCTCCCTTATATTAGCATAGATTAGGCCGGCCCATTTTCTATTGTATATAAACAGAATCATGTAGTATGTGCTCTTCTGTGTCTGCATTCTTTTGCTCCTTAGTACATCTGTGACATTCATCTGTGTTGGATAGGTAGTTCTAGCTCATTCCTTTGAAAGATTGTGTCACAATTCACACATTGTATTTTTTTTTAAACATTTATTTGTTTATTTATTTTGGCGGGAGTGGGGAGGGAGGGGGGTGGGCGGGCCACTTCTGCTGGTCCTTTGTTTGTCTAGTTTCATCCATCTTTGTTCTTTGGCTCCTGTGGGCCCATCGCGGTGGCGTCTGTCGTTGCAGAGCACCGGCTCTGGGCACATGCGCTCCAGAGCTCCGGCTCGGTAATTGGACACACAGGTCCAGAGCGGCACGTGAGATCTTCCCAGGCCAGGGATCGAACTGGTGCCCCTTGCATTGCAAGGGGGTGTCCTTACCCACTGGCCCACCAGGGGAAGCCCCTATTGGTCTTTCATTTCTCTATTCTCATCCATCTTTGCTCTTTGGCCCGCATGGGCCTCCCATCACAGTGGCCTCTGTTGTCGCAGAGCACCGGCTCCGGGCACATGCGCTCCAGAGCTCCGGCTCGGTAATTGGACACATTAGTCCAGCGCGGCACGTGGGATCTTCCCAGGCCAGGGATTGAACTGGCGCCCCTTGCACTGCAAGGCGGTGTCCTTACCCACTGGACCACCAGGGAAGCCCACACACATTGTATTGTTGAGGGACATTTGGGTTTTCCCCACAACTTAGCATTTGAAATGGCAACCCACTCCAGGATTCTTGCCTGGAGAATTCCATGGACAGAGAAGCCTGGCGGGCTACAGTCCACGGGGTCATAAAGAGTCAAGCATGACTAAGTAACTAACATATAGCGTTAGAAACAGTGCTCCTGTGAACATTCTTGTATTTGTTTTTCTAGAGTATATGTGCACAACTTTTTCTAAGGTCTGTACCTAGGAGAAGACTTGCTGAGTTATAATATTTGCGAATCACTGACTTTAGTAAATAATGCCAAACTGTTTCCCAAGTAGTTATACCAGTTTTTACATTCCTATTAACAGCGTGTGAGTTCCCATGTCAATACAGTCTTATGGCATTTTAATCATATAATGTTTCCGGTGAGTACTAAGTGGTGTCTCAGTGTGGCTTAAATTTTCATATACCTGAGTGTTAATGGGGTTGAGTACATTTTCTTTTTTCTTTTTTCCAAATGCATCACTTTATTTTCTTGAAAAGCAGCCATACGTTACACACCTTAAGCACGTGACAGCCCCATGATTTCTTCCATAAGCCCCAGAGCTTCCACCGCTCTCCTGGGGCCCATAGCTCGAGTAGTCCTGAGGAGTCAAATGTTAAAGCTCTCTCCACAGCCACACATTCCTTTGATGCTTGGGTTATTGAACACAAACTCACTGGATAATTTGTCTTCACCATAGTCCATTTCTGTTCCTAACAGTGTCAGCTGTGCTTTCTTCTCAATGAATACTCTGACTCCCTCTTGAACAACCTCTTCATCAGAGTCTCTTTTTGTCTTTGTATATTCTGAAGTGTAGGAAAGGCCATTACAACCTCTGGTTTGGACACCAACTTTCACACCAACATGTTCAGGCTTATTTTGAAGAAGTTGTTTTATCTTGTTTACTGCTGAAGGTGTCAGGGTGAGGGCAGCCCGGGTGGGCTGCAGCTTCCTCTTGCTCACAGCCTGGACAGTGGCCCGGACTAACGAAGTGGACATCCTCGCCATTCCGGTGCCTAGGGCCGGTGCTCGACCACTTCAACCTCTCTCCATGTACACGGCGGGTGCCTTTGAGTACATTTTCTTATGTTTACAGAACATATGTCCGTATGTTTATTTTTTCTTTTTGGTCAAGTATTCACACCTCTTATCTCTTTTCCTGAGCTGTTTGTGTTTATTTTGATTTGTAGGGGTTATTTTATGTGTTCCAGATAAGAAGCCTTTATCACTTATGAAAGCTAAGATAATCTCCCCATCTATAGCTTACTTTTTTTCCTGCTGTATTTTTTAAACAGTACTCTGTGTGTGTATTTTTAAAATTTTTGGTATGCATTTTAAAATTTTCATCTCTTGCTATAGTGGGTTGTTGTTGCTGCCCACAGGCTTTCTCTAGTTGGGATGAGCCATGACTGCTCTCTAGTTGCCATGCATGGGCTTCTCATTGCAGTGGCTTCCCTTGGGGAATGAGGGCTCTAAGCAGGCAGGCTTCAGTGGTTGCAGCATGTAGGCTCACTGGCACATAGGCTTAGTTGTGGCATGTGGAATCTTTGTGGACCAGGAATTGAGCCCGTATCCCCTGCATTGGCTTGTTGTTGTTCATTCACTAAGTCATGTCCAGCTCTTTGTGACCCCATGGACTGCAGCACATCAGGCTTCCCTGTCCTTCACTATCTCCTGGAGTTTGCTCAGACTCATGTCCATTGAGTCAGTGATGCCATCCAACCATCTCATCCTCTGTTGCCCGCATCTCCTTCTGCCCTCAATGTTTCCCAGCGTCAGGGTTTTTCCAGTGAGTTGGCTCTTTGCATCAGGTGGCCAAAATATTGGAGTTTCAGCTTCAGCATCCGTCCTTCCAATGAATAGTCAGGGTTGATTTCCTTTAGAATAGACTGGTTTGATCTCCTTTCAGTCCAAGGGACTCTCAAGAGTCTTCAGCACTGCAGTTTGAATGCATCAGTTCTTGGACTCTGAGCTTTTTTTTTTTTTCTGCTCTGAGCCTTTTAAGGTCCATCTCTTACATCTGTACATGACTACTGGAAAAATCATAACTTTGACTATACGGAGCTTTGCCAGCAAAGTGATGTCTCTGCTTTTCAATATGCTGTCTAGATGTGTCATAGCTTCTCTTCCAGAGAGCAGGCATCTTTTAATTTCGTGGCTGCCATTACTGTCTACAGTGATTTTGGAGCCCAAGAAAATAGTCTGTCAGTGTTTCCACTTTTCCTCATCTATTTGCCATGAAATGATGGGACCAAATGCCATGATCTTAGTTTTTTGGATGTTGAGTTTTAAACCAGCTTTTTCACCCTTATCAAGAGGCTCTTTATCTTTAGTCCCTCTTCACTCAGTGCTATATTTTCAGTCTTGTAACATATATGTCTTTTTCTTTATGAGTAGTGCTTTTCATGTCTTGTTTTTGAATTTTTTCCCTACTCTAAGCTTACAAAAACATTTTTCTGTATTATTTTCCAGATACTTCACTGTGTTACCTTTCACAATAGATTTACAATTTACCTGTAGCTGATTTTTATGTATGGTGAGACTTAGTGGTTAAATGTCATTTTTTGGCCCACATAGATAAACCAACTACATTTATTTGAAAATATGATCTTCTCCCTACTGTTTTACAGTTTCAACTTTATCATTACCCAGGTATCCCTACATATTTGGATTATCTTTTTAGTTCTTATGGACCATTTGTCTATCCTCATACCACATTGTCTTAAATATTGTATTATTTAGTATAATAGTTTCCCTACCATGACTTGTGATTCTTTTCCCCCCACAAAGTAGGTCTAACTTGATAGACACCCTGTATTGTCATCATTAGGAACTGGGAACCCAATCAGAAGTTCCCTTACATTTATTCCATCCTTATCACTCAGTGGTCAGCATTTTCAAATAAAAGAATATGCAATTACAGGGACTCATGACATTTGAGGATGTGGCTGTGGATTTTACCCAGGAGGAGTGGCAGTACCTGAACCCTCCACAGAGGAACCTATACAGAGATGTGATGCTGGAAACCTACAGCAACTTGGTCTCTGTAGGTAAGAATGGCTTCCTCATGTAATTTTGCTTTGTTTGTGATTATTCTGTCCAACCGAACACCTTTCCTTTCTCAAGATGGAAACTTGCTAGGCCTCTGAACTGATTGAAGAGTTTGATGTTAAATTCCAGGAATCAGAGTTCCTTTAGCCCTTTGCTTTCCTGACAAGGTGTATGTGAACTCAAAACCCAGCTGAATTGGTTTGACTACCATTGTGTCATGTGATACACCCTTGATTTTGGAGCCCAAGAAAATAGTCTGTCAGTGTTTCCACTTTTCCTCATCTATTTGCCATGAAATGAGGGCAAATTGATCTTAGTTTTTGGATGTTGAGTTTTAAACCAGCTTTTCACCCTTATCAAGAGGCTCTTTATCTTTAGTCCCTCTTCACTCAGTGCTATATTTTCAGTCTTGTAACATATATGTCTTTTTCTTTATGAGTAGTGCTTTTCATGTCTTGTTTTTGAATTTTTTCCCTACTCTAAGCTTACAAAAACATTTTTCTGTATTATTTTCCAGATACTTCACTGTGTTACCTTTCACAATAGATTTACAATTTACCTGTAGCTGATTTTTATGTATGGTGAGACTTAGTGGTTAAATGTCATTTTTTGGCCCACATAGATAAACCAACTACATTTATTTGAAAATATGATCTTCTCCCTACTGTTTTACAGTTTCAACTTTATCATTACCCAGGTATCCCTACATATTTGGATTATCTTTTTAGTTCTTATGGACCATTTGTCTATCCTCATACCACATTGTCTTAAATATTGTATTATTTAGTATAATAGTTTCCCTACCATGACTTGTGATTCTTTTCCCCCCACAAAGTAGGTCTAACTTGATAGACACCCTGTATTGTCATCATTAGGAACTGGGAACCCAATCAGAAGTTCCCTTACATTTATTCCATCCTTATCACTCAGTGGTCAGCATTTTCAAATAAAAGAATATGCAATTACAGGGACTCATGACATTTGAGGATGTGGCTGTGGATTTTACCCAGGAGGAGTGGCAGTACCTGAACCCTCCACAGAGGAACCTATACAGAGATGTGATGCTGGAAACCTACAGCAACTTGGTCTCTGTAGGTAAGAATGGCTTCCTCATGTAATTTTGCTTTGTTTGTGATTATTCTGTCCAACCGAACACCTTTCCTTTCTCAAGATGGAAACTTGCTAGGCCTCTGAACTGATTGAAGAGTTTGATGTTAAATTCCAGGAATCAGAGTTCCTTTAGCCCTTTGCTTTCCTGACAAGGTGTATGTGAACTCAAAACCCAGCTGAATTGGTTTGACTACCATTGTGTCATGTGATACACCCCTTGTACTACCCCACCCTCGACCTTCCTTTTTCTCAGAGGTTCTTGAAGACCAAGGAGGTCATTTCTCATTAACAGGGCAGCAGGTTACCAAACCAGATCTCATCCTCAAATTGGAGGTAGGAGAGCCATGCCTGCCTGAAGGAAATATTCCAGTTTGGAGTTTTCCAGGTAAGTGGCATTGACCCAGGCTATGGGGACAAAAGATCCCAGCTTGTCAGTCAGGGGTGAGGACCTGTTAAATGACTTTCAGGAACATCTCGGGGATGGTTGTTGGAGGACAGGGACATGAATACCTAAGACTGACACCCTCTCCCCTCTCCAACACTCACTAGGCCCTCTCCTTAAGATGGTGTTCACCCATAAGTTTCTGCACAGCTCCATTCCTGTATAATGGTGTTCTGTAAATGGCAGTCCCTTGTCTCAAACCCTGCCTCTTCTATCATTCTCATTTCCCACTGCTCATCTGGAGCCAGGCCCATATTAGTCACAGACCTAGACACTAATGGTCTAATCCTGGATTGGATTACCTGATTCTGTCCAGTTTAGATAATCCTATCAGATTTGCTCTCCTAAAGCATCTTGATTCTCTTTAAAAATAGCTTTATCAAGATGTAATTCACATATAGTAAAACTCATGCTTTTGAAGTGAAACTCAAAAACTCAGTTATTGGGGCTTCCCTGGTAGTCCAGTGGGTAAGGACACCGCCTTGCAGTGCAAGGGGCGCCAGTTCGATCCCTGGCCTGGGAAGATCCCACGTGCCGCGGAGTGGCTGGACCGATGTGTCCAATTACCAAGCCGGAGCTCTGGAGCGCATGTGCCCAGAGCCGGTGCTCTGTGACAACACAGGCCACTATGATGGGAGGCCCACACGGGCCAAAGAACAAAGATGGATGAAAATGGATAAATGAAAGACCAATAGAAGTGGCCCGCCCATACCCCTCCCTCCTCAATCCGCCCCCTCCCCCCCCAAAAAAACTCAGTTATTTTTAGTATATTCACAGAATATACTATGTAACCCCACTATCTAATTCTAGAACATTATCACCCCTCTAAGAAACCCCTGTCCCTTATCAGTCACTCTCCATCCCCTAACCCCCCCCCCCCCCCATCCTCTGGCAAGCAATAACCTAATTTCTATCTACACTTTAATAAAGCTATTTTTAAAGAGAGAACCAAGATGCTTTAGGAGAGCAAATCTGATTAGCTGGAATGGTTCCAGAAAGAGGGATTGCCCTCCATCTCCTACTGTTACAGTAGCTTGAACAACATGGGTTTGAACTGTAAGAGGTCCACTTTTATGCATTTTTCAGTGCTAATAATACCATGCTAGATGATCTGTGGTGGACTGTATCCACGGATGTGGGAGCACAGACTTGGAGGAAGAACTGCCTATATGGAGGGCCAATAAGTTACACTTGGATTTTTCAACTGTGCAGAGGGTCAGTGCCCCTAACCACTATGTTGTTCAACAGTCAACTGTATTTGGTTATATATGAGTTACATATACTTTTCCATTTATTTACCAGTTTTCAAAATGAGTTGGTTTTGTTGCATCATTCAGAGGTGCCTAATAGGTCTTTTTTGAGTATTATTTATGGACTTAGGGATTTAAACACTTTTATGTTTTGACAGACTGCTCTATCTCTGGCCAGTGGAAAACCGCCTTAAGTTGGGTCCTGAGTCTTTGATAACTTTCTTGCTTTCTGTTGTTACAAGATGTTCCAGACTCATATTATGTATTTCCTGTATCTGCCCTGAAATCAGTCATTTCTCCAAGGAGCTTTGGTTCTTTTTAGTGGTAAATAATGTTTTGTGGCCACAATTTGGATGTTAGGGAATTGTTTCTAGACTTTTTTCATTATTGTAGTTAGAAACTATGTAAAAAAGTTTTTTAAGGGCTTCCCCTGGTGGTCCAGTGGGTAGGGACACCGCCTTGCAGTGCAAGGGGCGCCGGTTTGATCCCTGGCCTGGGAAGATCCCACGTGCTGCGGAGCAGCTGGACTGATGTGTCCAATCACCGCGCCGGAGCTCTGGGGTGCATGTGCCCAGAGCTGGCGCTCTGCAACGACAGAGGCCACCGTGATGGGAGGCCCACAGGAGCCAAGGAACAAAGACGGATGAAAATAGAGAAGTGAAGGACCAATAGAAGTGGCCCACCCATCCCCCTCCCTCTCCACTCCACCCCCCAAAAAGATAAATAAAATAAATGTTTAAAAAAAAAGTTTTTTAAGAGAAAATACATCATGTATTCAAATATATATTTCCAAATCAAATTTTGGACTTAAAAAGCTTTTAATTTATTAATTTTATGTCTGATGGTAGTATTGTTAGTATTATTCTGAGACTGCTGAATGTGTTTAGTGGGTTAATTCAGTTGACCTAATCGTGTTGGTGCCATTGAGAATCAAGACATTTTAGCATGGCTGTTAGGAAATACAGATGAAGTGACACTTAAAACTATTAGGAAATCCTTTTATTTTCAGTTTTGCTTTATGATTATATAAAATATTTGTAAAATATTTACTTGGTTCCAAAATCAAATCTAGAAAACAAGATATATTCAGAGATGTTCAGCCTCTTTCCCTCTCCATCTTACTCTCTCCCTTCCTTACCCCATAGGTAACTGTTTATTAAAATTTAAAAGTTTATCCTTCTTTTGTTTTTTATAGTATGAGCCTATATTATTTTAAATATATACTTATATATGTTTCCTCTTTAGAAAAATGATAGCCTACTATGCATATTTTTATTTGCCTTTTTTTCCAGTTAATTCAAGAACATGTTAAATATCCAGAGATAGTCCTTTTTTTTTTTTTTTTTGCCGCTAAGTCATCGTTTATTTTTCATCCATCTTTATTCTTTGGCATGTGTGGGCCTCCCATTGCAGTGGCCCGCTCTCCAGAGTGCTGGCTAGTAATAAATGGACACACCGGCCCAGCCGCTCCTAGCCATACGGGATCTTCCCAGGCCAGGGATCAAACCAGTGCCTCTTGCACTGCAAGACAGACTCTACCCACTGGACCATGAAGGAAGCCCCCTTATTTCTTTTTATGGTAATGTAATCATCTTAATTATAATAGAAGTAGCTGTTATTATAGCAGTTGTTATTCTTGTTCTACTAAACATTTGAGGTACTGTACAGGCCCTGTTATAATTAATTTAATCCTGCAGACATACATTTTTGTGGGTACTGTTATAATTCCTGTTTTTCAGATGTGAAAGTAAGATACAAATAGATTAACTAACTACCTAAGGTCACAGAGCACGTAAAAATCTGGTCCAGGGTTTAATGCTGAGTTAGAGACCTTCCAGCCCTAGTGACATGTGCTGTGTTGCTTCTTACCACCTAAGGAAGTTCAGATTCAGCAGATCCTTGGTGGAGCTTGGATCCCATCAAATGTGTTTTGTAAAAGCTTTTCTTTATGATGTTCACTCCCAGTTAAGAACTAGTGCTTTACTATGGAAAGAAAGGAAGTCACAGGAAGAAAAGCCACAGCTGCCTGATCAATTTAAAAATGAATTACTATTTTTTTTTTAATGCTATTTTATATTGTTTTATTTTTAATTTTTATTTTTATTGTACTCTTTACTTTTACAGAGTTTTGTTGTTTATAGATATGATCCCAGATTAGTCATATGTATATCCCCCCCATCCCACCCCTCCAGACCATCACACAGTACAATGACAATAGCTATTTTTTCCACAAATGATAGTATAGGTTTTCATGCTTCTTCCTTTATGCCTCCCACCCACTGTTCATTCCCCACAATGTCCCTATGTCTAGTCTCCATGTCTGTTTTTTCATTACTTAACTTAAAATGCAGCATTACTGTTAAATATTGCTGTTAAATCTAAATGGTATAGGAGTAGTTATTATACTTTTCTTTTTTTTTGCCGCTAAGTCATCGTTTATTTTTCATCCATCTTTATTCTTTGGCATGTGTGGGCCTCCCATTGCAGTGGCCCGCTCTCCAGAGTGCTGGCTAGTAATAAATGGACACACCGGCCCAGCCGCTCCTAGCCATACGGGATCTTCCCAGGCCAGGGATCAAACCAGTGCCTCTTGCACTGCAAGACAGACTCTACCCACTGGACCATGAAGGAAGCCCCCTTATTTCTTTTTATGGTAATGTAATCATCTTAATTATAATAGAAGTAGCTGTTATTATAGCAGTTGTTATTCTTGTTCTACTAAACATTTGAGGTACTGTACAGGCCCTGTTATAATTAATTTAATCCTGCAGACATACATTTTTGTGGGTACTGTTATAATTCCTGTTTTTCAGATGTGAAAGTAAGATACAAATAGATTAACTAACTACCTAAGGTCACAGAGCACGTAAAAATCTGGTCCAGGGTTTAATGCTGAGTTAGAGACCTTCCAGCCCTAGTGACATGTGCTGTGTTGCTTCTTACCACCTAAGGAAGTTCAGATTCAGCAGATCCTTGGTGGAGCTTGGATCCCATCAAATGTGTTTTGTAAAAGCTTTTCTTTATGATGTTCACTCCCAGTTAAGAACTAGTGCTTTACTATGGAAAGAAAGGAAGTCACAGGAAGAAAAGCCACAGCTGCCTGATCCATTTAAAAATGCATTACTCTTTTTTTTTTAATGCTATTTTATATTGTTTTATTTTTAATTTTTATTTTTATTGTACTCTTTACTTTTACAGAGTTTTGTTGTTTATAGATATGATCCCAGATTAGTCATATGTATATCCCCCCCATCCCACCCCTCCAGACCATCACACAGTACAATGACAATAGCTATTTTTTCCACAAATGATAGTATAGGTTTTCATGCTTCTTCCTTTATGCCTCCCACCCACTGTTCATTCCCCACAATGTCCCTATGTCTAGTCTCCATGTCTGTTTTTTCATTACTTAACTTAAAATGCAGCATTACTGTTAAATATTGCTGTTAAATCTAAATGGTATAGGAGTAGTTATTATACTTTTCTTTCAGCTCTTCTGTATGTTTGAAATTTTTCATATCAAATTTTAGGAAAAGGTAAGAAGAAAATTAAACTACAAAAAATAAAAATTCAACATATGTGCAAAAAGTATTTACTGAGCAAGATACCATTAATTTTAAGACATACAACTCAGAAAGAACATTTGCCACCATTTATGTCATGTCATTGATTGTAAACTGAATCTAGATTCACAGGTATTAAAATATGGAGTAATAGGTACCTTGTAATTAATGAATTATGGTATACTAACGGCAAGGTTTTGCGAATTTTACCTGTCTAAATGAGTGGTATAGATAACTGACTACTTTAGAAGTTAACGAAAGTTAGTTATATAAGAAGATCAGAGTAAGCTTCTTTGAAAAGACTAAACTGCTTGTTGAAAGTTGTCTAGATTATGAATTAGCAAAACAGAGGACTTGCCGACGTGGGTGATGGAACATAAGGAAGGGTTTGGAATTAATAACAGATGGGGTTTTTAGTGAAAATAGTATAGGCAGAAGTAGAAGTTGGTATTGAAGAACTATGAATGCAGACTTGGATGAATGCAAAGATGAATCCAAATTGGACACAGATTATTAGGCTTCTTTGTTTTTATAAGATCAGTTATTCTAGATCTTTCTCTCATTTACTGCAAATGTGGATTTCAGGATTGTTGAAAGATTTGAGTTCATGAGTCAGTGTTGTATTTCTGTCTAGGTGGAAGTAGTATGTCAGGAACAGTTAAGAGTTCATATGATAAATCAGGATAGAGAGTGACAGGGTCCCCAAAGTGATGTAAAAGTAGAAGTAAGAAAGACTGAGGTGTTAGGATGAGATTGTTCTTGGTAACAAAAAGGCTAACAAGTAGGAGTTTAGTAAAAGAACAAGCTTTGATGGTTAAGATTCTGTCTCCATGAACTTTCAGTGTTAGCTTTCATATGTCAGGACATTTCTAAAGGTACTGTTAAATATTGCTGTTAAATCTAAATGGTATAGGAGTAGTTATTATACTTTTCTTTCAGCTCTTCTGTATGTTTGAAATTTTTCATATCAAATTTTAGGAAAAGGTAAGAAGAAAATTAAACTACAAAAAATAAAAATTCAACATATGTGCAAAAAGTATTTACTGAGCAAGATACCATTAATTTTAAGACATACAACTCAGAAAGAACATTTGCCACCATTTATGTCATGTCATTGATTGTAAACTGAATCTAGATTCACAGGTATTAAAATATGGAGTAATAGGTACCTTGTAATTAATGAATTATGGTATACTAACGGCAAGGTTTTGCGAATTTTACCTGTCTAAATGAGTGGTATAGATAACTGACTACTTTAGAAGTTAACGAAAGTTAGTTATATAAGAAGATCAGAGTAAGCTTCTTTGAAAAGACTAAACTGCTTGTTGAAAGTTGTCTAGATTATGAATTAGCAAAACAGAGGACTTGCCGACGTGGGTGATGGAACATAAGGAAGGGTTTGGAATTAATAACAGATGGGGTTTTTAGTGAAAATAGTATAGGCAGAAGTAGAAGTTGGTATTGAAGAACTATGAATGCAGACTTGGATGAATGCAAAGATGAATCCAAATTGGACACAGATTATTAGGCTTCTTTGTTTTTATAAGATCAGTTATTCTAGATCTTTCTCTCATTTACTGCAAATGTGGATTTCAGGATTGTTGAAAGATTTGAGTTCATGAGTCAGTGTTGTATTTCTGTCTAGGTGGAAGTAGTATGTCAGGAACAGTTAAGAGTTCATATGATAAATCAGGATAGAGAGTGACAGGGTCCCCAAAGTGATGTAAAAGTAGAAGTAAGAAAGACTGAGGTGTTAGGATGAGATTGTTCTTGGTAACAAAAAGGCTAACAAGTAGGAGTTTAGTAAAAGAACAAGCTTTGATGGTTAAGATTCTGTCTCCATGAACTTTCAGTGTTAGCTTTCATATGTCAGGACATTTCTAAAGGTCTGTTCCATAATGGCAAAGTATAAAGGTGGTTTGTTGTACTTCTTTCTAGAAGAAGCCTGCCCGGCTGATGAACAGATTGAGAGACAGCATCAAGATGACCAAGATAAATATCTGATGCAAGTTGGATTCCCTAATAAGAAAATAATTACCACTAAGAGTGACTTTGACTATAATGAATTTGGAAACATATTTTATCTGAGTACAAACCTTTTTGCTTCAATACAAAGACCCCATAAGTATGAGTCATTTGGATATAATATGGTAGATAATTTAGACTTGCATAGTAGAAGCTCTGTGGGAAAGAAACATGATAATGGATGTGCAAAATTATTCTTCCATACTGAGTATGAGAAAACAACTCCTGGAGTGAAACCCTATGGATATAGAGAGTGTGGGAAGACCCTCAGGCAAAAGAAGGGTCTTAGTCTACATCAGAGAATTAAAAATGGAGAGAAACCCTTTGAATGTACTGCATGTAGGAAAACCTTCAGCAAAAAGTCACACCTCATTGTACATTGGAGAACTCACACAGGAGAGAAACCCTTTGGATGTACAGAATGTGGAAAGGCCTTTAGCCAAAAATCTCAGCTTATTATACACCTGAGAACACATACAGGAGAGCGACCCTTTGAGTGTCCAGAGTGTGGAAAAGCTTTCAGAGAAAAATCAACCGTCATTATACATTACAGGACTCATACAGGAGAGAAACCTTATGAATGTAATGAATGTGGAAAAGCCTTCACTCAGAAGTCTAACCTCATTGTCCATCAGAAAACCCACACAGGAGAAAAAACTTATGAATGCACCAAATGTGGGGAATCTTTCGTACAGAAGCTTGATCTAATTATACATCATAGTACTCATACAGGAAAGAAACCCCATGAATGTAATGCATGTAAGAAAACTTTCAGTGATAAGTCAACTCTCATTATACATCAGCGAACTCATACAGGAGAGAAACCTCATAAATGTATGGAATGTGGGAAGTCTTTCAATGAGAAGTCAACCCTCATTGTGCATCAGCGAACTCATACAGGAGAGAAACCCTATGAATGTGATGTGTGTGGGAAAACTTTCACCCAAAAGTCAAACCTTGGTGTACATCAAAGAACTCATTCAGGAGAGAAACCCTTTGAATGTAATGAATGTGAAAAAGCATTCTCTCAGAAATCCTATCTCATGCTACACCAGAGAGGTCATACGGGAGAGAAGCCCTATGAATGCAATGAATGTGAAAAAGCATTTTCCAAGAAATCATATCTCATCATACATCAAAGAACACATACAGAAGAAAAACCTTATAAATGTAATAAATGTGGAAAAGCTTTCAGAGAAAAGTCAAAGCTCATTATACATCAGAGAATTCATACAGGAGAGAAACCCTATGAATGTGATGTGTGTGGGAAAACTTTCACCCAAAAGTCAAACCTTGGTGTACATCAAAGAACTCATTCAGGAGAGAAACCCTTTGAATGTAATGAATGTGAAAAAGCATTCTCTCAGAAATCCTATCTCATGCTACACCAGAGAGGTCATACGGGAGAGAAGCCCTATGAATGCAATGAATGTGAAAAAGCATTTTCCAAGAAATCATATCTCATCATACATCAAAGAACACATACAGAAGAAAAACCTTATAAATGTAATAAATGTGGAAAAGCTTTCAGAGAAAAGTCAAAGCTCATTATACATCAGAGAATTCATACAGGAGAGAAACCCTATGAATGTCCTGTATGTTGGAAAGCTTTCAACCAGAAGTCACGGCTCATAATACATCAGCGAACACACACGGGAGAGAAACCGTATGCATGCACCGAGTGTGGCAGAGCCTTTAGAGAAAAATCAACATTCACTGTTCATCAGAGAACTCATACTGGAGAGAAACCCTATAAGTGTACAGAATGTGGAAAAGCCTTTACTCAAAAATCAAATCAAATAGTACATCAGAGAACACATACAGGAAAGAAAGCCCATGGGAAAGGCCATTCTTGGAAGTCCAAGCTCATTGCACATTAGAGAGTTGATGGTGCAGTTATGTTCACTGAAAGGAATTTTTGTCAATTTAATTAAACATTTCAAAAGTATGTTCTGACTTCTGATTTAAATATAGGGAGTAGTCAGCATTTTTTCTTTTCATCTCAGTCTTCAGCTACGAGGAGAAAAAGACAGACGTGTAATCTTTGTATAGGACAAAATTAGGAAATAGCCGAAACCCTGATGAGAGGGCTGCCAGAGGCAGAGGAATCAAACACCAGGGCAAGGAGATTTCAAAGGCTAGAGAGGAGTGGTCAGGGCTGCAAATGTGAGATAGCACTGTAGGGATTGTAAGCTGAGTTCTTAGGCTGTACCCCAAAGGCAAAACCATATAGAGACATAACAATGATAATAAAACATGGACAGATGGGATGTTTCCTCGACCCATTTGGAAGTCTCAGGAGAGACAGGCAGTGGCCTCGATGAGGAAGTGCTCAGACAAGTCATATTTGCAGAAAGTAGTCTATACTGGAGAGAAAAACAGTTGGCAGGGGTTGGGGAAAGAGAAGGGAGTGTTCTTGTGAAGAACCTAACAGCTGCCCCTATTTACTGACTGTGGATAATTCAAATCTGAAAGAACTACCAAATGGAATAAAAAATTCAGTTAGAAAAACTCTGATTTGCCTAGAATGTGGCCCCATTTCTTCCCCTACATGAAATTCCAGCAAACAGCAAGTCCAGGAAAAAATCTTACTCCACGAGGAATGACTCCAAAGAGTCAAAGCCACCAACACACATGGCTTTTGAGCCAGCAATTCCACGTCTAGGAATGTATATATTCATGCATGTACAAAAAGATGAATGTACAGAGGTATTCAGTGATGTATTATTTGTGGAAACAAAAGCTTGGAAGATTTCCGCATGGCTTCTGAAATCCTGGAATGTTCATACAGCAACCTCTTAGGAAAGACAAAAAAAGAATAAAGAAAACGTGGACACTATTTGTGTAGTGATGTGGGATAATCTCCAACATACATTATTAGGTGAAAAAAACAAGGAACAGGATAGTGAGCATAAAATGCTACCATTTGTATATAAAAAAAGAGAACAAATGGTAAATACATAATTGAGTGTATATGCATAAACTGTCTCTGAAAAGATACACAAGAAACTGGGAACCCTGGGAAAGGGAAGGGGAAGTGGGTGGCTGGAGGGAAAGAATTGAGAGACAACTGTCTATCTTTTCAGAACTTTTGAAAATTGTACTACGTGGATGTACTACCGTCTCAAAAAATAAAACTTTCTAAACAACACATTTTGTCCTATTACTGTTTTAATGAAGTTAGGCTCTAGATACAGGATTTCATAACATTTAAATACAGATATGCTTAAGGTGGAGATTAGGGCTTCTCAGGTGGCTCAGTGGTAAAAAAAAAAATCTGGCTACCAATGCAGTAGATGTGGATTTGATCCCTAGGTCTGGAAAATCCCCTGGAGAAGGAGATGGCAACTCACTCCAGTATTCTTACATGGAAAAATCCCATGGACAGAGGAGCCTGATGGGCTGCAGTCCAGGGCAATGCAAAGAGTTGGACACAGCTGGACGACTGAGCCACGTACGCACAAAACAGAAACAGACTCACAGACATAAAGAATAGACTTGCGGTTGCCAAGGAGGAGCGCCGAGGGGGAGGGATGGCCTGGGAGTTTGGGATTAGTAGATGCACACTATTACATTTAGCATAGATAAACAACAAGGTCTGACTCTGTAGCACAGGGAACGATACTCAATATTCTGTAATAAACCATGATGCAAAAGAATATGAAAAAGAGCTTATGACTGAATCACTTTGCTATGCAGAAATTAGCACAACATTGTAAATCAAAAAAATTGTCATCTTCCTGCTAAGAGAAAATATTCCTAGGGTTTCAGGCCCATCAAAGGTCACCCTTAAGTGGGATGGGGAGGAGCAGTCAGGTCTTGCCATTTCAGGTTGATCTTGGACTCCTGCTTCCTGGGGCCCGGATGGCAATCTGATGGGATGGGCTGTGTGGGTAATTGGAGGTGAGTGAGGCAGGGACCCAGAGGGGAAGGGGTAGGGATGAACAGCAGAATGTGGATAAATGGACTAGAATTGGGGGAGACACTAGAGTGATGAAGGGCTGAGTGTGGGAATGGGTTGATGAGGGGCAGAGTCAGGGTGAACAGGGAAGGGCAGAAAGAAATGGAAGTATCCAACAGAGTGAGTTACTGGAGAAGAAACAGTTGAGTATAAGCAATACCAGGGAGAATGGGAGTAGTTTGAGCAGACTAGGGGTGGAGGTTGGAAATGTGGACAGACTGGAGTAAACTGGGAAGTGTATGAGGCAGTGGAATGACAGTGGTGAATGGGGCAGACTGAAGGCCAGTGAGGCTCGTGGCAAAATGGGGCAGAGCATTAGTAAGTGCACAGAGGAAGAGTGCAGGTGGGCAACACACAGCAGCCAACCAGATCAGGCGAGGGCCAAGGGCTATGTATGGTGAGAGAGGGGGATCTGGGGAGTTGGGCTGTAGGGTCTCAAGAGTCTCAGTGATGCAGGAACTCGTGTTGGTGATGAGGAGTTGGTGAGAACTGTGTGGAGGAAGTGGGAGGTGGTCTCAGAGGAGCTTCCCCAGGCTCCCGTTGGTGACCACAGGTATATGGGATGTGGACACACAGCTCAATGAACATTCTCTCCATGTTAAGAACAAAGAGGGCCAGGTCCTCTGACAAGCATATCCCTGACACCGCCCCCAAATCGACTGGTATTCACATTCCTATCTTTCAGTAACTCTTGTTTCTTCCATAACATACACTATTTATTCTCTTTAATGCATCTGACAAACCACTAACTTACCTGCTAACTATATTTAACACATCTTAGGAGTTCTGCCTGTATCTCAAAAACTGCTAGCTTACTCATCACCTGTACTTTGCACATCTTATGCTCATATTTCAAGCTCCTAGCATACTATCTATGCTTAATACTTCTTAGGAGCTTCCTCCATCACATGTGGTTTTTTTGTCCTTCAGAAGTGATAAAGCAGTAGAGAAAATCAAGTTCTTTGAAAAGGTTAGTAAAGTGAGATCCTGGACTGATCAAGGGAAAACACAGATTTTCAAATCAGGAATGATATGGTAGCTATCACTACAGATTTTATTAATATAAACATCAAAGAATTATGAAAAATCTCTGCCTGTAAAGTTGATAAAAGTCTTAGTTGCTCAGTTGTGTCTGACTCTTCGTGACCCCATGGGTTGTAGCCCACCAGGCTGCTCTGTCCATTGGATTCTTCAGGCAAGAATACTGGAGTGGGTTGCCATGCCCCTCTCCAGGGGATCTTGCTGACCCAGGGGATCAAACCTGGGTATCCTGCATTGCAGGCAGATTCTTTACTGTCTGAGTTGCCAGTAAAGTTGATAATTTAATGTAATTAATAAAGGAGAAAATATAATGACCTCTATAGATGCAAAGGATCTCATAAACTCAGCCTCCTTTTCTAATATAAATTATTAGCAAAGTAGGACTAGAAGAGAATTTCCTGAAGTCTGATAAAGGCTACATGAATAAGATTAATTACTGCAAAACTTGTCTTCGCTATGCCATGTATGGTGAGAGAGGGGATCTGGGAGTTGGGCTGTAGGGTCTCAAGAGTCTCAGTGATGCAGGAACTCGTGTTGGTGATGAGGAGTTGGTGAGAACTGTGTGGAGGAAGTGGGAGGTGGTCTCAGAGGAGCTTCCCCAGGCTCCCGTTGGTGACCACAGGTATATGGGATGTGGACACACAGCTCAATGAACATTCTCTCCATGTTAAGAACAAAGAGGGCCAGGTCCTCTGACAAGCATATCCCTGACACCGCCCCCAAATCGACTGGTATTCACATTCCTATCTTTCAGTAACTCTTGTTTCTTCCATAACATACACTATTTATTCTCTTTAATGCATCTGACAAACCACTAACTTACCTGCTAACTATATTTAACACATCTTAGGAGTTCTGCCTGTATCTCAAAAACTGCTAGCTTACTCATCACCTGTACTTTGCACATCTTATGCTCATATTTCAAGCTCCTAGCATACTATCTATGCTTAATACTTCTTAGGAGCTTCCTCCATCACATGTGGTTTTTTTGTCCTTCAGAAGTGATAAAGCAGTAGAGAAAATCAAGTTCTTTGAAAAGGTTAGTAAAGTGAGATCCTGGACTGATCAAGGGAAAACACAGATTTTCAAATCAGGAATGATATGGTAGCTATCACTACAGATTTTATTAATATAAACATCAAAGAATTATGAAAAATCTCTGCCTGTAAAGTTGATAAAAGTCTTAGTTGCTCAGTTGTGTCTGACTCTTCGTGACCCCATGGGTTGTAGCCCACCAGGCTGCTCTGTCCATTGGATTCTTCAGGCAAGAATACTGGAGTGGGTTGCCATGCCCCTCTCCAGGGGATCTTGCTGACCCAGGGGATCAAACCTGGGTATCCTGCATTGCAGGCAGATTCTTTACTGTCTGAGTTGCCAGTAAAGTTGATAATTTAATGTAATTAATAAAGGAGAAAAATATAATGACCTCTATAGATGCAAAGGATCTCATAAAACTCAGCCTCCTTTTCTAATATAAATTATTAGCAAAGTAGGACTAGAAGAGAATTTCCTGAAGTCTGATAAAGGCTACATGAAAAGAAACTGCAAAGACTTAATGGTGACATGGTCAAAACTTGTCTTCTGCTATGCCCACTCCAATTAAGCAATGTACTGGAGGCCTTGGTCAGGGAAATACAGCAAGAAAAAGAGTAATGATTAGAAAGGAATAAATAAAACTCAATGTACAGATGACATGTACACACAGAAAATCCCATAGGACATACAGATACATTCTGAAGAAGTGAATTTAGCATACTTGCTAAATATAACCTCAAATTACAGAAAGTGTATTGGCAACAAACAACTAGAAAACAGACACCACAGCTTCAATTCTGTGAAACAGAAAACTGATGGAGCCATAAAATAGAGTTTCTTGGAAGGCGTTTAAATTTGGATGGGGTGGAATCTGAATGTAAAACATAGGGAGAAAACACCTGGAAGTTTCTCACAAGGATTAGAGAAGGAAGTAGAAGAAATGAAAGTCACAAAGGTAAGGGTAGATCTTTAAATGTTGGGAACTGATGACACTGGAGAGTGGGAACATGAAACGGCCAGGGAAGGAGAGAATGACCTAGAAAAGTTCATTCCAGCTGAAGGAGGCACACAGCATGCAGGCAGTGTTCTTTATTCTTTTTATAGGCTGATTTTGGAAAAGGAAATGGCAACCCACTCCAGTATTCTTGCCTGGAGAATTGCATGGAGAGAGGAACCTGACAGGCTACAGTCTGTGGGGTTGCAAAGAGTCGGACACGAGTGAAGTAACTAAGCAGCAGCAGGCTGAGGTTTTTCTTTTTAAATTTTGACTGCACTGGGTCTTTGCTGCAGCACACGTGCTCCAGAGTGCACAGGCATGAGGACTTGGCTGCTCCACAGCATGAGGGATCCTAGTTCTCTAACCAGGGGTTGAACCCAAGTCTCCTACATTGGAAGATGGACTTTTAACCACTGGACCACCAGGGAAGTCCCAGGGTTCTTTCTCAAAGCTAAGCAAAGAGTAGGGAAAGACACGTGGAGAGGTCATTTAATCTAAGGAACTCATAGCCATGTCCTACCTCCTCTCCTTTGAGGAAGACTGGTGGCATGTCTATGGCATGCCAAAGGAGCTTCTTCGTCACCAGCCAGAATCTTCCAGCCACCATCCCCAAGCTTTCTAGTTCTCACTCACTTATCCAATTTTAGATTTTTCTCTCTACCATCCAATGCTTTTCTTTCCCAAACATGAAGATGTGTGGTAACATGATACCCTGGTAAGGGGACATGATTCAGGATTTAAGGCACCTGCTTGGGCTTGGGGGTCTCTGAAGACTGAGGAAGGGGCAGCTTCAGTGACTACAAAACAACACTGCTCAGTTTTATCCTGACAAGGGCTGGCCATTTCCCTTGGGAGGTGAGAGAACAAACACCCCCTCCAGGGTCTAAAAGGGATGAGAACATTTCACTTGTGAAAATTTTCAGCACTTCAGGGGTAAGAAGATCCCACATATCTTTTCCTCATCACCCAAAAGGATGGTGTTTCTTCCCAAAGCAGTCCCTGTACATGGAGGTGGCCAGAGGAGGTGATGGCAGGGGTCCCAAGTTTGGCACATGGGGCAGCAGGCCCTACTGGTTGATTATTCAAATTTATTGAAGTCTGGGACAGTAGTCCAGTCCCCCTAGCCCAAGTGGTTTTACCTGTTAGCAATGTAATCTGCTGCTTTAATATAGCATTCTTTCTACCAGCCCCATTTCTTATAGTTACAGAGGAGATGAAATCTCCAATGTCATCATCTTTTGCCCAATGTCATGATCTTATCTGTACTTGGTACTCAGTTTCTCTAATCCTCATTAGGTGGCAGCCTGATTTGTGTGGCAACAGGGGAAAACTTGGGTTAGGCCAGATGCAGCATCCACACAGACCAAGGCATTTTTTAGAACCCTTGCTCAGGAGAAGGGAGTCAATATTACCAACTTGCCAATCCTTAACCACTTGGGAACTTCAGTGGATGGCCCCAGGTCCCTTTGACAGCTGCCTTGGGCATTGTGTAGAATACACAAGGCATGCTGTTACTGCACTAACCAAGTCTCTGCATTTCAAGGGCAGTCCAGCATCTTTGAGAATATGCCATTCTGCCTGGGTGCTATGGTAATAGCTCTTCCTGGCCACTCAGTCTGTTGTATCTACTGAAGGGTCAGTTACTAGGTCACATACCCGAGCTAGGGCATCAGCTTTCTGATTACCAGGGTGTTAGTGCCTTGTGAGCTGGGATGTGGAAGACAGTAAGGATGGACTCAGGCTCTTGCAGGTGAGTCCAAATGTCTTTTCATATATCCTGACTCCACAAGGGCTTATTCATGATCATCCACCCCTCAGCGTTCCACTGGGCAAGTCCTAGGGTTAACACCTTTTGTCGTTCAGTCCCTCAACCATGTCCAACTCTTTGCTACCTGAGGAAGGGCAGCTTCAGTGACTACAAAACAACACTGCTCAGTTTTATCCTGACAAGGGCTGGCCATTTCCCTTCGGAGGTGAGAGAACAAACACCCCCTCCAGGGTCTAAAAGGGATGAGAACATTTCACTTGTGAAAATTTTCAGCACTTCAGGGGTAAGAAGATCCCACATATCTTTTCCTCATCACCCAAAAGGATGGTGTTTCTTCCCAAAGCAGTCCCTGTACATGGAGGTGGCCAGAGGAGGTGATGGCAGGGGTCCCAAGTTTGGCACATGGGGCAGCAGGCCCTACTGGTTGATTATTCAAATTTATTGAAGTCTGGGACAGTAGTCCAGTCCCCCTAGCCCAAGTGGTTTTACCTGTTAGCAATGTAATCTGCTGCTTTAATATAGCATTCTTTCTACCAGCCCCATTTCTTATAGTTACAGAGGAGATGAAATCTCCAATGTCATCATCTTTTGCCCAATGTCATGATCTTATCTGTACTTGGTACTCAGTTTCTCTAATCCTCATTAGGTGGCAGCCTGATTTGTGTGGCAACAGGGGAAAACTTGGGTTAGGCCAGATGCAGCATCCACACAGACCAAGGCATTTTTTAGAACCCTTGCTCAGGAGAAGGGAGTCAATATTACCAACTTGCCAATCCTTAACCACTTGGGAACTTCAGTGGATGGCCCCAGGTCCCTTTGACAGCTGCCTTGGGCATTGTGTAGAATACACAAGGCATGCTGTTACTGCACTAACCAAGTCTCTGCATTTCAAGGGCAGTCCAGCATCTTTGAGAATATGCCATTCTGCCTGGGTGCTATGGTAATAGCTCTTCCTGGCCACTCAGTCTGTTGTATCTACTGAAGGGTCAGTTACTAGGTCACATACCCGAGCTAGGGCATCAGCTTTCTGATTACCAGGGTGTTAGTGCCTTGTGAGCTGGGATGTGGAAGACAGTAAGGATGGACTCAGGCTCTTGCAGGTGAGTCCAAATGTCTTTTCATATATCCTGACTCCACAAGGGCTTATTCATGATCATCCACCCCTCAGCGTTCCACTGGGCAAGTCCTAGGGTTAACACCTTTTGTCGTTCAGTCCCTTAGACATGCCCAACTCTTTGCGACCTTATGGACTGCAGTATGCCAGGCTTCCCTGTCCTTCACCATCTCCCAGAGCAGCCCCTTTAGAAAAGCCCAGTGGTCAATACAAAGGGCTAACAACCAGGCGTCATGAGTGATTGCTAGCCAAACAGCTGTGAGTTCAGCTCACTGAGCTCTTCCCCAAAAGCATATGATTTAGTCAGTCTGGAGCAAGGCCAAGCAATCTGTTATTTCTACTATACTCAACTATATTGCCCTCATGTCAACAGCAAATTAAACCAATATCCTGTGTGTTGATATCCACTTAATGACACCAGTCATTTAAAAAAAAAATCAAGGACATTTTTTCTCTGGGAAAAAAAAAATCCTATTTCCTGTTTTCAGGCAACTGTATACCAGGCACCAGCTGGAATTTCCCCACTCCCACTCTATTTTATTTTTTTGTTATATTTATTTATCTTTTGGGGGGTGGGGTGGGGAGGGAGGGGGACGGGCGGGCCACTTCTATTGGTCTTTCATTTCTCTATTTTCATCCGTCTTTGTTCTTTGGCTCCTGTGGGCCTCCCATCGTAGTGGCCTCTGTTGTCACAGAGCACCAGCTCTGGGCACATGTGCTCCAGAGCTCCGGCTCGGTAATTGAACACATCAGTCCAGCCGCTCTGCGGCACGTGGGATCTTCCCAGGCCAGGGATCGAACCGGCGCCCCTTGCACTGCAAGATGGTATCCTTACCCACTGGCCCACCAGGGAAGCCCCCACTCCCACTTTATAAGCTGCAGGGCAAATCAGAGGAATAGGAATGGGGGCACCTGGAGAATCTACATACTCTTCGAGGCTTAGTAGCACCTGCAGTCTAAAGAGAGTGGGCTGGGCTTCCCTGATGGTCCAGTGGGTAAGGACACCGTCTTGCAGTGCAAGGGGCGCCGGTTCAATCCCTGGCCTGGGAAGATCCCATGTGCCGTGGAGTGGCTGGACCGATGTGTCCAATTACTGAGCCGGAGCTCTAGAGCGCATGTGCCCAGAGCCGGTGCTCTGCGACAACAGAGGCCACCCCGATGGGAGGCCTACACGGGCCAAAGAACAAAGATGGATGAAAAATGGACAAATGAGAGGCTTCCCCTGGTGGTCCAGTGGATAAGGACACCGCCTTGCAGTGCAAGGGGCGCCGGTTCGATCCCTGGCCTGGGAAGATCCCACGTGTAATGACCGAGCCAGAGCTCTGGAGCACATGCGCCCAGAGCTGGTGCTCTGCAACGACAGAGGCCACCGCGATGGGAGGCCCACAGGAGCCAAAGAACAAAGACGGAAGAAAATAGAGAAATGAAAGACCAATAGAAGTGGCCCGCCCGTTCCCCTCCCTCCCCACCCCTCTCAAATAAATAAATAAATAAATAAATAAATAAATAAATCTTTAAAAAAAAATAAAGAGAGTGGGCTGACAGGATGCTTCTTTGCTGCAAATAGGCATGCCAAGAGATGGGTCAGTGAAACATACTCTCAATCCACCCCTGGACAGGAAGGGAAGCTGTTCCTTGGTAAGAGGCTCTAGCTGGAGGAGCTCTGTGCACGCTGCTAGGAGCTGTTGTGTGGCAGGATGTTGGGTTTCTAACCCTCTTCCAGTCTGCTGGGAACAGACTCCTAGAGGTACGCTCTCTTTCTGTTATCTCTGCCATGGTACCCAACCCATCCTTTCCAGAGCTCAGGCACATCTATCTCAAATGGTAGCCCTGTTTGGGTAGTGCTCCGAGCTTTCATCTGCTTCACTAATATTTTTGCCTCTCAAAGGCAGATTGCTGCTCTAATCCCCAGTCCCATGTAGACTTGCCTGCACGAATCAGGCTAGCCACCTCTCCCCATTATTGCAAATGAGCTTTCCACAGAGTCACTCTTCTACTAACTACTCTAGGATCACTAGTTTGGCAGGGGGCAGTAGAAGCAGTATACATTTAGGACATCACATAATAATGAAAAGACCAGAGAGCCATGTCCACACAAATTAAACCAACAGTCCAAGAACTGGAACTCCTGACTGAATCTTAACCAGAGTTTAAGAACCATGGTGTTAGATAACCCCAGAGCCCTAAATTACTTATTGGTTGCTTGTCTGGGGATGGGGGTGGAGTCCTGCATACTTGCCAATACGTCTTTCTGCATGTGAGTAGATAACACCAAGTTTTACTGAAAGTCAGGGATATACACCATAGAGGCCATAATATCACTCTGACTAAACCGATTGAACAAATCAAGCTCTTCTTTCCTGATTGATTCTCCTGGGTTTCCCTACTAATTTGGCAGACTGGCTGTGAAGGGGCTTTGAAATCTCAGTTTGTGCCTTTATAGCATTCTGGGTCTTGAGGATGCTTTACACCAACTCCAAAGTCAGTTCAGAAATAACAATAAAGTTACTGCTATAACTTTAACAGTTAAGAAACAACATACATGGGCTTCCCTGGTGGTCCAGTGGGTAAGGACATCGCCTTGCAGTGCAAGGGGCGCTGGTTCAATCCCTGGCCTGGGAAGATACCACGTGCCGCGGAGCGGCTGGACCCATGTGTCCAATTATCGAGCTGGAGCTCTGGAGCGCATGCGCCCAGAGCCGGTGCTCTGCGACAACAAAGGCCACCGCGATGGGAGGCCCACACGGGCCAAAGAACAAAGATGGATGAAAATAGACAAATGAAAGACCAATAGAAGTGGCCCGCCCACCCCCTCCCTCCCCAGCCTGCCCCCCACCCCAAAAAAAGAAACAACATACAGGGACTTCCCTGGTGGTCTAGTGGTTGAGAATCCACCTGTCAATGTAGAGGACATGGATTCGATTCCTGGTCCGGGAAGTTTACACATGCTACGGAGCAACCAAAGCCCCATGCACCACAACTACTGCTTCACTAATATTTTTGCCTCTCAAAGAGTCCACCCAGTCCCATGTAGACTTGCCTGCACGAATCAGGCTAGCCACCTCTCCCATTATTGCAAATGAGCTTTCCACAGAGTCACTCTTCTACTAACTACTCTAGGATCACTAGTTTGGCAGGGGGCAGTAGAAGCAGTATACATTTAGGACATCACATAATAATGAAAAGACCAGAGAGCCATGTCCACACAAATTAAACCAACAGTCCAAGAACTGGAACTCCTGACTGAATCTTAACCAGAGTTTAAGAACCATGGTGTTAGATAACCCCAGAGCCCTAAATTACTTATTGGTTGCTTGTCTGGGGATGGGGGTGGAGTCCTGCATACTTGCCAATACGTCCTTTCTGCATGTGAGTAGATAACACCAAGTTTTACTGAAAGTCAGGGATATACACCATAGAGGCCATAATATCACTCTGACTAAACCGATTGAACAAATCAAGCTCTTCTTTCCTGATTGATTCTCCTGGGTTTCCCTACTAATTTGGCAGACTGGCTGTGAAGGGGCTTTGAAATCTCAGTTTGTGCCTTTATAGCATTCTGGGTCTTGAGGATGCTTTACACCAACTCCAAAGTCAGTTCAGAAATAACAATAAAGTTACTGCTATAACTTTAACAGTTAAGAAACAACATACATGGGCTTCCCTGGTGGTCCAGTGGGTAAGGACATCGCCTTGCAGTGCAAGGGGCGCTGGTTCAATCCCTGGCCTGGGAAGATACCACGTGCCGCGGAGCGGCTGGACCCATGTGTCCAATTATCGAGCTGGAGCTCTGGAGCGCATGCGCCCAGAGCCGGTGCTCTGCGACAACAAAGGCCACCGCGATGGGAGGCCCACACGGGCCAAAGAACAAAGATGGATGAAAATAGACAAATGAAAGACCAATAGAAGTGGCCCGCCTGCTCCCCTCCCTCCCCAACCCGACCCCCGCCCAAAAAAAGAAACAACATACAGGGACTTCCCTGGTGGTCTAGTGGTTGAGAATCCACCTGTCAATGTAGAGGACATGGATTCGATTCCTGGTCCGGGAAGTTTACACATGCTACGGAGCAACCAAAGCCCCATGCACCACAACTACTGAGCTAGTTCTAGGGCCTGTGAGCCACAATTATTGAGCCCCTGTGCTGCAACTACTGAAGCCCACGTGCCTACAGCCTCTGCTCTGCAACAGGAGAAGCCACTGCACTAAGAAACCGATGCACCATAATGAAGACCCAGCGCAACCAAATATACATACATCTTTTTAAAAAAGAAATAATACACAACTTAGGTTGTAAAACAACATGGGGCCAGGGGATGGCCTGTTACATAAATGAGCCAAAGATGACCCCTGTATACTGGCTCTGTTTCGTTTATTTTTTCACAGCAAGCCAGTACTCTTAGCTGAAAAGTTGGTGATACCAACCCCAAATTTTTACGCATGGATTTGTTTTACGTATAGCTTCAGTAAGCAGACTTTTAGCCATTTAGAGCCTGCCTGTTTTGTGTACCTCTTAAAATTATAGGCAACATTTGCTAGCCATTAGATAAGATAAATCCTAGGTCTATAAAAGAACCTAAACCACTTCTGACCATTAGAGCACTCACACAGAGACTTTCCATCTTGACATGGAAGTCCCCTCTTAGATACCCCTCACACTGGAGTTCTTGTCCTTCTCCCCATCTGAAGGGTGTGGTTCCTGGAAGACCTTCAGCTATGAGGACATCTTCTTGCCGATATCCTTTCAAAGCATTATTTTAAAGCTGCTGTGTGCTACTACCGCTTTGTGGCCAAACATTTTTTTCCCTGACCAGTCCTGAAATTTTTTTTTTTAAACTTTATATTTTGTACTGGGGAATAGCTAATTAACAAACAATGTTGTGATCGTTTCAGGTGAACGGCAAAGGGACTCGGTCATATATAAACATGTATCCATTCTCCCCTGAACTCTCCTCTCATCCAGGATGCCACATAACACTGAGCAGAGTTCCATGTAAGTCCCTGTTGGTTAGTCATTTTAAATACAGCAGCGTGTACCTATCCATCCCAAACTCCCTAACTATCCCTTCCCCTGACCCTCCTCCTTGCCTGGCAACCATAAGGTTGTTTTCTAAGTCTGTGAGTCTGTCTCAGTTTCGTAAATAAGTTCATTTGTATCATTTCTATTTAGATTTCACATATAAGGGATGTCATAGTCTCCTTATCTTACTTCACTCGATATGACAAGATCTGGATCCATCCATGTTGCTGCAAATGACATTATTTCATTCTTTTTAATGACTGAGTGATATTCCATTGTATGTATGTACCACATCTTCTTTATCCATTCCTCTGTTGATGGACATCTAGGTTGCTTCTATGTCTTAGCTATGGTAAACAGTGCTGCAGTGAACACTGGGGTGCATGTATCCTTTCAGATTATGTTTTTCTCCAGATACATGCTCAGGAGTGAGACTGCAGGCTCATATGGCAACTCTATTTTTAATTTTTTAAGGAACCTCCATCCTGTCCTCCATAGTAGCTGCACCAATTTATATTCCTACAAACAGTGTAGGAGGGTTCCCTTCTCTCCACACCCTCTCCAGCATTTATTGTTTGTGGATTTTTTTGATGATAGTCATCTGACTGGTGTGAGGTGATACCTCATTGTAGTTTTGATTTGCATTTCTCTAATAATTGGCAGGTGTGATCACTCACTCAACTCACTCACAAGACACACATTAAATCCACATGATCCACTAGGCAAACTCTGTGTCTATGAAATACATAAAGGACAAGGAGAATTCCCACAAAAGAAAATACACTAGCTCTGGTAGCTGTGAACATTGGATGAAGAACATGCAGGAGTAGGACCTGACACAACTTAGTGACTAAACAACCACCACAAAGGATTCACAGGATAGCACAGAGAACTATACTCTAATTTTGTAGTCATCTGTAAGGGAAAAGAATATGAAAAAGAATATAAAAAGAGAGAGTCACTTTTGTTATACACCTTAAACCAGCACAATATTGTAAATCGACTATACTTTGATAAAAACATTAAATTTCCAATAATAGAAATGTAAATAATGCAGTAATATGATTAATAGCTTAGGCTTAAAGGGATGTAGTTCCACAAGTTATTTTTAAAAGCTCTTGTAACTAAAATTTTGGAAAATGTCTTTTCCCTGAAAAGATTCTATTTATCCTCTATAAACATTTAGTTGGTATTGTACCATAGTACCCTTTATAATGGTATCCTCAACTTCTTTCAGCTGGAGACAGCAGAGCATAGTGAAAACCATACAAGTTCTGGCCAAAAAAAAAAAAAAAAACTACTAAGATATGAACATATTCAAGTTAAGATATGGTAAAATGAAGAATGCCGTCAAACAATGGGAATCTATGAAAAAAAAAAGCTACAGAAACTCTTCAGGTAAAAATTACAGTAAGTGAAAGTAAGAAATGAATAGAAGGTTTTAGTAGCAAACTGGAAACAGGTGAGGCATGGATCGTGTACTTAGAAAATGAGACAACAGAATGTCATGACAGAGAGCTAAAAGAATGGAAAACAATGAAGAGAAAGAGACTCAAGGCACATGGTGAGAAAAAATCTAAAACACGCAAGCACAGAAAGGGAGGACTTTGCTGCAACGTGTTGGTGAGGCTGTGGAACAGGGGTCTCTCCTGCTCTGCTGGGGGGATGTAAAATGGTATAGCCACCTTGGAAAATTCTAATAGTTGCTTCAAGAGCTAACAATGCAACTACCATATGGTCCAGCCATTCAATTTCTACATACATACCAAATGGAAATGTGTACTAGATAGCATGTACTAGAATGTCTGGAGGAGTTTTACAGATAACAGCCAGAAAGTTTTTAGTAGGGTCGATCAGCCATAGAATGAATAAAGGATCAAATAACTTTGCAGGAACAACAGCACAACAGATGATGCTCATGGCAAGTTACTCGCTGTATTAAATAAGTTTCCCAATTAAAAAAAAATCAGATAATGAATACCATACCATTGAGTATTCATATAACAGATCTTTTCTGAACTCCTTTTATGTAGCTAGGGGTTTTCCTGGGTGTTTGGGGACACAGAAATTGCAGAAAGCACATTTCCTATCTTCAAAGAGCTGATAGCCGGGTAGCATGGACCCCAAATGCTGCACAACTGTGGAAGAGCTGTAAGCTCTTCCACAAAGGTGCATTGTGTCCCACAGACTGATCTGGAAAGGGCATTTCCAGGTGGACGCCAGGAGGGACAGGGCACAGGTGCCAGGTAAATGTGATGGATAACTGCAGACACCTGGGAATGAAAGGCAACTGGAATGGAGGGTGTGAGTAAGCTAACAGGTCACAGACTGGGGCCAAGGCAGGAAAGGGAGCAAGGAGTTTACCCTCAAGTTTGTCAGTGGGAGAGCTGTCAGTATTTTGGGTGGGACAGTTCTGTGTTGGGCAGATCCATTCCACACCCTACAGGATGTTTCATCTCCCTGCCTCTACCTGACAAATGACTTCAGTCCTTCCTTGTCTTGTGACAACTGAAAATGCCTCTTCACATTTCCAAAGTAGTACAAGTGCACACCATGAGAAGCCAAAAAAAAAAGCACTCCTGGGTCACTGAGAATGTTTAAGTTCTTGATCTCGGGGGTGATTACAAGAATGTGTTCTAAAATTTATTGAGCTGTACTTTTAAAATGTGGATGCTTTCTTGGATAACCCTTATATTTTGATTTAAAGGTTTATGGGAAAAATTATGGGCTGTAGCTTAAAGGAACATATAGAGGAAAATGTATAATCTTAAATGAATACGTTGGGAATACTAAAAACTTATTAGCCGGGGCTTCCCTGGTGGTCCAGTGGGTAAGGACACCATCTTGCAGTGCAAGGGGCGCCGGTTCGATCCCTGGCCTGGAAAGATCCCACGTGCAGCGGAGCGGCTGGACCGATGTGTCCAATTACCGAGCCGGAGCTCTGGAGCGCATGCGCCCAGAGCCGGCGCTCTGCGACAACAGAGGCCACCACGATGGGAGGCCCATACGGGCCAAAGAACAAAGATGGATGAAAATAGATAAATGAAAAGACCAATAGTAGTGGCCCGCCCGCCCCCCTCCCTCCACATCCCCCCCAAAAAAAAAACTTATTAGCCAAGCGTCCTCCTCAAGAATAAACAGAAAAACAAAATGATTTCCAGTAATAGGAAAAAGGTGAATGAAGACATGTTTTCTAAAAACATATATTCTACTTGACACATGAAACCAAAACACCGCTGAAATAGGAAACAGTCTACAGACCATTCAGTTATGATTAAGATCAAGTTAAAGTTAATATAGAATCAGGAATGAGGAAGGGAACATAATGCATCCAGAGTGTTTAAAGGATGAGAACACAATGTGAATCTTCCAGTTAAGTGTGGTAGACTGGCCACAAGCATTTAAGTCAGGTTTTTTTTCTAAGACATAAAAATAACATCTGTAAACATATGTTCGCTTTGATATATCAACTCACCATGTGAACAAAGGGAAGAGGAGATGATGTGAGAGCACAACAGGTTTCTGGAAAGCAGCCAAAGGAGTGGACATAGACCCAGCGAGGCAACCAGGGGAGATCCAGCCCCTTGGCCTAGCAGAATCCCTGAGGGGCGTATTAAGATGAGAACTGGTATAAATATTGAGGGCTCCCAGTTCTGGATTACAGGGACTCGAGTGTGGATCTGACGTGCCTCAGGATGGTCTGGTAGTGACCACAGAAACCTGGGGTCAAAAGACTAGTTTAGATGCCTAGAAGATATTATTAATAGTGCTTAGAAGGTTCTGGATGATAGAATACATCAAGAAAATAAAGTATATAAGTTTCAAGGGAATCTGGTGTGCCTCTGTGTATCCCGGAAAACTGAATCAGGAGAAATCGCTATGAATATTGTGAAGGTTTAGATATGCAAAATAAGAAAGTAGAATAAATGATATAATGTTAGGAGGAGTGTTCAGTGCCCCTATTTTCTGTGCCCAGGAGAGGTCAGAAAACGAAATAACCCATATACACATTGGGACTTCACAGTGCTCTGTGGTGAGTCTGACTCCATCCTGAGAGGACTCAGGACTTTTAGGGTATCATGGTAGTACCATCAGGTCTGACTGACCTTGTAATTCATGTGGATCTTCCTGTGCAATCTCTACAGCCAGGCCACTCTCTTCACAGCTTCAGCACGAACTGCCACAGCGTTGAGATCCAGGGTCCGTAGCTGGAGGGACATCCCTACATCCCAGGGGTACTTGGAAAGCAGACGACTAGCAAGCAAGAGGCTGTGGACACACGAAGGGGCAGCAATCAGCAGAGAGGCCCAGCTTGGAATGATAAAATGGAGATGATAATAGTACTCACCTGGCACCTTGTTAGGATGAGGCAATGAGCTGAAGTAAAGCACTTAGCCCAGTGCCAGTCTATAAGGGCAGAATGCTAATAGTTGTTATTTCTGTTAGCACATGTCTATCCCTCCCTAACCAGGATGCCCTAGATAAACCCATCACACCCCTTTAGTATGCTCACAGCGTGGCTGAGTCACGAGGTAGCTACCATCTTCATCCTCATGTCGTAAATGAAGAGGCACGGCGAGGATAAGGCAAAATGCTCAAGTTTACACGGACAACAAACGTTAGATCTGTCCCAAAGCTAAGTAACAAGCAAGCCAACTAGTGCAAGCAGCCCCCGCTTCGAAACACACACCGGTTAGGAAGCCCAAGTTCAGGCTGCGTTCTGGCACCATCCTTTTCATCTATAACGGGGCAGAAGCAGCCGAGATGGGAGGGGCGTGTGGGGAACCCTCTACAAACGCCCCGCCCTCCACGTAGAACGTCCCTCCTGCCCCGCCCACCACATAGGCCGCCCTCCGCCCAAGGCCTGCCCATCATAGGAAGATAATTGCGTGAATGAAGACAGTTCGTTTGATCCGAGCAGGGGGCCCAAGTTGAGCATTTCTAGTCCTGACAATGCACTAGCTGTAGCTGAGACTCCCATAGCCCCAGTGTACCTCAGCACCACCCTTATCGCTCCTCCAGATCCCTCCAGAGATGGAGCGAGCCTGAGTGGAACCAGACTGACCGATGGAAAGACGGGAAGGGCTGTGCTCTACAGAATTATAAGGGATTGTGGAGAACTCCAACATGCAAGCAGGCAGGGATAGGAGGAAAAGAAAAGGATCAGTGGGGACAGTGAGGGCCGTATAATGGAGGCGGGCGGGGCTCGGTGGATTTCGAATGAGGGTGGAGAGGCAGGAGGCACAGGTGAAATCCAAGGCGGGAGTGATGCCTAGAGTATGTGAGGGATGAGGACGAGCACGCAGGTCTACTTATGTGTTGGCAAAGGCAACTCAGCAAATTGGAAATCTCCGTCAATAGATGGAAATAGCAAAGTGGATCTCGGGGTCATCATTGATAAGAAATTGGTAATAACTGAAAGAAATGCGTCGTTGTGGCATTTTGCAGCTGCTATATGACTTTAGGAGAAACACTATTTCCCGTTGCATTTGTCTTTGTGCCTGTTATGCAACCTGATTAACAGCAGGGCTGCCTTTTTCCTTCTCACTCTGAGCTTATTTTTACTCTTTCACTCCCCCTGCTGGCCATGGGCAGGTGAGGTCAACTATAGAACACTATTCTGTGAAATTCACATCTTCACCATTGTCTAGGTTACACTGATCTAAAGATATTTTGCAGAATATAAAATCCAATACAATTCTATCTGGGGCCACCAAGTAATCTGCCTTCGGTCAAAATAACCCCTACGGGGTTGTCAAGTGGTATTGCTGTGTTTTGCACTACTTGAAAGAGTGGTCCAACGCCAAGCATTGGCAATTTTAGTAATAGACGCCACTGAGTAGATATAAGTCAAAAGAACTTAGGGCCGTGCCTATATAATATGCTTTTTAAGTAAGTTGTGTATATGTGAGACAGCCTCACTCCTGTGTCTAGAACACATAGATCAATGGAACATAATAGATAACCTAGAAATAAACCCATATACCTACAAGTCAATTAAATCTATGACAAAGGAGGCAAGAATATACAATGGAAAATGACAGTCTCTTTAGCAAGTGGTGCTGGGAAAGCTGGACAGCTACATGTAAATCAATTAAAAGAGAACACTCCCTCACACCATATACAAAAATAAAATAAAAATGGCTTAAGGCCCTAGATATAAAATATGACACCATAAAACTCCTAGATTTGAATTTAGGCAAAACATTACTGACAATAAATCACAGCAATATTTTCTTAGATCAATCTCCCATGGCAAAATAAATAAAAGTAAAAATAAACAAATGGGACCTAATCATACTGAAAAGATTTTGCACATCAAAGGAAACCATAAAAAAATTAAAAAGCCAAGGCACGGGTGAAATCCAAGGCGGGAGTGATGCCTAGAGTATGTGAGGGATGAGGACGAGCACGCAGGTCTACTTATGTGTTGGCAAAGGCAACTCAGCAAATTGGAAATCTCCGTCAATAGATGGAAATAGCAAAGTGGATCTCGGGGTCATCATTGATAAGAAATTGGTAATAACTGAAAGAAATGCGTCGTTGTGGCATTTTGCAGCTGCTATATGACTTTAGGAGAAACACTATTTCCCGTTGCATTTGTCTTTGTGCCTGTTATGCAACCTGATTAACAGCAGGGCTGCCTTTTTCCTTCTCACTCTGAGCTTATTTTTACTCTTTCACTCCCCCTGCTGGCCATGGGCAGGTGAGGTCAACTATAGAACACTATTCTGTGAAATTCACATCTTCACCATTGTCTAGGTTACACTGATCTAAAGATATTTTGCAGAATATAAAATCCAATACAATTCTATCTGGGGCCACCAAGTAATCTGCCTTCGGTCAAAATAACCCCTACGGGGTTGTCAAGTGGTATTGCTGTGTTTTGCACTACTTGAAAGAGTGGTCCAACGCCAAGCATTGGCAATTTTAGTAATAGACGCCACTGAGTAGATATAAGTCAAAAGAACTTAGGGCCGTGCCTATATAATATGCTTTTTAAGTAAGTTGTGTATATGTGAGACAGCCTCACTCCTGTGTCTAGAACACATAGATCAATGGAACATAATAGATAACCTAGAAATAAACCCATATACCTACAAGTCAATTAAATCTATGACAAAGGAGGCAAGAATATACAATGGAAAATGACAGTCTCTTTAGCAAGTGGTGCTGGGAAAGCTGGACAGCTACATGTAAATCAATTAAAAGAGAACACTCCCTCACACCATATACAAAAATAAAATAAAAATGGCTTAAGGCCCTAGATATAAAATATGACACCATAAAACTCCTAGATTTGAATTTAGGCAAAACATTACTGACAATAAATCACAGCAATATTTTCTTAGATCAATCTCCCATGGCAAAATAAATAAAAGTAAAAATAAACAAATGGGACCTAATCATACTGAAAAGATTTTGCACATCAAAGGAAACCATAAAAAAATTAAAAAGCCAACTTATGGACTGGGCAAAAATATTTTGTTAACAATACCACCTTTAAAAAATTTCTTTTACAATATACTGATTCACATTCTAAAGGTTATACTCCACTTATAATTAAATATTGGCTACATTCCCCATGTTGTACAATATATTCTCTTTTTTTTAACTTTTATTTTACTTTTAACTTTTACAGAGCTTTGTTGTTTACAGATATGTATGTTCCCAGATTAGTCATATGTATATCCCCCTATCCCACCCCTCCAGACCATCACACAGCACCCCTGCAGGATCCCCTTTTCTCACAGAGCAATGACTATAGCTATTTTCTTCACATATGATAACACAGGTTTTCATGTTTATGTATAGGAATGCCAATGATTTCAGAGTATTGATTTTGTATCCTGTGACTTTGCTGAATTTGTTGCTTAGCTCTAGCAGTTTTGTAATAGTGTCTTTGGGGTTTTCTATGTATAATATCATGTCATCTGCAAATAGAGAGAGTTTTACTTCTTCCTTTCCAATCTGGATCCTTTTATTTGTTTTTCTTCTCTTATTGCTGTTGCTAGAACTTCCAGGACTGTGTTGAATAATAATGGTGAAAGTGGACACCCTTGTCTTGTTCCTGATCTTAGAGGGAATGCTTTCAGTTTTTCACTGTTGAGGATAATGTTCGCTGTGGGCTTCTCATATATGGCTTTTAATATGTTGAGATAGGATACTTCTATGCCCATTTTTTTGAAGAGTTTTTTTTTTATCATAAATGGATGTTGTACTTTGTTGAAGGCTTTTTCTGCATCTATTGAGATTATCATGTGGTTTTTGTCTCTCAATTTGTTGATATGGTATATCATGTTGATTGATTTGTGGATATGAAAGAATCTTTGCATGCCTGGGATGAACCCGACTTGATCATGACGTATGAGCTTTTTGATGTGTTGTTGAATTCTGTTTGCTAGGATTTTGGCATCTAAAGTTGGGTGATGTCAGGACCTACATACAAGTGCTTACCTTTGTTGGAGTTCTCACTGTTTACTGCTCTCTAGTGTTAGGCATTCTCTAGTATTGTAGAGTTTTGAAGTCAGTGCTCCCTCCCTAAAGCCCCTGGGCTTGTTGCCTGACCAGGGAATGAAGATTTCACGGCTGGTTTGTTATGGCATTAAATGATATTAAAACATATATACGTGAATGAGAAACAGGAGGTATACATTTGACAAATGGCAATTAAAATATTATACAAATACTATCTAGCATATTGAATTATACATACAAACATATACACCATAACATAACCCAAACATTCCAACCATACTTTTACAGAGTTTTGTTGTTTACAGATATGTATGTTCCCAGATTAGTCATATGTATATCCCCCTATCCCACCCCTCCAGACCATCACACAGCACCCCTGCAGGATCCCCTTTTCTCACAGAGCAATGACTATAGCTATTTTCTTCACATATGATAACACAGGTTTTCATGTTTATGTATAGGAATGCCAATGATTTCAGAGTATTGATTTTGTATCCTGTGACTTTGCTGAATTTGTTGCTTAGCTCTAGCAGTTTTGTAATAGTGTCTTTGGGGTTTTCTATGTATAATATCATGTCATCTGCAAATAGAGAGAGTTTTACTTCTTCCTTTCCAATCTGGATCCTTTTATTTGTTTTTCTTCTCTTATTGCTGTTGCTAGAACTTCCAGGACTGTGTTGAATAATAATGGTGAAAGTGGACACCCTTGTCTTGTTCCTGATCTTAGAGGGAATGCTTTCAGTTTTTCACTGTTGAGGATAATGTTCGCTGTGGGCTTCTCATATATGGCTTTTAATATGTTGAGATAGGATACTTCTATGCCCATTTTTTTGAAGAGTTTTTTTTTTATCATAAATGGATGTTGTACTTTGTTGAAGGCTTTTTCTGCATCTATTGAGATTATCATGTGGTTTTTGTCTCTCAATTTGTTGATATGGTATATCATGTTGATTGATTTGTGGATATGAAAGAATCTTTGCATGCCTGGGATGAACCCGACTTGATCATGACGTATGAGCTTTTTGATGTGTTGTTGAATTCTGTTTGCTAGGATTTTGGCATCTAAAGTTGGGTGATGTCAGGACCTACATACAAGTGCTTACCTTTGTTGGAGTTCTCACTGTTTACTGCTCTCTAGTGTTAGGCATTCTCTAGTATTGTAGAGTTTTGAAGTCAGTGCTCCCTCCCTAAAGCCCCTGGGCTTGTTGCCTGACCAGGGAATGAAGATTTCACGGCTGGTTTGTTATGGCATTAAATGATATTAAAACATATATACGTGAATGAGAAACAGGAGGTATACATTTGACAAATGGCAATTAAAATATTATACAAATACTATCTAGCATATTGAATTATACATACAAACATATACACCATAACATAACCCAAACATTCCAACCAAAAATACAGTACTTTAGCACAGTGAATAGAGAAAACCAAGAATGATATCCACCAGTTAATAACCAAACTAACTAGAGCACAAATTGGAGAATAATGGTAGAGCAGGGTCCCAGCTGGGGATAAGGCGATGAGAACAGAACAGACTAAGAAATATGGTGGGAAAAGGGAAAAAGAGAAAGGGAGGCTAGAAGAGAAATGTAGAGTAATACTGCAAAGTTAAATATAGGGAGATAAAGATTTGTATGTATTAGAGTTTAGTGCTGTAGGAAAAGAGCATCAGAGAAAGCAAAGAAAGAGTTATAGAGGAAGTAGTAATACATATAAAAGTTTAAAAATTAAAACAGAGATAAGTATATAGAAAAATATAGAAAAATAAAGCAAAAACAATAAAAAGAAACAAAACCCCCACAGAACCATAAAAGGCCAATGTGGAACCCAAAGTTTATACCAAAATAAAATGTGTGGTTTAAAAGGAAAACAGAAAAAAATTATGTAAACTTGAATATATTCAGTTTTACTGATAAGATTAGTAGCTTCAATAGAATTCAGTGGAGGAAACACACACACACACACACACACAATGGGCTGGGTGGGGCTGAGAGGGGTTGGAAAAAAGGGAAAAAACAAGTGAAAAAACAGAACAAAACAAAAAGCAATAAAAAAGAATAAGAAATAAAATGAAAATTTAAAAATCCAGCAATAACTCCAGCTTCAGACAAAACATGAAAATAGTGTTTATGTTCTTCTGTCTCTTGCTGACTATTCAGGAATTATCAGTCTTGTATTGCATCTAAAGTTGGGTGATGTCAGGACCTACATACAAGTGCTTACCTTTGTTGGAGTTCTCACTGTTTACTGCTCTCTAGTGTTAGGCATTCTCTAGTATTGTAGAGTTTTGAAGTCAGTGCTCCTCCTAAAGCCCCTGGGCTTGTTGCCTGACCAGGGAATGAAGATTTCACGGCTGGTTTGTTATGGCATTAAATGATATTAAAACATATATACGTGAATGAGAAACAGGAGGTATACATTTGACAAATGGCAATTAAAATATTATACAAATACTATCTAGCATATTGAATTATACATACAAACATATACACCATAACATAACCCAAACATTCCAACCAAAAATACAGTACTTTAGCACAGTGAATAGAGAAAACCAAGAATGATATCCACCAGTTAATAACCAAACTAACTAGAGCACAAATTGGAGAATAATGGTAGAGCAGGGTCCCAGCTGGGGATAAGGCGATGAGAACAGAACAGACTAAGAAATATGGTGGGAAAAGGGAAAAAGAGAAAGGGAGGCTAGAAGAGAAATGTAGAGTAATACTGCAAAGTTAAATATAGGGAGATAAAGATTTGTATGTATTAGAGTTTAGTGCTGTAGGAAAAGAGCATCAGAGAAAGCAAAGAAAGAGTTATAGAGGAAGTAGTAATACATATAAAAGTTTAAAAATTAAAACAGAGATAAGTATATAGAAAAATATAGAAAAATAAAGCAAAAACAATAAAAAGAAACAAAACCCCCACAGAACCATAAAAGGCCAATGTGGAACCCAAAGTTTATACCAAAATAAAATGTGTGGTTTAAAAGGAAAACAGAAAAAAATTATGTAAACTTGAATATATTCAGTTTTACTGATAAGATTAGTAGCTTCAATAGAATTCAGTGGAGGAAACACACACACACACACACACACACAATGGGCTGGGTGGGGCTGAGAGGGGTTGGAAAAAAGGGAAAAAACAAGTGAAAAAACAGAACAAAACAAAAAGCAATAAAAAAGAATAAGAAATAAAATGAAAATTTAAAAATCCAGCAATAACTCCAGCTTCAGACAAAACATGAAAATAGTGTTTATGTTCTTCTGTCTCTTGCTGACTATTCAGGAATTATCAGTCTTTTTCTTGCCTCTGGCAGTGGTTGGATCTGAAGACCTCTTTTACTGCTTCAATATGATAAAATAAATAAAACGGAAAGAAAGAAGCAAAACTACCATTTCTCACAGATGACATTACTGTCTATGTAGAAAAGCTTACAGGATCAAAATTAGCTACTAGAACTAATAAGTGAGCTTTGCAAAGCTATGAGATACAAGATCAACAGGCAAAAGTCAATTGTATTTCTCTCTCCCAGCAAATAACTACTGGAAAATTTTAAAAGAACTATTACCATTTAAAATAATATAGACATACAAAATGCTTAGGGATAAATTTGACAAAATGTGTAAAGTTTACATACTAAAAACTAGAAAACACTTTGAGAGAAATGAAAGAAGACCTAAATAAGTGGAAAGATATACTCTATTCATGGGCCTGAGAACTCAATATTATTAAAATGTTCATTATTTCCAAATAGATCCAAACACTTGATTCACTCCCAATCAAAACCCAAGCAGGAATTTTATAGTTACCAACAAGCTGATTCTAAAATTCATTTAGAAGTATAAAAGACCCATAAGAGCCTAAACAATTGTGTAAAAGAAGAGTAAAGTTGGAGGACTTACACTATCTGACTTCAAGACTTATTATGAAGCTACAGTAATCAGAGATGGTACAGTAATACCTATGTTACAGCAATGCCAATAGTGGTACTGGCAGAAAGACAGACAAATGGAATACAGAATTGAAGTACTTCTAGAGGGACTTCCCTGGTGGGCCAGTGGCTAAGACTCCACACTGCCAATGCCCGGGGGCCAGGCTCCATCCATGGTCAGGGAACTAGATCCCACATGCCACCACTAAGACCCAGTGCAGCCAAATAAACAAAAAAGAACTGAAGTGTAGGATATGCAGTGCAGACATGGAAATGACGAATAGAGACTCAAAATGGAGTCTGAAAGAACAAGGCAATGACTTTCTCATGAACCCGAGGTCACTGGCTGGAAACAAGGAAAACATCAAACACCTTGAACGCAAGGTGTTTACATATCCATGCTTCTGACGGAACACCCTCAGTGCCTGTTCTCAGGACCAGAGTCTTGGAGACAGGAGTGGGAAAGGACATTGTTAGGTTTGGAAAGATAAAGTTGCTAGGATCTAAGAATAAACAAAGTCATTGCAGACCAGAGGAGATGAACAGGAATGAAACATGAAAGGAACAGGGGAGTCTACACATTGTATATCTCTATCCCCATTTTTGTGATTATAAAAAACAGATGTCTTGTGTGCACGTACCTGCACATACAAGAAAGCAACAAGAAACAATAAATATCATGAGCGGAGTCAGTACTGGGCTTTTGCCTACGAGAGGCACTAGCCCCCTGATCCCCACTTTATTTTTGTGTCTGGTTTTTCTTTAATCTTCTGCGGCACTGCACCCTTGGGTCTGTTCATTGTCGAGCTGGTCTCAGCACTGAAGTATTTCCAGAAATACAACCAATCAACTGAGGGTTTTCTTTGTTTTTTGTTTTACAGAAATGACAAAGCAATTCAACGGTGGGAGGATAACTTTTTTTAAAAAGCAAATGATTCTGGAACAACTGGACAGCCATATGCAAAGCAAAATGAACCTATATCCTTTCCTAAACCCTAAATGTAAGAACCAATATTATAAAATGTCTAGAAGAAAGCATAGGATAAATTCTTAGTGACCTTGAACTTTGCAAAAATTTAACATGCTTCAAAAAGCATGAAAGAAAAAAAAAGAAAGTGTAAATGCATTGGCCTTATTAAAATTAAAAACTTTTGCTCTTCTGTTATTCAAATGAAAAGGCAAACTTAGGAGAAAATGTTTGCAAAATATATATCCAACAAAGAACTTGTATCTAGGATGTAAAAAGAACTCGTACAATTGGGTAAAATACTTCAAAAGATACATCAACCAAGATGATATATAGATTGCAAATAAACACAAGATGCTCCATAGCATTATAGGAAAATGCAAATTGAAACCAGTGAGATACCATATCACTGCCATGAAAATGGCTAAAATTAAAAGGAATAATCATACCTAGTAAGGGCAAAGATAAGAAGCAAATGGAACATTTACATACCAAAGCTAAACAAGGCAATGACTTTCTCATGAACCCGAGGTCACTGGCTGGAAACAAAAAAAAGGGTTTCTTGGAGACAGGGGGGTTGGGAAAGGGAAACATTGTTAGGTTTGGAAAGATAAAGTTGCTAGGATCTAAGAATAAACAAAGTCATTGCAGACCAGAGGAGATGAACAGGAATGAAACATGAAAGGAACAGGGGAGTCTACACATTGTATATCTCTATCCCCATTTTTGTGATTATAAAAAACAGATGTCTTGTGTGCACGTACCTGCACATACAAGAAAGCAACAAGAAACAATAAATATCATGAGCGGAGTCAGTACTGGGCTTTTGCCTACGAGAGGCACTAGCCCCCTGATCCCCACTTTATTTTTGTGTCTGGTTTTTCTTTAATCTTCTGCGGCACTGCACCCTTGGGTCTGTTCATTGTCGAGCTGGTCTCAGCACTGAAGTATTTCCAGAAATACAACCAATCAACTGAGGGTTTTCTTTGTTTTTTGTTTTACAGAAATGACAAAGCAATTCAACGGTGGGAGGATAACTTTTTTTAAAAAGCAAATGATTCTGGAACAACTGGACAGCCATATGCAAAGCAAAATGAACCTATATCCTTTCCTAAACCCTAAATGTAAGAACCAATATTATAAAATGTCTAGAAGAAAGCATAGGATAAATTCTTAGTGACCTTGAACTTTGCAAAAATTTAACATGCTTCAAAAAGCATGAAAGAAAAAAAAAGAAAGTGTAAATGCATTGGCCTTATTAAAATTAAAAACTTTTGCTCTTCTGTTATTCAAATGAAAAGGCAAACTTAGGAGAAAATGTTTGCAAAATATATATCCAACAAAGAACTTGTATCTAGGATGTAAAAAGAACTCGTACAATTGGGTAAAATACTTCAAAAGATACATCAACCAAGATGATATATAGATTGCAAATAAACACAAGATGCTCCATAGCATTATAGGAAAATGCAAATTGAAACCAGTGAGATACCATATCACTGCCATGAAAATGGCTAAAATTAAAAGGAATAATCATACCTAGTAAGGGCAAAGATAAGAAGCAAATGGAACATTTACATACTGCTGGTGGAAATGTAAATGGTATAGAACTTTGGAAAACAGTTTAGCAATTTCTTAAATATCTAAATACACACTCAACATACAACCAAACTATTCATTCCTGGTATTCACACAGAAGAAATGAAAGCTATGTCTACACAAAGACTTGTATTCAAATATTTGTATCAGTTTTATTTGTATGTCTACACAGAGACTTGTATTCAAATATTTGTATCAGTTTTATTTGTAATAGCCCCAAACTAGAAACACCACAGACTTCTATCAACACGAGTGGATAAACAAATTTGGGATATCTATACAATAAAATACTACTTAGAAGTAAAAAAATGATTAATATAGATATATGTAACAACAAAAATGTAATTATGCTGAACGAAAGAAGCCAAACAAAAGAAAAATGCCTACAGTATGATCCCATATATATATAAAACCATAGAAAATTTAAACTAATTTATAATGATAAAAAAAGAGATCAGTGGTTGCTTTTGGATGGTGTGGAAGGGTTTGGGGAGGGAGGGTTGGGTATCAAAGGGGCATAAGGAAACTTGTAGGGGCAATGAGTATATTTATTATTTTTATTGTAGTGATGGTTTTAAAGGTACATACATCACGAGTCACCAAATTTTACACTTTAAATAAGTTCCATTCACTATGTCATTATACCTCAATAAAGTTGTAAAATATACTTTGGTGACAATGAGATAAATCTGAAAATGAACTGAATATGAGATACTACGAGAGTGAAAATAAAAGTGAAATTCAAGTCACTCAGTCATGTCTGAGTCTTTGTGACCCCATGGACAAGCCATGGAATTCTCCATGCAAGAATATCAGAATGGGGTAGCTGTTCTCTTCCCCAGGGAATCTTCCAACCCATGGATCAAACCCAGGTCTCTGGCATTGTAGGCGGATTCTTTACTGTCTGAGGCACCAAGGAAGTTCATGAGCTACTATATTAAAATATCATATGAGAATTAGGTTGATAATGATAATCGAAGTATGGGGGTAAATGTCCTTGTTTTGGAAAACAGTATTACTGCCATGAAAATGGCTAAAATTAAAAGGAATAATCATTAGAACAAAAAATCTACATACTGCTGGTGGAAATGTAAATGGTATAGAACTTTGGAAAACAGTTTAGCAATTTCTTAAATATCTAAATACACACTCAACATACAACCAAACTATTCATTCCTGGTATTCACACAGAAGAAATGAAAGCTATGTCTACACAAAGACTTGTATTCAAATATTTGTATCAGTTTTATTTGTATGTCTACACAGAGACTTGTATTCAAATATTTGTATCAGTTTTATTTGTAATAGCCCCAAACTAGAAACACCACAGACTTCTATCAACACGAGTGGATAAACAAATTTGGGATATCTATACAATAAAATACTACTTAGAAGTAAAAAAATGATTAATATAGATATATGTAACAACAAAAATGTAATTATGCTGAACGAAAGAAGCCAAACAAAAGAAAAATGCCTACAGTATGATCCCATATATATATAAAACCATAGAAAATTTAAACTAATTTATAATGATAAAAAAAGAGATCAGTGGTTGCTTTTGGATGGTGTGGAAGGGTTTGGGGAGGGAGGGTTGGGTATCAAAGGGGCATAAGGAAACTTGTAGGGGCAATGAGTATATTTATTATTTTTATTGTAGTGATGGTTTTAAAGGTACATACATCACGAGTCACCAAATTTTACACTTTAAATAAGTTCCATTCACTATGTCATTATACCTCAATAAAGTTGTAAAATATACTTTGGTGACAATGAGATAAATCTGAAAATGAACTGAATATGAGATACTACGAGAGTGAAAATAAAAGTGAAATTCAAGTCACTCAGTCATGTCTGAGTCTTTGTGACCCCATGGACAAGCCATGGAATTCTCCATGCAAGAATATCAGAATGGGGTAGCTGTTCTCTTCCCCAGGGAATCTTCCAACCCATGGATCAAACCCAGGTCTCTGGCATTGTAGGCGGATTCTTTACTGTCTGAGGCACCAAGGAAGTTCATGAGCTACTATATTAAAATATCATATGAGAATTAGGTTGATAATGATAATCGAAGTATGGGGGTAAATGTCCTTGTTTTTAGGAGATGGATTCTCAAATATTTGAGTGAATGCTCTAATGTCTGTAATTTATCATCAATTATTCAGGAAAATAATTGACATATACATTATTGAATCTAGACGAAAGTTATATGGGTATTGATTGTACTGTTATTTCAGTGTTTGTACATGATTAAAATTTGACATAAAGTGTGGGAAAAACACAATCTTGTTATATTGATTTATTGCCCATCCTTTTAGGAAGAGAGACATGATATTTATTGTCCTAAAACATAAGTAAATCTCTGGGAATGTCTCCAGGGAGGGAGACATTCTCTATGTCTATTGTCCCGAAATGTAAATAAATCTGAGCACACTAGCTATTAATGTCTAGACATTAAGAAATATGAGTGATTCATGAAGAAGAATAAACCACAAACAACCAAAAACAATACTGATACAAAACGAATATGAAATGGATGGAGATGACAAAGACACATTACATATGCATAACTGATGTCCATGAAGAGGCGAAGAGATAGACCAGATTTAAAAGTTAAACAAAATAACACTTTCCTGAAATAAAAGGGTTGAATTATGATTGGGATGGCTAACTATAACCCAGTTAAAATTAGTTCACAAAAATCAAGATATAGATATATGCTTCTAAAGATCCTTAACTTCAAGCATAAAAAAAGAACCACATGGGGCTTCCCTGGTGGTCCAGTGGGTAAGGACACTGCCTTGCAGTGCAAGGGGCGCTGGTTCGATCCCTGGCCTGGGAAGATCCCACGTGCCGTGGAGTGGCTGGACCGATGTGTCCAATCACCAAGCCAGGGCGCTGAAGCACATGTGCCCAGAGACGGCGCTCTGCAACAACAGACACCACCGCGGTGGGAGGCCCACAGGAGCCAAAGAACAAAGACGGATGAACATAGAGAAATGAAAGACCAATAGAAGTGGCCCGCCTGCTCCCCTCCCTCCCCAACTCGACCCCCGCCAAAAATAAATAAATAAATAAATCTTAAAAAAAAAAAAGAACCACATGGCAGAAACATACAAGAAAACTAGAAAACTAGAGAGCAGGTTAATCTAAGACTTCTCAATGGCATGACTCAATTTTAGAACAGCAATGTTTACCAAGCCCTCGGGAAAGCAAAGTGTAACTTTAACACTCAGGGTTCATTTGGGGAAGTAGATTTGTTATGAGTATAATGAAATAAGGAATTTCTAAATATGAATTAAGTGAGAGTCGCTCGGTTGTGTCTGACTCTTCACAATCCATGGACTAGTCATGGAATCCTCCAGGCAAGAATACTGGAGTGGGTAGCTTTTCCCTTCTCCAGGGGATCTTCCCAACCCACGTCTCCTGCACTGTAGGCGGATTCTTCATCTGAGCCACCAGGGAAGCCCAAGAATACTGGAGTGGGTAGCCTATCCCTTCTCCAGGGGAACTTCCTGACTCAGGAATTGAAACCAGGTCTCCTGCATTGCAGGCAGATTCTTTATCAGCTGAACTACAAGGGAATCTCAAATATGAATTAGATCATGTACAATTGGGAGAGTAGTTGGGGAAGTACAGGTATAGGAGGCGAAGTTGGAAGATTAGAGAAGTCGCTAAACCAGCCTTTTTGAAACACTGGCAGGTGTGGATAAGTCAATGCTTGCAAGAAAATCTGAGAAGCTAGGCATATCCAGCTGCTTAAGTGAGACTGAAAGGGGATCTGATGGAGAAGTCTAGGAAGAGCTGTTGTCTTTGTGGGCTGCAGCCAGACATCTGGTGGCAGGCCTGAGGCCACTGTAGGTCAGCAAGGCTGGGAGAAAGAAATGGCTGAATACAGAGTGAAAGAGAGTGAGGAAAAATTAAGACCTTCTAGGTACTCTGCATTGTCCTTCCCTGTATCTAAACTCAAACTTTTGGAGTAATGGTTGCTCCTTCACTTTGATCTCCCAAATCTCATGCAATTTCTACTTTTGGCCGACTCTAACTTGGAATCACAAGGGACACTTGAAAACACATTTCTCAGAATAACCCAGACAACAGTAGAGTAATACAGCCCAATAACCTGATATTTTTTTTCCTATTGGAAATGTTTTGTGGTGAAGTAATACCACCTGAGTTCAGAAATTCCTTCAAATTTGCTCAGCTGTTTTCCTTAGTTAAATTTACTTCTAAATAACACTCACCAAAGGTAAATATGACCTCCTTTTCACAAAATCCAAGAGTCGGTTTTCCATCTTCATAGGAATTGACCTTTATTCTGAATAGTTCCTCCAGTTAAACATTCCTTGGAAACACTCTGTTGTCTGTGAGCCCCTTGCTCATCTGTTAAGTTTTCCTCCCTCTAGCTGCTCCTTCCCATGATCCTCTGTACATGAATCTTTCTTGGCAGAATTTTCAAAAGGTGATAGCACAAGCCTTGGTCCTCAGCCTGTTTTTCCTGTTACTTAAAACATTTTCTCTAGATAGTTGGATGAGGCTAAGACATCTCCAATAAGCCCTCAAATCCTGCCCAATCATAGAATGGTAGGGGGACCCTGGCAGTCTCAGGAAGTGGTGTGTAGCTAGTATTCATCAAGAACTTCTCCCCATGTGTAGTTTTAAGTGCTTTATACAGATCATTGCACTAACTTCATATTAGGTTTAATTGTGTTTCTCCCAAAGATATGTTGAAGTCCTAAACTCCAGTACCTCAGAATGTGAATTTACTTGAAAACAAAGTCTTTACAGAAGTAATGGAGCTAACATGAGCTCATTAGGGTGGGCCTAATCCAGTATGACTGGTATTCTTATAAAAAAGGGACAATTAGGGGGTTTCTCTGGTGGTCCAGTGGCTAAGACTCCAGGCTCCCAATGTAGGGGGCCTGGGTTCGATCCCTGGTCAGGAAGCTATTTCCCACATACTGCGACTAAGACCCAGCATAGCCAAATAAATAAATGTCAAAAAGAAAAAGAAATGAAACCTCTGATGTGGTGGGGAAAATACTTTTTTAAAAAAAGGGACAATTAGGCACAGAGACAGACACGCAGAGGGAACATGATGTGAAGACACTCAGGAAGAAAGTGGGCATGTGATTGGAGTGATGCATCCACAAGCCTAAGAATGCCTGAGACTACCAGAAACTAGCAGAGCAGCAGGAAACGATTCCTTGTCCAGTGCCTTCAGCAGGAGTGTTGCCCTGCTGACAACTTGACTTCAGACTTCTGGCCTCACAGTACATTTCTGTTGTTTTAAGCCACTCAATATTTGGTACTCTACTATGGCAGCCCTATGGAAGTTTATGCTCATCTCATGTCAAATCTATGAGATAGGTACTACTGTGAATATTCTTCACAACTGAAGAAATCAGTAAAGAGAGAGTAGAGTAACTAACTTGCCCAAGGTTGCAGAGCTAGTAACTGGTAGAGTCAGGATTGAAACCCTAGCCAATTGGTTCCTGAGCCTATGTACATAGCCATTATGCGAATTGCCTCTTAATATTTTGAACAGCATTTCTCTTAGGTTGAAATGGGAGTATATAAATCTTACTATGAAAATGGTTGAATAAGTTATTGCACATCCACTCCACAATTTATGATGCAATTATTCAAAAAAGTTATTGTTGAGTAATAAAGCAAGCAGAGATAGTTCTGTGACATAATCCCATATTTGAAAATCAAGGAAGAAAACAATCCTTATATAGCTTCTATCTGATTATAATAAGCATGTAACATATGTATGACTTTTCAGGTGGCTCAATGGTAAAGAATCCACCTGCCAATGCGGGAGACACAGGAGATCCAGGTTCAATCCCTGGGTCATGAAGATCCCCTGGAGGAGGAAAATGGCAACCCGCTCCAGCATTCTTGCCTGGAAAGTCCCATGGACAGAGCAGCCTGGCCGGCTATAGTCCATGGGGTCATAAAGAGTCAGACAAGAGTGAGCATGTACGCACACACAATACATAGATATATCTACACATAATTATGAGCATAGATTAAAACATGAAAGTGTTCATAGTAGTTAATTAGTATTTGTTATCTGTTCTGGAAAACAGTGGAGGAGGAAATTCACTAAATAATAAATGCATTAGGTAGCTTTTTCCTGGGTAACAAGCCTCCCAAAACTTGGTGGCTTAAAACAATCAACATTTGAATCCATGATTCTGTGAGTTGTCTGGGATAAGTAAGGTTGATGGCTGAGCTTTTCTATCTAGAAAAAGATTACCCTAAAACTCAGCAGCTTAAAACATTTATTATCTTGCTGTTTCTGTGGGTCAGGAATTCATGTGAGGCTCAGAGAGGTGCCTTTGGCTGAAGGTCTCTCATGAAGTTGCAGTCAAGCTGTCAGCTAAGGCTATGGTCTTATCTGAAGGTAGCTTGAAACTCGCTCAGCCAATTGGTTCTATGAGATAGGTACTACTGTGAATATTCTTCACAACTGAAGAAATCAGTAAAGAGAGAGTAGAGTAACTAACTTGCCCAAGGTTGCAGAGCTAGTAACTGGTAGAGTCAGGATTGAAACCCTAGCCAATTGGTTCCTGAGCCTATGTACATAGCCATTATGCGAATTGCCTCTTAATATTTTGAACAGCATTTCTCTTAGGTTGAAATGGGAGTATATAAATCTTACTATGAAAATGGTTGAATAAGTTATTGCACATCCACTCCACAATTTATGATGCAATTATTCAAAAAAGTTATTGTTGAGTAATAAAGCAAGCAGAGATAGTTCTGTGACATAATCCCATATTTGAAAATCAAGGAAGAAAACAATCCTTATATAGCTTCTATCTGATTATAATAAGCATGTAACATATGTATGACTTTTCAGGTGGCTCAATGGTAAAGAATCCACCTGCCAATGCGGGAGACACAGGAGATCCAGGTTCAATCCCTGGGTCATGAAGATCCCCTGGAGGAGGAAAATGGCAACCCGCTCCAGCATTCTTGCCTGGAAAGTCCCATGGACAGAGCAGCCTGGCCGGCTATAGTCCATGGGGTCATAAAGAGTCAGACAAGAGTGAGCATGTACGCACACACAATACATAGATATATCTACACATAATTATGAGCATAGATTAAAACATGAAAGTGTTCATAGTAGTTAATTAGTATTTGTTATCTGTTCTGGAAAACAGTGGAGGAGGAAATTCACTAAATAATAAATGCATTAGGTAGCTTTTTCCTGGGTAACAAGCCTCCCAAAACTTGGTGGCTTAAAACAATCAACATTTGAATCCATGATTCTGTGAGTTGTCTGGGATAAGTAAGGTTGATGGCTGAGCTTTTCTATCTAGAAAAAGATTACCCTAAAACTCAGCAGCTTAAAACATTTATTATCTTGCTGTTTCTGTGGGTCAGGAATTCATGTGAGGCTCAGAGAGGTGCCTTTGGCTGAAGGTCTCTCATGAAGTTGCAGTCAAGCTGTCAGCTAAGGCTATGGTCTTATCTGAAGGCTAGGCTGGAAGAATATGCTCCCAAACTCACTCACATGGGCCTCTCCATAGGGCTGTCTCATGCTTCCCTTAAGGAGAACCATCTGAGAGTGAGGGCATTTAGAAGGGAAGCCCCAGTCTTTCTGTAACTTAATCTTGGAAGTGACATTCCATTACCTCTGCCTTATTCTATTCACTAGAACCAAGCCACTAATCCAGCGCAAACTCAAGGGAACAGAATTATACAATGATGTGGATACCAGGAGGTGGGGATCATGCAAGGCCATCTCAGAGGCTGCTGACCACAGCGGACCTGACCATGGTTAGATGAATAGAATGGCTTCACTCATATAGTTTGCAGATGAAATCTAGTTGGTCTACGGTACTTCAACTGGGATGGCTCATTTCTGCTCCACAGCTGCTCCATAAGGTCTCTTGTGCCCTCAGAGCATAACTCAGGCTTTTTCACACTTGTGCTCAGGATTTCAAAGAGCAGTAACACTGGGCAAACCTCAGTGTGCAAGTACTTCTCAAGTCTCTGGCAGTGTTGTATTTGCTAACATCCCATTGACCAAAGAAATGGCCAAATCCAGTTTCAAGGGCTGGAGACACAGACTCTACCTCTTGGGTAATGTGGCAAACTCATATGGAAAGGGGGCACATATTCTGATATGTGGCCAAAGGAGACCATCCAAACTTCTGTATTCTGGCTAGAATGCAGACACTTGGAAAGAACTTAGCTTCCAATCTTATATTCAGAAAAAAAAAATGTGGGTAATTTACAAAATCATAGCCTTCCTTGAATTCATCAGGGAGCTAATGTCATAGAGAAACCAACTAGCTTGATATATAAGACAAATGCCTCAAAGGAGGCAGGAAGTTATCATTGGGTTATTTGTGGTAGAGGAGAAAGGAAGATGGGTCCATCACATCAGCAGTAAGAATTCAGCAAGAATCTTTAATAAACTTCTAATGGATGAGTATGGGATAGCATGAGGATATCAGAGCTCTGAGAACTGAAGACATAGGTCCTCATTTTTTAAAAAAAGGCTGGTCTGTCAGGAATTCATGTGAGGCTCAGAGAGGTGCCTTTGGCTGAAGGTCTCTCATGAAGTTGCAGTCAAGCTGTCAGCTAAGGCTATGGTCTTATCTGAAGGCTAGGCTGGAAGAATATGCTCCCAAACTCACTCACATGGGCCTCTCCATAGGGCTGTCTCATGCTTCCCTTAAGGAGAACCATCTGAGAGTGAGGGCATTTAGAAGGGAAGCCCCAGTCTTTCTGTAACTTAATCTTGGAAGTGACATTCCATTACCTCTGCCTTATTCTATTCACTAGAACCAAGCCACTAATCCAGCGCAAACTCAAGGGAACAGAATTATACAATGATGTGGATACCAGGAGGTGGGGATCATGCAAGGCCATCTCAGAGGCTGCTGACCACAGCGGACCTGACCATGGTTAGATGAATAGAATGGCTTCACTCATATAGTTTGCAGATGAAATCTAGTTGGTCTACGGTACTTCAACTGGGATGGCTCATTTCTGCTCCACAGCTGCTCCATAAGGTCTCTTGTGCCCTCAGAGCATAACTCAGGCTTTTTCACACTTGTGCTCAGGATTTCAAAGAGCAGTAACACTGGGCAAACCTCAGTGTGCAAGTACTTCTCAAGTCTCTGGCAGTGTTGTATTTGCTAACATCCCATTGACCAAAGAAATGGCCAAATCCAGTTTCAAGGGCTGGAGACACAGACTCTACCTCTTGGGTAATGTGGCAAACTCATATGGAAAGGGGGCACATATTCTGATATGTGGCCAAAGGAGACCATCCAAACTTCTGTATTCTGGCTAGAATGCAGACACTTGGAAAGAACTTAGCTTCCAATCTTATATTCAGAAAAAAAAAATGTGGGTAATTTACAAAATCATAGCCTTCCTTGAATTCATCAGGGAGCTAATGTCATAGAGAAACCAACTAGCTTGATATATAAGACAAATGCCTCAAAGGAGGCAGGAAGTTATCATTGGGTTATTTGTGGTAGAGGAGAAAGGAAGATGGGTCCATCACATCAGCAGTAAGAATTCAGCAAGAATCTTTAATAAACTTCTAATGGATGAGTATGGGATAGCATGAGGATATCAGAGCTCTGAGAACTGAAGACATAGGTCCTCACTTGCAGGACAGGTTCTTCTCCACAGACCTCTAGTGGTTGCTCATAAGAAACACCAGGGATAGGGTGAGAGACTAGAGAAAGCCTCTCTCAGTGGTATGGACCTCCAAGGGAACAGCTGCTGATACAGAAATGGCCAAAGCCCTGATGGGACCCTACAGAACAAAAGCCTTAAGACACTGGGTAAAGTGCAGCAAGCCTTGTTGCTCCCAGGACATAGGTAAAGATCTACTGTAGCTAGAGGACAGGGAAAGGGAAAGAAACCTTCCACTCATGGGGGAAGGGCAGAAAACCATCCTAGGTTCAGACCATTTAAAGCCTTATATTAAAACTAATGGGGGGGCTTCTCTGGTGGCTCAGGGGGTAAGGACACCGCCTTGCAGTGCAAGGGGCTCCAGTTTGATTCCTGGCCTGGGAAGATCCCACGTGCCGCGGAGTGGCGGGACCGATGTGTCCAATTACCGAGCCGGAGCTCTGGAGCGCGTGCACCCAGAGCTGGTGCTCTGTGACAACAGAGGCCACCGCGATGGGAGGCCCACATGGGCGGAAGAAAAGATGGATGAAAATAGATAAATGAAAGACCAACAGAAGTGGCCCACCTGCTCCCCTCCCTCCCCACCCTCCTCCCCCAAAATAAAAAGATTAAAAAAAAAAAGAATAAAACTAATGGGGATGGCAGGATCACTGGAAAAAACCTTCACCTTCCAAAACCTAGGGATACACGGCCTCCCTAAGACTGAGGCTGGCCCAGGACAACCTCTGCCCTCCCACCCACCAGGTCCCCAAGACCCAGGTAATAATAAAAGTCTGCTACTAAAGGAGAGGCAAGAGGATAGAGAGAGAGTCTCTCTAAGATGCAGGCACATTAGGAAAGGCCTAAAGACAAGGGTGGTATAAGAATATTGGGGAAAATTATCTGGAAAACCAGTGCCAACTCGAAGCACAAGGTAACATTAGAGAAATCTGAGGTCATCAATATATTGCAGGTAAAGAAAGCAACAACGAAACCTAAAACCCAGACAAATCCTGACTCGATGGACTCAATTCCCCTATGCCAATGACCTATAAGAAAAGCAACCATGTCTACTCCAAGGAATTAAATATTTACCTCAGTTTTTACTTTCCTACATACAACATGTGACATTCAGCCAAAAATTACATGCAAAACAGCAAGAGAAAACAATACACTGTCAAGAGACAAATCCATCAACAGATCCAGACTCAGTTGATCCAGTTGTTGGAACTGTCAAACAGGGAACTGAAAATATCAACGATTAATATGTGAAAGAGGGGAGTGGAAAACGTGAACAGCAGGTATGAACGGGTGGGGAATATCAGCAGAGATGAAAACTCAGATTTAAATGGAAATACTAGAAACAACAACAACAAAAAAAAACAGCTGAGACAAAGGCTGCCTTCAATGAGTTCATCAACAGATCTGACAGATCCAGGGTAGGGGTTAAAATCAGTGAACTGGAACATATATTAATAGACATTATCCCAACTGAAACACACAGTGAAATAATGACTGAAAACAGACATACATACAGGGATGGAAATTTGTAGGATTCCTATCAGTCTCTCTTCCGGTCACAAATTATTTACATTATCACACCACACAAAATATGTTCACCGCTATTCCAAGATAAAGACCTCCAAATGTCTACCCCAAATTATAGCATCAGGCTCAAATCCAAGACCTTAAGTCTTCTATATCAGGGTCAGATATGGCTGAGGCTTCCTGGGTGCAGATGTTCAGTTTCTTGATCCAGAGACCTGTGAATTAAATGACAAGCTATATGACCACCCCACCTAACCCAACAGGCACACACTCACACATGTGCATACACACAAATGTAAATACAACAGTGAAATAGGGACAGGATAACTGTAACAGATACTTCCATTCAAAAGGGAAGGAACAAGAGACACAGCACACATGTCAGTCACTGTTCCATAACAATTCTGAAATCCCACAGAACAAATCCTGTCAGGTCTCTCTGCTCCAAAGGCAAATCATGTTTCTTGCTTAGGTCATCGTTCTACCTGGGAATGCCTTTCCAGGCCACTTGAGTACATTGTTCTCGAATCTTCTCTCCAAGACGGTCTTCTTTTCCCATAAGAAATGGCCCACGTTTGCAGCTGAGTAACTTTCACAGCTGGCTTCTTGTCCATAGAAGTTGGAGAGGGGAGTCCAGAGGCCACCTTTCATTTTAGACTGTTTCAGTCCCTTTAAGTCCAACCGGGAGGTAGTTTTGTTAGTAAAACTCTATTAAATATGTTACACACTTTCTCTGAATCTGGTTTGTATTTGCTCCATGTCCCAAATGCAATGTAAACAATTCTTTTTAAGACTCTGAACTCTTTACTTTGAATGTGTGTCAGGCAATTGGGACAATGTTGAGAAGTTTTTAGAAGCCATTGAGCTTGGCTGACAGGGTCTCTCTTACAGCCATATCTGTGATTCGATCTCTACTCTGGAGCTACTTTTTTTAAAAAACATTTAGACACATTTTAATTTATTTATTTGGCTATTTTGGGTTTTCACTGCTGCCACAGGTTCTTCTCTAGTTGCAGGGAGTGGGGGCTACTCTCTAGTTGAGGTGAGAAGGCTTCTGTGGAACTCGAGCTCTAGAGCTCACAGGCTTCAGTAGTTGTGGCCCATGGGCTCAAGAGTTGCAGCTCTGAGGCTCTAGAGCACAGGCTCCATAGTTGCGGCTCATGCGCTCAGTTGCTCTGTAGCATGTGGGATCTTCCCGGATCAGGGATCGAACCCATGTCTCCTGCATTGGCAGGCGAACTTTTCACCACTGAGCTACCAGCGAAGCCCCTGGAGCTGCTTTTTAAACATGAGAATATTTTGCTGGCTGGAGAGACTGGAGATGTGGAGCAGTTATTTCCCAACCCAGCCAAGTCCTGGCTTTTTTGGTATTTCCTCTTTCTAAATTCTGATTGCAAGTAGAACAGTTATTTACTTAGGCCATATTTTTCTTTCTGCCCCTTACCTTATGCAGCAAAAAGAAGCAAACAAATACTTCAACATTCTGCTGGAAATCTCTTTAGTCAGATCCACAAGTTCATTTGGCATATTCTCTATCATTCCATAGAGCGTGGTGACTTTCGCTATTTTTTCCCTCACTAGACAACATGGACTACCATCTTCTGCAGCCTTTCTTGATAGTTTTCCTCATTGTTTTTCCAGTCTCCACCTGCTTCCCAGGCCAAAAGCTAACACCACATGTCTTATGCTTTGATACAACACCCCCAGTAGGCATACACTTTTAGATATTACTCAGCATTTGCTGTGTAACAGAATACCCCAAACTTAGTAGCTTAAAACAATAATCATTTTCTTTATCTCATAATTCTCCAGGTTGGTTCGGATGACCGGTATGGCTCTTCTGGTGTGGGTTGGCACGGCTGGGGGTGGAGGTTGAAGAAGGCCTTACTCCCATGTCTGGCATCTGGTCTAAGGGGCTTCATCTGTGCTGGCTCATGTCTATTCCACATGGCTTCTCATCTCTCAGTAATCTGAGCTTCTTCACATGAAGGTCTTAAGATTCCAAAGAGAAGATAGAAAGGGTAAGTCTCAAGGCAGGCTTTCCACACTTCTCCAACATCTTCTTGAATCTCTTTGTTCATGTATATTGGCTCAAGATATTCACACAGTCAAGCTCAGATTCAAGGAGTAGAGACAAACCTCTGCCTCTTATTAAGAGAAACAAGAGTAACATTACAAAGACTGTGCACCAAAGGACAGGAGGAAGCTGTTGTTATTCTACCTTGTACCACAATGAAGGAAGACAAAAATATGATGTCATGGGCTTCCCTGGTGGTCCAGTGGGTAAGGACACTGCCTTGCAGTGCAAGGGGCACCGGTTCAATCCCTGGACTGGGAAGATCCCACGTGCTTCAGAGCGGCTGGACCGATGTGTCCAACTACCAAGCCAGAGCTCTGGAGCGCATGCCGGTGCTCTGTGACAAGAGAGGCCACTGCAATGGGAGGCCCACAGGGGCCAAAGAACAAAGATGGATGAAAATAAATAAATGAAAGACCAATAGAAGTGGCCAAAAAAATTTTAAAAAAAATTATGTCATGGAAACCAATATGAACGACAGGATTATATTTGTGTATTCATGTGGGTTTTCAAACAAATACTTCAACATTCTGCTGGAAATCTCTTTAGTCAGATCCACAAGTTCATTTGGCATATTCTCTATCATTCCATAGAGCGTGGTGACTTTCGCTATTTTTTCCCTCACTAGACAACATGGACTACCATCTTCTGCAGCCTTTCTTGATAGTTTTCCTCATTGTTTTTCCAGTCTCCACCTGCTTCCCAGGCCAAAAGCTAACACCACATGTCTTATGCTTTGATACAACACCCCCAGTAGGCATACACTTTTAGATATTACTCAGCATTTGCTGTGTAACAGAATACCCCAAACTTAGTAGCTTAAAACAATAATCATTTTCTTTATCTCATAATTCTCCAGGTTGGTTCGGATGACCGGTATGGCTCTTCTGGTGTGGGTTGGCACGGCTGGGGGTGGAGGTTGAAGAAGGCCTTACTCCCATGTCTGGCATCTGGTCTAAGGGGCTTCATCTGTGCTGGCTCATGTCTATTCCACATGGCTTCTCATCTCTCAGTAATCTGAGCTTCTTCACATGAAGGTCTTAAGATTCCAAAGAGAAGATAGAAAGGGTAAGTCTCAAGGCAGGCTTTCCACACTTCTCCAACATCTTCTTGAATCTCTTTGTTCATGTATATTGGCTCAAGATATTCACACAGTCAAGCTCAGATTCAAGGAGTAGAGACAAACCTCTGCCTCTTATTAAGAGAAACAAGAGTAACATTACAAAGACTGTGCACCAAAGGACAGGAGGAAGCTGTTGTTATTCTACCTTGTACCACAATGAAGGAAGACAAAAATATGATGTCATGGGCTTCCCTGGTGGTCCAGTGGGTAAGGACACTGCCTTGCAGTGCAAGGGGCACCGGTTCAATCCCTGGACTGGGAAGATCCCACGTGCTTCAGAGCGGCTGGACCGATGTGTCCAACTACCAAGCCAGAGCTCTGGAGCGCATGCCGGTGCTCTGTGACAAGAGAGGCCACTGCAATGGGAGGCCCACAGGGGCCAAAGAACAAAGATGGATGAAAATAAATAAATGAAAGACCAATAGAAGTGGCCAAAAAAATTTTAAAAAAAATTATGTCATGGAAACCAATATGAACGACAGGATTATATTTGTGTATTCATGTGGGTTTTTTTCAGCAGATGTGTGTACATATAAAACCATAATGACTTTAAAACCATGGACTCAAATGAGCAAAATATTCAGTAGAAACAATATTTGATAGACAGAAACACATTAAATAAAAAATGAATTTCAACTCAATTATTCCTCCCATTGTGCAATGTCTTTTTGCTACAAACACCCTACAGATTTGAGAGCATGTCTATATATCAAATACATCATTTTGTTGTCCTACCTTGCATTCTGTTGTCACTTTAATATAACACAATAAATGTTACTGTCATTTATATACTTTTTCATACTCTATAAAGAATTATGTAATAATTTGCCTTATAATACTCTCTACAGGAAGGCTTTTCCTAATGTCTCAGACTGACAGCATTTTCCCCAGTATGAATTCAATTATATTTTGTGAGGCTGTGCAAATATTGGAATTCCCCTTCACTCAATGCATTTGAGAGGGTCTCTTCTGAATAATTTTTTGTCATCTCAAATTCTTTGTATTATGCAAGGTATTTATATACCATCTGCCTTGGTAAAATTTTCTAATATATGCTTAGACCTGATTTCTGTGATAAACAGGATTACTTTCATGTATGAATGTTGCGATGCATACTCAGAACTGATTTCTGAGTGAAGCCCTTTCCACAGTCACTACATTTATAAGGTTTATCTCCAGTATGAATTGTTTGGTGTTTATTGAAATTTGACCTGTCTGTAAAGGCTTTACCACATTCTGCACATATATATGGTTTCTCTCCTGTGTGAATTCGCTGATGTACTTTGAGATGTGGTTTCTTGGAGAAAGATTTCTCACAGTCAGAGCATTTATAAGGCTTCTCTGTAGTGTGGATTCTCTGATGTGTAATTAACTCTGACTTCTGGATGAAGGCCCTTCCACAATCAGCACAAACATAGGGCTTCTCTCCAGTATGAATTGTCTGGTGTTTATTGAAATTTGACCTGTCTGTGAAGGCCTTCCCACATTCAGCACATATATAAGACTTCTCTCCAGTATGAGATTTCTGATGAGTATTCAGATTTGACCTATTGGTAAATGCCTTCCCACAGTCAGTGCATATATAGGGTTTCTCTCCTGTGTGAATTCGCTTATGCATCTGGAGTTGTGACTTAGAAGGGAAAGATTTGCCACAGTCACTGCATTCATAAGGCTTCTCTCCAGTATGAATTCTTTGATGTGCAATCAAGTGTGCCTTTTGGATGAAGGCCTGCCCACATTCAGTACATATGTAGGATCTCTCTCCTGTATGAATTCTCTGATGCATTCTGAGTGTAGATTTTTGGGTAAAGGCCTTTCCACACTCACTGCACTTGTGGTGTCTCTCTCCAGTATGAATTTTCTGATGTACATTGAGGGCTGAGTTCAGGGAGAAGCCCTTACCACATTCACTGCATTCATAAAGCTTTTCTCCAGTATGGGTTGTCTGATGCCTTAGTAGAGATGACACTTGGAAAAATGATTTTCCACATTCACTACATTTATAGGGTTTTTCTCTAGTATGAATTTTCTCATGCATAATTAATTCTGAATTCTGGATGAATGCCTTTCCACACTCAGGACATATATATAGCTTTTCACCTCTATGAACTCTCAAATAAATACTAAGTAGTGGCTTCTGTGTAAAAACATCCACACATTTCCTAAGTTCATGAGGTTTCTCCACAGTATGAATTCTCTGAGGTGCAAAGAATTGTGACCTCTGGGTGAAGATCTTCCCAAGTTCACTACACACATTTGCTTTCTCACCAACAGGAAATTTCAGATTGTGACTGAGTGCTTGTTTAAAGCTAAAGACTTTTCCACACTGATTGCTGTCACAGAATTTCACTCCAGTATGCGTATTTTCATAGTCAGGATAAGAAGAGCTCTGGGTGAAAACTTGACCGTGTCCAATAATTGTATCAAAGTTCTTTGCTGCACTGTTTTTACTATGAATACGTACATCTAAATTATGTTTTAAATTCTTTCCAAATGAGTCATGTTTATGGGGCCTCTTCTGTGAAGGAACACAATTTGGTCCAGGATGAACAAATTTTCCACTGTTTTTATATTCATAATCCCACTCTGTATTCAATATTCTCTTATTGATGAGAGCAGCATGAGTCAGAGGTTTGCTCTGTTTTTCCTGGTAGCTCTTTATCTGCTCGGCATCTTGCCACAGCACTTCTAAAATGGAATACAATGAATCATCGCTTGGGTCTTCACTTTCCATTTCACTATGAAATGAAACTTTTCCAGAAATTCTTTTTTGTGAGGTCTTAATCCCAAACTTTCCATCTAAAAAGAGGAAAAAAATTACAATGACACAAAGAATACATAGCAGAAGATTAAGAGGTACACTTAAGTTAATCCAAATTGATTACAGAGAAATCAGTAAATCTGATGATGATGACGACAACGGTGACAATACAGAAAAAATATATAGAGCACTTATTATGTGCCAAGCTCTTACATGATTCAATGTTGCAGGGACTGTTCTAAGAAATATACACATATGAACTCATTTAATCCCTTCAAAAGCCCCATGATGTATTTTTTAGTATTATTCGCCACTGTAGGTAAGAAAAGTGAAGTTCAGAATGATTATATATATATATATATTCAATAGTGGAGACTGGTGTTCAACATAAGCGATCTAGATCTATTTTAGTAGGGAATTTCAAGCAGGGTGGACTGAAAATTAAACACAGAAGGGTTTTAAGAGGAACCATCTGTGGAAAGCCTAGGCTTGAATGGGGCAACTCAGAGTCTAAGCCCTCATTCGCTTTCCATTCTAAATCCTCACTAATCTCAATGCTTCTGGGTGAATTTCCCAAGTTCACTCCGCTTTCTCACCAACAGGAAATTTCAGATTGTGACTGAGTGCTTGTTTAAAGCTAAAGACTTTTCCACACTGATTGCTGTCACAGAATTTCACTCCAGTATGCGATTTTCATAGTCAGGATAAGAAGAGCTCTGGGTGAAAACTTGACCGTGTCCAATAATTGTATCAAAGTTCTTTGCTGCACTGTTTTTACTATGAATACGTACATCTAAATTATGTTTTAAATTCTTTCCAAATGAGTCATGTTTATGGGGCCTCTTCTGTGAAGGAACACAATTTGGTCCAGGATGAACAAATTTTCCACTGTTTTTATATTCATAATCCCACTCTGTATTCAATATTCTCTTATTGATGAGAGCAGCATGAGTCAGAGGTTTGCTCTGTTTTTCCTGGTAGCTCTTTATCTGCTCGGCATCTTGCCACAGCACTTCTAAAATGGAATACAATGAATCATCGCTTGGGTCTTCACTTTCCATTTCACTATGAAATGAAACTTTTCCAGAAATTCTTTTTTGTGAGGTCTTAATCCCAAACTTTCCATCTAAAAAGAGGAAAAAAATTACAATGACACAAAGAATACATAGCAGAAGATTAAGAGGTACACTTAAGTTAATCCAAATTGATTACAGAGAAATCAGTAAATCTGATGATGATGACGACAACGGTGACAATACAGAAAAAATATATAGAGCACTTATTATGTGCCAAGCTCTTACATGATTCAATGTTGCAGGGACTGTTCTAAGAAATATACACATATGAACTCATTTAATCCCTTCAAAAGCCCCATGATGTATTTTTTAGTATTATTCGCCACTGTAGGTAAGAAAAGTGAAGTTCAGAATGATTATATATATATATATTCAATAGTGGAGACTGGTGTTCAACATAAGCGATCTAGATCTATTTTAGTAGGGAATTTCAAGCAGGGTGGACTGAAAATTAAACACAGAAGGGTTTTAAGAGGAACCATCTGTGGAAAGCCTAGGCTTGAATGGGGCAACTCAGAGTCTAAGCCCTCATTCGCTTTCCATTCTAAATCCTCACTAATCTCAATGCTTCTTGCTTACTAGCATCAATATCAAATTAATATCACAAAAATAGTTAAATTTGCTCAGAGAGTAGACCCTGCAAGTTCTCATCGCAAAGAAAATCTTTTCTTTTTCATATTTGTATCTATATAATATAGATGCTAACTAAACTTACTATGGCAATTATTTCACAATACATCTAATAAGTTAAATCATTATGCTGTATACCTTAAACTTATGCAATGTTATATGTCAATTATATCTCAATAAAATTGGAAAACTAATTTATTCATGTCTATAGGAAAAATACTGTGATCACAGCCATTTTGACCTGTACAAACAATAAATGGATGTCTGTACTCCAACTGTCTATCCAGGTGGAACTATTTTCTTGGAAATAAAATGAAATGTATTTAACAAGAAGTACAAAATCAGAGTGATGAAAAGCCATCTTCTTTTGCATTAATGGATCAGTAACCCAGAATATGGTTGCCCAGTCATATACCATTTCTCAGCCTTCTTTGAAAACTGTTGTGACCATGTGACAATGTTCTCAACAGAATATAAGAGAAAAACTCTGGGTACCACCTTCAAATCAGAGCAATGAATCAGTGGGCATATTTTCTCTGTACCTTCTTGCTTACTAAAGCCTAGATTTGACAGCAGCATGGATTCAAACATGCAGATACCACGAAAAATCCAAGAGATGGTGGAATTGAGTAATGGATTCATGAATAAGCAGAAGCAACTAGGTTTTCCAATGGCCTGTGATATTAGAACCTTTATATGAGAGAAATAAAATTATATATTTAAGTCATTGTATCTAATGTTCTCTTTATTACTGCAATTTAGCTTTAACACAATTAATATACTCTTCTTGCCAAGAATGGGAATCATAAAGGTTCCCATTACCAATACAGTGAATGAGAGATATTATATTCTCAATAACAATTGTAAAATGGAAGGATTATACACTATCTCATCAGGAAGAGTTTTTGAATATTGAGAATGATCTGAGTCATCAAATCCAGATTTCCCCTGTTAGTCAGTAAGATACTGTACTCTGGATACATGTACAGTACAAAAATCTCACCCTTCCTAAATTGCATTTTATTCTTACATATTTGGCTTTAATTTAGAGGTGGTTTTACTTTTCACTTCATTAAACACTTAAATGTATAAAATGCCTAACTTGTAAATAAAACAGAACCTCTAAACCATTGCTGTAGTGGACAATAGTTAGATTACTAATACCAATATTCATCATATAAAATTTGCTCCTGCAATAAAAAGCTTCTCTACACCTTTCCTGAGCCCACAGATTCAATGAACAGTACATAAATGGAGAGTCGTCAGTCTAGAAAGAGCTGTGCATGCAAGCTGGCATTTTCAATGCCACTCAAAAAATGGCTCATGTAAGTCCAGTTTTTTCTTGACTAAAAGGACATGTTAATATCCTCTTCCTCCATTCTTGCTTAGCATCTTCTTTTGTGCCATTTTAAAATGCTTGTATGCTTAATCAAATGGTTTTGCTGTTGTTGTTCAGATACTAAGTTGTGTCTGACTCTTTGCAACTCCATGGACTGTAGCTCGCCAGGCTCCTCTCTCCTCCACTATCTTCAGGAGTTTGCTCAAATTCATGTCCATTGAGTCAGTAATGCTATCTAACCACCTCATCCTTGCCTTCAGTCCTTCCCAGCATCAGGGCCTTTTTCAGTAATTCGGCTCTTCACATCAGGTAGCCAAAGTACTGGAGCTTCAGCTTCTGCAACAGTCCTGCCAATGAATATTCAGGGTTGTTTCCTTTAGGATTGACTGGTTTGATCGCCTTGCATGCCAAAGGACTCTCAAGTCTACTCCAGTACCACAATTTGAAAGCATAAATTCTTCAGCGCTTCAATGCTCTCACATCCATATATGACTAGTGGAAAAACTGTAACTTTTTTTTGAATGTTGAGTTTTAAGCCAGCTTTTTCACTCTCCTCTTTGACCCTCAAGAGGCTCTTAAGTTCCTCTTTACTTTCTGTCATTAGGGTGGTATCATCTGCATATCTGAGGTTGTCGGTATTTCTCCCAGCAATCTTGATTCCAGCTTGTGAGTCATCTAGCCTGTCATGTCACATGGAGTACTCTGCCTTTTTTTTTTTTTTTTAAATTTTTGGCCTCTTTTTTTAAATTGATATTTTATTTATTTATTTTTCATCCATCTTTATTCTTCAGCCTGTGTGGGCCTCCCATTGCAGTGGCCTCTCTTGTTACAGAGCACCAGCTCTGGGTGTATGCGCTCCAGAGTGCTGGCTTGTAATTGGACACACTGGTCCAGCCGCTCCACAGCACGTGGGATCTTCCTGGGCCAACAATCGAACTGGTGCCCCTTGCACTGCAAGGCAGACTCTCTACCCGCTGGACCACCAGGGAAGCCTGAGTACTCTGCTTTTAAGTTAAATAAGCAAGGTAACAATATACAGCCCTGATGTACTTCTTTCCCAATTTATAACCAGTTCATTGTTCCATGTCTGATTCTAACTGCTGCTTTTGACCTTGCATACAGGCTTCTCAGGAGACAAGTAAGGTGGCCCTGTATTCCGTTCTCTTTAATAATTTTCCACACTTTGTTGTGATACACACAGTCAAAGGCTTTAGCATAGTCAATAAAGCAGAAGCAGATGTTTTTCTGGAATTCTCTTGCTTTCTCTATAACCCGACAAATGTTGACAATTTGATTTCTGGTTCTTTTGCCTCTTTCAAACCCAAATTGAACCTCCAGTTCACATACTGTTGAAGCTTAGCTTGAATGATTTTGAGCATAATCTTTCTAGCATGTGAAACGAGTACAACTGTACAGTGATGATAGATTTTTGAACATTCTTTGGCGTGGCCCTTCTTTGGGATTGGAAAGAAAAATGACCATTTCCAGTCCTGTGGCCACTGCTGAGTTTTCCAAATTTGCTGGCATATGAGAGCAGCACTTTAACAGCATCATCTTGTAGGATTCTAAAGAGTTCAGCTGGGATTCCGTCACCTCCACTAGCTTTGTTTGTAGTAATGCTTCATAAGGTCCACTTGACTTCACATTCCAGGATGTCTGGCTCTGGATAAGTGACCACACAATCATGGTTATCCGGGTCATTAAGATCTTTTTATATAGTTGTTCTGTGTGTTCGTCCTACCTCTTCTTAATATCTTCTGCTTCTGTTAGGTCCATACCATTTCTGGCCTTTATTGTGCCCATCTTTGCATGAAATGTTCCTTTGGTATCTCTAGCTTTCTTGAAGAGATCTCTAGCCTTTCCCATTCTATTGTTTTCCTATATTTATTCATATTGTTCATTTAAGAAGGTCTTCTTACCTCTCCTTGCTATTCTCTGGAACTCTGCAAGCCTTGCTGTGATGAAAGGGCTAGCATAATTCAATGGAGCTATGAGCCATGCTGTGCAGGGCCACTCAAGACAGACGGGTCATAGTGAAGAGTTCTGACAACACGTGCTCCACTGGAGGAGGAAATGGCAAACCACTCTAGTATTCTTGCCTGGAAAACCCCATGAACAGTATGAAAAAGCAGTGACCAAAGAAGAATACCTGGAGCACAAGGTAATAAAGAGTCTAGATGCAGAGATGGACTTCATATTTGGTAGGCATTAAAGACAGGTGAAAATCTGAGGAAACCATGAATTAAAGAAAATTAATGTGTACACTGAGAGAAGAGCTATTGGCCATGTATTATAATATGGAATAAGTAACATAGGGAACTGTAGTCAATATTCTGTGGTAAACTATAACAGAGAAGAATATGAAAAAGAGTGTGTGTATATATGTATATATATATAATTGAATCACTGTGCTGTACAACATAAATTAACACATTGTAAATCACCTGCACTTTGATAAAAATAAATTTAAGAATAAAATCAACTGAACTGCAAAAAATAATATGCAATGATTGTAAGTTTCTTTCATAGAGCTAATGGCAAAGAAAAACTCAGTGTCTCAGGTAATGAATCTAACAGTGGCATTCAAGATGAACTAGGAACAAGAATGTAATCCGCACATCCCATTAGGAATAGAATAAGTCAAGTATAAGAAAATACAGATTTGCTTTTGGGTGATGTTTAAGATGAGAGACTATCCAAATAGTATTCTTAAAAAGAAAAAGGAATTGCAGTATTAGTAGAAGATAGCTAAGAGGGAAGATTCATATAGATATTCTGTGTGTTCGTCCTATTAAGATCTTTTTATATAGTTGTTCTGTGTGTTCGTCCTACCTCTTCTTAATATCTTCTGCTTCTGTTAGGTCCATACCATTTCTGGCCTTTATTGTGCCCATCTTTGCATGAAATGTTCCTTTGGTATCTCTAGCTTTCTTGAAGAGATCTCTAGCCTTTCCCATTCTATTGTTTTCCTATATTTATTCATATTGTTCATTTAAGAAGGTCTTCTTACCTCTCCTTGCTATTCTCTGGAACTCTGCAAGCCTTGCTGTGATGAAAGGGCTAGCATAATTCAATGGAGCTATGAGCCATGCTGTGCAGGGCCACTCAAGACAGACGGGTCATAGTGAAGAGTTCTGACAACACGTGCTCCACTGGAGGAGGAAATGGCAAACCACTCTAGTATTCTTGCCTGGAAAACCCCATGAACAGTATGAAAAAGCAGTGACCAAAGAAGAATACCTGGAGCACAAGGTAATAAAGAGTCTAGATGCAGAGATGGACTTCATATTTGGTAGGCATTAAAGACAGGTGAAAATCTGAGGAAACCATGAATTAAAGAAAATTAATGTGTACACTGAGAGAAGAGCTATTGGCCATGTATTATAATATGGAATAAGTAACATAGGGAACTGTAGTCAATATTCTGTGGTAAACTATAACAGAGAAGAATATGAAAAAGAGTGTGTGTATATATGTATATATATATAATTGAATCACTGTGCTGTACAACATAAATTAACACATTGTAAATCACCTGCACTTTGATAAAAATAAATTTAAGAATAAAATCAACTGAACTGCAAAAAATAATATGCAATGATTGTAAGTTTCTTTCATAGAGCTAATGGCAAAGAAAAACTCAGTGTCTCAGGTAATGAATCTAACAGTGGCATTCAAGATGAACTAGGAACAAGAATGTAATCCGCACATCCCATTAGGAATAGAATAAGTCAAGTATAAGAAAATACAGATTTGCTTTTGGGTGATGTTTAAGATGAGAGACTATCCAAATAGTATTCTTTTAAAAAGAAAAAAGGAATTGCAGAGTAATTAGTAGAAGATAGCTAAGAGGGAAGAAACAAGAAAAAGCAGACTCTGACAAGCTCTGGAATGTTGAGGATTCCCGATTTGGGCAATGATGATGCCAATTCCTCACGTACTAAGTAAGGATAAATACAGTAGAATATTCTGTGGGTACTATCTAAAGTGCATGTAAGTGTGGTACTAAACTCCAGTTATAATATAGCAACTAGTGGTGTCAATATGGAAGTCACCAGAATACAAATGAAAAGCATAAATATTCAGACTGGAATACTCTTGAATTAACTATAGGAACAAGTATCTAGAAGACAGTAAGCAACATCCATAGCCAGTAGCATCTAAGTAGGGGGAAAAGTTTCAATGGAAAAGGAAGTGAGCAAATTAGGTACAAATTCAGAATAGATAAAAAACTATGTGGTTACAATAGATAAAAAATAATACCAACAAGCAATTAACAAAAGAGGAAACACAAATAGATAACAGATAATCAAAAGGGGGGACAATCTCACAATACCACTTTAAACCTATTAGACTGGCCACAGTGTTGGCATAGATGTAGTGAAACAGGCACACTTGTGTACAGCATGTATATTCCAGTGATCAACCAATACCATTTCTATATAAATATCTCCAAGGAATAATCTCACAGGCTCATAAGATAATATGCATAAGAAATTCTTCATTTATTGATGCATAGTTTCTATAGAGTAAAGTGCAAATCTTAAATGTAGAAATCATATTATTCACCCATGTACCTACCACCTAGATGAAAATACAAAATATTTAAATTATCCTAGGAAGTTTCCTTGTGGGCCTTCCCAGTCAGTTATTGACCTCCAGAGATAACCACCATTCTGACCATAGATCACCAATCATTTGTCACCATAGATTAATTTTCCTTGTCCTTGAACTTTACATAAATTGAACCATAGAGCATGGAGTCACCTGTATGCCTGGACACTTTGCTCAAGATGTTTCTGAAGTTCATTCAAGTTCTTCTGTGTATCAGTAGCTCTCGGCTTTTCATTGTAACCTACTATCACATTGTAATAATTACAGCACAACATTCACCTACTTTCCTGTTGATGAATTTTTGGGATATTTTGTGGTTTTAACAATTATGATAATGTTGATATGAACATCCCTGTACATTTCTTTTAGTGGACATATGTGTTCAGTTCTCTTAAATAAATTCCTAGGAGTGACATGCCTAAGACACAGAATAGCGATACATTTAGCATTAGTAGGTACTGCCAGTTTCCCAACGTGATTGAAAAGAATGTACATTACTACAATCAATGTATGTGAATTCCAGTTGTTCCAAATACTTGTTAACACTTGATACTGTCAGTCTTTTAAATTTTTGCCATTCTTCTGTGTTTATGTGTGTAGGGTTGTCTCATTGTGGTTTTAATTTACATTTCCCTGATGAATAATGATGTTCAACCTTTTCATATGCACAACAATCATTTGGATACCTCTTTTCTAAAAGTACCTGTTTAACTCTTTTACCCATTTCTTTTTCTACTGGGTTGTCTGCCTTTTTCTTTTTGATCTGTGAAAGTTCTTTAAATATTCTGAATATAAGTCATTTGTCAAACCTGGGTATTGTAAATATCTTCTCCCAGTTTGTGGCTTCCCTATTCAATTTCTTAATGATATCTTTTGGGGAAGAATAATTTTTACTCTAATATATTTCAACTTACTATGAAATGAGGTGGACAAAGTTATTTTTTTGTTTTTGTTGTTATCCAAAAGAATTTTTTGTACTTCCCTAGTAGTCTAGTGGTTTAGAATCCACTTTCCAATAATGCAGGGGATGTGGGTTTGATCCCTGACTGGGGAACTAAGATCCCAATCCCACATACCATTAATAGACAATTAACAGAAAGCCCACACACCACAGTTAGAAAAAGCCCACATGCCACAGTGAAGACCCAGAACAGTCCCCCAAATTTTTGAGAAGTATTCTTAAAAGAAAGAACTTATAGTCGGGTTTATTCCAGGAATGCAAGGATTCTTCAATATTCACAAGTCAATTAATGTGATACACCACATTAACAAACTGTAAGATAAAAATCATGATAAGCTCAACAGACACATAAAGAGCCTTTGACAAAATACAGCACCCATTTATGATAAAAACTCTTCAAAAAATGGGCATAGAAGGAACCTACCTCAATACAGTGAAAGCCATATATGATAAGCCCACAGGAACCATTATTCTCAATGGTGAAAAACTTGAAAAGAAAGCATCCCCTCTAAGATCAGGAATAAGATAAGGGTGTCTACTCTCATCAATCTTTTTTTTTTTTTTTTGGCCACTTCTACTGGTCTTTCATCTATCTATTTTCATCCATCTTTGTTCTTTGGCCTGTGTGGGCCTCCCATTGCGGTGGCTTCTGTTGTCGCAGAGCACTAGCTCTGGGCGCATGCACTCCAGAGCTCCGGCTCGGTAGTTGGACACATGGGTCCAGCTGTTCTGCGGTACGTGGGATCTTCCCAGGCCAGGGATCAAACCAGTACCCCTTGCACTGCAAGGCAGTGTCCTTACCCACTGGACCACCAGGGAAGCCCCCTCACCACTCTTATTCAACATAGTTTTGGAAGTCCTAACTACAGCAATTAGAGAAGAAAAAGAAAAAAGGAATACAGATTGGAGAAGAAGTAAAACTCTCCCTATTTGCAGATGGCATGATACTATACATAGAAAACCCTAAAGATGCTATCAGAAAATTACTAGAGCTAATCAGTGAATCTAGCAAAGCTTCAGGATACAAAATCAGTACACAGAAATCACTTACATTCCTATCTACTATCAATGAAAAATCAGAAAGAGAAATCAAAGAATCAATCCCATTTGACACTACAACAAAAAGAATAAAATACCTAGGAATAAACCTACCTAAGGAGATAAAAGAACTATATACAGAAAACTATATGACACTGATGAAAGAAATAAAAGGGGACATAAACAGATGGAGAGATATTCCATGCTTCTGGGTTGGAAGAATCAATATTGGGAAAATGACTATACTACCAAATGTAACCTACAGATTCGATGGAATCCCTATCAAATTACCAATGGCATTTTTCACAGAACTAGAATAAAAAATATCATAATTCATATGGAAACACAAAATACCTAGAAAAGCCAAAGCCATCTTGAAAAAGAAGAATGGAGCTAGAGGAATCAACCTTCCTGACTTCAGTCAGTACGACAAAGAGACAGTCATCAAGACAGTATGGTAGGGCTTCCCCTGGTGGTCCAGTGGGTAAGGACACCGCCTTGCAGTGCAAGGGGCGCCAGTTCAATCCCTGGCCTGGGAAGATCCCACGTGCTGCAGAGCAGCTGGACCCATGTGTCCAACTACCAAGCCAGAGCTCTGGAGTGCATGCACCCAGAGCCGGTGCTCTACAGCGACAGAGGTCACTGTGATGGGAGGCCCTCACAGGCCAAAGAATAAAGATGGATGAAAATAAATAAATAAAAAAAACAATAAAGGAGGTCAAAATTAGAAAAGAAAATGCAAAAAAAAAAAAATAAAATAAGTGGTGCTGGGAAAACTGGGCAGCTACGTATAAAAGAATGAACTACAACACTTCTTAACACCATACACAAAGATAAACTCAAAATGGATTAAAGACCTAAATGTAAGACCAGAAACTCTTAGAGGAAACTATAGGCAGAATACTCCATGACATAAATCAAAGCAAGGTCCTCTATAACCCACCTCCTAGAGTAATGGAAATAAAAACAAAATAAACAAGTGGGACATAATTAAACTTAAAAGCTTTTGCACAGCAAAGGAAACTATAAACAAGACAACCCTCAGAATGGGAGAAAATAATAGCAAATAAAACAACTGACAAGGGATTATAGTATCAAAATATATAAGCAGTTCAGACAATTCAATATGAAGAAAAAAAAACCCAATGAAAAAGCGGGAAAAAGACCTAAACAGACATTTCTCAAAGAAGAAATACAGATGGCCAACAAACACATGAAAAGATGCTCAACATCACTCACTGTTAGAGAAATGCAAATCAAACCCACCATGAGGTATCATCTCACACCAGTCAGAATGGCCATCATCAAAAAGTCTACAAACAATAAATTCTGGAGAGGGTGCAGAGAAAAGGGAACACTCTTGCATTGCTGGTGGGAATATAAATTGATACAGCCACCATGGAAGATAGTATGGAGAGTCCTTAAAAAACTAGGAATAGAACCACTATATGACCCAGCAATCCCACTATTAGGCATATACCCTGAGGAAAACAAAATTGAGAGAGACACGTATCCCATTGTTCATTGCAACACTATTTACAGTAGCTAGAACATGGAAACAACCTAGATGTCCATCAACAAATGAATGGATAAAGAAGCTGGAATACTTCTCAGCCATAAAAAGAAATGCATTTGAGTTTGTTCTAATGAGATGGATGAACCTAGAGCCTATTATACACAGTTTAGTAAGTCAGAAAGAAAAAGATAAATATCATATACTAACACACACACACACACGTAATCTAGAAAGATGGTACTGATGAATTTATTTTCAGGGCAGCAATGGAAAAACAGACATAGAGAACAGACCTATGGACATGGTGGGGGGAGGCAGGAGAGGGTGACATGTACAGAAAGAGTAACATGGGAACTTATATTAACATATGTAAAATAGATAACAAAGGGGAAGTTGCTTTAAGACTCAGGGAACTGAAACAGAGGCTCTGTAACAACCTGGAAGGTGGGATGGGGAAGGAGATGGGAGGGAAGTTCAAGAGGGAGGGGACATAATGCATACCTATGGCTGATTCATGCTGAGGTTTGGCAGAAAACAACAAGACTCTATAAAGCAATTATCCTTCAATTAAAGAATTTAAAAAAAGAACCTGTATAATACTGGTATGCTTTAAATGAGAGGAAGAATTCACCAGTGAAAAGAGGTTTTAAATTACAGGTTAAAGTTCTTTAATGGATAAAAAGACTACTTAAACTTCTGTTTTTGACATTTCTTGTAATTTGTGTTTTTCTAGGATCCTGTCCATTTCATCTCAGTTATCAATTTTATTAGCATAAAGTTGGTCATAATATCTTCTTAATATTCAGTGGTGCAATCACCCCTGGACACCAGAACCATGTGTTCCAGGGGTATCCTCTGGGTGGGTTGCATGTACCCACCTGTGGGGGTTGGGCCATGATTGCTGTGAGTATGCTGGTGGGTGGATTAGCCCCCTGGAGCAGGAGCCGCTTTTCAGAGGGGCACTAGAACCACTTGAGGCTGCTCACTGGGTACAGTGTGGTGGGTTCTCAGAGGAACACTGGGTACATGGTATTACTGAGGCTGATGGAGACTGGGAGAATGACAGAAACGGTACTTGTCAACACCATGCCAGGAAGATGAAGCAAAAGCACTTGATAAAACCCAACAAGTAACCATAATAAGAAAAGAAAAAACTCTTTAAAAAGCTAGGATTAGAAAGGAATTTGGAAGTGAAAATTGTTCATTCACATCTGACTCTCTGTGACCCAGGAAAAAATACTGGAGTGGGTAGCCTTTCCCTTCTCCAGGGGATCTTCCTAACCCAGGGATCAAACCCAGGTCTCTTGCATTGCAGGTGGATTCTTTACCATCTGAGTCACCAGTGAAGCCCAAGAATACTGCAGTCGGTAGCCTATCCCTTCTCCAGGGGAACTTCCTGACCCGGGAGTTGAACCGGGGTCTCCTGCATTGTAGGTGGATTCTCCACCAGCTGAGCTACAAGGGAAGCCCAGGAAGGAGCTTACATAGCCTGATAAAAGGTAGCTTCAAAAAACTTACAGCTGACATCAGACTTAAAAGTACAAATGTTTTGCCTCAAATATCAGAACAAGGCAAGCATGCCCATGCTCACCACTTTTATTCAACATTGAACTAAAGGTCTTTGACTGTGAAATAAGGAAAGGAAGAGAAATAAAAGCATGAGCTTGGAAAGGAGAAAGCAAAAGTCCTCTTAAAGTGATGATGATTGCTTACATGAAAACCTCCAAGGAATCTGCAAGAAAATTAATAGGTGAATTTAGAAATGCTTCGGGGACTTCCCTGGTGGTCCAAAGGTTAAGAATCTGCCTGCCAATGCAGGAGATGCAGGTTCAATTCCTGGTCCTGGAACTAAGATCCCATACGCCATGGGGCAACAAAGCCTATGTGCAACAACTACTGAACATACCCCCTAGAGCACACCAGTTGCAACTACTGAGCCCACATACCAAAACTACTGAAGCCTGAACACTCTAAAGCCTGTGCTCCATGACAAAAGAAGCCATGTTTTCAAGAAGCCTGCATGTAGCAACGAAGACCCAGCACAGCCAACAGTAAATGAATAAATTAATTAATATTAAAAAAGAATGCCTCAGGATATAGTCAATGTATAAAAATAAATCACTAGCAATTTATGCTAGCAATAAATAATGTGAAAAAATTTTAAATGCCATTTATGATAGTATCAAAAAACATCAAATGCTTAGGAATAAAGTTAATGAAGAATATATAAAACTTCTATAAGATAAAATTTAAAACACTGCCAAAAGAAATCAAAGATCTAAATAGAAGTAGAAACTTGCCATATTCATGAATTAGAGGCTAAATATTATTAAGATGTCAATTCTCTTAAAATTGATCTTAAAATTAAAAACTGATTATAAAATTTATATGGAAATGCAAATGACCTAGAAGAGTCAAAGTAATTTTTTTTTAAAAGTGAACATGGAGAACTTACCCTACCTGATTTCAAGACTCATTATAAAAGCTATAGTAATATAGGATGGGTCTGCCAAAAGGACAGTGGATTAACTATTTTTCCTTATTATCTGTATTCTTGATGCTCTGGCATCTGATGTATGGATTGTGAGAGTTGGACCATAAGGAAGGCTGAGCGCTGAAGAACTGATGCCTTTGAACTGTGGTGTTGGAGAAGGCTCTTGAGAGTCCCTCGGAATGCAAAGAGATCAAACCAGTCAATCCTAAAGGAAATCAACCCTGAATATTCACTGGAAGGACTGATGTTGAAGCTCCAATACTTTGGCCACCTGATGTGAAGAGACGACTCATTGGAAAAGAGCCTGATGTTGGAAAAATAGAAGGCAAAAGGAGAAGGGGACGACAGAAGATAAGACAGTGGGATGGCATCACTGAGAAAATGGACATGAATTTGAGCAAGCCCCAGGAGATGGTGAAGGACAGGGAAGCCTGGCATGCTGCAGTCCATGGGGTCCCAAAGAATCGGACATGACTGACTGAACTAATCACAATAATTTGGCATCTGATGGCTAGCTGATCCTGGAGACACTGCCTCTCCCAGGGCTAGTTATTTCCTAGAGACAGCAAATGACTTCCCTCTAAGATAACACTTCATATGCAAATCAAGCAATCCAGGGCCTACATTCACCAACTGTCTTCTTTTGCAAGATCTCATAGGTCAAGACATTTGCCTCCTACCCAAATCACTGCAGGGCTGGGTACCAGGCAAATAAACACAGTCTCTACACTACACCCTAGAACCTGATGAAATTATGCACACTCAGTTCAGTTCAGTTCAGTTCTGTTGTGTCCAACTTTTTGTGACCCCATGATCTGCAGCCCACCAGGCTCCTCTGTCCATGGAGTTCTCCAGGAAAAAGTACTGGAGTGGGCTGCCATTTTCTTCTCCAGGGGATCTTCCCAACCAAGGGATTGAACTCGAGTCTCCTGTACTGCAGGCAGATTCTTTACTATCTGAGCCACCAGGGAAACCAATAAAGGCAAATCTAGTCTATAATGACAAAAAGCATGTCAGTGGTTGCCTGGGGTCAAAGTAGTAGTGGGTATTAACAACAAGGGGCATGAAGATGCAGTTTTGTATGATGGAAAGTGTCATGAGTGGGGTGGCGGTTATACCAGTGTGTGCCTTTGTCAAAACTCACCGAACTGTACACTTAAAATGGATACCTGTTATGGTATGTAAATTACACTTTAATAAAGTTGATTTTAAAAGAGAAAATGCTAGGTGAAAGGGATCATAAACTCAGAAGATGAAAGGGAGACACAGAAATAGGGGAGGTGAAGAGAAGTGAGTAGAGGGCTACTCTACTCACTTCCTTAGAGTAGAGGGCTACTCTAAGAAATCTGAAGGCAGTATCTACAGAGAAAAGGAAGTGGGGCTGGTTGTAGATGCGTTTGTTGGTGTCTTAGAGTTAGAAGATGAAAATGACAGGGAGAAGAAGCTGAAAGGGAACCAGGTAGAACAGGAGTGAGACAAGCAATGAACTTCAAAGTGGTGAAGGACAGGGAAGCCTGGCATGCTGCAGTCCATGGGGTCCCAAAGAATCGGACATGACTGACTGAACTAATCACAATAATTTGGCATCTGATGGCTAGCTGATCCTGGAGACACTGCCTCTCCCAGGGCTAGTTATTTCCTAGAGACAGCAAATGACTTCCCTCTAAGATAACACTTCATATGCAAATCAAGCAATCCAGGGCCTACATTCACCAACTGTCTTCTTTTGCAAGATCTCATAGGTCAAGACATTTGCCTCCTACCCAAATCACTGCAGGGCTGGGTACCAGGCAAATAAACACAGTCTCTACACTACACCCTAGAACCTGATGAAATTATGCACACTCAGTTCAGTTCAGTTCAGTTCTGTTGTGTCCAACTTTTTGTGACCCCATGATCTGCAGCCCACCAGGCTCCTCTGTCCATGGAGTTCTCCAGGAAAAAGTACTGGAGTGGGCTGCCATTTTCTTCTCCAGGGGATCTTCCCAACCAAGGGATTGAACTCGAGTCTCCTGTACTGCAGGCAGATTCTTTACTATCTGAGCCACCAGGGAAACCAATAAAGGCAAATCTAGTCTATAATGACAAAAAGCATGTCAGTGGTTGCCTGGGGTCAAAGTAGTAGTGGGTATTAACAACAAGGGGCATGAAGATGCAGTTTTGTATGATGGAAAGTGTCATGAGTGGGGTGGCGGTTATACCAGTGTGTGCCTTTGTCAAAACTCACCGAACTGTACACTTAAAATGGATACCTGTTATGGTATGTAAATTACACTTTAATAAAGTTGATTTTAAAAGAGAAAATGCTAGGTGAAAGGGATCATAAACTCAGAAGATGAAAGGGAGACACAGAAATAGGGGAGGTGAAGAGAAGTGAGTAGAGGGCTACTCTACTCACTTCCTTAGAGTAGAGGGCTACTCTAAGAAATCTGAAGGCAGTATCTACAGAGAAAAGGAAGTGGGGCTGGTTGTAGATGCGTTTGTTGGTGTCTTAGAGTTAGAAGATGAAAATGACAGGGAGAAGAAGCTGAAAGGGAACCAGGTAGAACAGGAGTGAGACAAGCAATGAACTTCAAAGAAGGCAAATCTATTAAAACCCAAATATGTATGATAAGGATCTAAGATCCTGGGAATGGGGTTTTGGTACTAAAGCATAAAAATATGATAGAAGGAGATAATATCCAAGAAAGCCAGATCCATAGTGAGGAAGCCTGGCATATGATCTAGAGTATACATATTGTAGCAATTCTCCTGGAGGAAAGCCAAGCCAAGAAGACAGCTGATAACAGTAAGGGAAATAAAGGGAAAGAGCAACTTGGTACCAGAGAAGCCAAGGAGTTTCTAAAGTTTTGAAGGGTAGTAATCAGCACTTTAAAGGCATTGGCCCCAAGTACCCATGTCTCCCATCTGCCCGGATCACGCTCACCTGAGCAGTTGTGATGTGGGCTTTCTTCCTCCAGTGTCCAAGGCTCCTCTCCTTGCTCCAGCCTGAAGATGACCTCTGGCTTGGGAACTTCATACCCTGTTAATGGGAAATGAAAGAAAATGGGGTCCAGCTAATTGCTTTCCATGTGCTCCTTGAAAAAATCATCACATTTCATTGGGAAAAGAGTAATAAGCATGAATGTGCAAAGGGACTAAAGAATCTCAGGCAAATTAAGGATGACACCATCACACATTTCAGATGCCCCAGAGTATGCAGCAGCTGAGAATGGAAACAACCTCACTGAGGTTCTGTGTTAGTTCCTAGGGCTACTCTAAGAAATAACCAAAAACTGGGTGGCTTAAAAACAATAGAAACAGGGCTTCCCTGGTGGTCCAGTGGGTAAAGACACCACCTTGCAGTGCAAGGGGCACCGGTTTGATCCCTGGCCCGGGAAGAAACCACGTGCCACAAAGCAGCTGGACCCATGTGTCCAACTACTAAGCTGAAGCTCTGGAGCGCATGTGCCCAGAGCCGGTGCTCTGCAGCAAGAGAGGCCACTGCAATGGAAGGCCCACACAGGCCAAAGAACAAAGATGGAAATAAATGAAAGACTGATAGAAGTGGCCAAAAAAAAACCAATAGAAACATATTATCTGACATTTCTGGAGCTTAGAAGATGAAAATGACAAAGGAGAAGAAGCTGAAAGGGAACCAGGTAGAACAGGAGTGAGACAAGCAATGAACTTCAAAGAAGGCAAATCTATTAAAACCCAAATATGTATGATAAGGATCTAAGATCCTGGGAATGGGGTTTTGGTACTAAAGCATAAAAATATGATAGAAGGAGATAATATCCAAGAAAGCCAGATCCATAGTGAGGAAGCCTGGCATATGATCTAGAGTATACATATTGTAGCAATTCTCCTGGAGGAAAGCCAAGCCAAGAAGACAGCTGATAACAGTAAGGGAAATAAAGGGAAAGAGCAACTTGGTACCAGAGAAGCCAAGGAGTTTCTAAAGTTTTGAAGGGTAGTAATCAGCACTTTAAAGGCATTGGCCCCAAGTACCCATGTCTCCCATCTGCCCGGATCACGCTCACCTGAGCAGTTGTGATGTGGGCTTTCTTCCTCCAGTGTCCAAGGCTCCTCTCCTTGCTCCAGCCTGAAGATGACCTCTGGCTTGGGAACTTCATACCCTGTTAATGGGAAATGAAAGAAAATGGGGTCCAGCTAATTGCTTTCCATGTGCTCCTTGAAAAAATCATCACATTTCATTGGGAAAAGAGTAATAAGCATGAATGTGCAAAGGGACTAAAGAATCTCAGGCAAATTAAGGATGACACCATCACACATTTCAGATGCCCCAGAGTATGCAGCAGCTGAGAATGGAAACAACCTCACTGAGGTTCTGTGTTAGTTCCTAGGGCTACTCTAAGAAATAACCAAAAACTGGGTGGCTTAAAAACAATAGAAACAGGGCTTCCCTGGTGGTCCAGTGGGTAAAGACACCACCTTGCAGTGCAAGGGGCACCGGTTTGATCCCTGGCCCGGGAAGAAACCACGTGCCACAAAGCAGCTGGACCCATGTGTCCAACTACTAAGCTGAAGCTCTGGAGCGCATGTGCCCAGAGCCGGTGCTCTGCAGCAAGAGAGGCCACTGCAATGGAAGGCCCACACAGGCCAAAGAACAAAGATGGAAATAAATGAAAGACTGATAGAAGTGGCCAAAAAAAAACCAATAGAAACATATTATCTGACATTTCTGGAGCTTAGAAGTCTGAAATCAAGGTGTTGGCAGTGTTATGCTTTCTCTGGCGGATATGGGGAGAATCCATTCTTGCATCTTCTAGCTTCTTGTGTTTGCCCAAACTCTTTGGTGTTCCTTGGCTTGTAAATGTATTTTACTCCAGTCCCATGGCTGTCTTCTTCCTGTGTGTCTCCTTATTGCCTTCCCTCTATGTGTGCCTATTTTTATGCCCAGATTTCCCTGAAAAAAATTAGGATACTATTCAAAAAAAAAAAAGAAAAGAAAAAAAGGAAACAAAAAAAGAAAAAAAAAAATAAGGATACTATTCAGATTAAGGCCCACCCCAATCACCTCATTTTGATTTGATCCCCTCTGTCAAGATACTACTTGCAAATAAAGGCACATTCTGAGGTTTTTATTGGGGCTTAAGATTTAGACATATCTTATTTTTGAGGGGACACCATTCAACCCATAAGACCATGCCCTCTGACTTCCCCAAATTCACTTCCTTCCCATGTATAAAACATATTAACTCCATCTCAGTATCCCCCAAAGTCTTAATAATCCCAGCATCAACTCTTAGGTCTAAAATCTCTTCTAATCATCAACTCAAAGCCTCAGATCTTGTCATCTAAATCATCCAAATCTTATCGGTGAGACTCATGAGTGAGACTAGTATGAGTCATTCTAGAACCAAATTCCTCCCCATGCAAATCTGTGAAAGCAGACACATTGCCTGTTTCCAAAATATTCTAAACACAATGGTGCAACAGGCATAGGATAGACACTCCCATTCCAAAAACAAGAAATTATTAATAGAATTTAAAAGGGTATGGCACGTCTCCGAGGAAGCAATCACAGGACATGATAGTATGTCTTATGGGAAAATTCCATTAGGTTTTAAGGCTTGACAATAATCCTTATCGGTTTAATGCTCTGTGCTCCAAGCCCACCAGGGTGGTAGCCCCACCCCCTCAGCCCTGGGTCAGCAGTGGCACCACTTACTATTACTCCTAGTGACCCATTAGCAATAATTTTCTTTCCTGTACCGGCAAGTTTATGCTCTGCTGTTCTATGTGCCTTCGTTCCAAAGGGAGGAGCACTTCTACCAAGAGACACATTAATCATTCCATTGAACTGGAAGTTAAGTCTGCCATCTGGACATCTTGGTCTTTTCCTGTCTCTGAATCAACAGGCAAAGAAGGAGTTATCTATCATGCTGGCTGGGGTGGTTGATTCTGACTACCACGGGAAACTGGAATGCTATATCACAATGGAAATAAAGGTCTAGTGCTTGCTTCAGCAGTACATATACTAAAATTGGAATGATACAGAGAAGATCAGCATGGCCCCTGAGCAAGGATGATACACACATTTATGAAGCATTCCATATTTTTATGAAATCTTTACAAAAAGGATACAAATGAACTTACTTATAACAACAAACTTATGGTTACCAGAGGATAAGGCGGGGAAGGGATAAAGAGGGAGATTGAGATTGATATATACACACTGCTATATATAAAATAGATAACTAATAAGGACCTACTGTATAGCACAAGGAACTCTACTCACTATTTTCTAATGACCAAAAGGGAAAAGAATCTTAAATAAAAGAGTGGATATATGTATATATGTAACTGATTCACTTTGATGTACACCTGGAACTAACACTGCAAATCAATTACACTCGAATAAAAAATTTTGAAAAAGAAGATTATATCTACAGGAGATCCTGTAAGACATATTCTCATGCTCTGTGATTGCTTTCTCAGTGGCTCAGTGGTGAAGAATCCATTTGCAGAGCAGGAGATACAGGAGATATGGGTTCAATCCCTGGGTCAGAAAGATCCCCTGGAGAAGGAAACAGCAACCCACTCCAGTGTTCCTGCCTGGAGAATTCTTGCCCAAGGAGCCCGGAGGACTACAGTCCATGGGGTCACAAAGAGCTGACACACTTGAGGCGACCAAGCATGTATGCACACACGTGTGTACATAAATACAAAGCAAGGAAGAGGGATTTATTTTAAGGAACCAGTGCACCCAGTTGTGGGGACTGGCAAATCTGAATGAAGGGCAGGCTAGCCTGCTGGAAATCCAGGTGAGCTGATGTTGAACTTTTGAGTCTGAAATCCACAGGGCAAGCTAGGCAGATTTCTGTGTCACAGTCCTGAGGCAGAATTCCTCTTTCCATTACCCATCCCTTGCTGCCTTTGCCCTCAGCAAGCAACTCAGATAGTTATGGGTTCTTTAGCGTTACCCAAAACTTTATTTTCAAAGCGTCTAGGCCTAATTGGATCATTGCAGGTTTACATTGACTTTAATGATTGTAGTTTTACACTGAGGGCTGATTGCCCTCAGGACCTATGCCCATGACCCTTCTTTGCTTCTAGACCCGTAACTAGACTTAAGTCTCACCAAGGCCCAAAGAAAGGAGATCAAACCAATCAATCCTAAAGGAAATCAACCCTGAATATTCATTGGAAGGACTGATGCTGAAGCTGAAGCTCCAATAGTTTGGCCACAATGCAAAGAGACAACTTACTGGAAAAGACTCTGATGATGGGAGAGATTGAGGGCAAGAGGAGAAGGAGGCAACAGAGGATGAGATGGTTGGATGGCATCACTGACTCAAGGGACATGAGTTTGAGCAAGCTCAGGGAGATGGTGAAGGACAGGGAAGCCTGGCGTGCTGCAGTCCAAGGGGTCCCAAAGAGTCAGACACGACTGAGCAACTGAACAACAACAGCAAAGGTCCAAAGAATGAGGTGAAAGTGTGATCCATGAAGAAGCATGAGATGATCCAAAAGAATTGCATGATTGCTCCAAGTTATTAAGACAGAAATCTGGGGAATATCTGTGCAAATGGAATGGATACGTGTAAATGCATGGCTGAGTCCCTTTACTGTTCATCTGAAGCTATCACAACATTGCTAATTGGCTATACCCCAAAACAAAATGTTCTTGGTGTTGAAAAAATAAAAATAAAATTTAAAAAAGAGTGTGAGATAACACAAAGAACAAAGTTGGATCAGGCTGGAATTATTAATGAAAGTGAAAGTGTTAGTCGCTCAGCCGTGTCTGACTCTTTGTGACTCTATGGACTGACTGTAGCCCACCAGGCTCCTCTGTCCATGGGATTCTCCAGGCAAGAATAGTGACAGTGGATCTTCCTGACCCAGGGATTGAACCTGGATCTCTTGCATTGCAGGCAGACTCTTTACCATCTGAACCACCAGGGAAATTACTAATGCATGTACACTAAGCAGATTCTGAAGTTCATGTTGCCACTTGAGTGGTGAGGAAGGGCTCAAACAGGATATCTGGCTGGTTGACTGGAACATGAACCAAAACAGCACACACTGAACACAGCTGGAATGCCGGGACTGCTTTGGTATACAGAAGACAAAGGCATCTGAAGGTTTAGGGAGATTGGAATGTTAGAGTGGATTTATCACTGTTAAGAGGTGTGACCTCAGATCCTATGTGGTAACCTCACACCCTCAGCCCTGGATGGTGGCCATGCCCTCTTAGCCCTGGAACCAATTAGGCGGCTCACCTTCTGGAAACAAAGATGTGACAGCCGGTCACCCTGCATCTTCCTATTCTGTGCCCTCTGGGCCTGGGATGGCAGTGACAGCCCTGTTCGCTTCTGAACCATTTTGGGGTCATTCATCCCTTGTCTTAAAGGACATTCAAAGCCAAATAGCTTTACTGGCCTGTTTCCTGTCTACAGAATCCAAGAACCCCAGCCTTCCTTCCTTTTTTTCCTGTCTCTGCCCTCTCCCATCCAAGTAAGCAGTGCTTCTCCTTAGATGACTGACTGGATCTACAAATCATATGCCCGAGATTTTTAGCAACTGGTTGTCCAGCCACATCCTTGGTGCCCTTTCCAGAGTACACCTTGTGTTCTGCAACATGCATAGGTTGAGAATTTTCCAAATCTTCACATTTGGTTCCTTTTTCCTAACAATTCTTCAACTTTTCTCTTTCCTCTAGTATTTTACTATAGGAATCAAGGAGAAACCAAGCCTCACTTTTTAACACTTTGCTTAGAAATCTCCTCAACTAAATATCCAAGTTCATCACTTACGAGTTCTGCTTTCCACCCAAGAGAACACAATTCACCAAATCCTGCCACCTTACCACCAGTTTCCAACAACACAGTCTTCACTTCTATCTGAAGTGTGTGCGTTTTCAGTCATGTCTGACTCTTTGCGACCTCATAGACTGTAGCCTGCCAATCTCCTCTCTCTAAGGAATTTTCCAGGCAAGAGTACTGGAGTGGGTTGCCATTTTCTTCTCCAGGGGATCTTGCTGACCCAGGGATCAAACCCACATCTCTCATATCTCCTGTACTGATTCTTTACCACTGAGCGACCTGGGAATCCCATCTGAGACCTCACCAAAAACACTGTTCCATCTCTACCACATGTTTCTTTGAGGCAATCTAGACTTTTTTGATCAACCACCTAAAAATCTTTTAAGTCTCTACCCTCTGTCTAATTCCAAAGCCACTTCCATTTTTTTTTTTTTTTTTGGTTAGGTATTTCTTATAGTAGCACTCCACTTCCCAGTACAGAAAGCTGCACTAGTTTCCTAGGGCTGTTTTAACAAAGTACCACAAACCAGGTGACTCAGAACAACAGGAATATGTCTTGCAGTTCTGGGAGCTGGAAGTCCAAGATCTAGGTGTCAGTCGGGCCATGCTCTTTTTGAAGGTGCTAGGGGGTGAACTGTTTCATGCCTCTCTCCTGGTTTGTGGTGACCTCAGGCATTTCTTGTCCTTTAGATGCATTGCTCCAATCACAAGGTCTCTCTTGTGTGTTTGTGTGTCTCTGTGTCTAGACTTGGGCTTCCCTGGTGGCTCAGACAGTAAAAAACCTGCCTGCAATGTGAGAGACCTGGGTTCAATCTCTGGGTTGGGAAGATCCCCTGGAGAAAGGAAAGGCTACCCACTCCAGTATTCTTGGCTGGAGAATTCCATGGCCCATCCATGAGTCACACAGAGTTGGACATGACCGAGTGACTTTCACTTTTTCAGTAGATTTACTTTATTTTATAAGAATGCCAGGGGTGGTTAAGACTTTGTCTCCCGATGCAGGGGGCTTCAGGTTCGATCCCTGATTAGGGATCCCACATGCCTCACGGCCAGAAAATCCCAAAACATAAGACAGAAGCAATACTGTGACAAGTTCAATAAAGACTTTAAAAATGGTCTGCATTAAAAGAAAAAACATCTTAAAAACATGCCAGTCACAATGCATTAGGCCCCCTAATGACCTGGTTTTAGCTAAATTACCTCTAGAAAGACCCTATTTCTAAATGAGGACACACTCAGAAATAGTAGGGGTAAGGATGTCAACATGTTTTCTTTGGATGGACACAATTTTATCTGCAACAAGGTCCTCTCAGATTCACCATGTGGCAGCGCTTACCCAGCGAGAGGAGGTGGCTGTAGTTCTCCAGGGTCACATCCCGATATAGACGCCTCTGAGCAGGGTCCAAATGCTTCCACTCCTCCCTGCTGAAGTCCACGGTCACGTCCTTGAATGACACCTGGAACAACACAGTCCCATTCAGGGTGACCAGGTCAGCATGGGGGGTGGGGTAGGGAAAAGATAGGCAATTGTTGTTAGTGATTTTTTCCCCATAATACCCCGTAGGGTATGCCTATTAAATAACTACTTAATCATAATGTATAGAATAGAAATATCTAATCATAAATTTCTACCATTCAATGTATACAACAGTCTTTTATTTTTAACAAATAATAATTTTCATCAGTTATCTATTTTATCCATAATAGTTTATATAGCCGATTCCCTTTGATGGACAGCAGAAACTAACAGAACACTGCAAAGCAACTATACTGCAGTAAAAATAAAGTGATCGAAACGGGGAAAATAATAACTTCATCCAGGATTTGAAGTTTATCCTATTTTGTTGCTTATTTTAGTGGGAAGTTTGTGTTTTACTACTTTTTGAAGGAGGCATGTACACTTTTTAAAAATTTATTTATTCATTTTTGGCTTGATGGGTCTTTGTTCCTGCATGTGGGCTTTTCCTAGTTGTGATGATCAGGGGCTACTCTCTAGTTGTGGTGTGAGGGCTTCTCATTCCAGTGGCTTCTCTTGTTGCAGAGCACAGGCTCTAGAGTGCACAGGCTTCAGTGTTGGGGTGCACAGGGTCAGTAGTTGTGTTGCACAGTCAGGTGGCCCACGGCAGGTAGAATCTTCCTGGAAAAGGGATGGAACGCGTGTCCCCTTCTTTGACAAGTGGACTCTAAACGTCTGGACCACCAGGGAAGTCCAGCATGTACACTTTTTTCTCACTTTACATAGTTTCCTCTACTGCTACTTTCATTTAGTCTTCAAAAATATAGGCATTTTCTCTAGATGCCTTTTTCTGGGTCAATTTTAATTTAATTCCATAGTTGTCAGAAAACATACTCTGTATGATTTCAACATATGGCTTATCTAGGAGAATATTTCATGTGTCCTCCCTAGAAAAAGAATGTATATTCAACTATTGATGGATGTAGTGTTCTCATATAAATCAACTTGATTGAGTCTTGCTGAAAGTTTATGTCACGTTACTCATTTGTCTTCTACTTGTTCAACTATTTGTCAACTTTTTGGTAAAAACTGAAAAGGAGACGTTAAAAGTTTATATGGCTATGCAAAGGAACTAGAATTCACAAAGCAAGGAGTAGCATGGAGGATTTATACTATGTAATGTTAAGACTTACTATAAAGCTACAATTATTCAGTGTGGTATTAATGCAAGTACAGACACATTTATCAATGAAACAGAACAGAGGGTCCAGAAACAAATTCACACACATATGGACAATTTTTTGACAAAGGTGCCAAAGTGCTTCAATAGCGGAAAGGAAAGACTTTTTTAAGAACTATGCTGGAAGACAGTATGGAGATTTCTTTAAAAACTAAAAATAGAAGCACCATACGACCCAGCAATCCCACTCTTAGGCTTCTACCCTGATGAAATCAAAACTGAAAGAAGCACCTGTACCCCAATGTTCATTGCAGCTCTCTATACAATAGCTAGAACATGGAAGCAACCTAGATGACCATCGACGAACGAATGGATCCAAAAGCTCTGGTACATATATATAATGGAATACTACACAGCTGTAAAGAGAAATGCAGAAGAATCAGCCCTAATGAGGTGGCTGAATCTAAAACGTATCATAAAAAGTGAAGTCAGGGGGCTTCCATGGTGGTCCGGTGGGTAAGGACACTGCCTTGCAGTGCAGGGGGCGCCAGTTCGATCCCTGGCCTGGGAGGATCCCACGTGCCGAGCGGCTGGACTCTAGAGTGCACAGGCTTCAGTGTTGGGGTGCACAGGGTCAGTAGTTGTGTTGCACAGTCAGGTGGCCACGGCAGGTAGAATCTTCCTGGAAAAGGGATGGAACGTGTCCCCTTCTTTGACAAGTGGACTCTAAACGTCTGGACCACCAGGGAAGTCCAGCATGTACACTTTTTTCTCACTTTACATAGTTTCCTCTACTGCTACTTTCATTTAGTCTTCAAAAATATAGGCATTTTCTCTAGATGCCTTTTTCTGGGTCAATTTTAATTTAATTCCATAGTTGTCAGAAAACATACTCTGTATGATTTCAACATATGGCTTATCTAGGAGAATATTTCATGTGTCCTCCCTAGAAAAAGAATGTATATTCAACTATTGATGGATGTAGTGTTCTCATATAAATCAACTTGATTGAGTCTTGCTGAAAGTTTATGTCACGTTACTCATTTGTCTTCTACTTGTTCAACTATTTGTCAACTTTTTGGTAAAAACTGAAAAGGAGACGTTAAAAGTTTATATGGCTATGCAAAGGAACTAGAATTCACAAAGCAAGGAGTAGCATGGAGGATTTATACTATGTAATGTTAAGACTTACTATAAAGCTACAATTATTCAGTGTGGTATTAATGCAAGTACAGACACATTTATCAATGAAACAGAACAGAGGGTCCAGAAACAAATTCACACACATATGGACAATTTTTTGACAAAGGTGCCAAAGTGCTTCAATAGCGGAAAGGAAAGACTTTTTTAAGAACTATGCTGGAAGACAGTATGGAGATTTCTTTAAAAACTAAAAATAGAAGCACCATACGACCCAGCAATCCCACTCTTAGGCTTCTACCCTGATGAAATCAAAACTGAAAGAAGCACCTGTACCCCAATGTTCATTGCAGCTCTCTATACAATAGCTAGAACATGGAAGCAACCTAGATGACCATCGACGAACGAATGGATCCAAAAGCTCTGGTACATATATATAATGGAATACTACACAGCTGTAAAGAGAAATGCAGAAGAATCAGCCCTAATGAGGTGGCTGAATCTAAAACGTATCATAAAAAGTGAAGTCAGGGGGCTTCCATGGTGGTCCGGTGGGTAAGGACACTGCCTTGCAGTGCAGGGGGCGCCAGTTCGATCCCTGGCCTGGGAGGATCCCACGTGCCGCGGAGCGGCTGGACTGATGTGTCCAAGCTGCCGAGCCGGAGCTCTGGAGCGCATGCGCCCAGAGCCGGTGCTCTGCGACAACAGAGGCCGCCACGATGGGAGGCCCACATGGGCTGAAGAACAAAGACGGATGAAAATGGACAAATGAAAGACCAATAGAAGTGGCCCGCCTGCTCCCCTCCCTCCCCACCCCACATCCACCAAAATAAATAAATAAATAAATCTTTTTTTTAAAAAAAGTGAAGTCAGTCAGAAAGAGAAGGACAAATACAGTATATTAACACATATATATGGAATCTAGTAGGATGGTGATGATGGCACATGCAGTGAAGTGATGGAAAGACAGACATGGACAGTGGACATATGGACATTGTGGGGAAGGAACAGAGGGTGGGAGGCGTAAAGGAAGTAGCATGAAGGCCTGTACTATCATAAGTGAAGAAAATAGCTATAGTCATTGCTCTGTGAGAAAAGGGGATCCTTCAGGGGTGCTGTGTGATGGTCGGGAGGGGTGGGAAGGGGGGGATATACATATGACTAATCTGGGAACATTCATATCTGTAAACAACAAAATTCTGTGAAAGTTAAAAGTAAAATAAAAGTTAAAAAAAAAGAAAGCAACATGCACTGAAAAAGCAAAAAAACAACAACAAAAAGAACTATGCTGGAACAATAGCTAGGATATGGAAGCAACCTAGATGTAGAAAGGAGATGAATGGATAAAGAAGCTGTGGTACATGTATACAATGGACTATTCCTTAGCCATAAGAAGGAATGCATTTGAGTCAGTTCTAATGAGGTGGATGAACCTAGAGCCATACAGAGCGGAGTAAGGCAGAAAGAGAAAGATAAACATCCTATACTAATGCATATAGCTGGAATCTAGGAAGATGGTATTGATGAATTTATTTGCAGGGAAGCAATGGCAAAACAGACATAGAGAATAGACATATGGACATGGAGGGGGGCAGAAGGAAAGGGTGAGATGTATGGAGACAGTAACATGGAAACTTACATTACCATATATAAAATAGCCAGTGGGAATTTGCTGTATGACTCAGGGAAAGCAAACAGGAGCTTTGTAACAATCTGGAAGGGTGGGATGGGGAGGGAGATGGGAGGGAGGTTCAAGAGAGAGGGGACATGGTATACCTGTGGCTGATTCATGTTAGTATTTGGCAGAAAACAACAAAATTCTATAAAGCAATTCTCCTTCAATTAAAAAATAAATGGAAAAAACTATGCTGGAACAAATAGATACAAGTTTTGGAGGAGAAAACAAACCGTAATCCACATCTCACACCATAAACAAAAATTAACTTAAGTGTTCTCACCACACACACAGACACACACACCTCCGTGAGGTGATGAATGTGCTAACTTGATGGTGGTATAAAAACATACAGACAGATTAATGGAACACAAGAGAAAGTCCAGAAATAAACCTAAAAATTTACGGTCAATTAATTTATAACTAAGGCGCCAAGAATATAAAATGGGGAAAGGACAGTCTCTTGAATAAATGGTATGGGAAAACTGGACAGCCAAATGCAACAGAATGAAACCAGAACACTATCTTACACCACACACAAAAGTTACCTCAAAATGGATTAAAGACTTGAATATAAGACCAGAGATTATACAACTCCTACATGAAAACAGAAGTGGCAAGCTTCTTGACGTAAGTCTTGGAGATGATATACAACTCCTACATGAAAACAGAAGTGGTAAGCTCCTTGACGTAAGTCTTGGAGATGAATTTTTGGATTTGACACCAAAGGTAGTTGGACATATCGGTCTGGCCACTCCATGGCACGTGGGATCTTCCCAGGCCAGGGATCAAAGAGGCACCCCTTGCACTGCAAGGTGGTGTCCCTACCCACTGGACTACCAGGGAAGCCCTCAAGATTGCCTTGTCTCCAAATTATCTTTTCAAAGATATTTACATAGTGAATAGCCTTAGAAGAACAGTCCTCCTCTCCAGAGCAAAAGGCAAGTTATACTTTCTCAAGACATAAAAAAGAATAGACTTATGGACATTGGGGCAGAAGGAAAGGGTGAGATGTATGGAGACAGTAACATGGAAACTTACATTACCATATATAAAATAGCCAGTGGGAATTTGCTGTATGACTCAGGGAAAGCAAACAGGAGCTTTGTAACAATCTGGAAGGGTGGGATGGGGAGGGAGATGGGAGGGAGGTTCAAGAGAGAGGGGACATGGTATACCTGTGGCTGATTCATGTTAGTATTTGGCAGAAAACAACAAAATTCTATAAAGCAATTCTCCTTCAATTAAAAAATAAATGGAAAAAACTATGCTGGAACAAATAGATACAAGTTTTGGAGGAGAAAACAAACCGTAATCCACATCTCACACCATAAACAAAAATTAACTTAAGTGTTCTCACCACACACACAGACACACACACCTCCGTGAGGTGATGAATGTGCTAACTTGATGGTGGTATAAAAACATACAGACAGATTAATGGAACACAAGAGAAAGTCCAGAAATAAACCTAAAAATTTACGGTCAATTAATTTATAACTAAGGCGCCAAGAATATAAAATGGGGAAAGGACAGTCTCTTGAATAAATGGTATGGGAAAACTGGACAGCCAAATGCAACAGAATGAAACCAGAACACTATCTTACACCACACACAAAAGTTACCTCAAAATGGATTAAAGACTTGAATATAAGACCAGAGATTATACAACTCCTACATGAAAACAGAAGTGGCAAGCTTCTTGACGTAAGTCTTGGAGATGATATACAACTCCTACATGAAAACAGAAGTGGTAAGCTCCTTGACGTAAGTCTTGGAGATGAATTTTTGGATTTGACACCAAAGGTAGTTGGACATATCGGTCTGGCCACTCCATGGCACGTGGGATCTTCCCAGGCCAGGGATCAAAGAGGCACCCCTTGCACTGCAAGGTGGTGTCCCTACCCACTGGACTACCAGGGAAGCCCTCAAGATTGCCTTGTCTCCAAATTATCTTTTCAAAGATATTTACATAGTGAATAGCCTTAGAAGAACAGTCCTCCTCTCCAGAGCAAAAGGCAAGTTATACTAGAAATGATACTCAAGACACTTCTTCCTTAAGGCAAGGATCAGGCACGCTTACTACCCTTTATGAAAGACTCGAGGCCCATAAGCTCAGGGTTCTTCTCCTATAATGGAACCTACTGTATATGCAGGGATCTTCTGGCCTTCTGCATCACTCTGTGGGAACTGACACTTGGGGAACTGGTGCAAATGTTCATACTTTGGCTACCACCAATGCAATGAGTGTTCAAGTCCTTTGTCTCTGACCCAGGAATCTCATGTCTTCTACCAGCAGCCATGAAACTGTGACCAGCTAGCTTGTAAGCTAGAAAGTAGGATAAAATTTCAGATCTTTCATAGTTCTTGGAAGGTTGGGTGATTAGGATGGACTGTATGCAGATATGCGGCTTTCTGGAAAAGGAAATATAAGGGACTCATGGACCTCCCAGTCCTAAAGACGGCCACATCTTAACCTCTGGAACCTGTGAAGATGTCATGTGCTCAGTCGCTCAGTCGTGGCTGACTCTTTGTGACCCCATGGCCTGAAGCCTGCCAGGCTCCCTCTGTCTATGAACTTTTCCTGGCAAGAATACTGGAGTGGGTTGCTATTTCCTTATCCAAAGATGTTATACTACATGGCAAAGGGGAAGGAAGGCTGCAGATGGAATTAAGGTTGTTAATCAACTGACCCTAATACACAGAGATGATTTTGGATTGTCTGGGTGGGGCCGATGTAAGGAATTCTTGTGTAGGAGTGAGTGAGAAGAGATGGTTAAAGTGATGTAGCAGGAGAAGAAGAACCAACCCACTGTGGCTGGTATTAAAGGTGAAGAGAACCATATCAAGGAATATGCGTGGCTTCTAAAAGCTAGAAGTGTGCATTAGTTCCTCAGTCATGTCCAACTCTTTGCCAGCAATCTTGTGGCCAGTCTCGAGCCCCTTACTGTAACAACTAGTACAGGCATACCTCAGAGATACTGTGGGTATTTCAGATCACCAAAATAAAGTGAATATCGCAGTTAAGTGAGACACATTTTTCAGTTCCCCAGTGCATATAAAAGTTACATTTATATCATAGTGAATAGCCTTAGAAGAACAGTCCTCCTCTCCAGAGCAAAAGGCAAGTTATACTAGAAATGATACTCAAGACACTTCTTCCTTAAGGCAAGGATCAGGCACGCTTACTACCCTTTATGAAAGACTCGAGGCCCATAAGCTCAGGGTTCTTCTCCTATAATGGAACCTACTGTATATGCAGGGATCTTCTGGCCTTCTGCATCACTCTGTGGGAACTGACACTTGGGGAACTGGTGCAAATGTTCATACTTTGGCTACCACCAATGCAATGAGTGTTCAAGTCCTTTGTCTCTGACCCAGGAATCTCATGTCTTCTACCAGCAGCCATGAAACTGTGACCAGCTAGCTTGTAAGCTAGAAAGTAGGATAAAATTTCAGATCTTTCATAGTTCTTGGAAGGTTGGGTGATTAGGATGGACTGTATGCAGATATGCGGCTTTCTGGAAAAGGAAATATAAGGGACTCATGGACCTCCCAGTCCTAAAGACGGCCACATCTTAACCTCTGGAACCTGTGAAGATGTCATGTGCTCAGTCGCTCAGTCGTGGCTGACTCTTTGTGACCCCATGGCCTGAAGCCTGCCAGGCTCCCTCTGTCTATGAACTTTTCCTGGCAAGAATACTGGAGTGGGTTGCTATTTCCTTATCCAAAGATGTTATACTACATGGCAAAGGGGAAGGAAGGCTGCAGATGGAATTAAGGTTGTTAATCAACTGACCCTAATACACAGAGATGATTTTGGATTGTCTGGGTGGGGCCGATGTAAGGAATTCTTGTGTAGGAGTGAGTGAGAAGAGATGGTTAAAGTGATGTAGCAGGAGAAGAAGAACCAACCCACTGTGGCTGGTATTAAAGGTGAAGAGAACCATATCAAGGAATATGCGTGGCTTCTAAAAGCTAGAAGTGTGCATTAGTTCCTCAGTCATGTCCAACTCTTTGCCAGCAATCTTGTGGCCAGTCTCGAGCCCCTTACTGTAACAACTAGTACAGGCATACCTCAGAGATACTGTGGGTATTTCAGATCACCAAAATAAAGTGAATATCGCAGTTAAGTGAGACACATTTTTCAGTTCCCCAGTGCATATAAAAGTTACATTTATATCATATTGTGGTCTATTAAGTGTTTTTAAGTATCTTTTAAAAAAACAATATAAATTAATTAAAGTTACTTCATCCTTAAAGGGCTTCACAGGTGGCGAAGTGGTAAAGAATCCACCAGCCAGTGTAAGAGACACAAGAGACACTGAGTTGGTCCCTGGGCCAGGAAGATTCCCTGGAGGAGGGCAAGCCACTCCAGTATTCTTGCCTGGAGAATCCCATGGACAGAGGAGCCTGGTGGGCTGCAGTCTATGAGGCTGTAAAGAGTCAGCCAGCATTTAATCCTAAAACACACTAACCATCATTTGACCCTTTTGAGATTATAATGGTTTTGCTGATAGAGGGTCTTGCCTTAATATTGATGGCTGCTGAGTGATCAGGATAGTGACTGATGAAGTGCCGATACTGACGCTGGAAGTGCTCCTAAGAAGCAGAGAAAAGCCATGACATTACAACAAATAGCTGAATCACTTGATATGTGATATATAGGCTGAGGTCTGTAGCTATGGTTGCCCACCATTTCAAGACAAATGAATCCAGCATAAGAACAAAGCTTTTAAAAAAGGAAATAGGTGAAGCTGTCACTGCAGCTACACCAGAATGCGTGAAAACCTTGCACTTTTTGTGAAACAGCTTTTTATCTAATATTGAAGATGTAGCTTTAATGCAGATGCAGGATTGCTCTGAGAAAAACATACCAAAAGACTCTAATATGATTCAAGCAAAAGAAAAGTCTTTCTACAGCAACCTAAAGCAAAAGGAAGGTGAAGGATATAAAGCAGAATGTAATGCCAGCAAAGCATGGTCTGATAATTTTAGAAAAAGGTTTGGCTTTTAAAATGTCAAGAGTAATAGCAGCCTATGACCACCAGGGGGCAGAAGGTGAGCGCACAGACACTATGAAAAAATTCGCTGAAGAGAAAGGGTATCTGCCTGAAAATTTTTTTTTTTTTTTTTTGGCGGTAGGTGTGTGGGGCACGGGTTGGGGAGGGAGGGGAGCGGGCGGGCCACTTCTATTGGTCTTTCATTTCTCTATTTTCATCCGTCTTTTTTTGTTCTTTGGCCCATGTGGACCTCCCATTGCAGTGGCCTCCGTTGTCGCAGAGCACCGGCTCGGTAATTGGACACACGGGTCCAGCCGCTCCGCGGCACGTGGGACCTTCCCAGGCCAGGGATCGAACCGGCGCCCCTTGCACTGCAAGGCGGTGTCCTTACCCACTGGACCACCAGGGGAAGCCCCTTGAAAACGTTTTTAATACAGACAAAAACGTCCTATTCTGGGGTTAAAGAAAAAAGCCATAAAGGACATTACTCAGTAAGGAAGAGAACACTAGGATTTAAGGCAAGAATGGAGAGACTAACTACTGTTCTGTTCAAATGCATTTGAGTTTATGATCGGGATTGCTCTTATCTATAAAGCTGCTAACTCCTGAGCCCTGAGTGGTTTAGTCACTAAATTGCATCCAACTCTTCGCAGTTTCACGGAGTGTAGCCCTCCAGGCTTCTCTGTCCATGGCGGTCAAGAATACTGGAGTGGGTTGCCATTTACATCTCCGGGGGATCTTCCCGACCCAGAGATCGAATTCTGGTCTCCTTCAGATTCTTTACAAGCTGACCTACGAGGGAAGCCTTGAAGGGAAAAGATAACCCCCAGCTGCCAGTTTTTCGGCTGTAAAGCAAGGAGGCCTGAACAACAGAACTATTCTGGATGGTTCCATCGATGCTTTGTCCTCAAGGTCAGGAAGCACCTTGCCAGAAAGAGACTGCCTTTTTGAATGCTTCTGACTTTGGACCATGTTCCCTTGCCCATCCAGAACCACAGGCATTCAACATCGAAGATATTAAGGTGATTTAAGTGTCCCCCCAAAAGACGTCTCTAATTTAGCCTCCAAGTCAGGTAGTCATAAGAACTTTTAAGGCTCATTACACATGGTACTCTATGGAAAGGACTGTCACCACTATGAAAGACAATTCCAACAGAAACAACATTATTAAAATCTGAAAGGATTACGCCGCTGAAGATGCTGTGAAAAGCTGTGAAACCCATCAAGCCTGAAACAATGAACTCCTGCTGGAGAAAGTCCAGATGTTGTGTATGACTTCACAGGATTTATGACAGGGCCAATCAAGGAAATCAGGAAGGAAATTCTGGATATGCCCCCTCAACCCCCAAAAACACAGACAGGGGATAAAGCTTTCAAGATATAGATTTTGGAGAAATTCAAGTGCTAAACAGACACCACACCAGAAGAATTCACAGAAGATGACTTGACAGAGATGAGTGCTTCCCAACCAGCACCTGCCAACGAGGAAGAAGACATAGAAGAAGCAGAATAGAAAACAAATTGACATTAGACAATCTGGCAGAAATGTTTGGAATCTTCAAGACTGTTCTGGAGCTTCCCAGACCGCAACCCAAAAATCCAGTATGGCAATGGTGGTGGCACTGTGAACTTACAGAGTGCCCTGCACTGTCAGACCTGGTATGTCATTGCAGAAATGTCACTGCAGGCGCTGCTGCCATGCTGGGCAGCGTCACTACCCCGGCCGACCTGAAGTGCATGCTCCTCAGGCCCTGAGGCCCATGGCAGGCAGGGCCATGGGGTGGCCCAGCTGCCGCCGCTTCTCCTGGCCTCTGAGGCTACCATGGCCCACGCATTTAGCAGTTTGTCACTGACCATCTAAAGCCCCAGACCTTGGATTGGGAAATGGGGAAATAGTGGTGTTTTTTTTTTTTTTTCCAATCCTTCCTCTCTGGAAGCAAGGAAAGAAAACACAGTCTGGACTTACCTGAGGGCCCCTTGATGGCAAGAGTGCTACTGCTGGTGGAATTGTTGTGATCTCACGATAGCTCTGCAGGGGGAGTGGCTGGCACCTGGCCCCAGTCTCCAGTGCCAGGGCCATGTGTTCCTCTTGTGGCCTTTTCACACTCTTCCACCAAGCCTTGGTTCCTCAGCCTTCTGATGAGGGATTCTATTGGGCTGTGGTCCCTAGGATAGGCTCGTGGTCCCTAGGGTGCACCTTCTCACAGACTGGCCACAAGTCAGCCTGCTATTGCCATGGGTGGCTGGAGCTGCTGGCTTCCTTGTGGCCTAACTGTTCACTCAGCCTGACTGCGGCTTTCTGGGGGCATGCCGCCCAAGTTCCCCTGCAGGCAGGATTGGGCTGTTATCTCCATGGTTCCCAGGCCCTGGAGCATTCACTCCTACCTCTCTTACCTCTTAAGAATAGCCTAGCTCAGGACTGGACAACAGATGGCTCCTCTGTGCTAGGGGCTGGGTCCCAGGAGCCCTGATGTCCATGGCTGGGCTGGTGCCCACAGTATTGATGCTGGTCCCGTCACCCTTGGGCTGTGGGTCCAGGATGAGAGCAGGCTGGGTGCCTTGCCCTTTATGTATTAGCATGAGTGCTTCCCAACCAGCACCTGCCAACGAGGAAGAAGACATAGAAGAAGCAGAATAGAAAACAAATTGACATTAGACAATCTGGCAGAAATGTTTGGAATCTTCAAGACTGTTCTGGAGCTTCCCAGACCGCAACCCAAAAATCCAGTATGGCAATGGTGGTGGCACTGTGAACTTACAGAGTGCCCTGCACTGTCAGACCTGGTATGTCATTGCAGAAATGTCACTGCAGGCGCTGCTGCCATGCTGGGCAGCGTCACTACCCCGGCCGACCTGAAGTGCATGCTCCTCAGGCCCTGAGGCCCATGGCAGGCAGGGCCATGGGGTGGCCCAGCTGCCGCCGCTTCTCCTGGCCTCTGAGGCTACCATGGCCCACGCATTTAGCAGTTTGTCACTGACCATCTAAAGCCCCAGACCTTGGATTGGGAAATGGGGAAATAGTGGTGTTTTTTTTTTTTTTTCCAATCCTTCCTCTCTGGAAGCAAGGAAAGAAAACACAGTCTGGACTTACCTGAGGGCCCCTTGATGGCAAGAGTGCTACTGCTGGTGGAATTGTTGTGATCTCACGATAGCTCTGCAGGGGGAGTGGCTGGCACCTGGCCCCAGTCTCCAGTGCCAGGGCCATGTGTTCCTCTTGTGGCCTTTTCACACTCTTCCACCAAGCCTTGGTTCCTCAGCCTTCTGATGAGGGATTCTATTGGGCTGTGGTCCCTAGGATAGGCTCGTGGTCCCTAGGGTGCACCTTCTCACAGACTGGCCACAAGTCAGCCTGCTATTGCCATGGGTGGCTGGAGCTGCTGGCTTCCTTGTGGCCTAACTGTTCACTCAGCCTGACTGCGGCTTTCTGGGGGCATGCCGCCCAAGTTCCCCTGCAGGCAGGATTGGGCTGTTATCTCCATGGTTCCCAGGCCCTGGAGCATTCACTCCTACCTCTCTTACCTCTTAAGAATAGCCTAGCTCAGGACTGGACAACAGATGGCTCCTCTGTGCTAGGGGCTGGGTCCCAGGAGCCCTGATGTCCATGGCTGGGCTGGTGCCCACAGTATTGATGCTGGTCCCCGTCACCCTTGGGCTGTGGGTCCAGGATGAGAGCAGGCTGGGTGCCTTGCCCTTTATGTATTCATGAAGAAACAGAACTCAAGGAAGCAGTCAAAGCCAGTCAGAGCTGCTGTGAGCTGCCCGCTAGCTAACTTGCCACAGAACTAGCTGCCCTGCCCTAGGGTCTCTGTAGCACCCACAGGGGCCAACACAGGACTGAGAGGAGGTGGGACTCTTGCCCACTCTGCCCAGCAACTATCCAGCAGGCAGCTCAGTGGTGTTTACTCAGCAGAGATGAGCCCAGAAACTGGAGTGGGACCCTGAGAAAGCCAGGCGCCTTGAGGGTACCCTGGGGGTTTTCTCCCTGCTCTAGAGGTGCTGCATGGCTCTCCCTGTGATAGGAGGGATGGAAGATCGGGATCTGCCTTGGTGGTCTCCAAGTGGGCAACAGCCAAGACGTGGGTCTGGCCTGTAGGGTGGGGTCCCAAATCTACCGTCAGGCTGGACTGTGCTTTGCTCCTACAAGGTTTCTGTGAAGCAGGATTTTCTATGTTGCATTTTATACCCAGCATCAGCGTCTCCCTTTGTTCCTGAGTGGGCCAGCCAGCTCTGAGCAGGCTGTACCTCGATTCTGGCAATAAAAGTATTCTGGATAGTGTCCAAAAATAAATAAATAAAAGCCTGTTCTGGAAACCTTTTACAACACAGAATCTTGTGATACAGGCACTGAAACTAAAGCAAATGGTGGAAGAAGGATTGGTACATTACAGAAACATTCTTAGATAACAACAAGGCAAAAATGTCAGGCAGAAATCACGATGTATTTCCATAAAGTTGCGCCAGGGGCGCTGCCTCTCCTGCCCTCCCTTCCACTTCTTTCACCTCTGCTTCTCCTGCGACAGTGAGACCAGCACCTCCTTTTCCTCCTCCTCCCCAGCCTACTCAATGCAAAGAGGAGGATGAAAACCTTCATGATCATCTACATCCACTTAATAGCAACTAACCGTCATGCTGTATGGTTATCAAACATATCTGATGTGTATGCATGTTGAGGGTCTTATGAAAATCTAACAACTGTATGGCAAGAACTGTAAGAGGTGCTTTTGTGCCACTGTCATCCCCCAAGTGTGCATCTTATAGAATATCATGTCTAAGATGGAATGTAGTGGACACCCCTTGCTCACATAGGCATAAGGTGAGTGATGCTTGCGTGCCAAGTGCTGAATCTGACTCTTCGTGACTCCGTGGACTGTAGCCCACCAAGCTTCTATCTCCAGGCGATTATCTAGGCAAGGAGAATGGAGTGGGTTGCCATGCCCTCCTCTAGGGCATCTTCCCAACCCAGGGAATGAACCTGGGTCTCCAGTGTCTTCTGCATTAGCAGGCAGGTTCATTACCAATTTAATATCAAATTCTTAGTGTGTCAGTTTTCTTACTGTTTTACTTTCCTCTCAAAGAATTACATTATTGTACAGTATTCCTCTGTCTCAAAAATGGAGAAATTGTATATTAGTCTGTCATCAGAGGTGTTTAAGTAACAATGCTTACAATACTATATTATGATTATGAGTGTAATTCTGTGTGCCACAAAGGTTTTATAACAATATATTCATTAGTATATAGCCTAAGCTACCATGAAGCAAAAGGAATCCCATGGCTGCCTCTTCATCATCAGTGCATGAATGACTATAACTGAATAAATATGAATTTCTTTTTTATATTTGCTTTTCACTTTTGACATTTAAGTGTTAAATATTTGTAAAATAACTATAGTGTTTTCTTATCATATAAAATACTGATGTAGGTATTGTCAGAAAATTCCTCTTGTAAACAGATGACATAAACTTACAGTACCAATAAGTAAGTATAGTACAGTAAATGTATTTTCTCTTTCTTATGGATTTTTTTTTCTGACACTGCCTCAATTCTTTATTCCAAGGTTCTGGAGGCGCAGTGATGGCATGTCCTATCTTGACAGAAGGCAAGACCCTGGTCTTGTAAACAAAGATCATCCTAACTAACACGGTGCTGAAACCTTTGACTGAGTGGATTACAACAAACTGTTAAAAATTCTGAAAGAGATGCGAACACCAGACTACCTTAGCTGCCTCCTGCAAAACTCATATGCAGGACAAGAAGCAACCGGACATGAAACAGTGGACCGGTTCCATATTGGAAAAGGAGTACATCAAGGATGCTGCTTATATGTAGAGTACATCATGTGAAATGTTGGACTAGATGAATCACAAACTGAATCAAGATTGCAGGGAGAAATATCAATAACCCTAGGTATGCAGATGATGCCACCCCTATGACAGAAAGCGAAGACGAACAAAGGAGCCTCTTGATGAAGGTGAAGGAGAGTGAAAAAGCTGGTCTAACTCAACATTCAAAAAATGAAGACCATTGCATCTGGTCCCATCACTTCATGGCAAACAGAAGGGAAAACAATGGAAATAGTGACAGACTTTATTTCCTTGGGCTCCAAGCTCACTGCAGATGGTGAATGTAGCCATGAAATTAAAAGATGCTCCACTTCCAAACACATTCTATGAGGCCGCCATCACCCTGATACCAAAGCCAGGCAAAGACAACACAAATAAAGAAAATTATAGGCCAATTTCACTGATGAATCTAGACGCAAAAATCCTCAGCAAAATCCTAGCAAACAGAATTCAACAACACATCAAAAAGCTCATACATCATGATCAAGTCGGGTTCATCCCAGGCATGCAAGGATTCTTTCATATCCGCAAATCAATCAACGTGATACACCATATCAACAAATTGAGAGACAAAAACCACATGATCGTCTCAGTAGATGCAGAAAAAGCCTTCGACAAAGTACAGCATCCATTTATGATAAAAACTCTTCAAAAAATGGGCATAGAAGGAACTTATCTTAACATAGTGAAAGCCATATATGAGAAGCCCACAGCGAACATTATCCTCAACGGTGAAAAACTCAAAGCATTTCCTCTAAGAGCAGGAACAAGACAAGGGTGTCCACTTTCACCACTCTTATTCAACATAGTCCTGGAAGTTCTAGCAACAGCAATAAGAGAAGAGGAAGAAATCAAAGGAATCCAGATTGGAAAGGAAGAAGTCAAACTCTCTCTATTTGCAGATGACATGGTATTATACATAGAAAATCCCAAGGACACTATTACAAGACTACTAGAGTTAATCAGCAAATTCAGCAAAGTCACAGGATACAAAATCAATATACAGAAATCACTGGCATTCCTATACACAAACAATGAAAAATCAGAAAACGAAATCAAAGAGGCAATCCCCTTCACCATCGCAACCAAAAGAATCAAATATCTAGGAATAAACCTACCCAAAGAAACAAAAGAACTGTACACAGAAAATTACAAGACACTCATGAGAGACATTAAAGAAGACTTAAACAGATGGAGAAATATTCCGTGTTCCTGGATCGGAAGAATCAATATTGTGAAAATGACCATACTACCAAATGTCATCTATAGATTCAATGCGATCCTTATCAAACTTCCAATGACATTCTTCACAGAACTAGACCAAAGAATAACACAGTTCATATGGAAACACAAAAGACCTCGAATAGCCAAAGCAATCCTGAGGAAGAAGAATGGAGCTGGAGGGATCAGCCTCCCCAACTTCAGACTCTACTACAAAGCAACAGTCATCAAGACAGTATGGTACTGGCACAAAAACAGAAATATCGACAAATGGAACAAGATCGAGAACCCAGAGATAAACCCACGCACCTATGGGTACCTTATTTTTGACAAAGGAGGCGAACATATAAAATGGGACAAAGACAGCCTCTTCAACAAATGCTGCTGGGAAAACTGGACAGCTACATGCAAAAAAATGAAGTTGGAACATACCCTGACACCATGCACAAAGATCAACTCAAAATGGATTAAAGACCTAAATGTAAGACCAGAAACCCTAAAACTCTTAGAGGAGAATATAGGCAAAATCCTCAAGGACATAAATCAAAGCAAGATCTTCTCTGACCCACCTACTAGAATAGTGGAACTAAAACCAAAAATGAACATGTGGGACCTAATGAAACTTAAAAGCTTTTGTATAGCAAAAGAAATCACAAAAAAGCGGAACAGACAGCCCACAGAATGGGAGAAAATCATAGCAAATGACATGGTATTATACATAGAAAATCCCAAGGACACTATTACAAGACTACTAGAGTTAATCAGCAAATTCAGCAAAGTCACAGGATACAAAATCAATATACAGAAATCACTGGCATTCCTATACACAAACAATGAAAAATCAGAAAACGAAATCAAAGAGGCAATCCCCTTCACCATCGCAACCAAAAGAATCAAATATCTAGGAATAAACCTACCCAAAGAAACAAAAGAACTGTACACAGAAAATTACAAGACACTCATGAGAGACATTAAAGAAGACTTAAACAGATGGAGAAATATTCCGTGTTCCTGGATCGGAAGAATCAATATTGTGAAAATGACCATACTACCAAATGTCATCTATAGATTCAATGCGATCCTTATCAAACTTCCAATGACATTCTTCACAGAACTAGACCAAAGAATAACACAGTTCATATGGAAACACAAAAGACCTCGAATAGCCAAAGCAATCCTGAGGAAGAAGAATGGAGCTGGAGGGATCAGCCTCCCCAACTTCAGACTCTACTACAAAGCAACAGTCATCAAGACAGTATGGTACTGGCACAAAAACAGAAATATCGACAAATGGAACAAGATCGAGAACCCAGAGATAAACCCACGCACCTATGGGTACCTTATTTTTGACAAAGGAGGCGAACATATAAAATGGGACAAAGACAGCCTCTTCAACAAATGCTGCTGGGAAAACTGGACAGCTACATGCAAAAAAATGAAGTTGGAACATACCCTGACACCATGCACAAAGATCAACTCAAAATGGATTAAAGACCTAAATGTAAGACCAGAAACCCTAAAACTCTTAGAGGAGAATATAGGCAAAATCCTCAAGGACATAAATCAAAGCAAGATCTTCTCTGACCCACCTACTAGAATAGTGGAACTAAAACCAAAAATGAACATGTGGGACCTAATGAAACTTAAAAGCTTTTGTATAGCAAAAGAAATCACAAAAAAGCGGAACAGACAGCCCACAGAATGGGAGAAAATCATAGCAAATGAAACAACAGACAAAGAATTAATCTCCAAAATCTACAAGCAACTCAGACAACTCAGCACCAGACAAATGAACAACCCAATCAAAAAATGGGAAAAGGACCTAAACAGACACCTCTCCAAAGATGACATACAGATGGCCAAAAAACACATGAAATGATGCTCAACCTCGCTTATCATCAGAGAAATGCAAATCAAAACTACAATGAGATATTACCTCACACACGTCAGAATGGCCATCATCCACAAATCGACAGACAATAAATGCTGGAGAGGCTGTGGAGAAAAGGGAACACTCCTGCATTGCTGGTTGGAATGTAAATTGATACAGCCGCTATGGAAGATAGTATGGAGATTTCTTAAAAAACTAAAAATAGAAGCACCATACGACCCAGCAATCCCACTCTTAGGCTTCTACCCTGATGAAATCAAATCTGAAAGAAGCACCTGTACCCCAATGTTCATTGCAGCTCTCTATACAATAGCTAGAACATGGAAGCAACCTAGATGCCCATCGATGAACGAATGGATCCAAAAGCTCTGGCACATATATACAATGGAATACTACACAACTGTAAGGAACAATGCAGAAGAATCAGCCCTAATGAGGTGGCTGGATCTAGAATGTATCATCAAAAGTGAAGTCAGTCAGAAAGAGAAGGATAAATACAATATATTAACACATATATATGGAATCTAGTAGGATGGTGATGATGGCACACACAGTGAAGCGACAGAAAGACAGACATGGACAGTGGACATATGGACATTGTGGGGTATGAACAGAGGGTGGGAGGCGTAAAGGAAGTAGCATGGAGGCCTGTACTATCATAGGTGAAGAAGATGGCTATTGTCATGGCTCTGTGAGAAAAGCAGATCTTTCAGGGGTGCTGTGTGATGGTCAGGAGGGGTGCGGGGGGATATACATATGACTAGTCTGGGAACATACATATCTGTAAACAACAAAACTCTGTAAAAGTTAAAATTAAAATAAAAGTTAAAAAAAAAAGATGCTTGTTCCTTTGGAAGAAAAGCCATGACAAACCTTGACAGCATATTCAAAAGCAGAGACATCACTTTACCGACAAAATCCATATAGTCAAACCTATGGTTTCCCAGTAGTCATGTGTGGATGTGAGAGTTGGACCATAAAGAAAGCTGAGCACCAAAGAATCGATGCCTTAGGACTGTGGTGTTGACAAAGACTCTTGAGAGTCCCTTAAACTGCAAGGAGATCAAACCAGTCAATCCTAAAGGAAATCAATCCTGAATATTTATTGGAAGGACTGATGCTGAAACTGAAGCTCCAATACTTTGGCCACCTGACATGAAGAGACGACTCATTGGAAATGCCCCTGATCCTGGGAAAAATAGAAGGCAGAAGAAGGGGACAACAGAGGATGAGATGGTTGGATGACATCACTGAGTCAATGGACATGAGTTTGAGCACACTGCAGGAGATGGTGAAGGGCAGGGAAGCCTGGCATACTGCAGTCTATGGGGTCGCAAAGAGTTGGACACGACTGAGCAACTGAACTGAACTGAACTAACACTGCAAATCCAAATGAGACCTAGTTCCCTCGGAGGGGCAGAACATCTAGGGACCCATGGTGGTTTCTAATGGCTTCTGTATAGCTGCCCCATGACAAGACTGCAGGAGAGGTGCAGGGTGGAAACAACCTCTTTCCTGCACTGTGGAGGTGGTGGGGGCACAGTTCCCATCCCCTTCTGCTCATCACTGCTCTCCCAAATGGCCAAGAACACTCTTTTGCTGGCAACTGGGGCATATGGAGGATGCCCCTCTCGCAGACAGTCTCTCGGGGCGGGTTCTCTGGCACAGGCGCTTGACCCAGACAGATCCTGCCCTCCCTCCCGCCCAGTGATGGGAGACCAAGATTTTGCACTGCCTTAGTTGACAATCTGTTCCAGAGATCCAAGGTCTTATTTAGCTTACTTAGTAGGTTCATAGTGTAACAATACTTGGAATTGTCTCAGTGTCACATGGATCCTGGTCTCCAAGCATCTAAAGAATGGCTACAACCTCCTTGGTTGTTCACCACACACCTGTGCCCTCGTGCGTGATTCATGAGGCAGAAGTGACCTTCAGTATTAACTCCAAAACTGTGAAAACCAAAACCCCCCAAAACCAAGATATTAGTAACTCCTGTTAGATGGGAAACAGCCCACAAGCCCAGCTCCTTTGGTGTCTGGAATGTTCCTCATTTGGAAATGACTTCTCTTTCCAGTAAGAACAGGAAGTTGTGTGGCTCAAGTAAAAGGAGAATGACTGAAGTGTTCAGAAAGGTACTGTCACCCTCGTTTTGGGGACTAATACCCCCCAAATTCGTCACACTCTAAAGCTCATTCCTGCCAACGGTGGCTGTCGTGGGCACAGTAAAACCCTCACTAAATGAAATTAACTTAGGGAGCCTGATAAAGCAAAGCAAGATCTTTTCTAAACAGTATAGAGCAGCAAAATCTCCTGTGTCATACCTGTAAGCTGTCCATGCCCATGCATGCTCAGTTGTGTCTGACTTTGCGACCCCTTGGGCTATAGTCCACCAGGCTCCTCTGTCCACAGAATTCTACAGGCAAGAGTACTGGAGTGGGTTGTCATTCCCTTCTCCAGGGGATCTTCCAGACCCAGGGATTCAACCCAGGTTTCCTGCATTGCAGGTAGATTCTTTACATTCAGAGCCACCAGGGAAGCCCTAAAGCTTGAAAGAGCAAGAAATGGATTCTGCCCTTGAGCCTTCAGAAAGGAGCCCATCTTTACTAATGTTTTGACTTCAGCACAGTGAGAGCCATTTAGAAATACAGAACTACCAGATAAAAAATTTCTGTCGTTTTAAGTCACTGAGTTTATGGCAATTTGCTACAGCAGTGATAGAAAACCTAGAGAGACAAATTAAGGAAACATGAGAGAAGTCTATGGAAGCAGTAGTGCAAATGTTGATCAAATTGTATGGTCAAAAAATGGTCCTCCGCTTTATTGCCAGTCAGTGACGAGCAACTGGAGAAGTTACTGCACACCAAGTCCCATGGGGTAGGTTTAAAGACAGCTGCCTGAACAGTGTTATCATTGGTTCCAGCTCTCATCCAGGTGGGGGACTTCCTCACCAAGCTTGCGGTCAGTCTCAAGTCCATCTTATTGTAACAACTAGTGCAGGCATACCTCAGAGATATTGTGGGTATTCCAGATCACCAAAATAAAGTGAGTATTGCAATAAAGTAAGACACATTTTTCGGTTTCCCTGTCCATATAAAACTTACGTTTTATATCATGGTGTAGTCAACGGTAGCTTAAAAACAATGTAAATTAATTAACTAAAAACACTTTATTTCTAGAGGGCTTCCCAGGTGGCACAGTGGTAAAGAATCCACCTGCCAGTGCATGAGACATAACAGACAGCAGTTTTGATCCTATAAGATTTGGGCGTCACACTCTAAAGCTCATTCCTGCCAACGGTGGCTGTCGTGGGCACAGTAAAACCCTCACTAAATGAAATTAACTTAGGGAGCCTGATAAAGCAAAGCAAGATCTTTTCTAAACAGTATAGAGCAGCAAAATCTCCTGTGTCATACCTGTAAGCTGTCCATGCCCATGCATGCTCAGTTGTGTCTGACTTTGCGACCCCTTGGGCTATAGTCCACCAGGCTCCTCTGTCCACAGAATTCTACAGGCAAGAGTACTGGAGTGGGTTGTCATTCCCTTCTCCAGGGGATCTTCCAGACCCAGGGATTCAACCCAGGTTTCCTGCATTGCAGGTAGATTCTTTACATTCAGAGCCACCAGGGAAGCCCTAAAGCTTGAAAGAGCAAGAAATGGATTCTGCCCTTGAGCCTTCAGAAAGGAGCCCATCTTTACTAATGTTTTGACTTCAGCACAGTGAGAGCCATTTAGAAATACAGAACTACCAGATAAAAAATTTCTGTCGTTTTAAGTCACTGAGTTTATGGCAATTTGCTACAGCAGTGATAGAAAACCTAGAAAACAAATTAAGGAAACATGAGAGAAGTCTATGGAAGCAGTAGTGCAAATGTTGATCAAATTGTATGGTCAAAAAATGGTCCTCCGCTTTATTGCCAGTCAGTGACGAGCAACTGGAGAAGTTACTGCACACCAAGTCCCATGGGGTAGGTTTAAAGACAGCTGCCTGAACAGTGTTATCATTGGTTCCAGCTCTCATCCAGGTGGGGGACTTCCTCACCAAGCTTGCGGTCAGTCTCAAGTCCATCTTATTGTAACAACTAGTGCAGGCATACCTCAGAGATATTGTGGGTATTCCAGATCACCAAAATAAAGTGAGTATTGCAATAAAGTAAGACACATTTTTCGGTTTCCCTGTCCATATAAAACTTACGTTTTATATCATGGTGTAGTCAACGGTAGCTTAAAAACAATGTAAATTAATTAACTAAAAACACTTTATTTCTAGAGGGCTTCCCAGGTGGCACAGTGGTAAAGAATCCACCTGCCAGTGCATGAGACATAACAGACAGCAGTTTTGATCCTTGAGTGGGGAAGATCCCTTGGCAAAGGAAACTGCAACCCACTCCAATATTCTTGCCTGGAAAATTCCATGAACAGAGGCGCCTGGACCATTTCAAGGTTGCCCACCATTTCAAAACAAATGAATCCAATATAAGGACTACTGATTTTTTTTTAAAGGAAACTGGTGAAGTTGTTACTTCAGCTACACCAGCACACGTGAAAACCTTGCACTTTTTGTGAAACAGCTTTTTATCTCATATTGAAATGGCAACTTTAATGCAGATGCAGGATTGTTCTGAGAAAAGCATACCAAAAGACTCCAATATGATTCAAGCTAAACCGAAGTCTTTCTACAACAACATAAAGCAAAAGGAAGGTGAAGGGATCTAAAGTGGGAGAATGTAATGCCAGTAACGAATGGCCTGATGATTTAAGAAAGAGGTTTGACTTTTAAAATGTCAAGAGAAGAGTAGTAGCAGCTTATTCCCACCAGGGGGCAGCAGATGAGTTGCCAGACACTGAAGAAAGTCACTGAGGAGCAGTGGAATTTGCCTGAACAGGTTTTTTAAAAGATCTTTTCTTTTCTTTTCTTTTTTTTGGGGGGAGAGGGGGCGGGCGGGACACTTCTCTTGGTCTTTCATTTCTCTATTTTCATCCGTCTTTGTTCTTTGGCTCCTGTGGGCCTCCCATTGCTGTGGCCTCTGTTGTCGCAGAGCATCGGCTCTGGGCGCATGCACTCCAGAGCTCTGGCTCGGTAATTGGACACATCAGTCCAGCCGCTCCGTGGCACATGGGATCCTCCCTGGCCAGGGATCGAACTGGCGCTCCCTGCACTGCAAGGCGGTGTCCCCATCCACTGGACCACCAGGGAAGCCCCGCTGCAGTATTCTTGCCTGGAGAATCCCATGGACAGAGGAGTGAGCTATAATCCATAGGGTCACAAAGATTCAGACACAACTGAGCGACTTTCACACACATGTATATGTATCACAGTTTCACTTTGCTGTACAGCAGAAACACAACATTGCAAATCAACTATACTACAATAAAATTTTTTAAAGATCTAAATTTTCAAAGGTGACTCTCTTTTCCTCTCTACCAAGAATGACACAAGTTAATCATGGGAGGCAACTTTAGGCCCTTTTAGCCTGGAGATGGCACTTACATAACAAACCTTATTAATTAGCCTTTATCTACCACTAGTCTCCTCCTGTATATTTATTTACCTTCCCACATTATCCTGCCCTTGGATGATTAAAACTGTTTTCCTGTGTCCTATCATTTTCCCATAAATTTACTGTTCTTTGCTGGAAATGCTATATAAGCCAGAATTCTAAGCCACCACTTTGAGTTACTACTCATTGTTCCTTGTGTATTCTCCATGTACACATGAGGTATATAAGTTAATAAACTTTTTCCTCATATTAATTTGTCCTTTATTAAAGGGCTCTCAGCCAATAATGCAAAAGAGAAGAAAAAAATTACTTTTTCGTCCCCTACAAGCAAACATTACTATTTTCCCAGACTGCTTTGCTGTCATAGCCATAGGAGGATTATTTCAAGTATCTAAGAATCAGATTTTACTAGAAAACACATATCATACTGCCTTTATTCTATGCTCCAAGTAATGGTCTCCACAATTACATATTTCTGATCAAACCTGGAACGTATGGGTGTGCGAGTTGGACCATAAAGAAGGATGAACACTGAAGAATTGATGCCTTTGAACTGTAGTGCTGGAGAAGCTTCTTGAGAGTTTCCTGGACTGCAAGGAGAGAAAACCAGTCAGTCCTAAAGGAAATCCACCCTGAATATTCATTGGAAGGACTGATGCTAAAGCTCCAATACTTTTGACCATCTGATGTGAAGAGATGACTCATTGAAAAGGACCCTGATGCTGAGAAAAATAGAAGGCAGGAGAAGAAGGGGACAACAGAAGATGAGACAGTTGAACGGCATCACCAACTCAATGGACATGAGTCTAAGAAAGCTCTGGAAGGTGGTGAAGGACAGGGAAGACTGTTGTGCTGCTGTCCACGGGGTCGCAAAGAGTAGGGCACAACTGAGCAACTGAACTGAACTGATCAACTCCATATTGTATTACTAGAACATACATGATCTGGACTCAAAATCTAAACAGTCTAATTATTAGCAAAGTAAAGGTGGAACCATCTTCACTAGTAATTTTTGATAATACCAAAAGCAAAGCAACTAATATGCATCAAGATACTTCAGCTCTAAATTTGACACAAAAATGTTTTGCTAACTAGTTTGACTGAAAGAATCCTTATAGAAGAAAGAGCTCTCTTAAATATACTACAATCAACAGAACTGTAGGAGTAATCCCACTTGTGAACTGTGTTCTCACCTTTACTATGGTAGGAGTTTGGTTCAAAAAGCTATTGATAGCTGTAAGGATAGTGACAGTAAATTTCATGTCCATGCTGTCGCTTCAGTTGTGTCTGACTCTGCAAATCCATGGACTGTAGCCTGCCAGGCTCCTCTGTCTATGGGGACTCTCCGGGCAAGAATACTGGAGTGGATTGCCATGCTCTCCTCGAGGGGATCTTCCTAGCCCAGGGATGGAACCTGTTGTTCCTGCATTGCAGGTGGGTTCTCTATCGCTGAGCCACTGGGGAGGCCCGTGTATCTCCCATTATGGAATCTGTGCAAGGGGCCTGTTTGGGACCATACAAGAGCAAAAGGAGGCTTATGACAGTGCAGTCTTGGAAGAAACAGGAACAGGCACAGATACAGGTAACTATTCTGATAGTGAGATTTGACTAATAAACTTAACTGTTTTGAAATAATTACAAACACATATAATACAACTGCAAACTGGATGGAGTCATGTCACGCAAGATGTTTAAAAGTCATGGAAACTCAAGTCAAATAAAAACTGAGAACATTTGGGAATTGGGACTGTTTGGAAAGATTTCATGATGGAGCAAAAACATCACCATATAGGTCTCAGAGCCACTCAACTGTATAGTCCAGGAAGGTTAGTTATCAAATAATTCCAGGACAGCATCACTAGTTCAGAATTACAGCACTGTTCATATTCAAAGGAACAAGGAGGTATTAGACTAGACAAGGAGGTATCAGAAGGGATAGAAGAATGGTGTGAAATCATCTAATTAACAAACAGAAAGCTAGCATTTACAGCTGGCAATTGCAGAAGATAGGTCTTATGTCACCGGATTAATTTTAGGATGCAAGTTCTCTCCAGCCCTGGTATGGATAAGCAAGAGGAGATGCCTATTATTCATGGACATTGGCATGCCTGTTATTGATTTGGACCAATGCAAACAATCGCTCCTAGGTTGGGTTGTTTCTCAAGACCTAAAATAATTAAAGCCAAATACATTAAGCACTGGAAGGTCAATCTGTACCCTTCAAACAGTGCCTCATAATGATATACTAGAAATGACCATGGGTGCCTTTGTATTCTGCATCTGGGAAATATTATCTGGGGAGGTGGAACCATTACTGCACTGCTAAATTATGTACATGTAATGTTACTCATTGAAAGTCAGGAGCTCAGGAGAAATTCATTGAACCTTGTAAGGAAAAATTCAAAATTAATTATCAGGCCTCCAGAGAGCTACTCCTTGGGCTTGTATTGGGTAAGACTTCATAAGGAACTACAAAATGGTACTTAATTAAGCATTTGAAAGAGCAAGCAATAAAGATAACACAAAAGTTTATAAAAGTGACATACGAGGAAGGAAGAACTGCATATTGCTAATCAAGAATGTGCTTTACAATCCTGAGAAAGAAAAATGGAGCTAGAGGAATCAGCCTACCTAACTTCAGACTATATTACAAAGCAACAGTCATCAAAACAGTATGTTACTGGCACAAAAACAGAAATATCGACAAATGGAACAAGACAGAGAACCCAGAGATAAACCCACACACCTATAGATACCTTATTTTTGACAAAGGAGGCGAACATATAAAATGGGACAAAGACAGCCTCTTCAACAAACGGTGCTGGGAAAATTGGACAGCTACATGCAAAAAAATGAAGTTGGAACATACCCTGACACCATGCACAAAGATCAACTCAAAATGGATTAAAGACCTAAATGTAAGACCAGAAACCCTAAAACTCTTAGAGGAGAATATAGGCAAAATCCTCAAGGACACAAACCAAAGCAAGATCTTCTCTGACCCACCTACTAGAATAGTGGAACTAAAACCAAAAATGAACATGTGGGACTTAATGAAACTTAAAAGCTTTTGTACAGCAAAAGAAACTACAAAAAAAGGTGAACAGACTACCCACAGAATGGGAGAAAATCATAGCAAATGAAACAACAGACAAAGAATTAATCTCCAAAATCTACAAGCAACTCAGACAACTCAACATCAGAAAAATGAACAACCCAATCAAAAAATGGGAAAAAAGATCTAAACAGACATCTCACCAAAGAGGACATACAGATGGCCAAAAAACACATGAAAAGATGCTCAACCTCGCTTATCATCAGAGAAATGCAAATTAAAACCACAATGAGATATCACCTCACGCTCGTCAGAATGGCCATCATCAAGAAATCTACAGACAATAAATGCTGGAGAGGGTGCGGAGAAAAGGGAACACTCTTGCATCGCTGGTGGGAATGTAAATTGGTACAGCCGCTGTGAAAGACAGTATGGAGATTCCTTAAAAAACTAAAAATAGAAGCACCATACGACCCAGCAATCCCACTCGTAGGCTTCTACCCTGATGAAATCAAAACTGAAAGAGGCACCTGTACCCCAATGTTCATTGCAGCTCTCTATATAATAGCTAGAACATGGAAGCAACCTAGATGCCCATCAAAAAAAGAATGGAAGCCCTGGCACATATATACAATGGAGTACTTCTCTGCTGTAAAAAGAAATGCAGAAGAATCAGTCCTAATGAGGTGGTTGGAGCTAGAACCTATCATAAAAAGTGAAGTCAAAAAGAGCAAGACAAGTACTGTATACTAACACATATATATGGAATCTAGTAAGAGGGTAATGGCAACACACTCAGTGAAGCGATGGAAAAACAGACATAGAGAACAGACATATGGACATTGTCGGGTATGAACAGTGGGTGGGAGGCGGAGGGTAACATGGAAACCTATACTATCGTAGCTGGGAAAATTGGACATCCCAAAAATGAAGTTGGAACATACCCTGACACCATGCACAAAGATCAACTCAAAATGGATTAAAGACCTAAATGTAAGACCAGAAACCCTAAAACTCTTAGAGGAGAATATAGGCAAAATCCTCAAGGACACAAACCAAAGCAAGATCTTCTCTGACCCACCTACTAGAATAGTGGAACTAAAACCAAAAATGAACATGTGGGACTTAATGAAACTTAAAAGCTTTTGTACAGCAAAAGAAACTACAAAAAAAGGTGAACAGACTACCCACAGAATGGGAGAAAATCATAGCAAATGAAACAACAGACAAAGAATTAATCTCCAAAATCTACAAGCAACTCAGACAACTCAACATCAGAAAAATGAACAACCCAATCAAAAAATGGGAAAAAAGATCTAAACAGACATCTCACCAAAGAGGACATACAGATGGCCAAAAAACACATGAAAAGATGCTCAACCTCGCTTATCATCAGAGAAATGCAAATTAAAACCACAATGAGATATCACCTCACGCTCGTCAGAATGGCCATCATCAAGAAATCTACAGACAATAAATGCTGGAGAGGGTGCGGAGAAAAGGGAACACTCTTGCATCGCTGGTGGGAATGTAAATTGGTACAGCCGCTGTGAAAGACAGTATGGAGATTCCTTAAAAAACTAAAAATAGAAGCACCATACGACCCAGCAATCCCACTCGTAGGCTTCTACCCTGATGAAATCAAAACTGAAAGAGGCACCTGTACCCCAATGTTCATTGCAGCTCTCTATATAATAGCTAGAACATGGAAGCAACCTAGATGCCCATCAAAAAAAGAATGGAAGCCCTGGCACATATATACAATGGAGTACTTCTCTGCTGTAAAAAGAAATGCAGAAGAATCAGTCCTAATGAGGTGGTTGGAGCTAGAACCTATCATAAAAAGTGAAGTCAAAAAGAGCAAGACAAGTACTGTATACTAACACATATATATGGAATCTAGTAAGAGGGTAATGGCAACACACTCAGTGAAGCGATGGAAAAACAGACATAGAGAACAGACATATGGACATTGTCGGGTATGAACAGTGGGTGGGAGGCGTAGAGGGAGTAACATGGAAACCTATACTATCATATGTGAAAAAGATAGCTATTGTCATTGCCCTGCAGGAATAGGAGATCCTGTAGGGGCGGGGTGTGATGGCCAGGAGGGGTGGGATGGAGGGGACTGGGAGCGGGGAGGATGCCAGGGATATGCATATGGCTGATCTGGGAACATACATGTCTGTGAACAACAAAACTCTGTAAAAAATTTTTAAAAATAAAATTAATAAATCAAAAAAAAAAAGAATGTGCTTTAATGACTGGTAAGACATAATTAGGGCTTCCTCAGTGGCTCAGCGGTAAGGAATCTGCCTGCAATGCAGGAACTGCAGGAGGTGTGGGTTTGATCCTTGGGTCAGGAAGATCCCCTGGAGGAAGGCATGGCAACCCACTCCAGTTTTCTGGCCCGAAGAATCCCATGGACAGAGGAGCCTGGCAATGACTGAAGCAACTCAGCATGCAGGCACAAGACATACTTAAAGGTTTTTTTCGCCAACGTGTATATTGCACTTTTAAAAAACTGGGATATAGTTACTTTACAATGTTGTGTTAGTTTCTACTGTACAACAGAGTGAATCAGCTATACGTATACATATATCCCTTTCCTCTTGGACCTCCTTTCCACATGCCCTCCCAATTCCATCCATCTAGGTCATCACGAAGCACTGAGCTGAGCTCCCTGCGTTATACAGTAGGTTCCTTGCACTGACTTTTAAAATTCACCCTATGGTGAATTTTCCTATTAAATAGATTTTCTAGATCTTTACGTGGCTGCAAACTGCCCAGGGAAAAGTAGAAATTGCAATGGAGACAACTAGAAAAGTGCCGTGTTATTATAAAAGGAAAATTGTAAGGATGTTTACAAATGGAATTTTCCCTGTTGCCGAAAGAGAAAGACACTTTTCCCCCTTTTCTTCAAGTATTTCCTTGAGAAAACTGGTATTTGTAAATCCTTCCTCTGCCACTTGGATACATATGTAAATCTTTTAAAGTTAAATAAGCCTTTTGTCAGCATTATAACCCAGGAATGTTTTTCCTAAGGGCTTGGGTTTTCCTAAGGGCCACCTCATTCACATGTAAGCATCAAGGAAGATAGTACCCTATCTCCCTGCCACCCTGGGCACGTAGCCTAGGGGCCTGGCTTTAAACTGGAATTACCTGATGTCATACAAACTAGAGAAGTTCAATTTTGCCTTTGTATAAAGGCAATTAAGCACAGATGGCCACTCCCATTACCAAGCAAACTTAGGATGAGCTACAATAGAATACTACGGTGAATTGTTCTGTTAAGTCCTCTTGCATGAGGACTTGATAAGTTATAATTTATTTTGAAAACTGAATGACTATCACTGATCTTGAAAACTAGCAGGTAATGAACTCTATCTGCTCTGTCACAGAAAAGCATGAATGAGATTTCCTTCCGTCACTGCAGTCTGCTTTGATGCCTGCCTGCTTGCTAAGTCACTTCAGTCGTGTCCGACTCTGCGACCCCACAGACTGGAGCCCACGAGGCTCCTCTGTTCATGGGATTCTCTAGGCAAGAATACTGGAGTGAGTTGCCATGCCCTCCTCCAAGGGATCTTCCCGAGCCAGGGATCAAACCTGTGACTGTTACGGCTCCAGCCTTAACCGGCAGGTTCTTTACCACTAGCACTACCCTAGAAGCTTGCTTTGATGCTTACTCAGTAACAAAATGATTTTCTTTCTATTTTATATTTGCAGACATTTCTTGGGTTGCCAGATTTAATTTTTTCCCCTAACAAACATGATGATTCTGTCTACTGATTTTTCTGTGACTACTAAAGTCTCCCATCACTGACTCAGGAGTTTCATGGCTTCTGTCAACATACTTGAAATTGTGGCATACCAGTTTGTTAGCTTAAAATCTCTACCCTTTTGGGGCTTCCCTGGTGGTCCAGTGGGTAAGGACACCACCATGCAGTGCAAGGGGCGCCCGTTCAATCCCTGGCCTGGGAAGATCCCACGTGCCGTGGAGCGGCTGGACCAATCTGTCCCACTACTGAGCTGGACCTCTGGAGCGCATGCGCCCAGAGCCGGTGCCTAGGGCCTTGGCTTTAAACTGTGCAGCATTATAACCCAGGAATGTTTCCTAAGGGCTTGGGTTTTCCTAAGGGCCACCTCATTCACATGTAAGCATCAAGGAAGATAGTACCCTATCTCCCTGCCACCCTGGGCACGTAGCCTAGGGGCCTGGCTTTAAACTGGAATTACCTGATGTCATACAAACTAGAGAAGTTCAATTTTGCCTTTGTATAAAGGCAATTAAGCACAGATGGCCACTCCCATTACCAAGCAAACTTAGGATGAGCTACAATAGAATACTACGGTGAATTGTTCTGTTAAGTCCTCTTGCATGAGGACTTGATAAGTTATAATTTATTTTGAAAACTGAATGACTATCACTGATCTTGAAAACTAGCAGGTAATGAACTCTATCTGCTCTGTCACAGAAAAGCATGAATGAGATTTCCTTCCGTCACTGCAGTCTGCTTTGATGCCTGCCTGCTTGCTAAGTCACTTCAGTCGTGTCCGACTCTGCGACCCCACAGACTGGAGCCCACGAGGCTCCTCTGTTCATGGGATTCTCTAGGCAAGAATACTGGAGTGAGTTGCCATGCCCTCCTCCAAGGGATCTTCCCGAGCCAGGGATCAAACCTGTGACTGTTACGGCTCCAGCCTTAACCGGCAGGTTCTTTACCACTAGCACTACCCTAGAAGCTTGCTTTGATGCTTACTCAGTAACAAAATGATTTTCTTTCTATTTTATATTTGCAGACATTTCTTGGGTTGCCAGATTTAATTTTTTCCCCTAACAAACATGATGATTCTGTCTACTGATTTTTCTGTGACTACTAAAGTCTCCCATCACTGACTCAGGAGTTTCATGGCTTCTGTCAACATACTTGAAATTGTGGCATACCAGTTTGTTAGCTTAAAATCTCTACCCTTTTGGGGCTTCCCTGGTGGTCCAGTGGGTAAGGACACCACCATGCAGTGCAAGGGGCGCCCGTTCAATCCCTGGCCTGGGAAGATCCCACGTGCCGTGGAGCGGCTGGACCAATCTGTCCCACTACTGAGCTGGACCTCTGGAGCGCATGCGCCCAGAGCCGGTGCTCTGCAACAACAGAGGCCACTGCAATGGGAGGACCACGCAGGTCAAAGAACAAAGATGGATGAAAATAAAATAAATGAAAGACCAATAGAAGTGGTCAAAAAAAAAAAATATTGACTAAACCGCAATGTCCTTCAAGTGGGTCCAAAATCAACGGACAGTGTGGGATGTTATCCAGCACGCTATGGCACACTCTCTGCTCTCTACCTTCAGGGTTCCCAAAGCCTCAATGACCCGGCTGAGCTACCAGTCTGTGCAACTGACGATGGTGCCTGTTGGCCTCACTCTGCTAACTGCAAAGCAAGGCTGCTGGGCTTCATGGGGCACATGATTCATAGCAGATTCCTCAGAAATCTGAATCTGACCCACTAATGACTGCGCTAAGCTGGCATCTAACGATCTCCACTGGGCTCTGTGACCCTTCAGCCTCAACAGAACTGAGAATGGATGTGGGTGCTGCCTTCAGCAGGCAGAGCTCAAGGCTATTCTTGTAACTCTTGGCCAGTATTCCCTTTGATATTGATCGACTCTGGAGCTATTGCTAATGTCCAGCTGTTTCATGTCCCACTTGGAAGACTGCTGGCTGGGAAGCTGGACAGCCCTCTCTGGTATCATGGGCCATGGAAACAAATCAAAGCTACTAATTTAACAGTCGGGGTCACCCATCTAGGTCCCACAGTAAGGGACCATTCTCTGAGGACACTGACTGGAATCACACTGCTGATGAACACTTGGGGGCCCAAGTCACTTCTGTTGCTTTTCTACATCCAATTCTGTTGCTTTTCTACATCCATCATCACATGGACATGGTAACAAACACATCCATCATCACAGACCAAGCACAAGTTACAAGACTAGACCTTTCTGATGCAGAAGTTACCATTGTCTGCCAAATGGTGACTCCTTCTAAAAGATGGCCTGCTGGCACGAGGAAGGGCACACTGCATGAATTGTGGGCCCACCTGTTCCTGGCACACAGTGTCACACCTCAAGAGCCCCCTCTTAGGGATGGCACTGCTGTTGTATACAACCATTGACATTTTTTCAGGGTGAAGTGTTCTTCACTCTGCTCAGCTGACTCTAGCCACTCCACTGTGGCCCTTAGAATTAACCAGTGTCGGGCTTCCCTGGTGGTCCAGTGGGTAAGGACACCGCCTTGCAGTGCAAGGGGCGCCGGTTCGATCCCTGGCCTGGGAAGATCCCACGTGCCGCAGAGCGGCTGGACCCATGTGTCCAATTACCAAGCTGGAGCTCTGGAGTGCATGCGCCCAGAGCCGGTGCTCTGCGACAACAGAGGCCGCTGCGATGGGAGGCCCACACGGGCCAAAGAACAATGATGGAAGAAAAATAGATAAATTAAAAAGACCAACAGAAGTGCCCTGCCGTGCTCGCTTTGGCAGCACATATACTAAAATTGGAACGATACAGAGAAGATTAGCATGGCCCCTGTGCAAGGATGACACACAAATTCGTGAAGCGTTCCATATTTTTAGCTACATGCAAATAGAATAGCAAAACTAAAAAGAAAAATGAACACGTGGGACCTCATGAAACCTAAAAGCTCTTGTACAGCAAAAGAAACTACAAAAAAGCTCAACAAACACCCCACAGAGTGGGAGAAAATCATAGCAAATGAAACGACAGAGAATTAATCTCCAAAATCTACAAGCAACTCAGACAACTTAGCACCAGAAAAACGAACAACCCAATCAAAAAATGGGAAAAAGATCTAAAGAGACGCCTCTCCAAAGAGGACATACAGATGGCCCAAAAGTACATGAAACGATGCTCGACCTCACTTATTATTAGAGAAATGCAAATTAAAACCACAATGAGATACCACCTCACACCCATCAGAATGGTCATCATCAGTAAATCGATAGACAATAAATGCTGGAGAGGGTGCGGAGAAAAGGGAACCCTCTTGCATTGCTGGTGGGAATGTCAATTGATACAGCCTCTATGGAAGACAGTATGGAGATTCCTTAAAAAACCAAAAATAGAAGCACCCTATGACCCAGCAATTCCACTACTAGGCTTATATCCTGATGAAATCAAATCTGAAAGAAGCACCTGTACCCCAATGTTCATTGCAGCTCTCTATACAATAGCTAGAACATGGAAGCAACCTAGATGTCCATCGACGATACACTGCATTTTTCAGGGTGAAGTGTTCTTCACTCTGCTCAGCTGACTCTAGCCACTCCACTGTGGCCCTTAGAATTAACCAGTGTCGGGCTTCCCTGGTGGTCCAGTGGGTAAGGACACCGCCTTGCAGTGCAAGGGGCGCCGGTTCGATCCCTGGCCTGGGAAGATCCCACGTGCCGCAGAGCGGCTGGACCCATGTGTCCAATTACCAAGCTGGAGCTCTGGAGTGCATGCGCCCAGAGCCGGTGCTCTGCGACAACAGAGGCCGCTGCGATGGGAGGCCCACACGGGCCAAAGAACAATGATGGAAGAAAAATAGATAAATTAAAAAGACCAACAGAAGTGCCCTGCCGTGCTCGCTTTGGCAGCACATATACTAAAATTGGAACGATACAGAGAAGATTAGCATGGCCCCTGTGCAAGGATGACACACAAATTCGTGAAGCGTTCCATATTTTTAGCTACATGCAAATAGAATAGCAAAACTAAAAAGAAAAATGAACACGTGGGACCTCATGAAACCTAAAAGCTCTTGTACAGCAAAAGAAACTACAAAAAAGCTCAACAAACACCCCACAGAGTGGGAGAAAATCATAGCAAATGAAACGACAGAGAATTAATCTCCAAAATCTACAAGCAACTCAGACAACTTAGCACCAGAAAAACGAACAACCCAATCAAAAAATGGGAAAAAGATCTAAAGAGACGCCTCTCCAAAGAGGACATACAGATGGCCCAAAAGTACATGAAACGATGCTCGACCTCACTTATTATTAGAGAAATGCAAATTAAAACCACAATGAGATACCACCTCACACCCATCAGAATGGTCATCATCAGTAAATCGATAGACAATAAATGCTGGAGAGGGTGCGGAGAAAAGGGAACCCTCTTGCATTGCTGGTGGGAATGTCAATTGATACAGCCTCTATGGAAGACAGTATGGAGATTCCTTAAAAAACCAAAAATAGAAGCACCCTATGACCCAGCAATTCCACTACTAGGCTTATATCCTGATGAAATCAAATCTGAAAGAAGCACCTGTACCCCAATGTTCATTGCAGCTCTCTATACAATAGCTAGAACATGGAAGCAACCTAGATGTCCATCGACGAATGAATGGATACAGAAGCCCTGGTACATATATACAATGGAATACTACTCAGCTGTTAAAAGAAATGCAGAAGACTCAGTCCTAATGAGGCGGCTGGCTCTAGAACCTATCATAAAAAGTGAAGTAAGTCAAAAAGAGAAAGACAAGTACAGTATACTAACTCATATATATGGAATCTTGTAAGATGGTCATGATAACACACGCAGTGAACTCATGGAACAAAGAATAGACATAGGACATTGTGGAGAACATACAGTGAGAGGGAGGCATAGAGGAAGTAACATTGAAACCTATACTGGCACGTGTGGAAAAGATAGCTATTTTTATTGTGCTAAGGGAATAGTAGTGCCTACAATCACTTGCGGTGATGGTCCGGAGGGTGGGAGGGAACTGGGCGGGGGGAAACAGGGATATGCATATGACTGATCTGGGAACATACAAGTCGGTGAACAACAAAACTCTGTAAAATCTTTAAAATAAAGAATAATAAAAAAAAAAAGAAGTGCTCCGACGACTCCCCTCCCTCTCCAACCCGTCCCCCCCCAAAAAATTTTTAAAATAAAAAAATAAAAGTAGAATTAACCAGTGTCAGGTTTTCAGCATCCTGGACTATTTATTTGCAGCCTGAAAGTGGTACACCTTTTACTGCAAAAGTCATGTAATGTTAGACTGATAGTCAAGGTATTTGATGGACCTCCACCCTTACTTACTCCCATCCACTGGCAACTGGTCTTGTTGAGCACTGGAAAAGCCTCCTCAAACATGGACTCAAATTAGGAGCTTATCAATCAAATCTATGTAATAGGAGTCCCCAGAACAATAATTGGCACCCTCAGGAGAAAATATGATAGTTCAAACAGTGTGACTAAAAGCTGCCTTAGGTGATACTAGAAATGCATAAAAACAACACAGTGGAAATGCCAGTGATAAAACAATGTAGAAAGCGCTCTGATTCAGTGATTTCCTGTTAAGGTGGGGTCCCCATTCCACTACTAGGCATATCCTGATGAAATCAAATCTGAAAGAAGCACCTGTACCCCAATGTTCATTGCAGCTCTCTATACAATAGCTAGAACATGGAAGCAACCTAGATGTCCATCGACGAATGAATGGATACAGAAGCCCTGGTACATATATACAATGGAATACTACTCAGCTGTTAAAAGAAATGCAGAAGACTCAGTCCTAATGAGGCGGCTGGCTCTAGAACCTATCATAAAAAGTGAAGTAAGTCAAAAAGAGAAAGACAAGTACAGTATACTAACTCATATATATGGAATCTTGTAAGATGGTCATGATAACACACGCAGTGAACTCATGGAACAAAGAATAGACATAGGACATTGTGGAGAACATACAGTGAGAGGGAGGCATAGAGGAAGTAACATTGAAACCTATACTGGCACGTGTGGAAAAGATAGCTATTGTCATTGTGCTAAGGGAATAGGAGTGCCTACAATCACTTGCGGTGATGGTCCGGAGGGGTGGGAGGGGGGGAACTGGGCGGGGGGGAACAGGGATATGCATATGACTGATCTGGGAACATACAAGTCGGTGAACAACAAAACTCTGTAAAATCTTTAAAATAAAGAATAATAAAAAAAAAAAGAAGTGCTCCGACGACTCCCCTCCCTCTCCAACCCGTCCCCCCCCAAAAAATTTTTAAAATAAAAAAATAAAAGTAGAATTAACCAGTGTCAGGTTTTCAGCATCCTGGACTATTTATTTGCAGCCTGAAAGTGGTACACCTTTTACTGCAAAAGTCATGTAATGTTAGACTGATAGTCAAGGTATTTGATGGACCTCCACCCTTACTTACTCCCATCCACTGGCAACTGGTCTTGTTGAGCACTGGAAAAGCCTCCTCAAACATGGACTCAAATTAGGAGCTTATCAATCAAATCTATGTAATAGGAGTCCCCAGAACAATAATTGGCACCCTCAGGAGAAAATATGATAGTTCAAACAGTGTGACTAAAAGCTGCCTTAGGTGATACTAGAAATGCATAAAAACAACACAGTGGAAATGCCAGTGATAAAACAATGTAGAAGAGCGCTCTGATTCAGTGATTTCCTGTTAAGTGGTCCTGGGAGGAAGTTCAGCATCCATAAACCCAGAGCCTGGCAGAGGGCAAGCCCCTTGAGTTTTTTTTTTTTTTTTTTTTAAGATTTATTTATTTATTTGGGGGGGGTGGGGAGAGAGGGGGATGGGCGGGCCCCTTCCATTGGTCTTTCATTTCTCCATACGTCTTTGTTTCTTGGCTCCTGTGGGCCTCCCATCGCGGTGGCGTCTATTGCTGCAGAGCGCCGGCTCTGGGCGCACGCGCGCCAGAGCTCCGGCTCAGTAATTGGACACATCGGTTCAGCCGCTCCGCGGCACGTGGGATCTTCCCAGGCTAGGGATCGAACTGGCACCCCTTGCACTGCAAGGTGGTGTCCTTACCCACTGGACCACCAGGGGAAGCCCGCCCCTTGAGTTTTTTATGAGTTAACAAAAAGGGAAAATATGGCTAGTTGATGAGAGAAAGTTCTTCTTCTTTTTTAAAAAATAATGGGCTTCCCTGGTGATCCAGTAGGTAAAGAGTCTGCCTTGCAGTGCAAGGGGCACCAGTTTGATCCCTGGCCTGGGAGGATCTCACAGAGCGGATGGACCGGTGTGCCCAATTGCAAGCCCGTGCTCTGGAGCACATGTGCCCAGAGCTGGTGCTCTGCAATGAGAGGGGCCACTGCAAATGGGAGGCCCACACAGGCTGAAGAACAAAGATGGATGAAAATAAATGGGTAAAAAATCAATAAAAGAGGCCAAAAAATTTAAATATATATATATATATTTATTTGGCTGCACCAGGTCTTGCAGTATGTGAACTCTAGTTGTGTTATGTGGGATTTTGTTCCCTGACCAGGCATCTAACCCAGGTCCCCTGCACTGAGAGTGCAGAGTCTCAGCCACTGGACCACCAGAAAAGTTCTTTATAGAGACATTTCAGCCAATAAATCCAGAAGGGATGACAGAATTAGAACTTCATCATTTTGTAACTCCCAGTGAATTAATGATCCAGGGCAATGATAAAAGTCAATCGTTAGATGAAAAGCAACTGAGGAACCTAATAAACAATGTATCAGACTAACAACCTCTAATATCACAAGAAGAATCAACCAACCATTTCCTGGAGATTTTCAGATAATTCTCTGGAAGACTCTCCAGGATGAGATCACAAGGAGGCTTTTACTTTCTACGTATTATTAAACATTTGTACAATAATGATCATTGGAAGGATAAAATGTTTATGTTTAAAAATGGACCCAAAAGAATTTCAGACTTTACCACCCTTAACTCCTTCTGGTCTATACACCCTATTATGGCAGTTGGTTCAATGAATATGACTAGCAAGAATCAGTTCATTTCAGAGCACTCCCTGGATAATTAATGGTCACAGGTAATACGGACATATTTTGACAATGTGGGACCCTCTGTTCAACATCCTGGGTATAATCTTTCTTTCACCTAGCAACCCCAAACCAGTACGGCTGGTAACCCTCTGAGTGGCAGCCCAGCCAGCAGGGAGGGAGCCTGAAATTTCATTCTGGTTCCACTACCAGGATTCTCTAGTTGGATGGACACTGTCCTAGATCAAAAGCCTAATTACTACTTGGTTCAGGACACTGCTTACTATGTGCCCCTACAGCAACTCACATGGCCCAAAGTACACAACATAACAGATCTCTGTGAATTTATAAAAAAATGTCCTTGTCTCTTTTGTGCATGACCCATTCAGATAAAAGGTCTGGGAACTAGTAGGAGATAACTGGGTGGTAAGGTGAATTTAAGACTTCCCTGGTAGCTCAATTGGTAAAGAATCTGCTTGCAGTGCAGGAGACCCCAGTTCAATTCTTGGGTCGAGAAGATGCCCTGGAAGAGGGATAGGCTACCCACTCTAATATTCTTGGGCTTCCCTCGTGGCTCAGAGGGTAAAGAATCTGCCTTCAATGTGGGAGGTCTGAGTTTGACCCCTGGATTGGGAAGATTCCCTGTAGGAGGGCATTGCAACCCACTCCAGAATTCTTGCTTGGAGAAGCCCCACGGACAGAGGAGCCTGGTGGGTGACAGTCCGTGGGGTCGAAAAGATTCTGACACGACTGAGCAACTAGGCACAGCAAGGTGAATTTATAGCCACTAGAATAGGCCATAAGGATTTTGTCAGTAGAAAGTAAGCAACTGAGGAACCAAATGATAGTACAACCTCTAATATGAAGAATCAACCAACCATTTCCTGGAGATTTTCAGATAATTCTCTGGAAGACTCTCCAGGATGAGATCACAAGGAGGCTTTTACTTTCTACGTATTATTAAACATTTGTACAATAATGATCATTGGAAGGATAAAATGTTTATGTTTAAAAATGGACCCAAAAGAATTTCAGACTTTACCACCCTTAACTCCTTCTGGTCTATACACCCTATTATGGCAGTTGGTTCAATGAATATGACTAGCAAGAATCAGTTCATTTCAGAGCACTCCCTGGATAATTAATGGTCACAGGTAATACGGACATATTTTGACAATGTGGGACCCTCTGTTCAACATCCTGGGTATAATCTTTCTTTCACCTAGCAACCCCAAACCAGTACGGCTGGTAACCCTCTGAGTGGCAGCCCAGCCAGCAGGGAGGGAGCCTGAAATTTCATTCTGGTTCCACTACCAGGATTCTCTAGTTGGATGGACACTGTCCTAGATCAAAAGCCTAATTACTACTTGGTTCAGGACACTGCTTACTATGTGCCCCTACAGCAACTCACATGGCCCAAAGTACACAACATAACAGATCTCTGTGAATTTATAAAAAAATGTCCTTGTCTCTTTTGTGCATGACCCATTCAGATAAAAGGTCTGGGAACTAGTAGGAGATAACTGGGTGGTAAGGTGAATTTAAGACTTCCCTGGTAGCTCAATTGGTAAAGAATCTGCTTGCAGTGCAGGAGACCCCAGTTCAATTCTTGGGTCGAGAAGATGCCCTGGAAGAGGGATAGGCTACCCACTCTAATATTCTTGGGCTTCCCTCGTGGCTCAGAGGGTAAAGAATCTGCCTTCAATGTGGGAGGTCTGAGTTTGACCCCTGGATTGGGAAGATTCCCTGTAGGAGGGCATTGCAACCCACTCCAGAATTCTTGCTTGGAGAAGCCCCACGGACAGAGGAGCCTGGTGGGTGACAGTCCGTGGGGTCGAAAAGATTCTGACACGACTGAGCAACTAGGCACAGCAAGGTGAATTTATAGCCACTAGAATAGGCCATAAGGATTTTGTCAGTAGAAAGTAAGCAACAACACAGAACCGGAAGAGGAAGCACCTTAGACCTCAGACTGAGAGGCATTAATGATGCTTGCCTTTCAGAACCACCCCCCTGGAGGCTTCCTCACAAATAAGAATGCTCTGGCACATCTCCCCCAAACTGCAAGAGCCTTAAGTGTAATTGACCATCAGGTCTTCCAATACCTACGGCCAGGAGATTACGACCATTCCCCTTTATCTTGTGGAGAAATCCGTCAGAAACAGCAGAGAGGGCCCCAGCTCCTAAATCTAACACTCAAAACACCTATCAACACCACCAAATGACTCCCTGAGCCATTTCCCATTTGTGCTGTTTAATACTCACACAAAAGTTCATGAAATATAAATATTTGGCTTAACTACTTATTCAAGGCAAATACCTGCTTCATTCCCACTGTGGTCTGGAGACTGAATATTGCCAGTTCTTTGCCCAGAAACCTCCACATGCCTCCTTCCCTCCTCCCTCAGCCTCTCCATCAGTCATGGAAACCACTATCCTGCCTCTGATGGTAAGCACTTGCTTTGAGTTTTACAGCCTAACCATACATCCCTGTACAATATGGCTTTGTTCAGCTTGTCCTGGAACTTTACATAATCAGAAACAATACAAACTATTTTTAGGACGGCTTCTTTCATTCAATATTATGTTCAATGCAAGCGTAATTCTACTACTGATGAACATTTAAGTTATTGACAAGTAAATGCTACAGGGAGCATTTATGCATGCATCCTGGTATGTTAAACAAGGATTTCTCTTGAGTATGTTTCTTCATATGACCTACACGGGCTTTGAAGAAGGCTTAAATGTTTTCCAAAGAGACTGTACCAAGTCACACTCCCTCCAGCAGCATGTGAACTGCTGAGATGAGCTAATATGTCAGCAGCTATATGTGTTGAAATGAGCATATGAGCTGCTGATAGAGACCATTATCCTTGCTAACAGCTGTCATTGTCAGACTTCTTAATTTTAGCTGTTCTGGTGGAGGTATAGTAGTTAAACCTTGTGGTTTAACTTCTGCAGGTCTCTGATGACAAATGAGAATGAGAACCATCTTAGGTCTTATTAGCCATTTGGATTTCTTACTTTGTTACACACCGATTCAAATAAGCCCTCTGACTACAGGGTCATCTGCTTTTCTTATCATTCTATTGGTTTTTTTATACATCCTTTGTATAAGTCCTCTGTTGTCTGTCTATTCTCCCACTCTGTGGTCTGTGATTTTCTTTTCCATGGGAATAAGTATCATAAAAATCAGGAGAGTAATTATCTTGCTGAGTAGATGGATTCTGGAATGCCAACTATGGACATGTTCTAGACCTACAAAGTGAAAAATCACTGAGCTATACATGTCTGTTTTGCACACTTTTCTGTATATATGTTATGAAAGTGAAAAGAAAGTGTTAGTCACTCAGTCATGTGTGACTCTCTGTGATTCTATGAAATGCAACCCGCCAGGTTCTTCTGTCCATGGAATTCTCCAGGCAAGGATACTGGAGTGGGTAGCCGTTCCCTTCTCCCTTCTCTTGTTTATATGTATGAAAGAGAGGTGAACAGCTGGTGGTCCAGTTGTTAAGACTCCGTGCTCCCACTGCAGGGCGTGTAGATTTAATCCCTGGTCAGACAACTATGATTCCACATGCCGCATGGTGCAGCCAAAATAATAAATAAATAAAAACAAATAAATAAAGAGAAGTTAATAGATAGGAAAAATGGGTAAGAGAATTTAGACTATATATAGCATTTTATATTTTAAAATTTCATATATATTTGAGTTTTGAGCCATGCCTCTATATTATTATTGAAAAATTTAAAAACTTACTAATATCTTAGAGTGATAAGAGGCTACATCATAAAACAAAAATAGTATGCTATTATAACCAAATGTTCTGAAAAGAAAGAAAAAGAGCTATTTCAAACAAAAATATATATATATATGGGTGTTATCATAACAAATGCCATCCTGAGCTTCCTCACTTCCTCCTGTCCTTCCACTGACCCTGCCTAGGGCTTTACTGTGTAGTAAGTCTCTTCTCTGTCACCAAGGGCATCATATTGATAGTTAATACATATTGCTTAATGATCATCAGATCCAGTGGCTTCTATGCTCTACTAGTCTTTAAAGAATAATGAACACCTTCACTGAGGTTCATAATACTAGTTACCCATTCATAAATCCTGACTTAGGAATGCACTTCCTGTTTCCAAGCACATACCCTAATTTAACTATGAAATTTCCCTACTGTCCTTCAGCTGTGCAGAATGCAGCTGTGAATGCTTCGGGTTCATTGCCCACTTAATCCCACCCTATAAGTTACCCTATAACAATAACAATAAACTGATCCATTGATTATATGGAGCTGCCTGCCTCATTTTTCAGTCTCGAGACACAACAATATAAAACTGTCTTGATGAGAGACACAGAAGAAGATTTGGGAGATGAGGCTTTAAAAAAAAAATCCTAGAAAGGAGAGCGAAAGAGAAAGAAATGGAGGTCAGTAGGACAAAGAATTTTAAAAGTAGAGGATCAACAACTGAAATAAAAAGAGATTTTTAAAAAAGAGAGAGAGAGAGAAACGTGTGTACACATGGAAAAGGACTAGGCTGGAAACAGACTTGTAAAATTCTACACAAAACTGATTTCTAACCTAGAATTCTATATTCAGCCAAAAAGACAAATGCAGTGTCAGCTGGTGGTCCAGTTGTTAAGACTCCGTGCTCCCACTGCAGGGCGTGTAGATTTAATCCCTGGTCAGACAACTATGATTCCACATGCCGCATGGTGCAGCCAAAATAATAAATAAATAAAAACAAATAAATAAAGAGAAGTTAATAGATAGGAAAAATGGGTAAGAGAATTTAGACTATATATAGCATTTTATATTTTAAAATTTCATATATATTTGAGTTTTGAGCCATGCCTCTATATTATTATTGAAAAATTTAAAAACTTACTAATATCTTAGAGTGATAAGAGGCTACATCATAAAACAAAAATAGTATGCTATTATAACCAAATGTTCTGAAAAGAAAGAAAAGAGCTATTTCAAACAAAAATATATATATATATGGGTGTTATCATAACAAATGCCATCCTGAGCTTCCTCACTTCCTCCTGTCCTTCCACTGACCCTGCCTAGGGCTTTACTGTGTAGTAAGTCTCTTCTCTGTCACCAAGGGCATCATATTGATAGTTAATACATATTGCTTAATGATCATCAGATCCAGTGGCTTCTATGCTCTACTAGTCTTTAAAGAATAATGAACACCTTCACTGAGGTTCATAATACTAGTTACCCATTCATAAATCCTGACTTAGGAATGCACTTCCTGTTTCCAAGCACATACCCTAATTTAACTATGAAATTTCCCTACTGTCCTTCAGCTGTGCAGAATGCAGCTGTGAATGCTTCGGGTTCATTGCCCACTTAATCCCACCCTATAAGTTACCCTATAACAATAACAATAAACTGATCCATTGATTATATGGAGCTGCCTGCCTCATTTTTCAGTCTCGAGAGACACAACAATATAGAACTGTCTTGATGAGAGACACAGAAGAAGATTTGGGAGATGAGGCTTTAAAAAAAAAATCCTAGAAAGGAGAGCGAAAGAGAAAGAAATGGAGGTCAGTAGGACAAAGAATTTTAAAAGTAGAGGATCAACAACTGAAATAAAAAGAGATTTTTAAAAAAGAGAGAGAGAGAGAAACGTGTGTACACATGGAAAAGGACTAGGCTGGAAACAGACTTGTAAAATTCTACACAAAACTGATTTCTAACCTAGAATTCTATATTCAGCCAAAAAGACAAATGCAGTGTCAGGCTCAAATAAATATATTTCCATGGTATTTATTTCTTTTTATTTTTATAAATCTATTTATATAATTATATATATATTATAAATACATTTTTACATGATATTTTCAGATACGGAAAGCTTCATAAAGTCCACTTGTCATGCATCCATTCTCAAGGATATACTGCAAGGTGTGCTCCCTCCAAATTAGGGGGTAAACCAACAAAGAGGAAGACACAGGATCCAGTAAACAGAAGGAAGAAACAGGATTCCCAGAGAAGGGAACCTGACACACGACAGAGTTAAAAGGAATTTCCTGATGGATGGCAAACAGAACACACCAAGGTCATAGCTGTGTGTGAAGGTGAGAGAGCAACCAGCTCAGCCTTCAGCAAGTCAGCAAGGTCCAGAAGAGAATTCTTCAAAGAGAAGACATTGATTCCCAGAGTTGAGCTAGTACTCCCCGCTATTACTTGCTGTGTTAACTTGGGTCAGATAGTTTTTCTCTATGCCCCAGTTTCCCCTTGGAGGAGGAAATAGCTACCCACTCCAGCATTCTTGCCTGGAAAATCCCATGGAGAGAGGAGTCTGGCAGGCTACAGTCCATGAGGCTGCAAAGAGTCAGACATGACTTAGCAACTGAACAACAAGCAATAGCAGTCTCCCCTTATATAAAATGAGAGTAACAATGGTATGTATTTCTCCAGGTTGTTAGGAAGATGAGTTAGTAGATGTAGTCTGTGTGGAACAGTGCTGGGCTCATAGTAAACATGGTTTCCTCATTAATGTCTCTATGGTTATTACCTAATATGCTTGAATATAGAGAAGAGACTTAAACAACTGGAAAGAACTTGGAGTTGAATAGTTGATATGTATATAGTACAGCAATGAAATGACTAATCCACTAAAAACAGTTAATTCCAGAGAAAAGAAAAAGCTGTGAAGAAATAGTAATCATAGGATGGATACAACATAGCTCAACTATAAACAGGCACAATAATAAACACTGACGGTAGATCTAATCAAAATAGCGATAGTGAGAGGCAAATGTGTATATGAGTGGAGGTGTGTGGAAAAGCCAAATCTCTACCTTTAATAATGGAAAGTCAATAGATAATGCCCCAAACTAAAAAAAATCCATTAAAAAAATAAAGAGTTTTTCCTTCTAGGGGTGATCACTTGGTCAGGAAGATCTCCTGGAGGAGGGCATGGCAACCCATTCCAATATTCTTGCCTGGAGAATCCCATGGACAGAGGAGCCTGGCGGGCTACAGTCCATAGGGTCACAAAGAATCGTGTATGACTGAAGTGACTTAGCACAATGCTTCTAGGGAGCAGGAATCTGGGAGAAACAAAGTAGGGAAGAGTCATCGTTTTAAGAATACTTCAACAACTATTTGGTAATTTTGCTACTTATAAATAAAACTAGAAACAAATTTGAAATTACAAAGTGGCAAAAAATATTCACAAAAAATACTGGGTTGACAAAAAGTTGATTTGGGTTTTTTCCATAACATCTTACATAAAAACCTGAACAAACTTTTTGGGCAACCCAATATATAAGAATGATAAAGAGTTATTAACCTTAGTCTTCAGAAAAACTCTGTAAAAATCCTTTGCTGTTGTTCAGTTGCCCAGTTGTATCCACCTCTTTGCGAACCCATGGACTAGAGCACACCAGACTTCCCTCTCCTTCACCATCTCCCAGAGCTTGCTCAAACTCATGTCCACTGGGTTGGTGATAAGCCAGTATAAATAAATCAATGAACAGAAGGAAATTCACATAAATAAATCACCAACAAAAATCTCCTGATTACACTGCCTGGTTAAACAGAGACATAAAAATTAAAATAATGAGATGTTATATTTCACTCTGGATGCATTCCTGTCCCTGGGCTCGTCTTCCTACTCCTTACCTCACAAGAGTTGTCATGTCCCCCTGTAGTCAGGATCAGGGACGGCCCAGGAGCACTCTGGTTGGCTGGCATCTTCCTGCTGGGTCTACCCTCAGGCTCTCCTGCTGACAACTCTGCTCTTTCCAGGTACTCGAGGTCAAGTGGACACCTGTGGACTCAACCAGAGCTGCTGGGGCCGGAAGGAAGATCCTCCAGTCTTCACTACAGGGGTTTTGCAGAGACTCCAAGAAACCTGGGGAGACAGTATTCATGTGGTCAATTATTCAGCATTCACCTTACAAGTGCTTCCTGAGGGCACCTAAGTATAGTTCATGGCATTAGATACTGTGGAGTAGACAAAGTCACATCAGCACCTATTTAAGTTATTAATCAAAATGGAATATGAGTGACACCATGAGATTTAGACTAAAATGAACAAAGGCTTCATTTCTAGCTTTGCCAACTTTTAGGTATATAAATATGAAAATGTTTCTTCAGAGTTTTCTCCCAAAAATAAATCAAAACTATTTATTTCAAGGGACACAGATTTGATCCCTGGTCCGGGAAGATCTCACATGCCATGCAGCAGCTAAGTTCACACAACAACAAAGACCCAGAGCAGCCAAAAATGATGAAAAATAAATGAAATTTCAAAAAAACTTGTACCCACTCACAAATATTCACTATTATACTTGCCAAAAACTGGAAACCACTTAAATGTCCATCAACTGAACAGATAAGCAAAATTTAGTGTGTCCAAATATACAATGGAATATTATTTGGCAATAAAAAAAGAAGTGCCAATACATGCTGTAACATAAATGAACCTTGAAATCATTATCTTAAGTGAAAGAAGCCAGTCACAAAAGACCACATATTATATGATTCCATTTATATGAAATGCCCAGAATAGGCAAACACATAAGAGACAGAAAACTGCACCTCATATCAATCAGAATGGCAATCAAAAAGAATATGAACAATAAACGCTGGAGACGGTGTGGAGAAAAGGGAACCCTCTTGCACTTTTGGTGGGAATGTAACTTAGATGCCCACAGACAGATGAATGGATAAAGACGTTGTGGTAGGGCTTCCCCTGGTGGTCCAGTGGGTAAGGACACCACCTTGCAGTGCAAGGGGCGCCAGTTCGATCCCTGGCCTGCGAAGATCCCACGTGCCGCAGAGTGGCTGGACTAATGTGTCCACTTACGGAGGAGCTCTGGAGCGAATGCGCCCAGAGCCGGTGCTCTGCGACAACAGAGGCCACCACGATGGGAGGCCCACATGGGCCAAAGAACAAAGATGGATGAAAATATATAAATGAACGACCAACAAAAGTGGCCCACCCGCTCCCCTCCCTCCCCAACCCGACCTCCGCCCAAAATAAATAAATAAATAAATCTTTAAAATAATAATAATAAAAGACATTGTGGTACATATATACTATGGAATATTACTTGGCCATAAAAAGGAATGCATTTGAGTTAATAAGGTGGATGAACCTAGAGCCTATTATACAGAATGAAGTCAGGCAGAAAGAGAAAGATAAATATCATATACTAACACACACATATATATATAGAAACTAGAAAGATGAACTTATTTGCAGGGCAGCAATGGAGAAACAGACAGAGAACAAACTTCTGGACACTGGGGAAAGAGAGGAGAGGGTGAGATGTATGGGAAGAGTAACATGGAAATTTACATGACCATATGTAAAACAGATGGCCAGTGGGAATTTGCTGTAAGACTCAGGGAACTGAAACAGGGGCTCTGTAACAACCCGGAGGAGTAGGATGGGAAAGGAGACAGGAGGGAAGTTCAGGAGGGAGGAGACATATATATACCTATGGCTGATTCATGTTGATGTTTGGACATAAACAAGAAAATTCTGTAAAGCTATTATCCTTCAATCAAAAAAATAAAAATTAAAAAAAAGAGAGACAGAAAACTGATTATAAGTTGTCTAGGGCTGGGGGTGTGGAGTGGCATTAATGGCGAATGTCTGCTTACCGATTCAAGGTTTCTTTCTGGGGTGTTTAAAATGTTCTAAAATTAGATTTCGGTGATGACTGAACAACTCTGTCAATGTACTAAAAACCACTGAACTGTATACTTTAAGTGGGTGACTATTATGGTAGTAAATATATATGTCTCTTTTATATAACTAAATAAATCTGCTTTGAAAGAAAAGAACACTCTCCTAAACAATCCAGGATCAAAGTAAGAAATCAATACTACACAAAAGTAAGAAATCAAAGCTACACAGTTTTTACCAGAAGTCATGGAACATGCTAAGGTTGTAATAAAGAGTGAAATGTATGTATTTAAATATCTTTACTTTTAATTAAAAATAAATATAACACATGCAGATGGCATCACCTGGAGCCTGAGCAACTGCTCAAGGGTATTAAAGACAATGGCCGAGGACAAACTAAGAGGGCAGAAGTCCAGGAATGTATTCCATAGAGCCAGCCAAAAACACTTAAAAATACAGCAGGTTGGGGCTTCCCTGGTGGTCCAGTGGGTAAGGACACCGCCTTGCAGTGCAAGGGGCGCCGGTTCGATCCCTGGCCTGGGAAGATCCCACGTGCCGCGGAGCGGCTGGACCGATGTGTCCGACTACCGAGCCGGAGCTCTGGAGCGAGAGAGACCACTGTGATAGGAGACCCACATGGGCCAAAGAACAAAGATGGATGAAAAATAATAAATAAACAAATAAAAAAAATACAGCAGGTTAAAAATACATCAAAATCAGTTACCACTAATCTTAAGAAGATAAACATTGTGAATGAAGAAAAAGTTCATAGAATGGAAAAAGCTTGACATGCTAAAGGAATTTGCACATTTCCAAAAGGACTTTCTCTTGAATCTCTACAGAAAGAGCTGATTCCTCAGCAGTATCATAAAATGAACCAGCTAATGGTGGTAAAGGTACAAAATTAATGGCTCAGCTATAATACACTGGCGATGTATCAAATTGCCTCCAACAACCAACAAAGTAAATGTTTCATACAAATAAACAGATTAAAAAAAGTTAAGTATTCACTGTAAAACATCAGAAGTACAACAAAAAATTAAGACTCTGTGTGCAGTGCTGGCACCAGGTGGGTGGGGAGGAGGAGGGACAGGTTTTGATTCCCATCATGGCTATCATTTTCAGTTATTTCAAGTTTGTACCTATGGCTCAGATGGTGAAGAATCTGCCTGCAATGCGGTAAACCTGGGTTCAATTCCCGCGTTGGGAAGCTGCCCTGGGGCAGGGCATGAAACCCCCACTCTAGTATTCTTGCTTGGAGAATTCCATGGCAGAGGAGCCTGGCGGGCTACAGTCCATGGGGGTCACAGAGAGTCCGACAGGACTGAGCGACTAACACTTTCATTTCACCTTCACCTGCCTGACAATAGAATTCTCATTTCTAAAGAAATTAATATGCAGATCTGGTAGAGGAGGGAAATGAAGTGGAGACCAAATAACTTCGCCAACTACAGTTGATTATTCATCATCAGTTACCAAACAGACAGGTTGAAGAGTGGGCCTCCTGGGATAAAGATGCACTCACAAGTGTAAAGATTGAAGGAGGAAATGGGAATGTGGCAACACAAAAAATGCTTTAGAACAACTGTAAACTATTTTAAGGAAACGACATCACCTAAGGAAACCTCATAAAATAATCATTAAGAAGCGAGAACCGGGCTTCCCCTGGTGGTCCAGTGGGTAAGGACACCACCTTGCAGTGAAAAGGGCGCCGGTTCGATCCCTGGCCTGGGAAGATCCCACGTGCCACGGAGCGGCTGGACTGATGTGTCCAATTACCGAGCCTGAGCTCTGGAGTGCATGCGCCCAGAGCCGGCACTCTGCGACAACAGAGGCCACCGCGATGGGAGGCCCACAGGAGCCAAGGAACAAAGATGGATGAAAATAGAGAAATGAAAGACCAATAGAAGTGGCCTGCCCATCTGCCTCCCTCCCCACCCCAACCCCCAAAAAGATAAATTAATAAAATAAATGTTAAAAAAAAAAAAAAAAGAAGCGAGAACCATTCAATTTGGGCATCCCAGATGGAAGCACAGGCTTCTCTAGTAGAAAAGCAACTACACAAAATAGGCCTTTCATTCATCGATCTCCTGAATTAGGTGACTTGGATACCTGGCAGGAAAATACCAGTGCATGGGAAGAAGATGATGTGGCCTGGCAAGCCAAAGAAGTTCTGAAGTGGCAGAAGATAGCGGACAGAGAAAAGAGAGCGGCAGAACAACTAAGAAAGAAAATGGAAAACGAAGCATAGTGGCTAATGAGGAACAAAACAAAACTGGTGTGAAACTTTCATACCAAATGTTCTTCAGATGTCAGAGTGCCAATGGGAGAACCATGAGCTCCACAACCCAAGCAACCTTTGTATGGATCTAAGAGTATTTTCAAAATACAAATACACTACTTGATTTTAATGCATTCATCAGCCAGCCAGGCCAGCCAGGACACCAGGATTCTCTCAAAGTCCCCTGAACTCTTGGTGACTAAAGCTCAAGGAGCAAATAAGACTCATGAGACAATTATTTTCTTCAACATGTTCCAGGCAAAGACGGTTGTTGGTTATAGAGAAACTATGGCAAATGAACTATATCAGCACCTCTTCAAGCTAGTGTCTCTAATTGAATGGGCATAAATCATTCTATGGTGGGAAAGAAGTCTGTTATTTATAATGCTTTCCTTCAATGTGCATAATGTGAAGATAAATAATTTTAAATATTCTTCTGTTTCCATGATTACCCAACCTAAATCAGGTAAACTTGCAGGGCTTTAAATTATTTTTGTTGTTAGAAGCTGCTGTTGGGATACATTTCCTCTAACTTGAACTGGCATTCATTAAGGCATCTGGTCACTTCCGCTTTCAAGAAAATGACATTAAATGCAAGGATTTTATTTATCACAAACATTTTATACATCCTTGTTTTCTCTTAGATGGTATTGTAATGTTATACTTATTTGTAATTTATATTGCATGTATATAAACATATGGAAAATTACCTAAAATGGCATATTTGTTTTACATTATTATAAGTGGTGAGTTTTCAAAGCTAGTATTTGTAGTTTCTTCCTTTCACTGTAGATTTTAAGATATTATGGTATCTGTAGGCACCTTTGCCCCTCTCTGCCAAAAGCCATTAATTTAAAAATACAACATCTAAAAATAAAACTCACTCTTTCTGACTTGAAAAAAAATGCATAAAGCCTTTAGTTCTACTACTGCAAAGCTTTTAGATGATTTCTGTATCAGTTTTGCATACTCTGACATAATACAAGTTACCTATATTGTTAACTAAGGTAACATTATTGATTTATTAAACCAAGCTAGGAATAATAATACTTCTTTTTCCTTTGGATGTTGACTAGCTCCAAAATAATTTTCAGGAAATATATAATAGACTGTGTTCATAAAGAAAAATGTAGATTTGATAGCTCAAAATCTCATTCATTTCCTCCCCATAATTAAAATACATCCAGTCTGACCTTCTTCAGCTATAGAATTCAAGATTTTTGCTTTCTTAAAAGTTGCTGCCCCAAATTAACATTTTGTGGTTTTTAAATGTCATAAATACTCTACAGGCCAAATACTGCTAATTTCTTTAAATTAAAGTGATATTACATAGTAAAATCACAAACTATATAATGAATTCTCTAAGTTCTTAGCCTAAGCATTCAGACTAAATACAATTGCTTTTTTTATTTTCTTAAAATTCTTATTTGAGTACCATTGATTTACAATGTTGTGTCAGTTTCAGATGTACAGCAAATGGAATCGGTTGAAATTTAACTTTGATAAAAAGCTTCCCGTTATAATCCTAAGCTATATTTTCAGTTATGGTTATTAGAGACTTTTTGCCAGTGAACTCTCAATTAAATATAATTAGACTCAATTTTGTTATAATACATGAATTTTTTTTAAAAAGAAGAAACCAAAACCAAGCACCCCCCCAAAAGAAAAGTAGTAATTAAGAAAAAATCAATCAATCAATCAACCCAAATAAACCAAATAAGTATAATAAGAGTTTAAAGAAATCAAAGAGCTGGTCCTTGAAAATGACCAATGTCATAGATAACCCCCTAGCAAGTGAGATGTAGAAGAGTTAAAAATATATATATATATTTACACACACACACATGCACACATAGACAGAAAGAGAAGACAAATGAGAATCATTCCCAGATAAGGCAGTGTTTCAAAGTAGTTATTGTCAGATACCGTATCTAGTGACATATTTTATATTGATGTGAAACAAGTGCCTCCCTAGCAAAAGTTAAATTAAAAAAGTTAATACAGGAAAATACAGATAGAAGAGAATGATGAATGTAGAAGAGACTGGGGGGAAATGACATAACAACAAATACAAATAGAAAGGCTCTTTAAGTTAAAATACAAAGGCAGAGTCCACAGACCTCAGGGTCTAAGGAACAACTGTGGTGAGTTCTCTGGGGTTCATTTTCCCTCCACAAATCCGTGTTTCCGTGACAAACAGGTCACGGAAGAAGCTTATAATTCAGAACCATCACTAAGCACAGACCACAAAGCTCTAAGAAAAGCCTGCTCCTCTTAATCCACGGACCAAGAAATGAGTTCTAACTGAATATATCCATCCTGCTCCAGCCAAACACTAACAGAATGCACACTCTCTTCTCCAGGGTCATAAAACAAACCTTAACAAATTGAAATCATACAGCATATGTTCTCTGACTGTAATAGCATCAAACTAGAAGTCAGTAACAGAAAGGTGCCAGGAAAGTCTCCAAACATCTGGAAATTAAACAATACATTTCTTCTCAATCTAAGTCTCATGCTTCATACAAAACAACTCAAAACAGATCATGGACAGCAGGAAGAAGAAATGAATGAATGATCTTCACAGTGAAGATTTAATCTCTCCTTTCTCTGAAATAGAATAAGAAGACAAAAAAAGTACAAATTTTGTACAACTGACACAATTAAATATTATTTTTGAATTAAATATGGAACATTTATTCACCAAGGACTAGGCCCTCAGATTTCAAGAAATGAGCTTTATGTAGACATTTTTCTAACTAAAGAAAACTAAGAATTCTAATAAAAAGATGAACTTTCGGAAAATGAAAGCACACTTCTAAATAATTCATGGGCAAAAAACCTCTTAGAAAACACTAAGAACATAATGCACGAAACCCTGTGGGTCTCAGAGTGAACTTTAAGACCTTAACATTGATATAAGAAAAGACAAAAGCCTGAAAAACAAAAAGCGAATCACCTCACTATATTCAGACAACCGATTCCATCACTGACCACACAGGATTCCATCACTGACCACACAGGATTCTGCAGCACCTACACGCACCCTCCGCGGTTCCCCATCACCTTCACACCCCTCCAGCACGGAGCCCTGGGATCCTCTTGACAACTATTAAACCGCGGCTGAGGACCGCAGCCACTTCCGGTCCCCACCCCTAGCACCGCCCCTCCTAGGGGCTTGGGGCTTCACACGAAGGGGCGTGGTTCTACACATGCACAAAACCCCGTTCGAAGACGCGACCAACAGTCAACATGGCGACGTTACGGAGTCGGTGTTTTGGGGCCTTTCAGTGCCCCTCGGCAGCGTTGTCAGGGGGGGAACATGGCCGCGCCCAAGGAGCGCTTCCCTATGGGGTACGCCATATTGGACGAGTGTCCATTCCGTACAGAGGGTGGGGAAGCCTCTAAACTCACGTTCCTGAGCGGTGGCTCTGTCGCATAGGTGATGGGGAGCAACGATGAGGACGTTTTCCCGGACGGGCTTCCTGGAGACAGGGTCTTTGGCTCTGTCCTCTATGGATCTGTGTAGTGATGTTCAGAGAAGCTGAGAGGCCTCTGGAAAGACACAGAGATGCCAGTGGCTATTATCTCCTGGCAGATGACAGGTGACGAGAAGTCGGACTGCTTGCGGGTTTCTCCTGGCACATACCACTAGGGGAGAAAGGGAAGAAATCAGAGACCTGCAGGCCCTACTAGGATACACCACTGAGGGGAAAAGGGGAGGAGTCGGTGTTAGATTCCCCTCTGCTGGACTTGTGAGGTTGGCTGTGGAGTTTGGATGCTCGCATAACCTACGTTAGCTCCCACTTCAGCTACCTCAGCTAAAATACGTTTATACCAATGTTTTTTTAAAGTTTTCCCTTAATCGAATACCAATGTCGATAAAATATTTTTATTTTCTCATAAATAAATCTATATAGTAATAGTGCCCTTACTTTGCAAATGTAGCTTTAAAACAAGACTGATTCTGCCCTTCAACCAGTTGCCCAACACTCACCCTCCTCCGCTATTACCTACAATATGGAAATTAATCTACAGATGCCCTTGCCCTCTGGGAGAAGTTACTGGAGCAGATGGGGAAGAAGTAAGGCCGCCCTCCACCTGAGAATGCCTACTTATCTTTCCAAACCAAGTTCCCTTATCTCCTCCATGAAATCCTCCTGACAGAGGTAGAAGGCTCTGAAGGCCCTTCTGAATCCTCCAGGGTTTTGAAATGCTCAGGTGTGAACTTGCTGGACGCTCTAGTTCAGTCATATTCCCTCTGGGCCTCAGTTTAACAATCTGGAATATAAGACTGTGCTACTCCAATTAGCCTAAAACTATCTGGGATTAATCTGTTGTCTGACAAAGCTATCAGTCAATGAGGGAGACCACACACCAGAGGAACCATGTTCACTAAACAAAGTGAAAAATGGAGTTATTCTGAAATTCTAAGGAATGTTGAAGTTCAAAGTGAAAAATGCAGAACAGGGTATGTGGAAGCCTCTAAACTCACGTTCCTGAGCGGTGGCTCTGTCGCATAGGTGATGGGGAGCAACGATGAGGACGTTTTCCCGGACGGGCTTCCTGGAGACAGGGTCTTTGGCTCTGTCCTCTATGGATCTGTGTAGTGATGTTCAGAGAAGCTGAGAGGCCTCTGGAAAGACACAGAGATGCCAGTGGCTATTATCTCCTGGCAGATGACAGGTGACGAGAAGTCGGACTGCTTGCGGGTTTCTCCTGGCACATACCACTAGGGGAGAAAGGGAAGAAATCAGAGACCTGCAGGCCCTACTAGGATACACCACTGAGGGGAAAAGGGGAGGAGTCGGTGTTAGATTCCCCTCTGCTGGACTTGTGAGGTTGGCTGTGGAGTTTGGATGCTCGCATAACCTACGTTAGCTCCCACTTCAGCTACCTCAGCTAAAATACGTTTATACCAATGTTTTTTTAAAGTTTTCCCTTAATCGAATACCAATGTCGATAAAATATTTTTATTTTCTCATAAATAAATCTATATAGTAATAGTGCCCTTACTTTGCAAATGTAGCTTTAAAACAAGACTGATTCTGCCCTTCAACCAGTTGCCCAACACTCACCCTCCTCCGCTATTACCTACAATATGGAAATTAATCTACAGATGCCCTTGCCCTCTGGGAGAAGTTACTGGAGCAGATGGGGAAGAAGTAAGGCCGCCCTCCACCTGAGAATGCCTACTTATCTTTCCAAACCAAGTTCCCTTATCTCCTCCATGAAATCCTCCTGACAGAGGTAGAAGGCTCTGAAGGCCCTTCTGAATCCTCCAGGGTTTTGAAATGCTCAGGTGTGAACTTGCTGGACGCTCTAGTTCAGTCATATTCCCTCTGGGCCTCAGTTTAACAATCTGGAATATAAGACTGTGCTACTCCAATTAGCCTAAAACTATCTGGGATTAATCTGTTGTCTGACAAAGCTATCAGTCAATGAGGGAGACCACACACCAGAGGAACCATGTTCACTAAACAAAGTGAAAAATGGAGTTATTCTGAAATTCTAAGGAATGGTGAAGTTCAGGTGAAATGTAAATGAAGCAATGTTTTGGTAAACTCAAAGCAGAACAGGGCCGTATGTGGACTATAAAGCGAACCCCAAATCATGTTTCCTTGAAAACCATAAAGTTAAGATAGGTAAAGAATATTGTATCTAGATAACCCTTCTCTCTGCAATGGGGTTGGAAAACTTAGGTGTGCTTTCGTATGTAAATGACTTAGACTCTTCAGCAAGAGTGGGATGTTTTGTCTGTACTGATATCATTTCAAACAGCAGTTTCGGATCGTTTATGATTGAAGAGAACAAAGCTTTTCAGTGACTAAAAAAGCAGACGTAACTTAAAGTAGGAGTTCTTTATGGCATTACAGCTGCAGGACATCCTTGGGAGAAACAATGTTTTCTTTTAATTTTTCATCTGACTTTATCTGTTGTCTATTTTCATCTGACTTTACCTGTTGTCTGTTCTGCCAGACTTATAAATGGCAGAGCAGACTTTTCTATTCTCAGCTAATTTTTACTTTCTCAGAGGGTTAGACTCTCATTCTCCAAGATTCTCTTTCTGTTCTGATAGTCCTGGCCAGGGTGTTTGTTGAATGAAGAAATCAAAGAAGAAATGCAATCAGTGGAAGCATGTCTGGCATGCATATAAGTCTAATATAGTACCAGGAATCGTTGTTAATGTGTGTGTCATAACAGTACTATGGTTATGTTTTTAAAAAGCTAAGTCCATTAGACTAGTTCAGGGAAAAAAAGAGCCAACAAACATATGAAGAGGTGTTCAGAGTTATTAGTGATTGTGCGTGCATGTGAAGTCTCTTTAGTCAGATCTGACCCTTTGTGACCCGGTGTACTCTAGCCCACCAGGCTCCTCTGTCCATGGGATTCTCTAAGAAAGAATACTGGAGGGCTTCCCCTGGTGGTCCAGCGGGTAAGGACACCGCCTTGCAGTGCAAGGGGCGCCGGTTAGATCCCTGGCCTGGGAAGATCCCACGTGCCACGGAGCGGCTGGACTCATGTGTCCAATTACTGAGCTGGAGCTCTGGGGCGCATGCGCCCAGAGCCGGCGCTCTGCGACGACAAAGGCCACTGCGATGGGAGGCCCACAGCAGCCAAAGAACAAAGACGGATGAAAATAGAGAAATGAAAGACCAATAGAAGTGGCCTGCCCATCCCCCTCCCTCCCCACCCCACACCCCCAAAAAGATAAATAAATAAAATAAATGTTTAAAAAAAAAAAAAAGAATACTGGAGTGGGTTGCCAGGCCCTTCTCCAGGGGATCTTCCCAACCCAGGGATCAAACTCAAGTAACTTATGTCTCCTGCGTTGGCAGGCAGGTTCTTTACCACTAGCATCACCTGGAATTAGTGATCAGGGAAATAAAAATGAAGACAGGATGAGATGACCTTTAACATCCATTCAATTTGCAAAAATTTAAGTCTGACAATACAAAGTGTTGGAGAGGATCTACAGCTACGTTATCTTTTCTCTCTGTTGAGGGAATATAAATCAGTCTAACCGGACTTCCCTGGTGGTCCAGTGGGTAAGGACACCACCTTGCAGTGCAAGGGGCGCCGGTTAGATCCCTGGCCTGGGAAGATCCCACGTGCCGCGGAGCGGCTGGACCAATGTGTCCAACTAATGAGCCAGAGCTCTGGAGCACATGCGCCCAGAGCCAGTGCTCTGCGACAACAGAGGCCAGTGCGATAGGAGGCCCACACGGGCCAAAGAACAAAGATGGATGAAAATAGATAAATGAAAGACCAATAGAAGTGGCCTGCCCGCCCCCTCCCTCCCGAACCCGCCCCCTCCCTCCCCAACCCGTCCCTCCCCCAAAAAAGGAAAAAAAAAGACATCAGCCTTACCACTTCAGAAAATAGTTAGCATTTCCTTGTACAGTGAATATTTACATACCTCACAATCTATCCAGTCCACTGTTAGGAATATATCTAAAAGAAACCCTTGCACGTGAAACCTAGAATATGCATGACACCCTGTTCCCAATAGCAAAACCCTGAAACAAAAATGGATGGAGTCAAAATGAATGAACCAGAACAATACCCAACAATAAGGATGAATTTAAGGATGAACCCCGTGGTTCCTGAAATAGTATATAAAGCATAACACCCTTTCATAAAATTAGAATGAACTATCTAGGATTTTGTATAGTTGTGATAAAATTATATTAAAGGAAATCAAAAAATTGATGAACTTGGGCTATAGCATGATATTCACCTCAGTTGAGGGCAGGCAAGACCATGAATTGAGGGAACACATGGATAGATGGAGGTTATTGTTAAGGCCATACCTTTTCTTTCGGGTGGTTGGTACATAAGTGCTAATTATATTATTAGAACTTACTTAATATTTAAGTTAATTGGGAAAATTAAACTGTTAGATGGTGAGATGGACAGGGAAACCTGGCATGCTGCAGTCCATGGGGTCTTCAACCCGGGAAATCTTATCTTTTCTTTTGCATCACCTGGAATGAGTGATCAGGGAAATAAAAATGAAGACAGGATGAGATGACCTTTAACATCCATTCAATTTGCAAAAATTTAAGTCTGACAATACAAAGTGTTGGAGAGGATCTACAGCTACGTTATCTTTTCTCTCTGTTGAGGGAATATAAATCAGTCTAACCGGACTTCCCTGGTGGTCCAGTGGGTAAGGACACCACCTTGCAGTGCAGGGGGCGCTGGTTAGATCCCTGGCCCGGGAAGATCCCACTTGCAGCAGAGCGGCTGGACCGATATGTCCCATTACTGAGCCGGAGCTCTGGAGTGCATGCGCCCAGAGCCAGTGCTCTGCCACAACCAGAGGCCAGTGCGATGGGAGGCCCACACTGGCCAAAGAAAAACGCTGGATGAAAACAGACAAATTAAAGATTAATAGAAGTGGGCCTGCCCGCCCCTCCCTCCCGAACCCGCCCCCCCCCTCCCCAACCCGTCCCTCCCCCAAAAAAGGAAAAAAAAAGACATCAGCCTTACCACTTCAGAAAATAGTTAGCATTTCCTTGTACAGTGAATATTTACATACCTCACAATCTATCCAGTCCACTGTTAGGAATATATCTAAAAGAAACCCTTGCACGTGAAACCTAGAATATGCATGACACCCTGTTCCCAATAGCAAAACCCTGAAACAAAAATGGATGGAGTCAAAATGAATGAACCAGAACAATACCCAACAATAAGGATGAATTTAAGGATGAACCCCGTGGTTCCTGAAATAGTATATAAAGCATAACACCCTTTCATAAAATTAGAATGAACTATCTAGGATTTTGTATAGTTGTGATAAAATTATATTAAAGGAAATCAAAAAATTGATGAACTTGGGCTATAGCATGATATTCACCTCAGTTGAGGGCAGGCAAGACCATGAATTGAGGGAACACATGGATAGATGGAGGTTATTGTTAAGGCCATACCTTTTCTTTCGGGTGGTTGGTACATAAGTGCTAATTATATTATTAGAACTTACTTAATATTTAAGTTAATTGGGAAAATTAAACTGTTAGATGGTGAGATGGACAGGGAAACCTGGCATGCTGCAGTCCATGGGGTCAAGGAGAGTTGGACACAACTTAGCAACTGAACAACTGTTAGATAAATATCTAAATGATAAAAAGAGGATGTCTTCGTAGTAAAAAGTACAGTCTCATCCCTGAATGGGCTGAGGAAATCCTTGGCCCAAACCCAGAGATGCCACCTGGTGGTGGGATGATCAAGGAGGCAGGTGCACCATGGCCTTGACACTTACCTGTGGCCACTGCCAAAGACCCTCTGTCTCCAAGGCTCACCCATCAACAGCACTCATGCACCTGCTCAAATGTTATTTTTTCTTTTTAAAAAAGTTTTTATTGAAATGTAGTTGATTAACAATACTGTGTTAGTTTCAAGTATACAATATAGTGATTCAGTTATACAAATATTGATTTGTTTTTACATTCTGACACATTATACGTTATTATAAGATAATGAATATAGTTCCCTGTGCTATCTAGTAAGGCTTTGTCATTTGTCTATTTAAAGTCTAGTACTGTGAATATTTTAATCTCAAACTTCCAATTTATCCCTCTTCTCCACCTGCCTTTGGTAACCATAAATTTCTTTCCAGCATCTGTAAGTCTATTTCTATTTTGTAAATAAGTTCATTTGTATCATGTTTTTTGATTCCACATATAAGTGATATTATCAGTCAAATGTCTTTTCTTCAGATGTTTTTCTTCCCTGACCTACCCCACAACTCTCTATCTCCTTGCCATGCTTTCATTTCTTATTAGCCTTCCTATTTATCAGAAATTATCTTGTTCATTTACTGTCTGCTCATTTCTTTGTTCTATGCTGATAATGCAGTGATTTCTGCTCCTCACATACGTGGCGTAATCAATTGCTTCATTTTTAGTATCTTTGCCACACATGTGTGTGCTCAGTTACTTCATTCATGTCCAACTCTTTGCCACCATATGGACGGTAGCCTGCCAGGCTTCTCTGTTCATGGGATTTTCCAAGCAAGAATACTGGAGTGGGCTACCATGCCCTCATCCAGGGGATTATCCTGACCCAGAGATTGAACCCATGCCTACTGCACCTTTTGCATCACAGGCAGATTCTTTATCTATGAGCCACCAGGGAAGCCCTTACCACACATGTTCACTTCAGTTCAGTTCAGTCGCTCAGTCATGTCCAACTCTTTGCGACCCCATGGACTGCAGCACACTGGCTTCCCTGTCCTTCACCATCACCCGGAGCCTGCTCAAACTCATGTCCATTGACTCAGTGATGCCATCCAACCATATTGTATTCTGTCATCCTCTTCTCCTTCTGCCTTCTATTTTTCCCAACATCAGGCCCTTTTCCCATGAGTTGTCTCTTTGCATCAGATGGCCACAGTATTGGAACTTCAGCTTCAGCATCATTCCTTCCAGTGAATATTCAGGGTTGATTTCCTTGGGATTGACTACTTTGATCTTTTTGCAGTCTAAGGGACTCTCAAGAGTCTTCTCCAACACCACAGTTCAAAGGCATCAGTTCTTTGGCACTCAGCCTTCTTTATGGTCCAACTCTCACATCCATACATGACTAGTGGGAAAGCCACAGCTTTGACTATAATAGAGTTTGTTGGCAAAGTGATGTCTCTACGTGGTCTAGGTTTGTCTAGCTTTTCTTCTGAGGAGCAAGTGCCTTCGGCTGCAGTCACCATCCACAGGGATTTTGGAGCCCAAGAAAATTGTCTGTCACTGTATTCATTGTTTGCCTATCTGTTTGCCATGAAGTCATAGGACAGAATGCCATCATCTTCAATTTTGAATGTTGAGTTTTAGGCCATCTTTTTCACTCTTCTCTTTCACCTTCATCAAGAGGCACTTCAGTTCTGCTTCGCTTTCTGCCATAAAGGTGCTGTCATCTGCCAAAACCCCCCTATTTCTTATTAGCCTTCCTATTTATCAGAAATTATCTTGTTCGTTTACTGTCTGCTCATTTCTTTGTTCTATGCTGATAATGCAGTGATTTCTGCTCCTCACATCGTGGCGTAATCAATTGCTTCATTTTTAGTATCTTTGCCACACATGTGTGTGCTCAGTTACTTCATTCATGTCCAACTCTTTGCCACCATATGGACGGTAGCCTGCCAGGCTTCTCTGTTCATGGGATTTTCCAAGCAAGAATACTGGAGTGGGCTACCATGCCCTCATCCAGGGGATTATCCTGACCCAGAGATTGAACCCATGCCTACTGCACCTTTTGCATCACAGGCAGATTCTTTATCTATGAGCCACCAGGGAAGCCCTTACCACACATGTTCACTTCAGTTCAGTTCAGTCGCTCAGTCATGTCCAACTCTTTGCGACCCCATGGACTGCAGCACACTGGCTTCCCTGTCCTTCACCATCACCCGGAGCCTGCTCAAACTCATGTCCATTGACTCAGTGATGCCATCCAACCATATTGTATTCTGTCATCCTCTTCTCCTTCTGCCTTCTATTTTTCCCAACATCAGGCCCTTTTCCAATGAGTTGTCTCTTTGCATCAGATGGCCAAAGTATTGGAACTTCAGCTTCAGCATCATTCCTTCCAGTGAATATTCAGGGTTGATTTCCTTGGGATTGACTACTTTGATCTTTTTGCAGTCTAAGGGACTCTCAAGAGTCTTCTCCAACACCACAGTTCAAAGGCATCAGTTCTTTGGCACTCAGCCTTCTTTATGGTCCAACTCTCACATCCATACATGACTAGTGGGAAAGCCACAGCTTTGACTATAATAGAGTTTGTTGGCAAAGTGATGTCTCTACGTGGTCTAGGTTTGTCTAGCTTTTCTTCTGAGGAGCAAGTGCCTTCGGCTGCAGTCACCATCCACAGGGATTTTGGAGCCCAAGAAAATTGTCTGTCACTGTATTCATTGTTTGCCTATCTGTTTGCCATGAAGTCATAGGACAGAATGCCATCATCTTCAATTTTGAATGTTGAGTTTTAGGCCATCTTTTTCACTCTTCTCTTTCACCTTCATCAAGAGGCACTTCAGTTCTGCTTCGCTTTCTGCCATAAAGGTGCTGTCATCTGCATACCTGAGGTTATTGATATTTCTCCCAGAAGTCTTGATTCCATCTTGTGCTTCATCTGGACTGACATTTTGAATGATGTACTCTGCAGGGTGAGCATGTACAGCTTTGACATACTCCTTTCCCAATTTGGAACCTGTTTGTTGTTCCATGTCTGGTTCTACCTGTTGCTTCTTACCCTGCATTCAGGTTTCTCATGAGTCAGGGAAGGTGATCTGATATTCCCATCTATTTAAGAATTTTCCACACTTTGTTGTGATCCACAGAGTCAAAGGCTTTAGCATAGTCAATGAAGCAGATTTTTCTGGAAAAAAATTTTTTTTCCCTTGCTCTTTCTAAGATCCAGTGGATGTTGGCAATTTGATCTCTGGTTCCTCTGCCTTTTCTAAATCCAGTTTGAACATCTGGAAGTTCTCTGTTCATGTACTTTTGAAACCAAGGTTGGAGGATTTTGAGCATTACTTTGCTAGCATGTGAAATGAGTACAATGGTGCAATAGTTTTAATATTCTTTGGCACTGCCTTTCTTTGGGACTGGAATGAAAACTGACCTTTTCCAGTCCTGTGGCCACTGCTGAGTTTTCCAAATTTGCTGGCATATTGAGTGCAGCACTTTAACAGTATCATCTTTTTAAAAATTTATTTATTTATTTATTTATGACTATTCTGGGTTTTCACTACTGCTGCAGGCTCTTCTCTAGTTGCAGGGAGTGGGGGATACTCTCTAGTTGAGATGAGCAGGCTTCTTGTTGTGGTGACTTCTCTTGTTGTGGAACTCAGGCTCTAGGGCTCACAGTAGGGCTCACACTTCAGTAGTTGCAGCACATGGGCTCAATAGCTGCAGCTCCGAGGCTCTAGAGCACAGATGAGTTGTTGTGGCTCACGGGCTTAGTTGCTCTGCAGTATGTGGGATCTTCCCGGATCAGTGAGCAAACCTGTGTCTCCTGCATTGGCAGGCAAACTCTTTACCACTGAACTCCCAGGGAAGCCCAGTATCATCTTTTTTATTTGTAATAGCTCAGATGAATTCCATCCCCTCCACTAGCTTTGTTTGTAGTAATGCTTCCTAGTACCCACTTGACTTCACATTCTAAGACGTCTGGCTCTAGGTGAGTGATCACACTATCATGGGCATCCAGCTCTACACATGTAGAGAGCAGCAAAACATGTGTTCTGTATTCATTTTGTTAGAATATTAATATCCCCTCTAAGAGACTCCACAAGCATATCTGGATGACAGGACTAATTATAAAATTGATTTTGTAGAGTAATGCAGAAAATACTAGAAATGGAGAACATCTGAGTATGTAAGACCCTCTGTTCATTCACCAAAAATCTATCGATCACCAGTCACTGTTCTCTGTACATGCTGTTTGGTAGAACAAAACAACACCTAAACCCTTAGCTTCTTGGACCTGACATTCTACTGGGGAAGAGAGGCAATAAACATTGGAGCATTTCCTGCTCCAGAGGAACTTTCCAACCCAGGGATTGAACTGAGTCTCCCACCTTGCAGGCAGATTCTTTTGCATCTGAGCCACAAGGGAAGCCCTGATGAAAGGTGATAACTGCTAAAGAAGGGTGGATAGGACAGAGCGATGTGAATTCAAAGTGCTGGGGAACTGGCCCTTTAAATAGGAAGAGCAGTGTCCTTTTAATCTCTACCACTGGCTGTCCTGAATTCTGGAGCAGGCCAGTCTCAAACCTTCACATGTATGTGGGCATCTAGTTGAAAACAAGGAAGAACGCAGCACGAAGTCAGATTATTTTCACATCTGTAGCAAAGGATGTAATGTTGAGTACCTGTTTGTCTTACAGTAGATGCAAGGAGTGGGCTTACCCGGTGGCTCAGTGGTAAAGAATCCACCTGCAGTGAGTGCAGGAGACACAGGAGACTGGAGTTTGATCACTGGGTTGGGAATATCTCCTGGAGGAGGAAACAACAACCCACTCCAGGCCTGGAAAATCCCATGGAAGCTGGAGCCTGCTCCAGTCCAAAGGGTTCCAAAGAGTTGGACGCGACTGAGTGATTGAGCACATATGCACACAGATGCAAGGAGTAATATCCATAGTCTGATCAGTCTTGTCTCACATACCTTCCTTTAGTAGGGGAAAAATATTTTACAGTATTCACTTTCGCTGGTGGCTCAGTTGATAAAGGATCCACCCGCAATGCAGGGAGACCACCTGCAATACAGGAAACCTGGGTTTGATCCCTAGGTCAGGAAGCTCCCCTGGAGAAGGAAATGACAATGCACTCTGGTAGTCTTGCCAGGGAACCCCATGGACAGAGGAGCCTGGCGGGCTACAGTTTATGGAGTCTCAATGAGTGGGACACGACTTAATGACTAAACCACCACTACTGAGCAAAGACCTCTAGACCAAGAGCTACCACTATTTACATGTGTCAGTAGATAGAAGGCAATAATAACTTATTAATTTTACACCTTTTATTGTCTTACGTAGACAAACTATTTTACACTGAAATGTCTCATCTAGCCCTGAAGCCCAGAGACCATCCTCTGGCTAATCTTGTCGTGGGTATGGGCCTAGCAAGGTCTTTACAGCCTTAAGATATTCTTTTAATCTATCATTAGTAACCAACTGGAGAAGTACAAAATGTCTTGTCTAAACTAGCTTCTAGGGGTATTCTTCCGTCTTCCCCTTTCAGTGCCTATGCTGGAATCTTTCTCTATCCCCTTTTTCTTTAATAAACTTTTACTGCATGAAGCTCTGAGTGACCAAAGCCGGGTCTTTTTGACCCCAATGTGAATTCTTTTCCTTTGGAGATCAAGAATCCAACACCATTCACGGTAAGCTATCCACCGTCATCTATCAAAGGGATACAGCAGATAAGGAGTAGGGAAGATGCAAGCTTGCCTTCTTTTCTCTTGGAAAACTTCTACATGTTCAAAGCTGGTGTCAGGCAGTCTTGGTGTCAGGCAGTCTTGGGTGGGTTTTGGCAGTCCTTGAGGCTATCCCCTCCTCTAAATACCAGCATGTTAGAGGTCAGCACTTTCAGAAGTGAAGGAGATCTCATAGGCTATGAGTTAGCACCGCTCAGAGGTGATTTTGAAAGGGGGTGGCTGGCTACTCTGAGATGAATAATGGGGGGATCTTTTGAGTGATTGAGCACATATGCACACAGATGCAAGGAGTAATATCCATAGTCTGATCAGTCTTGTCTCACATACCTTCCTTTAGTAGGGGAAAAATATTTTACAGTATTCACTTTCGCTGGTGGCTCAGTTGATAAAGGATCCACCCGCAATGCAGGGAGACCACCTGCAATACAGGAAACCTGGGTTTGATCCCTAGGTCAGGAAGCTCCCCTGGAGAAGGAAATGACAATGCACTCTGGTAGTCTTGCCAGGGAACCCCATGGACAGAGGAGCCTGGCGGGCTACAGTTTATGGAGTCTCAATGAGTGGGACACGACTTAATGACTAAACCACCACTACTGAGCAAAGACCTCTAGACCAAGAGCTACCACTATTTACATGTGTCAGTAGATAGAAGGCAATAATAACTTATTAATTTTACACCTTTTATTGTCTTACGTAGACAAACTATTTTACACTGAAATGTCTCATCTAGCCCTGAAGCCCAGAGACCATCCTCTGGCTAATCTTGTCGTGGGTATGGGCCTAGCAAGGTCTTTACAGCCTTAAGATATTCTTTTAATCTATCATTAGTAACCAACTGGAGAAGTACAAAATGTCTTGTCTAAACTAGCTTCTAGGGGTATTCTTCCGTCTTCCCCTTTCAGTGCCTATGCTGGAATCTTTCTCTATCCCCTTTTTCTTTAATAAACTTTTACTGCATGAAGCTCTGAGTGACCAAAGCCGGGTCTTTTTGACCCCAATGTGAATTCTTTTCCTTTGGAGATCAAGAATCCAACACCATTCACGGTAAGCTATCCACCGTCATCTATCAAAGGGATACAGCAGATAAGGAGTAGGGAAGATGCAAGCTTGCCTTCTTTTCTCTTGGAAAACTTCTACATGTTCAAAGCTGGTGTCAGGCAGTCTTGGTGTCAGGCAGTCTTGGGTGGGTTTTGGCAGTCCTTGAGGCTATCCCCTCCTCTAAATACCAGCATGTTAGAGGTCAGCACTTTCAGAAGTGAAGGAGATCTCATAGGCTATGAGTTAGCACCGCTCAGAGGTGATTTTGAAAGGGGGTGGCTGGCTACTCTGAGATGAATAATGGGGGGATCTGGAGTTGATGATGAAGCTATTGTGAATGCAGTGATAGAATCTTTTACACCAATGTCCAGTGAATTATTACTCAACACCTCTTTTTCTAATTTAAGTCTTAAGGCTAAACATCCCCATCTAAGACCCACAAGGTTTATTGTATTGTATTATCACTACTGTTCATTAATAAGTATTTTTAAATTTCAGTTATGATTTTTTCATTTCACCTGTATAATTTTGAAGCACTTCTCTATTTTTGCAATAAAAAGTTGATCCTTTTTTAAAAATTGGTTTATAACAGAATCTCTCAGTGGTTACATAATGTTTGTGTCATGAACATTCCTTGAAACCTGTGGAGACTTACCTTATACCAATGCTATGCTTAATTATATACCTTGTTTATTATTTTATGCTTACTATTTATATTATTTTCTACTCTCTTTTTATGTTCTTACCTTTTTAAAACATTTTAATGTATGTATTTATTTATTTATTCTTTGGCATGTGTGGGCCTCCCATTGCAGCGGTCTCTCTCGTTGCAGAGCACTGGTTCTGCGTGCATGTGCTCCAGAGCGCTTGGCTCATAATTGGACACACCAGCCCAGTCGCTCCACAGCACGTGAAATCCACATGAACCTTGTCTCTCCAGGTTTCTCAGAGTCTCCGCGGAGCTCCCGGGCCAGACTCTGTAGTGAAAGCTGCAGGATCTCTCTTCCGGCCCCAGCAACTCTGGTTGAGTCCACAGGTACTCACCTGCCCTGTGGTTCCCAAGAAGAACAGAGCTGTCAGCAAGACAGCCCCGGAGTGAAGTCCAGCAGGAAGATGCTGGCCAACCAGAGCACTCCCCAGTGGTCCCCAGCTCTGGCTGCAGAGGGACAAGGCAGCATGTGTGAGGTGAGGAAGGAGAGAGCTTCAAGAGCAGGAACTCAGTGAGGAGATGGCCCAGACCTGTCACTAGGGCCTCAGGGCAGGGGCAGGAGGGGCAGATTCCAGACTTGCTGCCCCTGAGATGGACCCATCATCCCCCAGCTGAGGGGGAGCGCCACCTGGCTGGTGTCCCGCATCCAGAGCCCTGCCTGACTCAGTGGAAAATGTGATGCAGCCGGTGGAGGGAAGGGATCAGGAGGGTCAGCCTCGCAGCCTGGGGAAGGAGGGAAGCTCCCTGCTGATGCTGTTTCTAGACTCTGGAAAGTACCCTTTCACCTATAGCCCCTTGCTTCCCTAACTGTGACCACAGATCTCTTCTTTTCCCCAAGAAGAACTAGAAAACACTGTCCCTGGTGCATTCTTATCTGTGCCTTGTTTAGATACTGCTTTCATTTACCATTGAATTTAGGAGGCCTATGATCTGCATAGTAAAATGAACACCTATGAACCTATTAAGTTAGGATCAGGAACACGTAGACAGGATGACAGAGCCAACCACAGAGCATAATGAGGCTGTAGATATTCACGCAATGCTGAATGGATATTAGTAACATGGCTATTAAAATCAAACTGCAAATCTGGGTTCTTTGTGGAAGATACAGAATAAAAGAACTACAAGCAGTTGTGTCATTAAATTGTCCACAAAGACAGCACGACCTTTCCTCTGTGGGACAGACTTCCTGGCGTGGGATTTTCAAACCTTTTCTGTTTATTTGTTTTCTTGACTGTGCCACACAGCATGTGGGATCTTAATACCCCAATCAGGGATCAAACCCACATCCCCTGCAATGGAAACGCGGAGTCTTGACTACTGGACTGCCAGAGAAGCCCCTCAAAAGTTTTCTGATAGATCTTCATATAAATTGATAGAATGGATTTTGTTCATAATTATGCTGTAACAAGTAGTATAAACTGGGACATATAGTCAACCTTATAATAATGCCATCTATAGCAACTCCATACTCCCTTTGTTTCTTTAACTTTTATTTAAACTGAAGGTGGCTCAGCAGCAACAGAATCCATCTGCAATGCAAGAGACATGACAGGAGCCGCAGGTTCGATCCCTGGGTGGGGAAGATCCCCTGGAGAAGGGCATGGCAACCCATTCCAGTATTCTTACCTGGAGAACCCCATGGACAGAGGATCCTGGCGACCTACAGTCCATAGGATTGCAAAGAGCTGGCCACGACTGAAGCTACTTAGCACGCAGCACAGCCAAAGGACCTAGCTTGTCTGGTACCTAACTGTTCAAGACATGAATTCCAGGTATTTCCTGCAAGAACTTCAAGATTTAAAAAAGCTAGTTTAACCTTGATTTCTGAATAATGACTTACTGATTATATTTAATACACAATGAATAAGAGAAATTCATATTTATTAGATATTTATATGCTGTCCAATGTTAGGTATAACTAGGTATTTAAAACGCATACCGTATCATGGCAAAAATCATTAAAAACAGCTAATTTCCTAGTCCTATTCCCACCATCACCCAGTGCTGGCCATGTCACCTTGAGTGGGACTGTGTTATTACAGGTGTCAATAGAAGACGTCACCACAGACTTCAGCAGGGAGGGGTAACAGCACATGGACGCCACTCAGAGGTGTCTGTACTGGGATGTGACCCTGGAGAAGTACAGCCACTTGTGTGCAGTGGGTAGGCTCAGCTGCCCTGTGCACCTGCCGGGGACCTCAGGGAGGCTGCTTCCATGCACCTGCTTGGGGCCTCAGGGTGGAAACTTTAATGCACCTGATGAGGGCCTCAGGTAGCCTGCTTCCCTGCCCTTTCTGCTGGCCTCTGGGAGGTTGCTTACATATAACTCACAGGGGCCTCAGGGAGACTGCTAACGTGTTCCTGCCAGGGGCCTCAGAAATGCTGCTTCCATACACCTTTCAGAGGCCTCAGGGAGGGGGCTTTTATTCACTTATGGGGGCATCAGTTGAGTGCTTCCTTGTACTCCCTGCGGCCTCAGGGAGGCTGCTCACATGTACCTGCCGGGGGCCTCAGGGAGGGTGCTTCCACGCAACTGCCAGGGAGCACCGGAAGGCTGCTGAATGCACCTGCTGGGGCCTCAAGGAGCCTACTGCCAGGCATCTGAGTACAGCCTCAGGGCTGCTTCCCTGCACCTGCTGTGGGCCTCAGGGAGGCTGCATCTATACACCTGCAGGGGCCTCAGTGAGTCTACTTCCATGCACCTGCCAGGGGCTTCAGGGAGGCTGATGAATGCACTTGACAGGAACCTTGGTGTGGCTCCTGAATGCACCTGCCCACGGCCTCAGGGAGGGTGCTGTCAAGAGCCGGCCAGGGGGCTCAGGGAGGCTGCTTCCATGCACCGGCCAGGGGCCTCAGGGGGGTTGCTGAATGCATGGGCTTGGAGTATGAGGGAGGTTGTTGAAGGCACCAGCTGCCAGTTTCAGGAAAGCTCTTCCATGCGCCTTCCTGGGGCCTCGAGGAGGCTACTGAAGGCACCTGTTGGGCGCTTCAAGAAACCTGCTTCCGTGCACCTGCTGCAGTACTCAGAGAGACTGCTGAAGGTACCTGCTGCGTGCCTCAGTGTGGCTATTTCCATGAATGTGCTGGGGGCTCAAGGAGGTTGCTCCCATATACCCGTCAGTGACCTCAGGGAGGCTGCTTCCATTCTTCTGCCAGGGACCTCAGGAAGGTTGCAGAACACACCTGCCTAAGGCCTCCGGGAGGGTGCTTCCCTGAACCTGCCTGGGGCCTAGGGAGATTGCTTCTATAAACCAGCTGGGGCCTCAGGGAGGATGCTGAATGCATCAGCCACAGGCCTCAGGGTGGCTGCTTACATGCATTTCCCAGGGCCTCTGGGAGGCTGTTTTTTTGCACCTGCCAAGGGCCTCATGGAGACTGCTGAATGCACTCGCCTGGAGCCTTGGTGTGGCTCTGGAATGCACCTGCCCAGGGCCTCAGGGAGGCTGCTTCCATGCACCAGACAGGGGCCTCAGGGAGGCGGCTGAATGCATGGGCCGGGAGCATGAGGGGGGTTTTTGAAGGCACCAGCTCCAGGCTTCAGGGAAGCTCCTCCATGCACCTTCCGGGGGCCTCAGGGAGGCCACTTCCATGCACCTGCCGGGGGCCTCAGGGAGGCTGCTTCCATTCACCTTCAGGGGGTCTCAGGAAGGTTGCTGAATGAACCTGCAGGAGGCCTGAGGGAGGGTGCTTCTATGCACAAAACCGGGGACTCAGGGAGGCTGCTGAATGCACCTGCCAGGGACTTAAGTGTGGCTCCTGAATGCACTTGCTCAGGGACCCATGGAGGAGCTGCCATACCCCTACCTAGGGCCAAGAAGGCTGCTTCCATGCACCTGCTGGAGACCACAGGGACATGGTTCCCATGCACCTTCTGGTGACCTCAGGGATGCTGCTACCATCCACCTTCCAGTGACCTCAGGTGAGGCCGCTTCCATGCACCTTCAGGGGCTCTCAGTGTTACCACTTTCATTCTCAGTTGCCAAATGCTCTGGGGCATCTGAAGTGTGTAACGATGTCACCTTTGATTTGACCCAGAGTCTCCCGGCCTTTTTCACGTCTGTGATTACTACTCTCTTCCCAGTGAAATGGCATCACTTTCCTGGAGAACAAATAGAAGCGTCGTTGCAAAGCCCTGAAACCCAATTAACTGCATGCAACATCCTGTATCGTTCATGCCCTGTTAACAGGGTACCAAGGTCCCACACCAGAGGTCGTCTTCAAGCTGGAGTGAGGAGCGGGGCCGTGGACATTGGAGGAGGAAAGCCCACATCACAGCTGCTTAGGTGAGTGGGACCTGACCAGATGGGGGATAATGGAGTAGGTGTGCTTTTCTAGGAGCGGGCGATGCTTTTGCAAGACTCTGAGAGAACCTGTCTTGAGGGCTCTAAGAAAGCCCGCGATCCCTGTCCCAGAATGCTCTACTGCGTAACGTAGCTCCTTACGGCGACGGAGGGGGGCGCACTTGTGGCTGTGGAGCGGTGGTGACAGGCTTCGGCGTCGGCGGAGTCACGGGGGTCCCTCCGTGCGGAAGCCGGTGACGAGCCGGTGACTTTGCTGGCAGTGGTATCGCCACCCTAAGGCCACCGTGCCCCTTCCCCGGCCCGCGACGTCGCCACAAAAGCGAGGCAGCGGCGGCCGCCAGAAACCAGTGACTCGGCCTCCTAACCGTAAGAACCCCCTCAGAAGCCGGCCGTCTGAAATGAACAGTGGGTGGGAGGCATAGAGGGAGTAACATGGAAACCGAAACTACTATATGTGAAAATGATAGCTACGGTCATTGCGCTGTGGGCATAGGAGTTCCTACACGGGCTCGGTGCGACAGCCTGGAGGGGTAGGATGGGGGGACTGGGAGTGGGGAGGGGACCAGGGATACGCATATGACTGATCGGGGAACGGGCGTGTCTGTGAACAACAAAACTGTAATAATTTTTTTAAAAATTAAAAAAAACCAGACAAATAGAAAAGATATGCAGAAAGTTTTGATAGAAACCTAATGATTCTAAGTACAACAAAGGAAAAAAAAAAAGTCTGCCGTCTGGCAGTAAGAAGCATGACAACCCCACTGATCAGGTTCCCCTTGGTCAATTCTAGGCCCTGAGACGCTCAGAAAGAGCCAGCGTTTTCTGCTTCCTGCCGCCCTCTGGAGCCGTGCTCCGTGTGCGAGCCATTCTCCGAGTGCAAGCCCTAGAGGCCTCCATCTCCCCCTTCGAGGTGCGGGAGCTTGGCGTGGCCGCCATCTTGTTGAAAGATGACGAGCCGCCGCCAGGGGGCGAGCGGCGGCCAGGGGGCGAGTGGCGGCCAGGGGGCGAGCGGCGGCCAGGGGGCGAGCGGCGGCCAGGGGGCGAGCGGCGGCTTCTTGGACAGATTCACTGTGGAATGCAAATATAAACTCAAACAGCAGATAGGGCGTGGCGCCTTTGGAACCGTACATGTGGCGGTCAACGTCATCACCGGCAAGCAAGTGGCCGTGAAGCTAGAACTTAAGCACTCCGCGCATTCCTATTTACTCCATGAGATGCAAATCTATACGGCACTTGAAGGTGGAGTTGGCATCCCCCGCCTACGAGGGTATGGTCAGCGAGAAGGCTGTAATATGCTAGCAATGGACATGCTTGGACCCAGCCTGGAAGCCCTCTTTGACTCTTGCTCAAGAAAGTTCTCAATGAAAACCATACTTATGCTAGCAGAGCAGATGATCAGCAGACTCGAATATGTGCATTCCAAAAATATCATCCACAGAGACATTAAACCAGAAAACTTCCTAATGGGCACTGGGAATGACAGTAATAAGTTATTCCTTGTTGATTTTGGTTTAGCAAACGAGTACAGGAACAGCACAGGCGAACACATAGAATACAGAGAAAACGTAAGTTTCGTTGGCACTCCGGCATATGCCAGCCTCAATGCCCAGCTTGGTATTGAACAGAGTCGCCGAGATGACATGGAATCATTAGGATATGTTTTGGTGTATTTTGTGAGATCCAGCCTGCCATGGCTAGAAAAAGGTGGTGCACCAGGAATGAATGGCTCTTCAAAGAGGGCAGAAAAGAAGTTGAACACACCTCTTGATGTTCTGTGCCAAGGACTTCCTCCACAGTTTCACATGTACTTGAGCTATTGTCGCCAGCTGGGCTTTGAAGATGCCCCAGATTATGAATATCTGAAGCAGCTATTCAGTGTTCTCCTCAGGACTATGAATCACCAACATGACTATGCATTTGATTGGAAAATATTGGAGCAGAGTGCAGCACAGCAGGTAGCCAGTACAAGTGGGCTGGGTCAGCAGGCCCAACCCCCGGAACGCCAGTAGACTGGCCAAGGCGACGATAAAGCAAAATCTTTCTAACCACGAGTCAAGGAATGGAAAAAGCAGAGGCAAACAGGAAAATATGTGTTTCTTCCCAAATTTATAACTTTTAGTTCATATGTACAGTAGTGTTTGAGCTGATGAAAGACTGCCTGTTTACCTGTGCTAGAAATAACAACATCTGAAGTGAAGAGCCAAGAAAAACTTAGCGACTACGAGATTACCCTTAGGACTCTGCATTGACTCTTTAATGTTCTTGAACATATGTATTAAAAATGTGCCAGAAATAACATCTGAAGTGAAGACCTGAAAAAAAACTTGTGACTATAACATTATCCTTCGGACTCTGCATTAACTGTAGAATGTTCTTGAACGTATGTATTTAAAATGTGCTACAAATAACGTCTAAAGTGAAGGCCTAAGGAAAACTTAGTGACTACTAGAGTAACCTTAGGACTCTGCATTAACTCTCTATTGTTCTTGAATGTGTGTTATAAAATGTGCTAGGTATAACATCTAACGTGAGGACCTACGAAAAATGTAGTGACTACTGGATTAACTTACAATGTTCTTGAATGTATGTATGTATGTATGTATGTATTTCTAACCCATTTAACTCATTTTTAATGAGTTAGAAATAACATCTGAAGACCTTCAAAAAACCTAGTGACTACAAGTTTATCCTTATGACTCTGCATTAACTCTGTAATGTTCTTGAACGTATGTATTAAAAATGTGCTAGAAATAACATCTATAGTGAAGATCTAAGACTTAGTGACTAGTAGATTATCCTTAGGACTCTGCATTAACTCTGTAGTGTTCTTGAACATATGTATTTAAAATGTGCTAGAAATAACAATATCTGAAGTGAAGACCTAAGAAAAGCTTAGTGACTACTGCATTAACTCTAAAATGTTCTTGAATGTCTGTATTAAAAATGTATAAACTGCACCTTCAGTTATGTATTGGGTTGATTCTATTTTTCCTTAATGATTTGTAGGAAAGATTTACCTATTCTGGTTATATATTTGTTTCAGACATAGATATTGGGAATCTTTCACCACCTGTGTTTTTCTTAAACACTCATTACTTTCATTCTATATTTTGGTGAACAGAAATCCTGAAATTTAGTGTACTTTATTTTGTAAGTAGTGACATTTGACAGCTTTATATAGATACAATTTACATAAAAAAATTTACTCATTTTACACCTGAAAAAAAATGTATTAAAAAAGCATATTTGTCACTTATTCGTCTGTATTCTCTATTGTTGTCAAAAAAGCATATTTAGCACTCATGTATTAACTCCATAATGTTCTTGGTGTGAAAATAAAAGCATATTTTTCAGGGAAAGTTAGTTAACATCTTTCCACTGAACATGTATCTGTGTGGCTTAAATAAATATAATTACTATAAATGTGATCTAGATTTTGTTTTTACTTTGAAATGGGAGCGTTTTCTTTACAAATTCATTAAACACTCTAAACTGTTTCCTATAAAGAAAAAAGGCTCTAAACCTCCAGGGTGCTCAGAGAGTTGACAGAAGCCCTTCAATCCCTAATGCCATCTCCTAGTATGACCCTTGCCACGGTCCACTGTCGTCTTTGCTTGGCTCTCTGGCAGGAGAGCTACCTGCCCTCCTCCCCCTCCCCCTGTCCTCTAGACACCCACGCTGCCTTCTCAAGGACCTGGCTTTCTTAGTTGTTTTCTCTTCCCTCATGTTTTGTGCTTCTGCTGTCCGGCCTCCCCCCACCCCACCGCCATAGTTTTGTTCTTATGCATTCGGATTTCGCGGATCTGCCTCCTTTCAGAACCAGCAGGGCCTGCTCGTGCTCCTGCCCGTCCCTTTTCCTTTCCTCTCCAGCTCCTCAACTGTCCTCCAGAACCAGCCTCATTCTGTTGCATGCATGTCAACGCTGGTCCTATACTCTTGCGCATCACCCTGTGCCTCATCCGCAGCTGCTAGCTTTGTGGTGTTTGTGCCTCAATTGCTCTTTTCACCAGCTACTTTTGAATGTTGATTGTATTGCTATCCATGGGGATTCCATCCTGTGAAGTGCTTCTACTCACTTGTTATATCCATTTGTCACTGTAGATATCTTTTCCTTGTTAATGAGTACCTCATTTTCTTTTTACAGGCTTTTCCCCTTCCGTTTCCTGTAGCTGAAGGGCCCTGTCTACTGTCCTCTGCTCTTCCCTTCCTTAAGGGGATCTTCCAGCCACTCTGAACACAGGTTTCGTTTTCCTATTCTACTGACTCACATGGTGATATGTTTAGTGCTTGCAGTACAACTGGACCCTAATACCACATGTTACCTGTGTAGAGTGGCATTTCTCACAGCTGTGCGGTTCCTTCATTCTCAATACAGTATTAAATGCAATCATCACTGCCCAAATCAGGTGTTTTTCTCTTCAATGTTCTTCACTCTGCAATGCCTAAGTCTTCTTTTCCTCTTTTTGAAAGTGTTATTTAAAAGCTCCTCCCCTTTTTTCCAGGATTCCTTTGTAGCTCAGCTTGTAAAGAATCAACCTGTAATGTAGGAGACCCTGGTCAGATTCCTATGGCAGGAAGTTCCCCTGGAGAAGGGATAGGCTACCCACTCCAGTATTCTTGGGCTTCCCTGGTAGCTAACGTGGTAAAGAATCCACCTGCAATGTAGGAAATGTGGGTTTGATCCCTGGGTTGGGAAGATCCCCTAGAGAAGGGAAAGGCCAGTCCAGTATTCTTGCCTGGAGAATTTCTTGGCTCTTCCACAGGTCACAAAGTGTCGGACACGACTGAGCAACTTCACTTTTTTTTCTAAATCCCATCTATGTCACCTACAACCAAGTCCATATTTTATCCTGTCTGGATTGTTCTGGTCTTAATGGGATTAACTGATTCCATTTTTTAACAAAATCATTTGAGGTGCTACTGACAGATTTCACCACCTAAACCATGGCGTTTATCTTGTCCTCGCTTTAGGCAATAAAATAGCAGTTACTCCCTATTATGTAGCACATGATAATTACACTTTTCTCTTAATGACAACAGGCTCCTTATTTCCAATTCAAACTTGTATCTGTATATTTTCCACAAATCATGTTTACTCCACTTTTCTCAATGTTTCCTACATATTATTTCTCTCTGTCAGCTTACTGATTATTTAGGGCTCTATTTAGATATAGGCTTCACCTGTACCATAAAATTGGGCCTATAATCATTCCAATCTCTAGTATTTTCCTTTTCTCACCCTCACCATCCCATAGAAACTCAGAAAAAAATTAAATTTTTTAAAAATAAAATAATAAAATAGAATATAAAAATAAAAATTTTGCCTCCTTTAATTTTTTTAAAAATTTTTTTGGGGAGAGGGATTGGGGATGGAGGGGCGGGCGGGCCACTTCTATTGGTCTTTCACTTATCTGTTGTTCATCCATCTTTGTTCTTTGGCCCATGTGGGCCTCCCATCACGGTGGCCTCTGTTGTCACAGAGCACCGGCTCTGGGCGCATGTGCACCAGAGCTCTGGCTCAGTAATTGGACACATGGGTCCAGCCGCTCCACGGCACGTGGGATCTTCCCAGGCCAGGGATCGAACTGGTGCCCCTTGCACTGCAAGGTGGTGTCCCTACCCACTGGACTACCAGGGAAGCCCTCCTTTAACTTTTAATTTAAAAAATTTGGAGAGATAACACATCCACAAAGTTTGAAATTCAAAACATGTGAAAGAGTACACCACAAAAAAATCTCACTCTAACCTCTGCTCCACAGCCCTCTTCCCCAGGGACTACCAATGTAAATCATCCTTAAAGTTCTTTCCAGAAATATTTCTTTACAAATATTGTTTTTGAATTGTATCATATATGATTATTTTCCATCCTAAATCTATGAAAAATCTTTAAGAATAAGAACAATTATAATATTTTAGTCTTAAATTTTCTAGTGAATAAGTAGAGAAACCAGTTCAAGTACTGAAGTTAATAGCTTTGCGGTGATGTTTCAGTGTTGGTTTTAGTTTTTTTTTTTTTTTTTTGGTAGGGGCAGGTTGGGGAGGGAGGAGGGCGGGCGGGCCACTTCTATTGGTCTTTCATTTCTCTATTTTCATCCATCTTTGTTCTTTGGCCCGTGTAGGCCTCCCATCGCGGTGGCCTCTGTTGTCACAGAGCACCGGCTCTGGGTGCATGCGCTCCAGAGCTCCAGCTTGGCAGCTTGGACATATTGGTCCAGCCGCTCCACGGCATGTGGGATCTTCCCAGGCCAGGGATCGAACCGGCGCCCCTTGCACTGCAAGGTGGTGTCCTTACCCACTGGGCCACCAGGGAAGCCAATCAGTGGTGTTTTTTAAACTGTATCAAAAAGAATTAAAGAATCAGATTGTTAGTAGGAAGAGGGGAAATGACTTGAAAACAAAAAAGAATTCAGCCTTTTTTTTTTTTTTACAGAGTTTTGTCGTTTATGGCTACAAATTGCGCCAGCCTTGTTTCTTAATTATTCTAGTGAAGCAAACAACACTTGCTAAAAAAATTGAGCAAGGAATTTGGGATTAGCAAATGCAAACTATAATAAATCAAATGGAAAAGTAAGGGCTTCCCTGGTGGTCCAGTGGGTAAGGACATCGCCTTGCAGTGCAAGGGGCGCAGGTTCGATCCCTGGCCTGGGAAGATCCCACATGCCGTGGAGCGGCTGGACCCATGTGTCCAATTACCGAGCCGGAGCTCTGGAGCACACGCGCCCAGAGCCAGTGCCCTGCGACAACAGAGGCCACCGCGATGGGAGGCCCACACGGGCCAAAGAACAAACATGGATGAAAATAGACAAAAGAAAGACCCATAGAAGTGGCCCGCCCCACCGCCAAAATAATAAATAAATCAATAAGTTTTTTTTTTTTAAAAAAAGGACAAGTAACAAGGTCCTACTGCATAGCACAGGGAATAATATCCAATATCCTATGATAAACCATAATGGAAAAAAATATTTAAAATATATGTATATGTATTAACTGAATCATTTTGCCCTACAACAGAAATTAACACAATAGTGTATTAATAAATTAACTGTATTTCAATAAAAATTATTGATGTAAATGAGAACTAAGCTAAGCCCTCTTAGGTCCTCCAGTTAATTTGAGAACTGCCAGAAACACCTTTCCGAGGCAGCTGAGTACCAGATGTTATGCTGGGAACTAAGTAGGAAGAAATATACACACCCCTGGCCCTGTAGCAATGCTGAAACATGAAAAAACAAATACAGGTAGGTAGGAGAGGTAAATTCTCCTTTCCCTGGGGTGGAGGTGGTGGTAAGTTTACCTCTCAGCATTGTGATGCAAAGTGCAAAGGTGTAGAAGTTAAGAAAAACTCATGTCAAATATCTCTATGTAGAAAAAGAAGAGTATATGTGACATTCAGGGAAGCAAAATGAATGAAAAATCTGAGGACAAATGCTGGACTCCATCATAGGAAAAGGAAGAATTGTTTTCCTTGATCTAAGAGCTTATATATGCAGGGAACATATATGAACTATCTACCTATCTATCTATATAAATATCTTGAAAGATTTATAGTCACTATTGCAATTGTATTTTATATTTTAGTATAAAATACTTTAGAGATTTTTTTAAAACAACATTAAAGAGGAACAGAACACAGAGTCCTTGCACAAAATTTTAAGTCCAGAATGAAAATGGCATATTCTATGACCAATTTTAAACATTAAAAAATTTCCAGCTTTATAGAAGAATGGCTAACAAATTAAAAGCTCTATATACTTAAGCTGTACAATGTGGTGTTTTTATATAAATACAGGCTTTTTACTCTGGCCTACCTAAGGCTCAAGTCATGTCAAAAGTCTCAGAGGAAAATGAAAATGCAGGATGGAATGCATCTATATGAACTGAAATCATCAGTGAGGTGTGCACATGAAGAATCCTATCCACTGAGTTCTGCTTTGGCCCTACGCCCTCAGCTTCTTTTTGACGGTCCTAAACCAGCAGTTCTCAAAACTGAACATGTATCAGAATCACCAAGAGGGCTTGTCAACATACATATTGCTAAACCTCAGACCCAAAACTCTGGTGTAGAACCTGAGCATTTCCATTCCTACCCATGTGCTGCTGCTAGTCCAGGGAAAATACTGAGAACCATTGTTTGTGAATATGGATGGCTGTGGCAGACTTTACCATAATACACTTGTGGTAAGATTAATATTGACAGCCCTCTGTCTTTTTCATCAGGCTGACCCCTTGTTCAGTTTACACCTGTTGTTCGGTATAGCCATTATTTCTATTATTATTGGCAGCGGTGCACAGCTTGTGAGATTTTAGTTCCCTGACCAGGGATTGAACCAGGTGTGCTGTAGAGATTAGGTTTACCAGTGTGCAAGCACCCACACTTCAGCTGGGGGCCACAGCCTTTGGAGGACTCTAGGAGCACCACCTTTCTGTGGCCACAAGCTGTGTATCTAACTGATACGACTGTGTGCGCTTGGAAAAGGCAGGTTTCTCACTGGGACCAAGTGGACAACTATCACCTCCTAAGTCATTTTGTATCTGTCCTCACACCCTGATCCAAGATTTCCATTTCTGGAAAACAGTCCTGTATATGCACAAAGATAGAAATGCAGGAATTTCACTACGGCGGTGTTAACTGACAAAGCCATAACTATCCTTCAAACATGTTTCCTAACAGAATATTGGTTATAAAATTATGATACGTTCAAAGATTCAATATTATGAAACTCTTAAAATCAAATACAAAACTATTTCCTGACATGGAAAAATATGCAGGTTAGAGTACAGAGCAACAAGAGAAGGTCACCAAAATTTCTAGTTTTCATTTGAACAACATGTGCGTGTAGCAATATATTAAACACCCATAAACCTAAAAACCAAAGCACATACCCAGAAAAAATCTCTGAAAACAAAAATACCAAAATGCTCAGACATTTGATAATTAGGAGAAACTAGAATTAGAGGTCACTTTAACTTTCTTCTATTTACATTGCATAACTGCCTCTTACAAATATAACTATTCCATATCTGTATAATAAACACAACTCAAATAATGGAGTTTTATAATATATACGGTCTTATTGATCCCTGTGACAATGAGCCTGCCCCCAAAGGGGACAACCTCCTCAGGACATTCAGAAGGAGGCAGCTGTCAGGGAGGGTGTGCCTCCCTTGTCTGCCTCTGTTTACAGAATTTTGAGGGAACTTTTAGTGGGAAAGCTGGTCGTGGACGTAGTGTGGTGAGGGCAGAGGACACAGTCAGGAGACCTGGCTCCAGTGCATCGCTGTCACTCACAACCCAAGACACCCCAAGTTATGTATGTTCTCAGGCCACTTTTTCATCTCTGAGAGGAGGAGGAAGACCTAGAAGGGCCCTAGCGACTGTGCTCACCCTATGCCCCTGCCATCCTCTAAGTTCCCGAAACAGGGATCTCTCTGCGCTAGATCAGGATAGAGGGGAAAATCAGCAAATCCCCAAGGATCGGAAAAAGGTAAGCTTTGGCGGCGATCAGCTGAGCAGGTGCACAGAGTCAATGGGGGCTGCTGGACATCAAGGGGCAGCGCCTCCCTGGCTGGGGCCGGTGGTCATCCCTACCTGGACATTGCAGCCTTTGGACACCCTGGACCTTCCCTTCCCCCAGGCCGTGAGGGGCCGATCCTCCCGATCCACCTTCCCTCCATCGGCTGCGTCATATTTTCCTCTGAGACAGGCAGGGCTCCGGATGTGGGACACCAGCCACGGGGTGCTCACCGTCAGCAGGGGGACGGTGGCTCCATCTCAGGGGCAGCAAGTCTGGAATCGGCCCCTCCAGTGGCACACTTGCCCTGCCCTGAGGCCCTGGTGACCGACATCAAGTACCTCACTGAATAGCACTGTAACCTTGCCAGCTACAGGAGAATGGTGATCATTAGGACCATCTGACAGTAGAAGCTGCTGAAGCACAGGAAGGCTGAGTCAGTTACCCCAAGGTCAAACTGCTAGCAAGCAGAAGGACCAGGAAGTACGTAAGCCAAGGTCAGCAGACGCCAAAGTCAGTCTGTGATTGTGAACCCCATGCTGGGTCGGCTCCCAGTGAACGACAGTCCTCTCTTCCACCGTCTTCAGAATGCTCGGGCTGAAGGAGGACAAGATCCTGTGGGCATAAACTGAGCTCCTGCATATGCCAGTGCACATCCTGGGCAACCTGCCTAGCCTTCCCTCTTCTGACAGAGGGGAAATCTCAAACTCGCCCTCCCCACTCCTCTCCTAGACACTGGAAACCAGGGGCACCAAGTCCCCCAGTGATGGACCAACTCAAATAAGTTGGTCTCTGGTCACCTCAGGTCCCTGGGACTGTGCCCGATTCCTCTGGCTGCCAGTCATTCACTGGCCAGCAGAAGCCACTCCTGGCTGGACTGGAAGGACTGCCAGAGGACACTTCCAAGTGCCCTAGTCACCAGCATGGCCAGGCTCCTCACATGACTAATCCACAGTGAGGACCATGGCAACCTGGAATGATACCCAGCACAAGCACTCCAGTGCCACCCCCCATGCAGGCTGCCAATGATCCACCTGCCCAGACTGCCAGTTTTGGACCCACGCAGTTTCTAAACCTGACACACGGAGCAGCCAAACACTGACTACTTCTGAAGGATGGTACGGTTTTCACTTCAGAAGCCAACCTAGTATCCCTCCCCAAGTCACTGACCCTCCAGTCCTTAGCTGCCTGGCTGCACATCCCCGTGAACTTAGTGGCCTAAAGCAACACACAACGTAATATCACATAGTTTATGTGGGTCAGGAATCTAGCCATAGCTTGGCTTGCTCCTCTGCTTCAGGGGCTCTCATGAGGCTGCTATCAAGGTCTCAGCGAGGCTGAGGGCCTCATCTTAAGGCTCATCTGGGGAAGGATCTTCTTCCAAGCTCATTGATATGCTTGTTTGCAGGATTCAGTTCATTTGGGCTGTTGGACTAAGAGCCTCAGTTTTTTTTTTTTTTTTTTTTTTAAATTTATTTAGAGGGGGCAGGTTGGGGAAGGAGGAGGGCGGGCAGGCTGCTTCCATTGGTTTTTCTCATTTATTCAGTTTCATCCATCTTTGTTCTTTGGCCCGTGTGGGCCTCCCATCGCAGCGGCCTCTGTTGTCTCAGAGCACCAGCTCCGGGCGCATGCGCCCCAGAGCTCTGGCTCGGTATTTGGACACATGGGTCCAGCCGCTCCGCGGCACGTGGGATCTTCCCAGGCCAGGGATCAAACTGGTGGCCCTTGCACTGCAAGGCGGTGTCCTTACCCACTGGACCACCAGGGAAGCCCGAGCCTCAGTTTCTTACTGCTTGTCAAAGGCCCTCCTGAATTCCCTGCTATACAGGCCTCCCCAACATGGCAAGTTAGGTCACCAAGTCCAACAAGGAGGATAGCCTGCTAGCAAGACAGAAGCTGCAGTCTCGTGTTATCTAATCATGAAGGTGCCTCTCCTCAATGGTAAAGGGATGCTACTGGTTAGAAGCAAGTTACTCAAATGGAGGAAATGATACCAAGCCATCAATACCAGGAGGCAGGGATCACTGGGAGCCATCTTAGAGGCTCCTTCCCCTGGGCTATCAATAAAGAAGAACTCTTGGATACAAGTGCGTGGCTGAGTCCCTTTGTTGCCCACCTGAAACTATCACAACATTGTCAATCGGCTAGACTCCAATACAAAATAAAAGGTGGAATTCACAAAAAGAAGGACTCTAATGCAGAGATCCTATACCCCTTCCCAAGATGGCATCCCTTAAAGCAAAAGAATGACAGGTTCAAACAGTAACTAATTTGAAGTCTGTTTCACCAGTTACTCTATTTGATGAAAGCACTAAAGGCAGTAGCTAAATAATGAATACTAAATCAGGAGACAGATCTCAAAATAAGAGAGGGAAACAAGAGTTAGCAATAACCCTCATGATAAAACACCACCTCAAGTGCACATTCATATAGCTAGGTTTAAATTATGATAAATAAAGTGACTGGGGTCTTTGAATTAAAATACTGAGTAAGTTTTCTGGAAGAAGTGACTTACCCTAAGAAAAATAACAGTCTTCCAATAAGTAGTTTAAATGCTTCTAGAAAAATTTCAGAAATAATACTGTTCATCTTCCTGAGGTAAATATGGAGGATAGAGTATCTTTTGCTACAAAGAATGGCTAGTTAGAGTCTGATCAAATAATAGAGAAAACATAAATCATGCCTATTAGAAGTGACAAAATATATGACCAGTGAACATAAAAGTATTAATGAGGTAAGGTGGAGGGACAAAATGAACAGAAATATCATTAAGGTATTAGGAAGAAGATGAAAATAAAAGTTGCAATTATAGGGCTTCCCCTGGTGGTCCAGTGGGTAAGGATACCGCCTTGCAGTGCAAGGGGCGCCGGTTCGATCCCTGACCTGGGAAGATCCCACGTGCCATGGAGCGGCTGGACCGATGTGTCCAATTACCGAGCCAGAGCTCTGGAGCGCATGCGCCCAGAGCCGGCACTCTGCAACGACAGACACCACCGCGATGGGAGGCCCACAGGAGCCAAAGAACAAAGACAGATGAAAATAGAGAAATGAAAGACCAATAGAAGTGGCCCGCCTGCTCCCCTCCCTCCCCAACCCGACCCTGGCCCAAAATAAATAAATAATTTTTTTTTTTAAAGTTGCATTTATGAAGCAGTCTAATCGATGATAAGGATAATACAAAAGATAAGATGATCATATTTATACAAGTTTAAACGGACTGAATCTCAAGACACAAATGTGAGATTTGTAGCAAAAAGTATACTTATATATAGTTAAAAGAAGTATACCTTAAACAGGGCTTCCCTGGTGGTCCAGTGGGTAAGGACACCGCCTTGCAGTGCAAGGGCCGCCGGTTCAATCCCTGGCCTGGGAAGATCCCACGTGCCACGGAGCGGCTGGACTGATGTGTCCAATTACCGAGCCCGAGCTCTGGAGCGCATGTGCCCAGAGCTAGTGCTCTGTGACAACAGAGGCCACCACGATGGGAGGCCTACATGGGCCAAATAACAAAAGATGGATGAAAATGGACAAATGAAAGACCAATAGAAGTGGCCCGCCTGCTCTCCTCCCTCCCCATCCCACTCCTACCAAAAAAAAAAAAAAGTATATCTTAAACAAAGAAGAAAACATGAAATAAGGTTTAGGCAAACATACACAAGGTTGGGCTTCCCTGGCGGTCCAGTGGTAAAGAGTCCGCCTTGCAGTGCAAGGGGCACTGGTTTGATCCCTGGCCTGGGAAGATCCCACGTGCCGTGGAGTGTCTGAACTGATGTGTCGTATGAGCGAGCGCACTGGAGCACATGCACCCAGAGCCAGTGCTCTGCACCGAGAGAGGCCATTGCGACGGGAGGCCTACACAGGGCGAAAAATTAAGATGGATGAAAATAAATAAATAAATGACCAATAAAAGAGGCCAAAATTAAAAAACAAGAAATCTTTAAGAAATACACACACACACACACACACACACACACACACACACACACAAGGTTGTGCAGGCTCAGTTGCTCAGTAGTGTCTACCTCTAGTCGAGCCCATGGACTGCAGCCAATTTTCAGGCAAGAATACAGGAGTGGGGTGTCATTTTGTACTCCAAGGGATCTTCCCGACCCAGGGATCGAACCCAGGTCTCCTGCACTACAAATGGATTCTTTACCTCTGATCCACCTGGGAAGCCCTCACACAAGGTTAGTGGCTGCAGTAAAAGCACAGTGATGATGTATTTAGCACAGGAAGTTCAAAGGCAAAAGGACTCAACAAGCAAAACAAAGAAAACACATACTGGCATTGTGCAGAATAGCCTAAGATTAGTATTTTAGGCTCCCCCCTCCACCTGCCAAAAACAGGACTGCAACGAGAAATTATTTTAAAATATTATAATATTTATCCAATCTGTTGATAATATAACAGCTGGAGTAGACAAAAAGGCAAAAGGTCAGAGTAAAGAAGTGGTAACCATCAAACTAGAATGAAAATACCTACTGAGTAATCTGTATGTAACGGAGAATACATAGTTTCTTCTCTTATATCCACGAACGTCTTACAAAACTCACCCGAGTAATCTGGACCACAAAGAACATACTGAGTACTGTTTTGAGTTCAGATTCAACAAGCTACATTCTCTGATCACAGCAAAACCATAATTACAGAAATAGAAAGGAAAGACAACCAAACTCCTGTAATCAGTTAGAAACTAAGAAATGTTCCTTAATAGCTACAATCAAAGTGAGAAATCAATTCTGAACACCTTTCACACCAGAATTTATGAGACATAGCTGAATTAGGAAAAAGTACAGTTTCAGATTCTTCTGTATTAAAATACCCTGGAAAACCAAAAAATAATCAGGTTAGGAATTGGATTCAAGGAGTCAGAAAAAGCACAAAATAAAGCAAACAGATAAAAAATGAAACACCAATAAATCAAGGTGGCCATTAATAAAAATGAAAGCATAAATAAATATAAACTTAGGGACATAAATAAAACTAGGAACCCTTTCGAATAGTTAATTCTATCAATTAGCTCTTGTAAAATATGATCATGTTAAAAAAAAGAAATAATACAATACTAGCGATAAAAAAGGAGATATTGCATCAGACAGGTGGTGCACTAGATAGCTAATATACTAGTTATGCTGAAAGAGGTGTAAGTCTAGAGCAGCATATTTAAACATTTAGGTGAAATGTGTGAGTCCCATGAAGAAAAAAGTAACAGTGAAAATTACTTTAAAAATACCCTAAGGGACCAGTGAATACAGGAAGAACAGAAAGAGTAGTTCATGTCCATCATTCAAGACATACCAGTTTCCCACAGGCAGCGTTATGAGGCATACCGTAAAAAAAGGGTGCCCGGTTACAAAAAGTAAGATTAGTACTACTGGCATTGTGCAGAATAGCCTAAGATTAGTATTTAGGCTCCTCCACCTGCCAAAAACAGGACTGCAACGAGAAATTATTTTAAAATATTATAATATTTATCCAATCTGTTGATAATATAACAGCTGGAGTAGACAAAAAGGCAAAAGGTCAGAGTAAAGAAGTGGTAACCATCAAACTAGAATGAAAATACCTACTGAGTAATCTGTATGTAACGGAGAATACATAGTTTCTTCTCTTATATCCACGAACGTCTTACAAAACTCACCCGAGTAATCTGGACCACAAAGAACATACTGAGTACTGTTTTGAGTTCAGATTCAACAAGCTACATTCTCTGATCACAGCAAAACCATAATTACAGAAATAGAAAGGAAAGACAACCAAACTCCTGTAATCAGTTAGAAACTAAGAAATGTTCCTTAATAGCTACAATCAAAGTGAGAAATCAATTCTGAACACCTTTCACACCAGAATTTATGAGACATAGCTGAATTAGGAAAAAGTACAGTTTCAGATTCTTCTGTATTAAAATACCCTGGAAAACCAAAAAATAATCAGGTTAGGAATTGGATTCAAGGAGTCAGAAAAAGCACAAAATAAAGCAAACAGATAAAAAATGAAACACCAATAAATCAAGGTGGCCATTAATAAAAATGAAAGCATAAATAAATATAAACTTAGGGACATAAATAAAACTAGGAACCCTTTCGAATAGTTAATTCTATCAATTAGCTCTTGTAAAATATGATCATGTTAAAAAAAAGAAATAATACAATACTAGCGATAAAAAAGGAGATATTGCATCAGACAGGTGGTGCACTAGATAGCTAATATACTAGTTATGCTGAAAGAGGTGTAAGTCTAGAGCAGCATATTTAAACATTTAGGTGAAATGTGTGAGTCCCATGAAGAAAAAAGTAACAGTGAAAATTACTTTAAAAATACCCTAAGGGACCAGTGAATACAGGAAGAACAGAAAGAGTAGTTCATGTCCATCATTCAAGACATACCAGTTTCCCACAGGCAGCGTTATGGGGCATACCTCCACTGGCCTGGCTAGGGCAGGTAAAGGCAGATATGGCCATGGTCCCAGTCCTCTTCTGGCAGCCCTACACGTGTTTAATGGGCCGAACCAGCTGGAAAGGGCAGACCCAGAGCAGGGTGGTGGGAGGAGCAGAACAAGACAGGATGGAGGTCTGGGGGAAGTGGGAGACCTAGACCAGGACTGCGTTGACAGGGGCAAGGCTGACAGAAAGGGCTGGGACCTCATGGTATGATAAGGGGTGGAACAAGATGGGTAGAGGGCAAGGGCACAATGGCCATGACACCTTGAACTCTACTCAGTGTCCCAAAGTGGAATGATCACCCACTACACCCACTGCCACATTTTTCCAGCACCTCTGGCCTGGGGAATATCAACAACTACACAGAAGTTGGCCAAAGTATACTAATCAGGTGATAACTACATACCTGATGGCCTGGGATGGGGGACTCAGGGGAATAAGGGTCATTGGCACACCCTTCGTAAGGTCACATCTCCCTTGACCGAAGAGGACCCACTGAGTACAGTGTGCCTCACTTTACAGCCAACTCCAAATGTGTGCTGTGGCCTGCCTCCCAAGTAAAGCTGCACTGCTGCCCACCATCAGGGGCTTGGAATTGGCTTTGTGGCCAGAGAGACTACCTTAGGGGCCACCAGGAGATACTAAAAATCTCTTGTTATTCTAGAGTTTCTAAAGAAAACTCTGGACTGTGGGAGATGAGGACAGGGCAGATCCTCTGACCCCACCCAGATTCAAGAAAGAAACAGAGGGGATAAGAAAAATGACAGAGGGGGTGAAGCTAAGATGGTGGCGTAGAAGGACGTGTACTCATCTCCTGCAAAATCGCCTGAACTGCAACAAATTCCTGAAAAATCATCGACAGGAGGAGGTTGGATTAGGTCACAAAAAAGATACCTCACATTGAAGAACAAAGGAGAAGCCGCAACAAGACGGTAGTAGGGGTGAGTCAAACCTCATACCTGCCAGAGAGGCTGGGTGGGCCAAATACGCAAAGCCTGTTGCAAATCAAGACCTGGGAAAGGAGCAGTGACCCCCACAAGGGACTGAGCCAGACCTGCTTTAGAGGGTCCAAGTGCCCAATTAAGTTAGAAGTGCCCTTGAGCAGTCCTCAGAAAGATGGCACTCAATTCCCTTTGAAGGAGGTTATCATTAACCTGATCATAGAGCCACTGAATAGGACTGCAGGCTCTGTGCGCACCAAGAGAGGGGAACAGCGATTCTGCATGAGACTGAGCCAGACTCACCTCTGAGTATTCTGACGTCTCCCATCTCCCAGTGGCAGAGGTCATAGGTGGCCTGCAGCAGGGTCAGGGTCACTGGGGAAGTGCTTCTCATAGAGCCTGTGGGAATAAATCCTTTGTGAGAGAGACACCATTTGTAGTTTGGCTGCAGGTCAAACTACACAGAGGGAATTTAGCTCCACCCAGCAACAAAGGGATCTAGATTAAGGATTAAGAAACTACCAGGGCCAGCCTGGGCGTGCCTTTTAGTTCTGGAATAGGTGGAAATAAACAAGCAGTAAAAGAGGCCTTCAGATCCAACCACTGCCAGAGGCAAGAAAAAGACCGATAATTCTTGAATAGTCAGCAAGAGACAGAAGAACATAAACATTCACTATTTTCACGTTTTGACTGGAGCTAGAGTTACTGCTGGATTTTTAAAGTTTCATTTTATTTTTTATTCTTTGTTATTGCTTTTTTTTCTTTTCTTTTTTTCACTCTATTTGCAGATGACATGATATTACACATAGAAAATCCTAAAGACACTATTACAAAACTGCTAGAGCTAATCAACAAATTCAGCAAAGTCGCAGGACACAAAATCAATATACAGAAATCACTGGCATTCCTATACACAAACAATGAAAAATCAGAAAATGAAATCAAAGAGGCAATCCCCTTGACCACTGCAACCAAAAGAATAAAATATCTAGGAATAAACCTACCCAAAGCAACAAAAGAACTGTACACAGAAAATTACAAGACACTAATGAGAGAAATTAAAGAGGACTTGAACAGATGGAGAGCTATTCCATGTTCCTAGGTCAGAAGAATCAATATTGTGAAAATGACCATACTACCAAATATCATCTACAGATTCGATGCAATCCCTATCAAACTACCAATGACATTCTTCACAGAACTAGACCAAAGAATAACAGAGTTCATATGGAAACACAAAAGGCCTTGAATAGCCAAAGCAATCCTGAGAAAGAGGAATTGAGCTGGAGGGATCAGCCTCCCTAACTTCAGACTATACTACAATGCAACAGTCCTCAAGACAGTATGGCACTGACACAAAAACAGAAATACAGATTAATGGAACAAGACAGAGAACCCAGAGATAAACCCACGCACCTAAGGGTACCTTATTTTTGACAAAGGAGGCGAACATATAAAATGGGACAAAGACAGCCTCTTCAACAAATAGTGCTGGGAAAACTGGACAGCTACATGCAAAAAGACAAAGTTGGAACATTCCCTGACACCACACACAAAGATCATCTCAAAATGGATTAAAGACCTAAATGTAAGACCAGAAACCATAAAACTCTTAAGAGGAAAATACAGGCAAAAGACTCAAGGACATAAATCAAAGCAAGATCTTCTCTGACCCACCCACTAGAATAGCGGATCTAAAACCAAAAATGAACATGTGGGACCTAATGAAACTTAGTAGGTTCTGTACAGCAAAAGAAACTACAAAAAAGCTGAACAGACAGCCCACAGAATGGGAGCAAATCATAACAAATGAAACAACAGACAAAGAATTAATCTCCAAAATCTACAAGCAACTCAGACAACTCAACATTGGAAAAATGAACAACCCAATCAAAAAATGGGAAAAGGACATATGACTAACCTGCGATCATGCATATCTGTAAACAACAAAACTCTGTAAAGTTAAAAAGTAAAATAAAAATTGAAAAAAAAAAGGGAAAAGGAGCTAAACAGACACCTCTCCAAAGAGGACTTACAGATGGCCCAAAAACACATGAAACGATGCTCAACCTCACTTATAATTAGAGAAACACAAATCAAAACTACAGTGAGATATCACCTCACACCCATCAGAATGGCCATCATCCACAAATATACAGACAATAAATGCTGGAGAGGGTAGAGAGAAAAAAGAACACTCTTGCATTGCTGGTGAGAATGTAAATTGATACAACCTCTATGGAAGACATTATGGAGATTTCTTTTTTATTTTTTTAAACATTTATTTTATTTATTTATTTTTTTTTGGGGGGGTGGGGTGGGGAGGGAGGGGGACAGGTGGGCCACTTGTATTGATCTTTCATTTGTCTATTTTCATCCGTCTTTGTTCTTTGGCTCTTGTGGGCCTCCCATTGCTGTGGCCTCTGTTGTTGCAGAGCACTGGCTCTGGGCGCATGCGCTCCAGAGCTCTGGCTTGGTAATTGGACGCATCAGTCCAGCCTCTCCGCAGCACGTGGGATCTTCCCAGGCCAGGGATCGAACCAGCGCCCCTTGCACTGCAAGGCGGTGTCCTTACCCACTGGACCACCAGGGAAGCCCATGGAGATTTCTTAAAAAACTAAAAATAGAAGCACCATATGACCCAGCAATCCCACTCTTAGGCTTCTGCCCTGATGAAATCAAAACTGAAAGAAGGACCTGTACCCTAATGTTCATTGCAGCTTTCTATACAATAGCAAGAACATGGAAGCAACCTAGATGTCCATCAATGAATGAACAGATACAAAAGCTCTGGTACATATATACAATGGAATACTACACAGTTGTAAAAAAGAAATGCAGAAGAATCAGTCCTAATGAGGTGGCTGGATCTAGAATCTATCATGAAAAATGAAGTAAGTCAAAATGAGAAGGACAAGTACAATATATTAACACATATATATGGAATCTAGTAGGATGGTAATGATAACACACACGGTGAAGCAATGGAAAAACAGACATGGACAGACATATGAACATTGTGGAGAATGCACAGTGGGTGGGAGACGTAAAGGAAGTAGCATGAAAACCTATACTATCGTATGTGAAAAAAATAGCTATCGTCATTGCGCTGTGAGAAAAGGGGATCCTACAGGGGTGCTGTGTGATGGCCTGGAGAGGTGGGATGGGGGGGATATACATATGACTAATCTGGGAACATACATATCTGTAAACAACAAAACCCTGTAAAAGTAAAAAGTAAAATAAAAATTTAAAAAAAAAAAAAAAGAACATCAGCTCCAAGAATGAAAAAAAAAAAAAAAGGGCTTCTCTGGTGGTCCAGTGGGTAAGGACACCGCCTTGCAGTGTGAGGGGTGCCGGTTCGATCCCTGGCTTGGGAAGATCCCACATGCCACGGAGCTGCTGGACGGATGTGTCCAACTACCAAGCCGGAGCTCTGGAGCACTTGCGCCCAGAGCCAGTGCTCTGCAGCGAGAGAGGCCACTGCGATGGGAGACCCACACAAGCCAAAGAACAAAGATAAATGAATGAATGATCAGTAGAAGTGGCCAAAAATTTTAAAAATAAATAAATAATAAATAATCAATATAAGAGGTCAAAAAAAAAAAAAAACCACTTAAAACCTTTTGCTCTGTAGAAGACTCCATTAAGAGGACAAAAAGAGAAAATATTTGCAAACCATATAAATGACAAAAGATTTGTATCTAGAATATCTAAACCACTCTGAAAACACAAAATTAAAAAATATACAATTAGAAATGAGCAAAGAATGTGAAAGGACATTTCACCAGAGAGGACCTGTACCTAATGTTCATTGCAGTTTTACAATAGCAAGAACATGGAAGCAACCTAGATGTCCATCAATGAATGAACAGATACAAAAGCTCTGGTACATATATACAATGGAATACTACACAGTTGTAAAAAAGAAATGCAGAAGAATCAGTCCTAATGAGGTGGCTGGATCTAGAATCTATCATGAAAAATGAAGTAAGTCAAAATGAGAAGGACAAGTACAATATATTAACACATATATATGGAATCTAGTAGGATGGTAATGATAACACACACGGTGAAGCAATGGAAAAACAGACATGGACAGACATATGAACATTGTGGAGAATGCACAGTGGGTGGGAGACGTAAAGGAAGTAGCATGAAAACCTATACTATCGTATGTGAAAAAAATAGCTATCGTCATTGCGCTGTGAGAAAAGGGGATCCTACAGGGGTGCTGTGTGATGGCCTGGAGAGGTGGGATGGGGGGGATATACATATGACTAATCTGGGAACATACATATCTGTAAACAACAAAACCCTGTAAAAGTAAAAAGTAAAATAAAAATTTAAAAAAAAAAAAAAAGAACATCAGCTCCAAGAATGAAAAAAAAAAAAAAAGGGCTTCTCTGGTGGTCCAGTGGGTAAGGACACCGCCTTGCAGTGTGAGGGGTGCCGGTTCGATCCCTGGCTTGGGAAGATCCCACATGCCACGGAGCTGCTGGACGGATGTGTCCAACTACCAAGCCGGAGCTCTGGAGCACTTGCGCCCAGAGCCAGTGCTCTGCAGCGAGAGAGGCCACTGCGATGGGAGACCCACACAAGCCAAAGAACAAAGATAAATGAATGAATGATCAGTAGAAGTGGCCAAAAATTTTAAAAATAAATAAATAATAAATAATCAATATAAGAGGTCAAAAAAAAAAAAAAACCACTTAAAACCTTTTGCTCTGTAGAAGACTCCATTAAGAGGACAAAAAGAGAAAATATTTGCAAACCATATAAATGACAAAAGATTTGTATCTAGAATATCTAAACCACTCTGAAAACACAAAATTAAAAAATATACAATTAGAAATGAGCAAAGAATGTGAAAGGACATTTCACCAGAGAGGATATATGAATAACAAACAAGCACAGGACAAAATGTTCCATGTCTTCAGCTATCAGGGAAATGTGAGCTAAGGCCACAGTGAGATATTACTACGCACCTATTAGAATGGCTCCAAATTTTAAGTAGTGACAACAACAAACGCTGGAGAAGATGCAGAGAAGTTGGGTCACTCACACATTGCTGGTGGAACTATAAAATGATATAGGCACTCTGGAAACACAGTTTGGCAGTTCCTTAAATAAAATGAACATATACTACCATGCAACCCAACAACTGCCTTCCTGGACATTTATCCTAGAGTCATGAAAACTTAAATCCACATAAAAACCTGTATTCAGGGCTTCCCTGGTGGTCCAGTGGGTAAAGACACTGCCTTGCACTGCAAGGGGTGCCAATTCGATCCCTGGCCTGGGAAGATCCCACGTGCTGCAGAGCAGCTGGACCGATGTGTCCTGTTTCCGAGCCGGAGCTCTGGAGCGCATGCACCCAGAGCTGGAGCTCTGCGACAACAGAGGCCACTGCAAAGGGAGGCCCACACAGGCCAAAGAGCAAAGATGGATGAAAATGGACAAATGAAAGACCAATAGAAGTGGCCCGCCTGCTCCCCTCCCTCCCCACCCCACCCCCACCAAAATAAATAGATAAATAAATCTTTTTTTAAAAAAAAACCTGTATTCAATTGCTCATAGCAGTCTTATTGGCTACGGCCAAAAATAGGAAACAACCTAAATGTCCCTCAACAGGTGAATGATTCTTGTTGTTCAGTCCTTAAGTCATGTCTGACATTTTGCTACCCCATGGATTGCAGCACATCGGGCTCCTCTGTCCTCCACTGTCTCCCAGAGGTTGCTCAAATTCATGTTCATTGAGTCAGTGATGCTATCCAACCATCTCATCCTCTGCCACCCCCTTTTTCTTTTGCCTTCAGTCTTTCCCAGCATCAGGGTTTTTTTCAATGAGTCGTCTCTTACCATTGGATGGCCAAAGTATTGGAGCTTCAGCTTCAGCATCAGTCCTTCCAAGGAACATTCAGGGTTGATCTCCTTTAGGATTGACTGGTTTGATTTCCTTGCTGTCCAAGGGACTCTCAAGAGTCATCTCCAGCACCACAATTTGAAAGCATCAGCATTCAGCCTTCTTTATGATCCAATTCTCACATCTGTACATGAAAAACCATAGCTTTGACTATACAGACATTTGTTGGCAAAGTGATGTCTCTGCTTTTTAATACACTGTCTAGGTTTTCATAGCTTTTCTTCCATGGAGCAAGTGTCTTTTAATTTCATGGCTGCAGTCACCATCTGCAGTGATTTTGGAGCCCAAGAAAATAAAGTCTGTTACTGTTTCCATTGTTTCTCCTTCTATTTGCCATGAAGTGATGGAACCAGATGCCACAATCTTAGGTTGTTTTTAACTTTTTTTTTTCTGAAAAGGTGAATAGCTAACATACTGTAATACATACAGATCTAAGAGTACTTACTACTCAGCAACAAAAGGAAGGAAGTACTGATAACTGCAACAGCTTGGATGGATATCCAGGGCATTACCGGACTGTATAACTCCATTTGAGCGCATGCACCCAGAGCTGGAGCTCTGCGACAACAGAGGCCACTGCAAAGGGAGGCCCACACAGGCCAAAGAGCAAAGATGGATGAAAATGGACAAATGAAAGACCAATAGAAGTGGCCCGCCTGCTCCCCTCCCACCCCACCCCCACCAAAATAAATAGATAAATAAATCTTTTTTTAAAAAAAAACCTGTATTCAATTGCTCATAGCAGTCTTATTGGCTACGGCCAAAAATAGGAAACAACCTAAATGTCCCTCAACAGGTGAATGATTCTTGTTGTTCAGTCCTTAAGTCATGTCTGACATTTTGCTACCCCATGGATTGCAGCACATCGGGCTCCTCTGTCCTCCACTGTCTCCCAGAGGTTGCTCAAATTCATGTTCATTGAGTCAGTGATGCTATCCAACCATCTCATCCTCTGCCACCCCCTTTTTCTTTTGCCTTCAGTCTTTCCCAGCATCAGGGTTTTTTTCAATGAGTCGTCTCTTACCATTGGATGGCCAAAGTATTGGAGCTTCAGCTTCAGCATCAGTCCTTCCAAGGAACATTCAGGGTTGATCTCCTTTAGGATTGACTGGTTTGATTTCCTTGCTGTCCAAGGGACTCTCAAGAGTCATCTCCAGCACCACAATTTGAAAGCATCAGCATTCAGCCTTCTTTATGATCCAATTCTCACATCTGTACATGAAAAACCATAGCTTTGACTATACAGACATTTGTTGGCAAAGTGATGTCTCTGCTTTTTAATACACTGTCTAGGTTTTCATAGCTTTTCTTCCATGGAGCAAGTGTCTTTTAATTTCATGGCTGCAGTCACCATCTGCAGTGATTTTGGAGCCCAAGAAAATAAAGTCTGTTACTGTTTCCATTGTTTCTCCTTCTATTTGCCATGAAGTGATGGAACCAGATGCCACAATCTTAGGTTGTTTTTAACTTTTTTTTTTCTGAAAAGGTGAATAGCTAACATACTGTAATACATACAGATCTAAGAGTACTTACTACTCAGCAACAAAAGGAAGGAAGTACTGATAACTGCAACAGCTTGGATGGATATCCAGGGCATTACCCGGACTGTATAACTCCATTTGTAAAACATTCTCAAAATGATAAAATTATAGAAATAGAAAACAGTTTAGTGGTTGCCAGGAGTTAAGAGATATAGTTGAGGGAGTGGGTATGACTAGGAGAGGGTGAAGCGAAATTGTTAGTTGCTCAGTCGTGTCCCTAGAGAAGGAAATGGCAACCACTATTCTTGCCTAGAAAATCCCACAGACAGAGGAGCCTATTGGGCTACAGTCTATGGGGTCTCAAAGAATTGAACATGACTAAGTGACTAACACACAATCATGTCCGACTCTTTACGACCCTATGGACAGGAACCTGCCAGGCTCCTCTGTCCATGGAATGCTCCAAGCAAGAATATTGGAGTGGGTAGCCATTCCCTTCTCCAGGGGATCTTCCTGACCCAGGGATTGAATTTGTGTCTTTTATGTCTCCTTATGTCCCCTGCATTTGCATGCAGGTTCTTTACCACTAGCGCCACCTGGTGGAGAAGGAAATGGCAACCCACTCCAGTATTCTTTTCTAAATTTTGGTCACTTTTTAAAAATCGGCGTTTCATTTATTTATTTTTATCCATCTTTGTTCTTTCGCCTGTGTGAGCTTCCCATTGCAGTGACCTCCCTCCTTGCAGAGCACCGGCTCTGGGTGCATGCGCTCCAGAGCGCTGGCTCATTATTGGACACCCTGGTCCAGCTGCTCCGCGGCATGTGGGATCTTCCCAAGCCAGGGATCGAACCAGCGCCCCTTGCACTGCAAGGCAGACTGTTTACCCACTGGATCACCAGGAAAGCTCCTCAAAAAAAAAATATATATATATATCTTCCCTGATGGCTCAGTGGTGAGGAATTTGTCCTTTATACAGGAGACCCGGGTTCCATTGACATCTAGGAAGGGAGGCATTTAATCTTTATCTTACCTGGATTTTCCTTATTCAAGTCAGTGCACCCTTTTCTTTAATAATGAGAGCAGATGTATAATGTAAATTTGATAGGCCAAATAGGCTGTTTTAGTTAGCATAAAATTCAAGCTAACTCATGTACAAGCCCCCAAAAATGATAATGCAACAGCTTGGATGGATATCCAGGGCATTACCGGACTGTATAACTCCATTTGTAAAACATTCTCAAAATGATAAAATTATAGAAATAGAAAACAGTTTAGTGGTTGCCAGGAGTTAAGAGATATAGTTGAGGGAGTGGGTATGACTAGGAGAGGGTGAAGCGAAATTGTTAGTTGCTCAGTCGTGTCCCTAGAGAAGGAAATGGCAACCACTATTCTTGCCTAGAAAATCCCACAGACAGAGGAGCCTATTGGGCTACAGTCTATGGGGTCTCAAAGAATTGAACATGACTAAGTGACTAACACACAATCATGTCCGACTCTTTACGACCCTATGGACAGGAACCTGCCAGGCTCCTCTGTCCATGGAATGCTCCAAGCAAGAATATTGGAGTGGGTAGCCATTCCCTTCTCCAGGGGATCTTCCTGACCCAGGGATTGAATTTGTGTCTTTTATGTCTCCTTATGTCCCCTGCATTTGCATGCAGGTTCTTTACCACTAGCGCCACCTGGTGGAGAAGGAAATGGCAACCCACTCCAGTATTCTTTTCTAAATTTTGGTCACTTTTTAAAAATCGGCGTTTCATTTATTTATTTTTATCCATCTTTGTTCTTTCGCCTGTGTGAGCTTCCCATTGCAGTGACCTCCCTCCTTGCAGAGCACCGGCTCTGGGTGCATGCGCTCCAGAGCGCTGGCTCATTATTGGACACCCTGGTCCAGCTGCTCCGCGGCATGTGGGATCTTCCCAAGCCAGGGATCGAACCAGCGCCCCTTGCACTGCAAGGCAGACTGTTTACCCACTGGATCACCAGGAAAGCTCCTCAAAAAAAAAATATATATATATATCTTCCCTGATGGCTCAGTGGTGAGGAATTTGTCCTTTATACAGGAGACCCGGGTTCCATTGACATCTAGGAAGGGAGGCATTTAATCTTTATCTTACCTGGATTTTCCTTATTCAAGTCAGTGCACCCTTTTCTTTAATAATGAGAGCAGATGTATAATGTAAATTTGATAGGCCACAAATAGGCTGTTTTAGTTAGCATAAAATTCAAGCTAACTCATGTACAAGCCAGAATGACTTCCCCATACCTCAAAGTGTGAAATTTTCTTTCATCAGAGTAAGCAAATGTGTGTGGCTATGTTTAAACTTTTATTATTAGAGACTGAAATCTGAATTTCATATTATGTTCATACGTCACAAAATATTCTTACTTTTTTTTCAAGCCTCTAAAAAATAGAGATAGTACTCTTAGCTTGCAGGCAGGAGGAAAACAAGGGTCAGTATACAGAGGGCCACAGTGTGCTGCTGCTGTGCAGTCATTTCAGTCACGTCTGACTCTGTGTGACCCCATGGACAGCTGCAGTCCATGAGGATCCAGGCGAGAATACTGGAGTGGGTTGTCATGCCCTCCTCCAGGGGGATCTTCCCAACCCAGGGATGGAACCCGGGTCTCCTGCATTAGGCAGGTTTCTCACCACTGAGCCATCAGAGAAGCCCCATGGACTGGAGCTCACCAGGCTGTTCCGTCCATGGAATTTTCCAGGCAAGAATACTGGAGTGGGTTGCCATTTCCTTTTCCAACAGTGTGCTCACCTCTATGTAAAACCTGGATGAGGAAGTTTGTTATTGGGAGTAGGTATACAATCGTCACTAAACACTTGCTTTACAATGCAGTGACCTCCCTTCAATCAATGAATTAAATTCTAGAAATCTGTCCCAAGAAAATAAACATGGTTGCACACAAAACTTTGAAAACAAAGGCCGTTATCTTATTTTGGATTATAACAACAACAACAAACAAAAACGGACACATCCAAACATCGAAGAACAGACTAGCTGGAAAATCTGAGGCCACCCAAAAGATGGAATGCTATACAGCTATGCCAACAATTATTGGGGGGTCTGAAATAAAAGAAAGTAAATGTTGTCAAATACTAACATTTGGTGAATGTAAGTGAAGGCTACATCGGTGCTCAGTACCAATTTCAGTGTAGATTTTAAAATTTAAAATAAAGTCGAGGGCCTTCCCTGGTGGTCTGGTGGGTAAAGAGGCCATCTTGCAGTGCAAGGGGCACGGGTTCAAGCCCTGGCCCTGGAAGATCCCACATGCCACGGAGTGGCTAGACCGGTGTGTCCAATGACACGCCAGCGCTCTGGAGTTCATGCGCCGAGAGGCGGTGCTCTGCATCGAGAGAGGCCACTGCAATGGAAGGCCCACACAGGCCAAAAAATAAAGATGGATGAAAATAAAGCCAATTTTTTTAAAAAATGGGTGAAAATAAATAGTTAAAAACCCAATAAAAGAGGCCAAAAATGTTTAAAAAAAATAAAGTTGAAAATGTTTTTAAAAAGAAAAAATGTTAAAGTTTGAAGAAAAAAGTCTTGCATGGACCCCATAGTAAAACAAAGAAAGAAAGAAAAAATGTTTTCTGTGAAATGAAAGTTAATAAACACACAAACCCATTCCCAGCTCATCAGAACTCTGTGTTCTCCATGTTAAATAAAGATAATAAATGTGGGCTTCCCTGGTGGTCCAGTGGCTAAGACTCTGAGCTCCCAGTGCAGAGGGCCAAGGTTCGATCCCTGGTCAGGGAACTAAGATCCCACATGCCGCATCTAAGACCTGGTGAAGCTAAATGAATAAATAAATTTTAACAACAAAACAACAAAGATAATAAATGTAACACCCTTTCTTCACAGGAAAATTGTATAGATGAACTTGATAATATTTGTTTACCTACTGCCTATTTTGATCAAACTAAATATAGTTGTAACTATATGTAACATGAGAAGATTTACCAAAAATAATTTTTTTAAACTCAGAATGTTTCCCTTGCAATCATTTTGTTCTAAGGGCAAAAAAAAAAAAAAGCTCAGGTTTTGAGAATTTGAAACAAAGCTTCATTTGAGACAGCAAACTCACAAATTGTCTATGAAGACTTCCCTGATACAGAGGGTACTCTCCGCCCTACAGGTGGGAATATCAGTTGCAGAATCCAGCATTTGTGTTCTCCTTCAGTCTCAGGCCTGGACTTACCGTGCTGCGTGCTCAGTCACTTCAGTCATGTCTGACTCTTTGCGATCGCAAGTTCCTCTGTCCCAGGAATTCTCCCGGCAAGAACACTGGAGTGAGCTGCCAGTTCCTCCTCCAGGGGATCCTCCTGACTCAGGGATTGAACCTGAATCTCTTATGCCTCCTGCATTAGCAGATGGGTTCTTTACCACTAAATCCATGTAATGGACTTAGCGCCACCTGGAAAGCCCAGACTTACTCACTTAGATGCTACTATTTGAAAATCTAGCATGGGAAATAAATCCACTTGGTAACTTGAGCACATAAAAATAAATTAATAAAAAGTTTACACATGAAATAAAAACATAGCAACTCTTTCTAACTATAAGATAACTTATCTTGGGCAGAGGACTTCAGCGATCCTCCATTTGATGCTATTCAATGAAGTGAGTAGATATAGTATGTTGTCAATCTCTGCTTGAATCCCAGTTATGGATTGCAGGCTAAGAACTGGAATCATCAAAGGTACATTTTAGAAAATTTCTCTCCTTTTAAAAACTTCTTTTAATGCTCACATTTATTTCCATTATCGGGAGTCAAACCCAAGCTTCCCTCATGAAAAATCAAAATCCAGGGTGATGAATGGCTCTTTTCTTGCCCGACTGCTTCTAAAACTCTAACTTTTTAAATTAATTATTGTTATGTTGCTTTGACAGAGTTTTGTTGTTTACAGCTATACATAAACCCGGATCAGTCATAAGTATATCTTTGACCCCTTCCACCTGAGCCCTCCTCCCACTCCCTCCTCATCCCACCCCTCCAGGTTGTTGCGTAGCCCCCATGTAAGTTCCCTTAGTCTTACAGTGTATTCCCAATGGCTGTCTCTTTTACATATGGTAGTGTAGGTTTCCATGTTACTCTTTCCATACCTCTCACCCACTCTTCCCTCCTCCCAATGCCCCTAAGTCTGTTCTCTATGTCTGCTTCTCCATTGCTGCTCTGCATGTGTATTTATCAGTACCATGTTTCTAGATTCCATATATATGTGTTAGCATACTGTATTTGTCCTTCTCTTTTTGACTTACTTCACTTTGTATAATAGGTTCTAGATTCCTCCAGGACTGATTCAAATGCATTTCTTTTTACGACTGAGAAATATATATGTACTATAGGTTCTTTATCTATTCATTTGTCGATGGACAGCTAGGTAGCTTCCATGTTCTAGCTATTGTATAGAGAGCTGCAATGAACACTGGGGTACATGTATCTCTCTCAGTTTTGATTTCCTCGGGGTATAAGCCTAATAGTGGGATTGCTGGGTCGTATGGTGCTTCTATTTTTAGTTTTTTAAGGAATCTCCATACTGTCTCCCATAGAGGCTATATCCATTTACATTTCCACTGGCAATGCAAGAGTGTTGCCTTTTCTCCGCACCCTCTTCAGCATTTATTGTCTGTATATTTGTGGATGATGGCCATTCTGACTGGTGTGAGGTAATATCTCACTGTGGTTTTGATTTGCATTTCTCTAATCATGAGCGACGTTGAGCACCTTTTCAGGTGTTTGTTGGCCATCTGTATGTCTTCTTCGGAGAGATGTCTGTACTTTTAAATCCTAAACGGTTTACTTACATCCGTGTGTCCCGCCTCCTCTGGAATCCGCCAAATCCCAACAGAGCACTATCCGCAATAGGCTCGTCGCGCAGTCCTGGTTCCCACGCTCTGCAGTCTTCCTTACTCTCAGCCGATTACGTAAAGCCCGGCTCTTTTCTTCTTTCTGGCATCTTCTTCCTTTTAGGACCGCCCCACCCCACCTGGTTATTTGGTTGGCCAGCGCCACAGTCGTGCGTCATTTACCCGCGCCACCCGGAAGCTACGGTTCTTACCATTGTTTTTGCCAGCGGCTCTCAGGTAACGGTCCCATTTCGGTGTGCCTGTGTGATGGGGCCTCGGAGCTGGGAGGGGTGGAAGGCTGAACCCCTTAGCATAAATCGGACGACCCAACGGTGAGAGGGTGCAGCTGTACTGGGCTTGAGGACAAACTGAGTGGTCACGGCGGTCTTCCCCCTCCCGATTCCTCAGGAGCCCATCATGGCGACGCCCCCTAAACGGCGGGCGATGGATCCCATAGCGGAGAAAGTGCTGCGCTACGAGGCTTTCATCTCTGACGTGCTACAGCGGGACCTGCAGTAAGTGACAGAACAGTATATATGTACCTCCAGGACTGATTCAAATGCATTTCTTTTCGACTGAGAAATATATATGTACTATAGGTTCTTTATCTATTCATTTGTCGATGGACAGCTAGGTAGCTTCCATGTTCTAGCTATTGTATAGAGAGCTGCAATGAACACTGGGGTACATGTATCTCTCTCAGTTTTGATTTCCTCGGGGTATAAGCCTAATAGTGGGATTGCTGGGTCGTATGGTGCTTCTATTTTTAGTTTTTTAAGGAATCTCCATACTGTCTCCCATAGAGGCTATATCCATTTACATTTCCACTGGCAATGCAAGAGTGTTGCCTTTTCTCCGCACCCTCTTCAGCATTTATTGTCTGTATATTTGTGGATGATGGCCATTCTGACTGGTGTGAGGTAATATCTCACTGTGGTTTTGATTTGCATTTCTCTAATCATGAGCGACGTTGAGCACCTTTTCAGGTGTTTGTTGGCCATCTGTATGTCTTCTTCGGAGAGATGTCTGTACTTTTAAATCCTAAACGGTTTACTTACATCCGTGTGTCCCGCCTCCTCTGGAATCCGCCAAATCCCAACAGAGCACTATCCGCAATAGGCTCGTCGCGCAGTCCTGGTTCCCACGCTCTGCAGTCTTCCTTACTCTCAGCCGATTACGTAAAGCCCGGCTCTTTTCTTCTTTCTGGCATCTTCTTCCTTTTAGGACCGCCCCACCCCACCTGGTTATTTGGTTGGCCAGCGCCACAGTCGTGCGTCATTTACCCGCGCCACCCGGAAGCTACGGTTCTTACCATTGTTTTTGCCAGCGGCTCTCAGGTAACGGTCCCATTTCGGTGTGCCTGTGTGATGGGGCCTCGGAGCTGGGAGGGGTGGAAGGCTGAACCCCTTAGCATAAATCGGACGACCCAACGGTGAGAGGGTGCAGCTGTACTGGGCTTGAGGACAAACTGAGTGGTCACGGCGGTCTTCCCCCTCCCGATTCCTCAGGAGCCCATCATGGCGACGCCCCCTAAACGGCGGGCGATGGATCCCATAGCGGAGAAAGTGCTGCGCTACGAGGCTTTCATCTCTGACGTGCTACAGCGGGACCTGCAGTAAGTGACAGAACAGTGGGGCGGGGCGCTTGGCGTGCCCACATGGTGAGCGGGGCGTTTGTAGTCAGGGCCTGGCCATCTGATTGGTGGGTGAGGCGTTTGGAGCTCGGCCCCGCGCACCATTCGTGGGGCAACGAGGGGCGATATCCGGGGTGCAGCGAGGGGTGAGGAGGGAGACATGGCAATTTAATGGAGCGTGTCTGCATGTGCGCAGCCTCCGATGGCCCTTAAAGGGTTAAGAACTAGACTTGTGAAGCTGGAGTTTTCAGGGATTCGAATCCTGGCTTGACCATTTCGCTTTCCGTGTAAACACGGTGTATCTCCCCTCCACTTCCTGTGCCTCAGTTTTCCTCATATGTGAAATAGGAAAGTTAATGCAACCTTCCTCACGGCAGTGGTTTTGAGTTTTCAATGTGTTCAGACCTTGTAAAGGATTTAACTTAGATACTAGAGACTCAATGAGTCTGAGAAGTTATTATTACTATCATTAATATGAACAGGAGAGTGTTCAGGTGTAGAGTTATGAGCATCCTAAAAGGGGCGGAGGATTTTTTTCTAGGATGAGAGTGGCATATTCTGATTGGAGGAAGGCATTGGGAGTACAGTGTAATAATAACACTAATAAATAATAGCTCATACAGAGAACTTCCTATTTGGCAGTCACTATTCTAAATGCCTAATAGTAAACATTCATTCAATCCTTCTAATAAATCTGTGAAGCAATACTTCTAATTCCTATTTTAAAGATGAGGAAACTGAGTTCCAAAGAGGTTACTTGCCGGAGTCACACAGCTAGTAAAATGGAAAGCCTGGATTCAAACCTAAGCTGTCTAACCCAGACTCTAAATCTTGACTTCTATGCTAAAACTCCTGTTTAGGGCATGGTGACATGAAAGTCTCAGAGGGTCATGATATGAAATATTCCAAGAGGGACAGGGCTTCCTCTTGGTCACCATTTTAGTCTTTGTCTCATCATGTCCTATCAGAAAGGTGCTGGATTATCGTGACAAGGTATATGAGCAGCTGGCCAAATACCTTCAACTGAGAAATGTCATTGAGCTACTCCAGGTAAAGATGCAGGGTTTTCAGGATTGCCATCTTGGGGGCAAAGGTGGGGGGGGTGGGAAGGGAGGAGATACCCTAAACCAAAACCAGTCAACTGACCTAAAGTTGACCATTGACTCCTCCCTCTTTTTTTCCCTTGTCCCACAGGAAACTAAACACTCAGAGTTATATACGCAGGTGGATTTGGGGTGTAACTTCTTCGTTGACACGGTGGTGTGAGTGTCTACTTGCCCCTCTGAGCCCAAAGGGTTCAGCTTCCCCTTTCCTTCATTCAACAAATAAAAATCTACATATATATAGTATTTGCTGTGAACCAGACCCTGCTCGGTGCTGGAAGTGTGACTCTGCCCACCCAGAGCTTCAGGTTGGGGAAGGTGGTGGAAGGGGGAGTAAAAAAACAATCTTAAACTGTGTGATATGCTAAACAGTGATAAGAACTTCCCCCACGTCCTCTCACCATCGTTTCCTTAGCCCAGACACTTCACGGATCTTCGTGGCCCTTGGATATGGTTTCTTCCTGGAGTTGACACTGGCAGAAGCTCTCAAGTTCATTGATCGAAAGAGCAGTCTCCTCACAGAGTAAGTCCATTGCATGAGGATACTGTCTAAAAGATCATCATTTGTAACGCCCTTCTTCCTCCTTTGCCCATGGCTGCAGGTATGGGGAGAGGACAGTGGGGATGCAAAACTTAGTACAGAATAAATACTCGATAAATGGTCTCTATATTATTCACTCACACAAACATGTATTGGGCATCTGCTTCATGCCAGGCTCTGTGCTTGGTGATGGGGAGGTAGCAGTGAACAAGACAGAAGGATTCCTTGAAGGCCTGCATTCCAGAAGGACTATGACTGTTACACATCGGCACTATAGTGACCAGACCCTGGAGGTCTCAGCCTGTGAATCAGTAAAACAAGTTACCTCTGACTTCACGTCCTGCTGATTTTCCTGCTCACTCACTGTGCTCCCATCACACTAACCTGCACAGGCTTCTTGAAATGCCCTCAGAATGATCCCACCTCAGGATGACTGCAGTGACTGTTCTCTTTGCCTACAGTACTCTTTCCCCTGATGCCTGCATGGTATCCTGTTTTCTCTTTATTCACTTTAAGTCTTGCTTAAATGTCATTTCCTCAATGGGGCTTTCTATAACCTAACTAGAAAACTGCAACCCCTGGCACTCCTGATTCCCGTCCCTTGTTCTTTTTTTCTTTTTTTTTTTTTCCCTAGCACTTATGACCTCCTGAGGTTTACTATGTGATTTACTTTCTATAATGTTCATTGCCTGCTCCCATTAGGATATTAGCTTTGCAAGGGTAAGATTTTCTCTACACCTCAAGTCACTAGACTAGTACATAGCATACAGTCAACACTGTTCAGTGAATTTCAAAGTGTATGCTGGAAATAGATTTAAGGGGGAATTAAAGTATTGGGAGATCTCTGTTGGTGGTGGTGGAGATCGTGTGGGGATCAAGGATGAGCTCCAATGGAGTTGAAGGTTCTGTGCAGGGAAGGGGAATTGCGAGTGTGCAGAGAGGTCTGAAATACGCCTAGGGAAGGCCTTCCAGAGGAAGTGACATTTGAGTTCCTTGGTTGAGTGAATAAGTCATAGGGCTGTTTGGGGAAGAGCGTTCCTGGCGAGAAGACCAGTGTGGCTGCCATGTGAGAGGAACTGCCGAGAATGGTGAGCATTCACTCACTCAGATGGAGTGAGTGAGGGGACACTGAGCAAATACACTTAGATTAACAACATCTCACGAGTGTGAATACCACTAATCTAAAATTCCTTCTAGATTATATTTGCCTTTATGCCTACATTCATTTCTTCCAGAATTGCCTCCCTTAGGTTTCAGTAATTCTTCTCTTCTCAGACCTTTTTGAGGTTTCAGTATTCAGAGATCCAGAAGGACTGACTGCACGTGACTGTTACACATCGGCACTATAGTGACCAGACCCTGGAGGTCTCAGCCTGTGAATCAGTAAAACAAGTTACCTCTGACTTCACGTCCTGCTGATTTTCCTGCTCACTCACTGTGCTCCCATCACACTAACCTGCACAGGCTTCTTGAAATGCCCTCAGAATGATCCCACCTCAGGATGACTGCAGTGACTGTTCTCTTTGCCTACAGTACTCTTTCCCCTGATGCCTGCATGGTATCCTGTTTTCTCTTTATTCACTTTAAGTCTTGCTTAAATGTCATTTCCTCAATGGGGCTTTCTATAACCTAACTAGAAAACTGCAACCCCTGGCACTCCTGATTCCCGTCCCTTGTTCTTTTTTTCTTTTTTTTTTTTTCCCTAGCACTTATGACCTCCTGAGGTTTACTATGTGATTTACTTTCTATAATGTTCATTGCCTGCTCCCATTAGGATATTAGCTTTGCAAGGGTAAGATTTTCTCTACACCTCAAGTCACTAGACTAGTACATAGCATACAGTCAACACTGTTCAGTGAATTTCAAAGTGTATGCTGGAAATAGATTTAAGGGGGAATTAAAGTATTGGGAGATCTCTGTTGGTGGTGGTGGAGATCGTGTGGGGATCAAGGATGAGCTCCAATGGAGTTGAAGGTTCTGTGCAGGGAAGGGGAATTGCGAGTGTGCAGAGAGGTCTGAAATACGCCTAGGGAAGGCCTTCCAGAGGAAGTGACATTTGAGTTCCTTGGTTGAGTGAATAAGTCATAGGGCTGTTTGGGGAAGAGCGTTCCTGGCGAGAAGACCAGTGTGGCTGCCATGTGAGAGGAACTGCCGAGAATGGTGAGCATTCACTCACTCAGATGGAGTGAGTGAGGGGACACTGAGCAAATACACTTAGATTAACAACATCTCACGAGTGTGAATACCACTAATCTAAAATTCCTTCTAGATTATATTTGCCTTTATGCCTACATTCATTTCTTCCAGAATTGCCTCCCTTAGGTTTCAGTAATTCTTCTCTTCTCAGACCTTTTTGAGGTTTCAGTATTCGTAGATCCAAATGAGCCTCAGACCGTGGAGTTCTCTAAATCTCCCTAAATCTAGACCAGTTGGTGAGTAGTTTGTTTGAGGGGCCTGCTTTAATAGGCTAATGTAATTCTGAACCAGTAGCCATTTAGAACAAGCCCTTTTTTTTTTTAATGACAAACCCCTCCTTGTTTTGTCACAGGATCCATGAGGCTTTCTAATAGATTTTAATTTTTTGAGATTTGATGTCTTTCCCCAGAATGAGGTATTTGTCATGCGTGCCCCCACTTGGTCTCTTTGATTTACTGATCTGGTCTATTAGTGTGATGAGAAATGTGAATTTCTTATTACTCTATTATAATTATTAGGACTCCCTGGTAATTGGATCTTTCTAGAAGATAAAGATTGAGTATGTGTACCTCATTCTCTTTTTTAAAATAGTTGATTATTTGAGACACACTTTAAAAAACTTTGTTTCAGATTGTAACCAAAAATGTAACCCAGTGTATCAGTACTTCCTGTTTTTAGTCTCTTTCTCTGTCTGGGGAGTAGGAGGATCAGGTCTCTGTGTATATTCTTTCTGATTACAAAGAAAGGAGTATACACCCACACCCATAAGTAGACATGATTACAGAAGAAACATAATAAACATTTGACTCCTAACAACTGTCTTACATATTAAATCACTTCCCTGGTAGCTCAGCTGGTAAAGAATCTGCCTGCAGTGCAGGAGATCCCGGTTCAATTGCTGGGTCAGGAAGATCCCCTGGAGAAGGGATAGGCTACCCACTTCAGTATTCTTGGATTTCCCTTGTGGCTCAGACGGTAACAACTCCACCTGCAATGCTGGAGACCTGGGTTCGATTCCTAGGTTGGGAAGATTCCTTCGAGAAGGGATAGGTTACCCACTCCAGTATTCTTGCCTGGAGAATTCCACGGCTCATCCATGGGGTTGCAGAGTTGAATACAACTAAGCAACTTGATTTTGACATATTAAACCAGTAGCAATAAAGTAAACATACCCCTTTTGTGTTACAACTAGCATTTGGTGAACTTTATACTTTTCTCTTTTAAGTGCTGAAACCTTTCATAGACTAAGCTCGTACACTGAGTGTGTACTATGTGCCATGTACTTTTTGGTTCCTGAGGATACAGCGGGAAACAAAGCAGACCAAATCTCTGCCCTTACACAGCTGACATCCAAGTAAAGGATGTAGTATTTCATAGGCTGACAGTGGTGCAGAGAACAGCAAGGATTGGAGACTAGAAACATTGCCTGGAATGGAGCAGTTGCAATTATAAATAGAATGCTCGATTGAATGTGGAGGTGAGAAAACAGAGTCCAGGTTTTTGGCTGAGCAACCTCAACAAAAGGATGGAATTACCATTTTATAAGATGGAAAAGACAAGGAAAGAGACGATTTGGAGAGGAGAATCAGAAGTTCCGTCTAGGACCTCTTCAGTGTGAGGTCACCATTAAACACTGAAGTAGATTTTCTGAGGATGTTTTTACAACTTCCAAGGCTGGAGCTCGGGAGAGAGGGCTAGACTGAAAATAAACTTTGGGAGATAGTGATATATAAATAGGTTCATACTATTTTTTTTCCCCAATTTAACATCCTGTGTTGTTGCCTTCAACTTTTTCTTTAACAGGATTTCATTTCCCTGAAACTGATTCCTACACTGGCAGATAGCTCAGCACAATAAAATCCACATTCCTATCATAATACCAAGATTGCATGATCTATCTCCTACCTACCTCCTGGATCCTATCCTGTGCCACTTTCCTTCCACCATTCACTTAATTTTTAACACTCTTGGCCTCCTGACTACTCCTCAAAAAGCTCTTTCCTGCCTTTTGGAATTTTTTTGTGGAAAAAAACTGTCCTACTATTTACCTCATTCATTCTTCAGAAAGACCTTCCTTGATCCTTTGGGTCAATTAGGATTCTTTGGGTGAGACTGGGACTAGCTGGCATAGATAGAAGAAATTGACTGGTTCATGTAACTCAATAGCCCAGAGCTGAAGTGGTTTCAGGCAACTCAAGCTTCCCAGTTGCCTAGGCTTTTGTGTCTTCCTTGAGTTCGCTCTCACACCCAATATCTTCCTTTCTTTGGTAAATTCTGTTGACTCTACCTTCAAAATGTATCCCAAATCCAGTCATTCCTCATCACCTCAACTGAAGCCACTGTGGTCTGATTCTGCCTCTCTCACCTGGACCATTTCAGTAGCCTCATCCCCAGACTTCTTTTCCACACTAGCTGTCCTATCCCAGTCAGTGCTCCACACAGCAGCCAGGTGGATCCTCTTAAACCCCTCGTCGTTTCCCAGCCCTTCTCTGATCACAATCCTCCTCTGGCTCCCATCTCACTTAGGGTAAAAGCCAGAGTCCTGACCACAGCCTGCCAAGTTTTACGATGCATCTCCCCTATTCATCTCTGTGACCTCACCTCCTACACCCGCCCTCGCCCCTTATCCTTCTCCAGTCCTGCTGGCCTCTCTGCAGTGCCTCAGATGTGTCAGGTACACGCCTACCTGAGCGCCTCTGCATTTGCTGCCCCTGTGTCTGGAACACTCATCCTCCATGTAGCCACACCATTTCTTTCTCCATTTTAAGCCTTTACTCAAATGCTTCTTGATGAAGCCATCCCTAAGCACACTAATTAGAATTCCAGTCCCTGTTCCGCACTTCTTATCCTCTCTTAACATGTACTTTTTTCATTGTACTTACAACCATCTGACATGCTGCATATTTTATTCCTGTCATTTGTACCCCCTAATGAGAATTTGAGTTCCACAAAGGCCGAGATTTTTGCTTGTGTTTTCCGCCCTCTCCCCAGTACCTAAAATGACCTGGTATAGCGTGGGCATTCAATAAATGCCTCTGAATCAGTGCAGTCTAGATGACAGCCAGGCCTCCTGACTACTCCTCAAAAAGCTCTTTCCTGCCTTTTGGAATTTTTTTGTGGAAAAAAACTGTCCTACTATTTACCTCATTCATTCTTCAGAAAGACCTTCCTTGATCCTTTGGGTCAATTAGGATTCTTTGGGTGAGACTGGGACTAGCTGGCATAGATAGAAGAAATTGACTGGTTCATGTAACTCAATAGCCCAGAGCTGAAGTGGTTTCAGGCAACTCAAGCTTCCCAGTTGCCTAGGCTTTTGTGTCTTCCTTGAGTTCGCTCTCACACCCAATATCTTCCTTTCTTTGGTAAATTCTGTTGACTCTACCTTCAAAATGTATCCCAAATCCAGTCATTCCTCATCACCTCAACTGAAGCCACTGTGGTCTGATTCTGCCTCTCTCACCTGGACCATTTCAGTAGCCTCATCCCCAGACTTCTTTTCCACACTAGCTGTCCTATCCCAGTCAGTGCTCCACACAGCAGCCAGGTGGATCCTCTTAAACCCCTCGTCGTTTCCCAGCCCTTCTCTGATCACAATCCTCCTCTGGCTCCCATCTCACTTAGGGTAAAAGCCAGAGTCCTGACCACAGCCTGCCAAGTTTTACGATGCATCTCCCCTATTCATCTCTGTGACCTCACCTCCTACACCCGCCCTCGCCCCTTATCCTTCTCCAGTCCTGCTGGCCTCTCTGCAGTGCCTCAGATGTGTCAGGTACACGCCTACCTGAGCGCCTCTGCATTTGCTGCCCCTGTGTCTGGAACACTCATCCTCCATGTAGCCACACCATTTCTTTCTCCATTTTAAGCCTTTACTCAAATGCTTCTTGATGAAGCCATCCCTAAGCACACTAATTAGAATTCCAGTCCCTGTTCCGCACTTCTTATCCTCTCTTAACATGTACTTTTTTCATTGTACTTACAACCATCTGACATGCTGCATATTTTATTCCTGTCATTTGTACCCCCTAATGAGAATTTGAGTTCCACAAAGGCCGAGATTTTTGCTTGTGTTTTCCGCCCTCTCCCCAGTACCTAAAATGACCTGGTATAGCGTGGGCATTCAATAAATGCCTCTGAATCAGTGCAGTCTAGATGACAGCCAGGCATCTCTGCATAGGAGCTGGTCAGGTGCCCTGTGGAAGTCATCCAGGATGTAGGTAGTTCTTGAAGTGATTAGGCAGCAGCATCCTCATGATCATAAGGGGGCCCACTTCACCCTTTCTTGTTTCTTTTCTCCAGGCTCAGTGACAACCTCACCAAGGACTCCATGAATATCAAGGCCCATATCCACATGTTGCTAGAGGTGAGGGCAGCTCACTCCATTCCCAGACTCTTAGCCAGAGATGGGAAGCCCATCTTTCTCTCTAAACTGGAGTCAGACTGGAGCCAGGCTGGCTCTGAGAGAAGCAAGCTTGGGGTGGGGCCTGGCCCCAGTCTCTGTTCAGTCTCTTCTGTTCTCTTTCAGGGGCTCAGAGAACTACAAGGCCTGCAGAGTTTCCCAGAGACCCAGCACTGACTTCTTCCTACCTCCTCTGACATTAAAGAGCCTGATTGTCTGAGTCAAACGGCCCTTCTTTCCCCCCTTCACCCCTGCTGTTTGCTAAAGTACCGTTACTAAAACACAGAGTCACTAGGAGGCCCAGAGATCCGGTCTGTGTAGAACCGTTAATACATCACCGAAGTCCCGCCACCAGCCTGTTCCCTGGCAGGATTTCCATTTGACTTTATGCTGTGGCCGCCCTACCGTTGCCTTGGCAACCTGGGGCCCCACCGGACACTTCCATTTCTTCTCCAGTACACTTCTCTGAATTACCATAGAGAAGGGGCCGATTCAGGGTGGAGGTTTGTTCCCCAAGGCGGCCTTTCACTCTTGGCCCAAAGGTTTACCCTTCTCCCACACTCCAATCATTCCTCAGGTACCTTAAATTACACCCACACCCGTCTAGGTCGAACCTTGGCCTTGCCCCAGCTGCTAAGTAGTTCCAGCTTCCAGCAATGGGCGTAGGGCCGGATCCCGCCGGGCCGGATCCCGCCCTCCCTGGTCTGGCTTCTATTCTACGTTGAATCCAACTTCCGCCAATCGATATAGAGCGAAGTTCCGCCCATTTATAACTGGTTGCAGCTCGACCGCGCCCCTGTAGGTATTTTGTTTCCACCACTCAACACACTCTTTGGTCTGTCTGGCAGCTGCTCCGTCCTAAATTCGTGTTTTCTAGCCAATCACTACAGAGTTAGTCTGCCCGCCTACGTGGAACCCTGGCCAGACCTCCTCCCTGCGGGCTGCTACGCCCGTGTACTTCTATACAAGTCCTGCTTCCGCCGAGCTGCGTGGAGTTCTGTACCGCCCCGTTGGGGTTTTGGCAGCTGTCTAGGAGTCGCTCGTCCACCAATCAGTAGAAAGCAGGACTTAACCACCCATATCCTCGGAGGCTGGCTGTTTTCCATCAATCCCATCTAGGCGAATCAGTGCGAGGCAGGCGCCCCCAGAACCGTGTCAATCGCCCACGGCCAATCTGTCTGTCTTGAACCAATCAGCGTGGAGGGCCGAGCACTCCCCTTAGGAGCCCAGGCAGGCATCTGAGTTCCATCAGCTTCCCTCGGGCCAATCACAGCGTAGCTCTGTGGAGCAGTGCCCGCCTCCCCAACCCTGGAGTCCGCGCGGTCGATCCACGGCACTTTGGCCAGTCAGCGCGCGGAGGAACTCTCGGCTCCTCCTTCACGGGCCCACGTGAGCGGTGGAGAAACGCAGGGGCGGCTTCTAGGTGCCGCTGCCGCCACCACCGCCACCACCGCCACCTCGGAGCCCGGGCCTGGGGGGCGGTGGGGCAGCGCATGGAGCCCCCGCCCCCCGGAGCTGCCAACACCGCCGCGTTGCGCACAGGTGAGCCCGGGGCCTGGAGGGTGGAGGGCCCGGTCCATGACCCCAGGTATCCTTCCCGCCCCCGCGGGCGGGGCGGTGTGGGGGGGGGGACGTCGCTTGGCCCGTGGCCTGAGGGTGTTCGGCTCCCCACCGCCGCCACCACGGCTGATGGACTTGCCTGTGGTGTTGTCCCCTCCCTTCACCCCTTGTAGTGGATCTGACCATGGCCTAACCCCCCCTTCCTGTTTTATAATGGATCAGTCTGCGTGCTTGTGTTTCTCCCCACCCCACCTTACGGTAGACTGGTCTGTGGTCTTGCCCCCAACCCTCGCCATAGGGAACCAGTCTCCAGCTGTGTCCAACTCCTTGACCGTAAGTGCATCTGAGTGTTTGTATTTCTCCTGCCCTCAACTTTCAGCCCCCCAACCCCTGTCTGTAGCCTTGTTTTTCCACCCTTACTGTTCCTGTAGTGAGTCCATCCGTAGCGTTGTACCCCCCAAATAGTGAGTTCATCTGTGAACTTGTATTCCTGTCTCCAATTCTCCAATGCACCCGTCCATGGCTTTATCACACACGCACACACACACACACAGCACTTCACAACGGATCAGTCTCCATGCTTGTTTTTTATGTTCCCCTGCTTATCCGTCCATTGCCCTATTCTCCTTTTTTTGTAGATGTGTCACTCGGGTCCTTGGGCTTCTCTTTTCGCTAAGAGTGGATCAGATTAGTGCTTTATATTGCCCCATTTTTAGTAGCTCAGTCCATGGCCTTGTCCCCCTCTCCCTTTAATCAGTCTGTGGGATGGCTTTTCTCCCCCTCCACTGTTTTGCAGGAGGCAGGTTGCTTTCTGCTCTCCTTGCCCCTAGTAAATAAGGTGAGCCTTTACACACACACACACCCCTTAGCTGTGGATCTGTTCATCGGCCTTCCTGCCACCCATGTGCTTGTCTTCATACCCGTCCCATACACCCTTCTGTGAGTCCAGTGCTTTGTAATCCCTCCAGGAGGGTCAGCTTGCTTTTTATTTCGCCCTCCTTCCTTGTGGTGGATCCATCCGTGGCCTTCCCTGCCACTTTCCCTCCTTCTTAATAGTGGATCCACCCACTATTCTGCTTGTTGAACCCAGGTCTTTCTGATCTTAGAACATACTTTCTCATACACATTTTTAAGCAGTAAGACATCTTATTGCACTCCAGTAAATGAATACCTTAGTGATAGCGATAATGCCACTAGGAGCTAATTTACTGAGTACCTACTGTGTACCAGGCCAAATGCGTTATGTTAAGGTGCTCATTTAATCCACCCTTTGAGACAGGTTCTGAGGGAAGTTTAGCGTAGGGAGGTTAAATACCTTACTCAAAGGGGAACCAGTAGGTACCAGGTTAAGTTGCTCCTCAGAACCTAGGATAATTTTTGAGGCTTTCATCTCACTTCATGAAAGCCCCCGTACCTTCAAAACCCAGTTAGCTCCCATCTCCACGCTTTGGTTTTGGCTGTTGCCTCTGTCTACAGTGCTGTCTCCATTCCACACCTTGTCTTAGCCTCCATGTACACCCGATCCCAGCGGCTATGTGACCTTGGTGGTTTAGCCACTTTCTCTGCACCTGTTTCCTTGTTGGTCAAGTGGGAGAATCAGAACTGTCTCCAATCCGCCCGTCCATGGGCACACACACACAGCACTTCACAACGGATCAGTCTCCATGCTTGTTTTTTATGTTCCCCTGCTTATCCGTCCATTGCCCTATTCTCCTTTTTTTGTAGATGTGTCAGTGGGGTCCTTGGGCTTCTTTTTCGCTAAGAGTGGATCAGATTAGTGCTTTATATTGCCCCATTTTTAGTAGCTCAGTCCATGGCCTTGTCCCCCTCTCCCTTTAATCAGTCTGTGGGATGGCTTTTCTCCCCCTCCACTGTTTTGCAGGAGGCAGGTTGCTTTCTGCTCTCCTTGCCCCTAGTAAATAAGGTGAGCCTTTACACACACACACACCCCTTAGCTGTGGATCTGTTCATCGGCCTTCCTGCCACCCATGTGCTTGTCTTCATACCCGTCCCATACACCCTTCTGTGAGTCCAGTGCTTTGTAATCCCTCCAGGAGGGTCAGCTTGCTTTTTATTTCGCCCTCCTTCCTTGTGGTGGATCCATCCGTGGCCTTCCCTGCCACTTTCCCTCCTTCTTAATAGTGGATCCACCCACTATTCTGCTTGTTGAACCCAGGTCTTTCTGATCTTAGAACATACTTTCTCATACACATTTTTAAGCAGTAAGACATCTTATTGCACTCCAGTAAATGAATACCTTAGTGATAGCGATAATGCCACTAGGAGCTAATTTACTGAGTACCTACTGTGTACCAGGCCAAATGCGTTATGTTAAGGTGCTCATTTAATCCACCCTTTGAGACAGGTTCTGAGGGAAGTTTAGCGTAGGGAGGTTAAATACCTTACTCAAAGGGGAACCAGTAGGTACCAGGTTAAGTTGCTCCTCAGAACCTAGGATAATTTTTGAGGCTTTCATCTCACTTCATGAAAGCCCCCGTACCTTCAAAACCCAGTTAGCTCCCATCTCCACGCTTTGGTTTTGGCTGTTGCCTCTGTCTACAGTGCTGTCTCCATTCCACACCTTGTCTTAGCCTCCATGTACACCCGATCCCAGCGGCTATGTGACCTTGGTGGTTTAGCCACTTTCTCTCTGCACCTGTTTCCTTGTTGGTCAAGTGGGAGAATCAGAACTAGAATCATGCTCAGTCACTCAGTCGTGTCTGACTCTTTTGCGACCCCATAGACTTGAGCCTGCCAGACTCCGCTGTCAATGGAATTTTCCAGGCAAGAACACTGGAGTGGGTTGCCCTGTGAGTTAATAAAAGAAGTAACTTCTCTGATCTTACCTCCTACCCACCCCCGACTCATTTCCAGCCACGCTGATGTCCTCACCCATTCTGAGAAGCACCAAGGATGATCCAGCCTTGGGGTCTTTGCCTTGGCTATTTTTTTCTGCCTGGAACATTCTATCCCCATCTCGGCCTGATTCTTTTCAGGACTCTGTTCAAATGTCAGCCCGTCCCTGACCATCTGAACGTGCACCCATCGTAGGACTCAGGCCCCTTCTCTTTTATTTGTGTCTTTGCCCTTTATCACTGGCAGGCACACTGCTTACCAGTTTATTATATTTATTGTCTTTCCTCATTAGAATGGGAGTCCCATGAGGGACTCTTTCTGTCTGCTTACTCACTGCTAGGTTTCTAGCACCTCAGATTCTTGTTCTGTACTTGATAAGAATTTATTGCACACATGAATGGGGAAAAATAATGATTTCAGACAAATCAGGGTGAGGGGGCACACGAAGATGAAGAGGGCATAAGAGAATTAGTTAAGAGGCTAGTTAATTGGGACTGTTCATTCAACAAACACTTACTGAGCTCCAGGAATTCTTCTAGGTGCTGGGGATATGAAAGGGAACAAAACAGGCAGAAATTCCTGCCTTTGTGGAGCAGACATTGGCTAAGAGTGCAGACTATATAAGTAAGTCTAATTATGTTAGACAAGTGCTAAAAAGGAAAAATGAAGGAGGGAAGGTAGGAATTGAGTATCAGAGTGGTTGAGATCTTAGGCAAAGGGCAGGCCTCATTTAGCAGGTGACTCTTGAATTAAGGCCTGAGGCAGTTCAGGATGGAGCCCATGATGTCTAAGGAAAGAGTGTACCAGGCAGAAAGAACAACCATTGCAAAGGCCCTGGGAGAAATTGTGCCTGGCCTGTTCAAGAGCCATGAAGGAGGCCAGTGTGGCTGGAGCAAAAGTCCTTTACATACACTGACATTTAATCCTCACAAAAGCCGTTCCAGGTAGGTGTATCTTGAAGATACTTTACTTTGAGAGTGGCATATGCCCGTTTTACAGGGGTAGAAACAGATCCAGAGAGACTGAGTGACTTGAACTAGAACAGGACAAAGAAGTATGAGGCTGAAGACTGACAGAGAAGAACAGAGCCCCTGGGGCACGCAGGTTATGTGACACATTGGATCACACAGAGAGAGAATTAGTTCTGCCTGGGAGATCCCAAAACTTTATGGTCTGTGTTATAAAGGGTTCATCATGTGCGGGGAAGTGGGGAGGACACTCCTGGTGGGGAGAAAAGAAGATTCAGATCCTTGGAGATGGGAACTGGATGAACTCAGGGTGCCCACGATGTAGCACGCCATGCTTCAACTCACCTCAGAGCTTTGTACTTGTTCCGTGTTCTTGAAACACCCAAGTCACAGAGGTCAGCATGGCTTGCTGCCTCCCCTCCTTTAGGTCTCTACTCAAATGTCACTTCCTTAGAGAAGCCCTCCCTGCTCACCCTGTGTAATATAGCATCCCTGTTCCCTTGTAGAATTTTACCCTTCTGTTTTGCTCAATGGAGAGGTGTTGGAGCAGTGTGGCTAGAGCCAAAGCCAAAGCCAAGAGCCAAACTGCCTAGGTTTCGACCCTGGCTCTGCTGATCTCCAGCTGTGTGACCTTCGGCAAGTTACTTTACTTCTCTGTGCCTCTCTTTTCTTATCTGGAAAACAGGAGGGTAATAATAAGGCTCACCCATAGTGTGGGTTTGAGGATTGAATGAGTTAAATGACTAAAATGGTAAGGGCTATGTGGCTAGTTCCTGCTGTTTAAATTAGTAGTATTCCTGGCATATGTATGGACGTCTCACAGGCCTCTGAGACTGACCAGCTCCAAAAGTGACCCCATGTTCTCCCTTCAAAACCTGTTCTCCCTTCAAAACCTGCTCTCCCATAGGGCTCATATCTCAGGTGATCAGGCCCATGATGCCAGGCAGAAAGAACAACCATTGCAAAGGCCCTGGGAGAAATTGTGCCTGGCCTGTTCAAGAGCCATGAAGGAGGCCAGTGTGGCTGGAGCAAAAGTCCTTTACATACACTGACATTTAATCCTCACAAAAGCCGTTCCAGGTAGGTGTATCTTGAAGATACTTTACTTTGAGAGTGGCATATGCCCGTTTTACAGGGGTAGAAACAGATCCAGAGAGACTGAGTGACTTGAACTAGAACAGGACAAAGAAGTATGAGGCTGAAGACTGACAGAGAAGAACAGAGCCCCTGGGGCACGCAGGTTATGTGACACATTGGATCACACAGAGAGAGAATTAGTTCTGCCTGGGAGATCCCAAAACTTTATGGTCTGTGTTATAAAGGGTTCATCATGTGCGGGGAAGTGGGGAGGACACTCCTGGTGGGGAGAAAAGAAGATTCAGATCCTTGGAGATGGGAACTGGATGAACTCAGGGTGCCCACGATGTAGCACGCCATGCTTCAACTCACCTCAGAGCTTTGTACTTGTTCCGTGTTCTTGAAACACCCAAGTCACAGAGGTCAGCATGGCTTGCTGCCTCCCCTCCTTTAGGTCTCTACTCAAATGTCACTTCCTTAGAGAAGCCCTCCCTGCTCACCCTGTGTAATATAGCATCCCTGTTCCCTTGTAGAATTTTACCCTTCTGTTTTGCTCAATGGAGAGGTGTTGGAGCAGTGTGGCTAGAGCCAAAGCCAAAGCCAAGAGCCAAACTGCCTAGGTTTCGACCCTGGCTCTGCTGATCTCCAGCTGTGTGACCTTCGGCAAGTTACTTTACTTCTCTGTGCCTCTCTTTTCTTATCTGGAAAACAGGAGGGTAATAATAAGGCTCACCCATAGTGTGGGTTTGAGGATTGAATGAGTTAAATGACTAAAATGGTAAGGGCTATGTGGCTAGTTCCTGCTGTTTAAATTAGTAGTATTCCTGGCATATGTATGGACGTCTCACAGGCCTCTGAGACTGACCAGCTCCAAAAGTGACCCCATGTTCTCCCTTCAAAACCTGTTCTCCCTTCAAAACCTGCTCTCCCATAGGGCTCATATCTCAGGTGATCAGGCCACAGACCTAGAATCGCCTCTCACCACCCCCTTGCCCCCATCCTGTCTGTCAACAAAATTCCATTCGTTCTGTCTTCAGGTTTTATCCAGAACTCAGCCGCTTCTCACCAGTTCCACCGCTGCCACCAGTGTCTCTTACGTGCACCTTTGCAGTAGCCTCTTTAGCCCCTGTAGCTGGTTCTCCTCACAACAGCTAGGAGGGATCCTGCTAAAATCCAAGTCACAGCCTGTCACCCCTCTGGTCACAGTCCTGTCTCCACTCCTGTCTCCTTCAGTCAAAGTCAAACCCTTCCAGGGCTAAAAGAGCATCACTCGGTCTGGCCTCCGTTGCCCCTCTGTTCTCATCTCCTGCTGTTGATACTTTCCCCTCACTGCTTTCTCTCTGACCACGCTGAACTCCTTTCCCTTCCTCTAACCTGCCAGACCCCCCAGCCTCAGGGCCTCTGACTCTGGCTGTTTCCTCTGCCTGGATGGCTGCTCCCCAGGTCGTCACAAACCTGACGCCTTCATCTCTCTTAGGTCTTTGCTCAAATATCACCTCCATAGTGACTATCCTTTCGAAAAAACAACTTCTCCCCTGCTTCATTTTTTTTTCAGAGCTCTTATCACCATCTGAAGAATTCTTGTTTATCTTGTTTCTTGTCTGTCTTCCCCACTAAAATGTGAGTTATGCCAGAGCAGGGATTTTTGTCTGATGTATTTACTGCTGTAGCCCCAGTACGTGGCCTGCAGCAGGGCCTCCATAAATGCTTGTTAAATGGATGAAATAAAGAGAAGTAAGTGCATCTGAGTGAGGCATATAACTAGAACCCCTAATAAAGGGGTCATGTGGGAGATGTGATAATAAAACATAAAACCCTGTGCGCTGCTGAAGCTTGAAGCCCACTGTCAGGTTTCACCTTAAGTGATAGATTCTGTGGCCGCTGAAAGAAGAACTGGTAAAATTGCCTGTTGCCACCAGGAGTCACAGTGGACTCCGTGCCTCTGAAATAAACAGGCCTACCAGATAAACCCAGCAAGGACTCTGATGATGGGACTGTAATCTGGACCCCTTGTGGCCTTGTGACTTACGTAATTGCCTAAAATTGTGTCTGCTGAATGAACTTCAAAACAGCTCAGACATAAGAGGATCAGCCTGTATTTCATTACAGATTAAAGATTCAACCTATAAATAATAGAGGGAGAGTCTTTCTTAACCCGGCAGTCCCAGCTGGGTGTGAACAGTTGATTGATGAAAACTCATTCTGTAAGGAATAGGAAGCTTATGCTTCCAATTCACACTCAGCCATAGGACCAGTTATGGGGCGGGGGCAAGAGGGCCAGGGAAGGTCCTGCTATCTGCATGACATGCCGAGGGAGTGGTCAGTGTAAGGGGCACTTCAGTCTAATGGTTGAAAAGCTTAGACAACTGAAACTTGGCTGCCTGGGTCCAAATATCGACTCTGCCACTTAGAGCTATGTGGCATACATGTCATTTAGACATTTTGTGCTTCAACTCCCTCCCCTATAAATTAGAGATAATAAGAGTACCTATTTCCCAACGTTGTGATGAGAGAAAAATGAGTCAACAGCTATAAAAATAGCAGTCCAGGTCTACATGCCCTTATCTAAACCCCTTGGGGCCAGGTATGTTTCACAATTTTGAATTTTTCAGATTTTAGAAAAGTAACAAGGTACACATACAAGATGTTACATAACACTCTTAGCGGGCTCTGTAATCAGCCACATTCAGATTCTGCAGCAAGATGTAACAACAGTCATACCAAGTGAGGATCCATAAAGACCATAAAAGGCCTGACTTTGTTTCCAATCAGGTTTTGGAAGTAGCAGATAAAGGATTATGAACAAATTAGAAACTGATATTTTGAAAGAGTTTATCATACCCCAGGTATAGTATATTTAATCTGTACAATAGCCCTATGAGCTAGGTGGTATTATTTTTTTTTATGCATACGAAACCCACTGTCAGGTTTCACCTTAAGTGATAGATTCTGTGGCCGCTGAAAGAAGAACTGGTAAAATTGCCTGTTGCCACCAGGAGTCACAGTGGACTCCGTGCCTCTGAAATAAACAGGCCTACCAGATAAACCCAGCAAGGACTCTGATGATGGGACTGTAATCTGGACCCCTTGTGGCCTTGTGACTTACGTAATTGCCTAAAATTGTGTCTGCTGAATGAACTTCAAAACAGCTCAGACATAAGAGGATCAGCCTGTATTTCATTACAGATTAAAGATTCAACCTATAAATAATAGAGGGAGAGTCTTTCTTAACCCGGCAGTCCCAGCTGGGTGTGAACAGTTGATTGATGAAAACTCATTCTGTAAGGAATAGGAAGCTTATGCTTCCAATTCACACTCAGCCATAGGACCAGTTATGGGGCGGGGGCAAGAGGGCCAGGGAAGGTCCTGCTATCTGCATGACATGCCGAGGGAGTGGTCAGTGTAAGGGGCACTTCAGTCTAATGGTTGAAAAGCTTAGACAACTGAAACTTGGCTGCCTGGGTCCAAATATCGACTCTGCCACTTAGAGCTATGTGGCATACATGTCATTTAGACATTTTGTGCTTCAACTCCCTCCCCTATAAATTAGAGATAATAAGAGTACCTATTTCCCAACGTTGTGATGAGAGAAAAATGAGTCAACAGCTATAAAAATAGCAGTCCAGGTCTACATGCCCTTATCTAAACCCCTTGGGGCCAGGTATGTTTCACAATTTTGAATTTTTCAGATTTTAGAAAAGTAACAAGGTACACATACAAGATGTTACATAACACTCTTAGCGGGCTCTGTAATCAGCCACATTCAGATTCTGCAGCAAGATGTAACAACAGTCATACCAAGTGAGGATCCATAAAGACCATAAAAGGCCTGACTTTGTTTCCAATCAGGTTTTGGAAGTAGCAGATAAAGGATTATGAACAAATTAGAAACTGATATTTTGAAAGAGTTTATCATACCCCAGGTATAGTATATTTAATCTGTACAATAGCCCTATGAGCTAGGTGGTATTATTTTTTAGTGGCCCTGTTTTACAGGTGGAAAAATTGAGGCACAAAGAGGTTAAACAACATGCCTAAGGTCACACAGCAGAATGAGGATTCCAGCCCTGGCAGTCTGGCTCTGGAGCCTGGGTGGTCATCCAGAAGGCCATATTGTCTCTCATTGGTGCAGTGTTTGGTACGTATGTAGCACTCAGTAAATGTTCACTATTGCAGAAGGAGAATCAGAAGGGTAGGGACGGGTCAGGGGAGCACAGGATAGACAGAAGAGAACAGACACTCAGGGCAGGAATTTTCCTAAAGGCACGGCTCCCTGGGGCTGGGACTTGAACGATGGAGAAGACTTACAGCCAGAGGAAGGGAACCCAGCAAGGAGTGAACAGCCTTTGCAAGGAGCTGGCAGAAGGAACCTCCTGGCAAACTTGATGTTTGATGTGTTAGACGGTGCAAACAAAAATGTTCAAGTGAGGGGCCGAATTCTGGTTTTCTATTCTGGTAAACTATTCTAAGCAGTTAAAAGTGCCAACTTTTAACAGCTTAGAAAAACACAAATTATTCTCTTAGAGTTCTAGAGGTCAGAAGGCCAGCACAGGTCTCACTAGACTAAAATCCAGGTGTTGGCAGGGCTACAGTCCTTTCTGGAAGCTTCACATGATCAGATTGAGCTCACCCAAATAATCTCTAGCTTAAGGGCGGTAACCTCAGATCCATCTGCAAAATTCCCTTTGCTATGTAACATATTCACAGGTTGCAGAAATTAGGATGTCGACATGTTTGCGTGGGTGGGAGGGGGGATTATTCCGCCTATCATGGTCTGCCCTCTGGCCCACAGAGGTTCACATTTGCCCCACAGGCAGAATACCTTCACAGTATCCTATCATTACAGAAAGTCTCATCCCATCCCTCCGTCATCCAAAGCCAGGCTGTGGGTGTTCCGGGAATGATGGTGACGATTAAGGACAGAGGTAGAGGCAAGGCGGAAAAAAAAAGGATCCTCCACCTGCTGACCTCTTACCCTTTCTACATCCACAACCTCTCAGCTCTGAGCTGTCTGCCCCTCCCTCCCCACCCTTCTGCTGCAATAGCCCTATGAGCTAGGTGGTATTATTTTTTAGTGGCCCTGTTTTACAGGTGGAAAAATTGAGGCACAAAGAGGTTAAACAACATGCCTAAGGTCACACAGCAGAATGAGGATTCCAGCCCTGGCAGTCTGGCTCTGGAGCCTGGGTGGTCATCCAGAAGGCCATATTGTCTCTCATTGGTGCAGTGTTTGGTACGTATGTAGCACTCAGTAAATGTTCACTATTGCAGAAGGAGAATCAGAAGGGTAGGGACGGGTCAGGGGAGCACAGGATAGACAGAAGAGAACAGACACTCAGGGCAGGAATTTTCCTAAAGGCACGGCTCCCTGGGGCTGGGACTTGAACGATGGAGAAGACTTACAGCCAGAGGAAGGGAACCCAGCAAGGAGTGAACAGCCTTTGCAAGGAGCTGGCAGAAGGAACCTCCTGGCAAACTTGATGTTTGATGTGTTAGACGGTGCAAACAAAAATGTTCAAGTGAGGGGCCGAATTCTGGTTTTCTATTCTGGTAAACTATTCTAAGCAGTTAAAAGTGCCAACTTTTAACAGCTTAGAAAAACACAAATTATTCTCTTAGAGTTCTAGAGGTCAGAAGGCCAGCACAGGTCTCACTAGACTAAAATCCAGGTGTTGGCAGGGCTACAGTCCTTTCTGGAAGCTTCACATGATCAGATTGAGCTCACCCAAATAATCTCTAGCTTAAGGGCGGTAACCTCAGATCCATCTGCAAAATTCCCTTTGCTATGTAACATATTCACAGGTTGCAGAAATTAGGATGTCGACATGTTTGCGTGGGTGGGAGGGGGGATTATTCCGCCTATCATGGTCTGCCCTCTGGCCCACAGAGGTTCACATTTGCCCCACAGGCAGAATACCTTCACAGTATCCTATCATTACAGAAAGTCTCATCCCATCCCTCCGTCATCCAAAGCCAGGCTGTGGGTGTTCCGGGAATGATGGTGACGATTAAGGACAGAGGTAGAGGCAAGGCGGAAAAAAAAAGGATCCTCCACCTGCTGACCTCTTACCCTTTCTACATCCACAACCTCTCAGCTCTGAGCTGTCTGCCCTCCAGGTACCCCTGGGATGGCGTGAGCGCTCCCCCACGCGATGGACCCTTCTGTGACGCTGTGGCAGTTTCTGCTGCAGCTGCTGAGAGAGCAAGGCAACGGCCACATCATCTCCTGGACCTCACGGGATGGCGGTGAGTTCAAGCTGGTGGATGCCGAGGAGGTGGCCCGGCTGTGGGGGCTGCGCAAGAATAAGACCAACATGAATTATGACAAGCTCAGCCGGGCCTTGCGGTACTACTATGACAAGGTAAGGTGTCTTGAGACCAGGGTGAGGAACCCACTCCCTCCAGCCCTACCGCCCCCCACCAAATATCGATATCAGTTATTTCATTTCCTTGTCTTAATGGATCTAGCTCTGACTTGGACAATGATACTAAAATTTACCGTGTCTTACCCCGTCCGCTGCTACCCTCAGACCATTGTGGGGGCCCCTAAGTGTTTATTTCAGTTATTTTATTTTCATTCTGGTTAAAACCTTCAAAGTAACATTACTACTGACCCCCTCCTCCCTCCATTCTTTGAGTTCCCCAGAGTCCTGCTGTGCCACCATGTCTTGGATAACATTTCACTTTATTGCTTTATTCCTTATTCCTCTGGCCAGAACTTTTGCAAACACGATTAGTAATGAGTCTTCCTCCTGGACCAGTCCTGGGCTCCCCCAGTTATTTCATAATCTGCTCTTATCCCAGAATAAAAATTCTAGAATAGCCTTATTCTTAGAGTCAAAGCCTCCTTGATAGCATTATACTCACCTTTCTCTATCTCATCCTCTAGGACCCTCAACATTTTTTACCACTTCTTACCACCTTTTACTCCATTAGCCAAGACCTCCGACACAACATGTCTAATGCCCGTTCCACATCCCATCCTCTGTATTCCGAGAGCAACACTGAAAATGAAAGTGTTAGTGGCTCAATCGTGTCCGACTTGTTGCAACTCCGTGGACTGCCAGGGTCCTCTGTCCATGGGGATTCTCCAGGCAAGAATACTGGAGTGGGTTGCCATGCCCTCCTCCAGGGGAGCTTCCCGACCCAGGGATCAAACCCAAGTCACCTGGATTGTAGGCAGACATTTTACCGTCTGAGTCACTGGCAACAGTAGTCCTCTCCAATAATTGTATCATCAGTTCTTTTCTTTTGTCATCTGATTACTATAGCTAAAATTATAAATTTTCCTTACCTTCTCCTCTCAGCTGACCAAACCAGTGCTAGATAGCCCCCTCACATTTATACCAGTTACTTCAGGGGAGCGGTGAGTTCAAGCTGGTGGATGCCGAGGAGGTGGCCGGCTGTGGGGCTGCAAGAATAAGACCAACATGAATTATGACAAGCTCAGCCGGGCCTTGCGGTACTACTATGACAAGGTAAGGTGCCTTGAGACCAGGGTGAGGAACCCACTCCCTCCAGCCCTACCGCCCCCCACCAAATATCGATATCAGTTATTTCATTTCCTTGTCTTAATGGATCTAGCTCTGACTTGGACAATGATACTAAAATTTACCGTGTCTTACCCCGTCCGCTGCTACCCTCAGACCATTGTGGGGGCCCCTAAGTGTTTATTTCAGTTATTTTATTTTCATTCTGGTTAAAACCTTCAAAGTAACATTACTACTGACCCCCTCCTCCCTCCATTCTTTGAGTTCCCCAGAGTCCTGCTGTGCCACCATGTCTTGGATAACATTTCACTTTATTGCTTTATTCCTTATTCCTCTGGCCAGAACTTTTGCAAACACGATTAGTAATGAGTCTTCCTCCTGGACCAGTCCTGGGCTCCCCCAGTTATTTCATAATCTGCTCTTATCCCAGAATAAAAATTCTAGAATAGCCTTATTCTTAGAGTCAAAGCCTCCTTGATAGCATTATACTCACCTTTCTCTATCTCATCCTCTAGGACCCTCAACATTTTTTACCACTTCTTACCACCTTTTACTCCATTAGCCAAGACCTCCGACACAACATGTCTAATGCCCGTTCCACATCCCATCCTCTGTATTCCGAGAGCAACACTGAAAATGAAAGTGTTAGTGGCTCAATCGTGTCCGACTTGTTGCAACTCCGTGGACTGCCAGGGTCCTCTGTCCATGGGGATTCTCCAGGCAAGAATACTGGAGTGGGTTGCCATGCCCTCCTCCAGGGGAGCTTCCCGACCCAGGGATCAAACCCAAGTCACCTGGATTGTAGGCAGACATTTTACCGTCTGAGTCACTGGCAACAGTAGTCCTCTCCAATAATTGTATCATCAGTTCTTTTCTTTTGTCATCTGATTACTATAGCTAAAATTATAAATTTTCCTTACCTTCTCCTCTCAGCTGACCAAACCAGTGCTAGATAGCCCCCTCACATTTATACCAGTTACTTCATTTTCTTATTTCTTTTCTTTTTTTTTTTTTTTGCCACCTCTGTTGATCTTTCATTTATTTATCTCCATCCATCCCTGTTCTTTGGCCTGTGTGGGCCTCCCATCACAGTGGCCTCTCTCGTCGCAGAGCACTGGCTCTGGCCGCATGCGCTCCAGAGCTCCGGCTCGGTGATTGAACACATCGGTCCAGCCGCTCCGTGGCACGCAGGATCCTCCCAGGCGAGGGATTGAACCAGCGCCCCTTGTGGTGCAAGGTGGTGTCCTCACCCACTGGACCACCAGGGAAGCCCCGTTTTCTTATTTCTTTACCTGAAACTTCCAAAACGTTTTTCTTCTTTTGGTTTTCTTTGGCAACATGATTGACACACATCACTGTGTAAGTTTCAGGTATACTGCAGAATGATTTGCTGTCCACACATCAAGAAATAATTATCAGGGCTTCCTTGGTGGTCCAGTGGATGAGGACACCGCCTTGCAGTGCAAGGAGTGCCAGTTCGTTCCCTGGCCTGGGAAGATCCCACGTGCCGCGGAGCGGCTGGACTGATGTGTCCAACTACCGAGTTGGAGCTCTGGAGCGCATGCGCCCAGAGCCAGTGCTCTGCAGTGAGAGAGGCCACTATGATGGGAGGCCCACACAGGCCAAAGAACGAAGATGAATGAAAATAGATAAATGAAAGACCAATAGAAGTGCCCCCCCCCCAAAAAAAAGTTTTATTAAAAAAAAAATAATTGTCACAACAAATGTGACCATCCACCAGCTCATATAGACCCAAACTAAAAGAAAAACAGTCTTTACTCTCTTAAGGTCCATATATAACATCCAGCAGTGTGAGTCATATTTATCGTGTTGTACATGACATCCCTAGAACTTGTTTGTGTTACAACTGGAAGTATGTGCCTTTTGACTGCCTTCATCCAAGTCCCCTTCCTCTCACCCTGCGCTGAACAATATTAATGAGTCTCCCTTTTCATTCCTTTTCTGAGAAACAAAAACCCACCCTGTGATGTACCAACATCCCACCCAGTGATGTGGCCAACATTAAGATGTCCTCAAGGTGCCCTAGTCCCCCCCAGATGTCTCTTGTCCCCTGAAACTGTGCTGTCCACCCTTAGAGTATTTATTATATATTATATTATAGTGTTGTCCACATTTATAGCATTTATTTCATTTTTTGGTGGGGGGCGGGCGGGCCACTTCTATTGGTTTTTCATTTATCTATTTTTCATCCATCTTTCTCTTTGGCACGTGTGGGCCTCCCATCGCAGTGGCCTCTGTTGTTGCAGAGCACCAGCTCTGGGCGCATGTGCTCCAGCGCTTCGGCTCAGTAATTGGACACATCGGTCCAGCCGCTCCATGGCACTTGGGATCTTCCCAGGCTAGGGATCGAACTGGCACCCCCTGCACTGCAAGGCAGTGTCCTTACCCACTGGACCACCAGGGAAGCCCTGTTTATTTCATTTTTATATTCTAATGCTTTAGCTCAAACCTCCAGAAAATATTCATAATGAGATTGCCTCACTCTGTGTGCTGAAACTACCCAAAACATCCCTAAGCCCCTCCAGAGCTATCCTGAAAAACGCCAGACGTGCTCTGTGACCCACCCAAGTCAGCCTTAAGATTTCCCCAGCACTTTACATACCAGTATTTTAAATTCTTGTTAGTTGTTATTAGTCACTTCATTTTCCAGTTGCCTCAGCTTAAACCTCCTCAATGATACTAAAAATAAGGGTCCTCATCCTGTGTGCCCTGATGACCTTGCCCTGTTCCACATCTGTGTGAAGAGTTTTAAATAACCCTCTAACAATTCATATTTATTAACAATTCATCACCATATTCTTCTACATTCATTTAGTCTCTTCCAACATTTATATCAGTGACTTCATTTCCCTGTCTTACTGCATTAGTTAGAGTCCAAAACTGTCCTGGCAGCCATTCCCAGGGCCTGGCCCTGTTGGCCCACAGACACCCCTGGTTCCAGGAGCCAGGAGGAAAGCCCGTTCCTAGATCTGCTTCCCTAGGTGGGCCCCAGTGTGGAGAGGAGACAATGGGTGTAGCTGTGTGTACCTGAGGCGGGATGGGGGAGTTGGCAGAAGGAGATATAGAGAGTATGACAAAGGGAGACTTGGAGAGGGTAGAGGGGACTAAGATGTGGAAGGGAGAAGAGCAGTAGACTAAAGGAAGATTAGACATGGGGGAAACAGAAGGGGGAGAAGCTGGAGGAAAATACAGAGACACGAATTGGGTTGGGGAAGAGAAGTAGAAAGTGGGGGAGAAGGGAGGAGCCTCCACAGTGAAAGATGAGTGAGATGTGAGAGAAGCTGGGAAGGGGAACCTGTGTGGAGGCAGACACTGAGCCGGGACAGTGTGTATGTGACAGGACAGGGGTACAAAGGAAAAAGGACGCCCGGAGACACCCTTCACCATCCACACTATCCCTGGCCCTTTCTTCTAAGACACTCTGTCCTGTCTCTCCCCCTTCCCAGAACATCATCCGCAAAGTGAGTGGCCAGAAGTTCGTCTACAAGTTTGTGTCCTACCCTGAGGTCGCAGGGTGCTCCACTGAGGACTGCCCGCCCCAGCCAGAGGTGTCTGTCACCTCCACTGTGGCAAATGCGGGCAGCACCGCTGTACATGCCATCCCCGGGGATACTGCCTCTGGGAAGCCAGGCACACCCAAGGGTGCAGGCATGGCAGGCCCTGGCGGCTTGGCGCGCAGCAGCCGGAACGATTACATGCGCTCAGGCCTCTATTCCACCTTCACCATCCAGTCCCTGCAGCCGCAGCAACCGTCTCACCCTCGGCCTTCCACAGTGCTCCCCAGCACCAGCCCTGCAGGAGTAGCAGTGCCCCCCTCGGGGAGCAGAAGCACCAGTCCAAGCCCCCTGGAGGCCTGCCTGGAGGCAGAGGAGCCCAACCTGCCTCTGCAGGTAAGGACTAGAATATGGACGTTCAGGAAGCAGAGGGATGTATAATTCCCAAGTGAGGAGAGGGACTGGGAGGAGGAGCGACCTAAATATCCTGTTAAAGGAGATGCGGTGGAAGGAGGGACACAGGAGTCCCCTTGGAGAAAGGGGTGGGGAGGAGAACTATACAAACCCTGGGAAGGAAGAAGGAAATTAAGTGCACTGCAATTAGCAGTACACACAATATGTAGTAGCTCAGCTGGTAAAGAATCCACCCGCAATGCAGGAGACCCCAGTTCGATTCCTGAGTCGGGAAGTTCCCCTGGAGAAGGCATAGGCTACCCTCTCCAGTATTCTTTGGCTTCCCTGGTGGCTCAGACAGTAAAGAATCCATCCGCAATGTGGGAGACCTGGGTTCCCTCCCTGGGTTGGGAAGATCCCCTGGAGGAGGGAAAAGCCACCCGCTCCAGTATTCTCGCCTGGAGAATTCCATGGCTTGTCCTGAGAATGGGATGTGACTGAGCAAGTTTCACTTTCAATATGGAGTAAGTGCCCTGCATGTATTTGCTTAATACACTGGCTCTCACACTTTCAGCACTCATCAGAAAGCACCTGGAGGGCTTTTTAAGCCAGAGGTTGTAGGGGGCCACCTCCACCGTTTTTCTTTGTGTGAGTCTGGGGATGGGCCTGAGAGTATGCATCTTGAAGGTTTCAGATGAGGTGTTATGCTACTGGTCCATCAAGCAGATTCTTGAGAACCACCGCTTTAATAAATGGGGGCAGTATCTCCTGGATTTCCACCCCTGAAGGCATCCCCGCTGCCGTCAGGTGTCTCAGCCCTCCCCTGACCCCAGATAGGAAGACCTACTCCAGAAGAAGCCCCATTTTAGCAAAATAACCACGTCTTGGTGGGGAACCTGCCCCTACTCTCAGGTCCCATTTTCCAAGAGAAACACTGGCATTACTACCCCCGCAATCCTTAGGCACCCACTCTGCACTCATTCCTCTCCCAGGTCATCCTGACTCCACCCGAGGCCCCAAACCTTAAATCTGAAGAGCCAAATATGGAGCCTGGGTTGGGCCGGCCACTGCCCCCAGAAGTCAAAGTGGAGGAGCCCAAGGAAGAGTTAGAAGCTCCCGCCAGTGGGGAGGCGGGGTTTGTGCTGGAAGCCGTCAAGGCCGAGCCCTTTGAGCCCAAAGTCGAGCCAGAAGTCCGTCCAGCAGAGGGCGTGCCAGCCCGGCTGCCCGCTGTCGTAATGGAACCGGCGGCGCAGGTGGGCGGCCTCGCGGCTTCCACAACTTCCAGCACGGAGATCGCCCAGCCTCAGAAGGGCCGGAAGCCCCGGGACCTGGAGCTTCCACTCAGCCCAAGCCTGCTGGGTGGGCCGGGACCCGAACGGACTCCAGGATCAGGAACTGGCTCGGGTCTGCAGGCGCCAGGTCCAGCGCTGACGCCTTCCCTGCTACCTACGCACACATTGGTGAGAGCCTTCGAAGGGGTGGGGCTCTCATCTGGGATAAATAGTTGGGGGGCAGAGTGGGGCGAGGGAGGGAGGAGTTAGACTTACGACGAAGGCCGATGCAGTTACCCCTGAGTGAGTAGGAGGGTGGAGCTTTCGACTGGGGTAGTCTGCGCAGAGGGACGGGCTTGATTGCTAGAGGAGTCTCAACTACCAGGGGATCAGGTGTCCTACAGAAAGGCAGTGTGGGCAGGGACTGAGATGGCCTGAGGCTTTCTGCAGGAGCTTTAACTGGGTTGGAGCATGGCCTGAGGAGCCTGAGTGGGGCTTTTGGATCTGGGATTTGCTTAACTGGTTTCCTGTGAGGTATGTAGATGAGGGGTAAGAACTGGAAGTTGATCCTGAGCTACTGGGATGATGAGGTATGAAAGCATGTTGGTGGGGTCTTGTAGGTGGTCTTGCCCCGTGAGGCTTGGGTGGGTCCTCAGGATTTAGAAGGGTTGTCTGTGAAGTGCCAGAGCTGCCGTGGGCGTGGCCTCAGTAGTTATGGTCTATGTCTGTGCACTTTTGAGGAGTGATCTTGGAAGTAAGAGTGGGGAATCAGGTGGGGCCAGAACCAAGTTCCTTTGGTTTTCCTACCTACCCTCTTGTTCATTTGTGCTCTGACCACCCTTCCCTACAGACCCGGTGCTGCTGACGCCCAGCTCGCTGCCCCCAGCATTCACTTCTGGAGGAGCCCAAGGAAGAGTTAGAAGCTCCCGCCAGTGGGGAGGCGGGGTTTGTGCTGGAAGCCGTCAAGGCCGAGCCCTTTGAGCCCAAAGTCGAGCCAGAAGTCCGTCCAGCAGAGGGCGTGCCAGCCCGGCTGCCCGCTGTCGTAATGGAACCGGCGGCGCAGGTGGGCGGCCTCGCGGCTTCCACAACTTCCAGCACGGAGATCGCCCAGCCTCAGAAGGGCCGGAAGCCCCGGGACCTGGAGCTTCCACTCAGCCCAAGCCTGCTGGGTGGGCCGGGACCCGAACGGACTCCAGGATCAGGAACTGGCTCGGGTCTGCAGGCGCCAGGTCCAGCGCTGACGCCTTCCCTGCTACCTACGCACACATTGGTGAGAGCCTTCGAAGGGGTGGGGCTCTCATCTGGGATAAATAGTTGGGGGGCAGAGTGGGGCGAGGGAGGGAGGAGTTAGACTTACGACGAAGGCCGATGCAGTTACCCCTGAGTGAGTAGGAGGGTGGAGCTTTCGACTGGGGTAGTCTGCGCAGAGGGACGGGCTTGATTGCTAGAGGAGTCTCAACTACCAGGGGATCAGGTGTCCTACAGAAAGGCAGTGTGGGCAGGGACTGAGATGGCCTGAGGCTTTCTGCAGGAGCTTTAACTGGGTTGGAGCATGGCCTGAGGAGCCTGAGTGGGGCTTTTGGATCTGGGATTTGCTTAACTGGTTTCCTGTGAGGTATGTAGATGAGGGGTAAGAACTGGAAGTTGATCCTGAGCTACTGGGATGATGAGGTATGAAAGCATGTTGGTGGGGTCTTGTAGGTGGTCTTGCCCCGTGAGGCTTGGGTGGGTCCTCAGGATTTAGAAGGGTTGTCTGTGAAGTGCCAGAGCTGCCGTGGGCGTGGCCTCAGTAGTTATGGTCTATGTCTGTGCACTTTTGAGGAGTGATCTTGGAAGTAAGAGTGGGGAATCAGGTGGGGCCAGAACCAAGTTCCTTTGGTTTTCTCCTACCTACCCTCTTGTTCATTTGTGCTCTGACCACCCCTTCCCTACAGACCCCGGTGCTGCTGACGCCCAGCTCGCTGCCCCCCAGCATTCACTTCTGGAGCACCCTGAGTCCCATTGCACCCCGTAGCCCGGCCAAGCTCTCCTTCCAGGTAGGATCTGCTCTCCCCATGTTGGAAAGGGTGAGAGACCCTAGCCCAGTCCCCATCCATGACCTCTCCGTATTTCTGTCCCCAGTTTCCGTCCAGTGGCAGCGCCCAGGTGCACATCCCTTCCATCAGCGTGGATGGCCTCTCAACCCCCGTGGTGCTCTCCCCAGGGCCCCAGAAGCCATGACTATCACCACAACCACCACCACCACCACCCCTTTCTGGGGCCACTCCTTCCATGCCCTGAACTTCTCTCCAGCCAGCTGTCTCAAGGAGAAACATAGTTCAGCTGACAGACTCGTGCTCCGGTTGTGGTTGGGAAGGGATTCTTAGGAAGAAGGATCTCTCAATAACCCTTCCATAAAAAAAAGGAAAAACATGCAGCTTCTCTCTTCTTGGTCAGTCCCCCAGTGGCCGCTCTTAACACGTCTCCTACTGCAATGGTAGGGACGGTTTATTTATTTATTTTTTGAAGGCCACTAGGAGGAGCCTGACCCAACTCTTTCAGTGAGGGGGGGTGGCAAGGGCATCTCCCCCATCTTCCACATTTTTCCCCCAAGATGAGACAATCGGGGTCTGGCTTGAGCAGGACCTTTCTTTCTTTATTTCTCAGCCTACCCTTGGGGAGCCAAGGGAGCCCTGTCTCCCTTTTGGGGTGTGGTTAGAAGAACTAGTGTGTTGTAGTTTATTATTCCTGGCCCTCCCCAAGGGTCTAGGAAGAATTTGTGCAGTTTAACAGTTTGGGAGTCTTGACCAAGAAAGACTCACACCCTTGGAAATGGGAGTTTCCACCTCCCCAGCCTTTCTCTCAGACAGCTTGTCTTTTTCAACCACCTTTTTGGCCAGGGAGGAATGCCCCTTTTGTTCTTCTCCCCGAGAAGCCATTCCTGTGTCTGCCAAACTCCTGGGGTCCTGCCGGTTACCTCCCAATGGAGGGTTTTTTGGGGGAGTGGTCCCCGTCTGGGGGACCCCTCCAGCCAGTACTCCAGGTCTCCCTGTCCCCCACCCCCTGCCATTTTGATAGTATAATCTATTTTTAAACAGGGCTTTTCAATAAGGGAGAGGGAGGCATTTCTTCCTATATCTGAGATGGGGTGGGTGGGAAGGAAGGGATTTGTTGCGGGGGGCGGGGGGATATCCCTGCCGCCCCCAAGTGTTTATTTTTGATACCAAACGTGTATTTTCAGCTCCCTCCCTCCCAGCCCCCCAATTTCCTGCGGGCGGGTACCAAAGGACCCTTTAAGTGTCCCTGGAGTTGGGAGGGAGGAATGAGGGACATAAACCCTGCCCTGTTCCAGGCTGGAGAAGGGTGGGTTCGGAGGACTCCTGGGTTCGTTCACCTGCCGTCAACACTGGCCCAGCCCGGGCCTAGGGACCTAGGGCTTGGTGATTTGGGGGACGGTGCTACACCTGTCTCCGCTGTTTGTTTTACTTCCCCAAAAATGAAATTTTTTTTCTAAGAGTCCCAGAGAATGGGGAATTGTTCCTGTAAATATATATTTTTAAAGGTGATGCTGGAGGCTGCTAGTCTGTTTTTTTTTCTCCTGAAGCTGTGAGGAGTAACAATGCACAAAGGCAAGACTGAATGCGAGGCTGTAAGGGTGTGAGATAGATGTGAGAGAGAGAGCGTTGATGATGTGTGTCAGAAACAGTTGTAGAGACTGCAGGTTGGTAACCCGGTGTGTGAAAACAGAGAAAACTACAGCAAACTGTGACTGTGAGGCATGCACATTTGTGAAGCCGTGCATTGAGAGAGTGGGAAATTGTAACCACAAACTTGACATCGTGTCTGTGAGAAATTAAAAAACCACCAGAAGACTGAGTGAGTGATTAAGGTACTGTGCCAGAAACTGGTGCTGTGTGCAAAATAATGTTTATGAGAAGGAAGTGGGGACTGCACAGCAGTCACTGTTGGACAAGCGGACCGTGAGCAAGACAGAGTAACCAAAACAACGTGTGAGCGCCTGCAGGGACCATGCGTAGGTGAGAAATTTCACTGTAAGTAAGCAGGTGACTCAGTGTTTGGGAGATGGGTTGTGTGTGAAAACCATTCACATGAGGCTGTTGGATCAACTAAAGTAATGGGAGCGTATGTGTGAGAGGTTGGTTGTATGAGAGAAAATGGCTGTGAGGCCAGATGGGTGTCTGAGACTTAAGATACCAGAATGCACGCTTGTGTGTATGGAAGCCGTTCCTGCGAGACTAAACTAGCAAAGACTGCATGAGAAACTGAGAAACTGGGAGAGCGTGAGAGGCTGAAATACTGTGTGTGTGTGTGTGTACACATACCTGAGCCTATGGCAGATTAATGCAGTTACAACTCCAGTCTACAGGTTCAGGGAGCGTGAGAACATGGTAGTAAGACTGAGTGAGGGAAAGTGTGCTGAGGCGCGAGGAGTAAAAAGAAGGAAGTCAGCACCACATGAGAGAAAACTGATGACTGAGCAGTGTGTGAGAGTGAAACATTTTATGAGAGATAGTCAGCCAGAGACTACATGCTGGTGAAAAACGGAGAAAACGAAACTGAGCACATGAGACACAGGAAGACCATGCAGTTGGTGTGTGCAAGAAACTGGCCAGGCTATAATTGTGTCCGGAGTATCCAGGATACTCTGGCTGGATGGTGTAAACAACCGAGACAGGCCGTGAGAGACTCTGTATGTGAGATTTATTGAGAGCCTAGTAGCAGTTGTGACTTAGTGACTACAGGATGTCAGAGGCTGAATGAGGGCAAGTGACCATGACATTGAATGGGTGACCATGTGAGAGACTGTGTTGATCTGTCTAAAACTCTGCAAAAGACTATATGAAAGGCTGTAGAGCAAGGACTGGGCAGGTTGGAAGCTGCTTGCAAAGAAATGTGAGTCTAGGTGACGAAGACAGTGTCTGAGATGCTGTGATTGTGCATGGGTGTGAAACAGCATACTCAGGGGCTTTGGATATGTGAAACGGACATGAATGTGAATAGGTGCAAGAGAGAGTGATCATGTGTGTGCAAGGAACTTCCGGAAGGACTAGTGGTGGCGATAAATCACCAAACATTTGTGTACATGGGAAAATGATGGTCTGAGTGAGCGATTGAAATGTCAAAAGATGTAACTGTGTGTATGTGCAAAACTGCATGGTGAAGGTCACTGGTCTTGGCCGAAGGAGACAGGCTCTAGAAGATGTGACTCTGTGTGGGAAACTATGGGAAACCACAGTAAGGCTGCTGTCGATGACAGTAAATGACTCCCTGAATGAGTGGCTGAGAGAGGCTGTGTTCGAGTATGTAAGCGATCTTGTTTGTAAGAGAATATGATGGCGGCTGTAAACTCAGAAGTGTGTGTAAACATGTAAAAAAGAAAAGAGAGAGAGATGACTGAGACTAAATTAGTGCATGAGAGGCAGTGGATGGAATGTGCCAGGCCTAGGGGAAAGCCCTCTTCCATCTGTCCTCTTCCTCCTCCTTCTCCCAGTTCTCCAAAACATGAAATGCTGGAGTTCCCCAGGGCTTAGCCTGGGCTTCCCTTCCCTTTTCTCTTGAGCCAAGTCCTTTCCAGGTGGCCTGGTCCAACTCCAGTACTTGAAACACTGCTTCTCCTTACTCACTTTTTTTTTTTTTAACCTGCATTCCAGATTATTCCTCTTGGCACTTACCAGAATCTTGAAAGCTCTGTTTATTACATGTATTTACTCATCCAGCAGATGCTAATTGAGGGCCCACTGTTGGCTGGTGCCCATACAGGCCCTGCAGACACAGCAGCTAACAAACCAGACACAAATCCCTGCCTTCGTGCAGCTGACATTTTAGTGAGGACAACGAGAAAAGACAAATGCCTTGTATCAGGTGGTATTGCAATGATTACATGAGATAAAACTCTCAGTCTTTGTTTAAATAAGAAATCTGCCATCATTTTATTGCCTAAACGTGTGGGAGAAGATGAAAGTGGCAACTTCTCTTCCCAAGGGAATCCAGTGAGCCAGGTACACGGTCTAGGAACAAAGGAAATATCGGTTATAACATTATTACCAGGGCAACAGGTGATTAGATACAGCAACCGACCAGAATTACAGGTTTCATGAGGAGTTTGTTTTCATAGGATAACAGCACTGAAGTTCTGGAAGCTTAACAAGACCCCTTTGTTCAAAAACAGGCTTATGTTATCAGGAAATAGTACATCTGTAACAGATACGAATGTCAACACACCTCGCCCATAAAGCAAGACCAATATTCTTGAGAAAGTTGTTTTAACAAACCTGACCGAATCAAATCCTTTGACCTTGTTTTAATTTGCCAAATTGTGTTCCTGCATGGACACAATGAGACATTGCCTTTCTAACTTTGAGTCTTTTTTGTTCATTGAAAAGATTCCTTTTCGTTAAGCAGGCTCTGGAGTTTTCACTCAGGCTTATTTGAAAAAAAAAAAAAAAAGCTCTGTGGAACTCAGGCTGAATTAGAAGTAATTATTAAGAGTAGACTAAGGACTACAGAGAACAGTGTTCCTACACTGAGACCCACAAAGAAGAAGGTCAGGACTAGAAAAGTATGGTCCCTGACCAGCAGCCTCAGTGTCACCCAGAAACTTGTTAGAAATTCACATTCTTGAGCCCCAACTGAATCAGAAAGTGGGGTGGGACCTGGCAATCTGGATTTAACAAATCTTCCAGATGATTCTGATGCCCACTTAAGGCTTGAGAGCCACCAGGCTAGACAGCAACAGATGGCCCTTTTGTGAGGGAGGTGATGTTGGGTGCCTCTTTGAGAACATAGGTCCCTTGAGGACTAGCATTCGGGGCTTCTTATTGTCTGCTCCATCCCATGCGCAGAACAGCACTTGGCACCCAATAGTTGCTCAATAAATTTTGAATCAATGTATTTCACAAACAGCACCTACTGTATGCCAGCCACTGGGCTAAGGACTATTAAATATCTTAACTCCCAGTCTCCTGAAAATGCCATATGATGTAGGCTGTGTATGGGGTGGGGAGGGGGCCGGTTATTACGTACCCAAGCCAGTCACCCCCTCCTGAGGACCGGAAGGTATTCCTAGCTGGCCCCTGGGGCAGTGGATATTGCCAGTTCAGTCCTGAACTCTCCTCCCCACACTCTCGCCAGTTCCCCTTCTCACTTCCTTTTGCTGACCTCTCCTGCACATTGCTGACCACGAAGAACTTCACTTTTAGGAAAGAGGAGGGTGGTGGTGAAGGCAGGATGGAGAATGAAGCAATCATCTCCACGCCCACTGCGCCCCGTGAGGAGGGACGCACTGAGCACTCGCTTCACTTTTGTTGGCCCAGCCCTCATGGTAGAGGGCAGGCGTTATAAGGTTCAAGTGACTGGTTCAAGGTCAGATAGGGGGGAAGTTCCAGCTTGCCTCCAACTTCCAGGCTCCATTTCCCCCTCAGTAGGAACCGGTCCAAGGAGCATTGATTGAGTGCCCATAGGCTGCTGGGCGGGACCTGGGGTGCAGGGATACGGTGACAAACACAACAGGACCTCACAAGAGTGGGGCAGGAAGTCAGGAGGGGAGAGGAGAGGAGGAAGCTAGGGATAGGTGGCAAGGGAGCGGTTGGACCTGAAGAGACCTGCACCATACCCTCCCTTCGCCCCACTCCCCCTTCACCCTCCCAGTTCCTCCTACCCCTGGTTCCTCTTTCCCGCTGACTCTACGAACAGGTCAGTCCACATAAAGCCAGGCCTCCTCTCTGGTGGGAGTTGCACGGGTCCAGCGCTCAGCATGCCCGCCCGAGCACAGGCCCTACTTCTGCTGCCACTGCCACTGATGCTTCTCACCCTGCCAGCCACAGGTGAGTGTGTGGGGGCCCGGCTGGCTCCCAGGGGTGCCTAGGCCACCCCCACACCCCTGACCATGCTCCCCTGCCCCATTACAGGCTCAGACCCTGTACTCTGCTTCACCCAGTATGAGGAATCCACAGGCAAGTGCAAGGGCCTCCTCGGGGGAGGTGTCAGCGTGAAAGACTGCTGTCTCAATACTGACTACGCTTTCCAGGAGCCTGGCAGCAAACTCTGTATGGCGTGCAGGTCAGGGGGAGCTTGGGGTCCGAGGGAGGCATAAAGGACTGTACGTGGGGTGACGCAGAACTTGAGCTCTTTCCTTCTCTGAGATTCTCCAGCATGGCTCCAAGGCCCTGATCGTGACCATAGCTCCGAGTCTCTCAGTCTCAGCTCTGTTGATACTTGGGGCTAGAAAATTCTCTGTTGTGGGAGGCTGTCCTGTGTGTGGCAGAATGGGTGGTCACATCCTTGGCCTCCCTCTAGGTACTGGTAGCAACCTGCAGCAACTCACATGTCTCCAGACAGGTGAAAGTCGCCCCTGGTCGAGAACCGAGATGGCTTACATGTTTTGAGTGCTTCTTGTATGCCCAGAAGCATTGTGGGTGGGGTGCAGCTAGGGTATTTCTGAGGGTAGTTCAAGTCCCCAAATACGGATGACAGCCCATGCGGAGGGGGTGATTACTGTGGACAGACACATCGCTGGAGGAGGAGTTTAGGCATTTCAGAGTGCAGCACCAGATCCCTAATTCTAATGACACTTCACCTTCATTGAGTACTTCCAGCATTCCATATGCACTGCAGAGGTTGGAGGGTAGCTAGAGAATTTCTGAGGGTAGTTCTGGTCTCCTAATCATAATGTCAGCTGACATTTATTGAGCCCTTTCTGTATGTCAGATACATTTTCTAACTGCTTTCTATATGTCCCAGATACTCCACAGGTATGTGGAGCTTGGGGATTTGGGGATAACTCTGGGCCCCTAGTTGTCAATAGCTCTTATCTGTTTAGCATTATGCCATGCAGGGGGTGGGGTGGGGCTGGGACATTTCTGATGAGGTTTCTGAGCTCATCAGGATGATGGTTCCTATTTATTAAGCACTTCCTGTTTGCTGCCATGCATGGTTATGGCCTGGTGGGCCTTTGACTGCAGTTCTGGGCCCCTAGTCCTTTCCCTTATTGACTGCATGCCTGGCTCTGTCCTTGGGAGACTTCAAAGGGTGACTCCAGATTCCTGATCATGAAGATAAATGGTATTTAAGTATTTACTGTGTGTCTATCTCTTCCCATTCAATTCCCCAACATCACTAAGAGATAGATACTCCCATCATTGCATTCCACATACATTTATCCCGCACTCCCGCCTGTGCCTATGCACACTCTGTGGCCCCATACTCCACCCTTGCCAGCGTGTGCCAGAGTGGAACATGTGCTTCTCCCTGCAGACTCCCACAATGGTCACCGTGGTCCGCATGGATGCCCTGCTCGGTGACCTGCATGGAGGGCTCCCAGCTACGGCACCGGCGCTGCATAGGCTGGGGCGAGCAATGCCCTGAGAAGGTGGAGCCTGGGACCCTCCAGTGGCAGCTGCAGGCCTGTGAGGACAAGCCATGCTGTCCTGGTGAGGAGGATCAGCACGGCGGGCGAGCACTGTCAGTTACCCAGCACTGGGAACAATCAGGGCAGAGTCTCAGAGGGTGGGACTGTGCTTGGCATTTGTGAGCTGTCAAGGCGGAGGCCGGTGTGGTTGGAGTAGCAGGATGGGAGGTGAGGTCAGAGGGGACTGACTCTGCTGGGCCATGGCTGGCTTTTAATCTGAGTGATGTAGCGATGGCAGAAAAACGTGGTCTGATTTGGGTTATGACAGATCCCTCCCGCTGTCAGGAAGACAGATGGTATATGGTGAATAGTGAAGCAAAGGGACCAGTGTGAGTCCAGATGTGCAATGATGGCGGGCCAAGGGTGGTAGAAACTGTGGAAACAGGATTGACTGCGGTGCGACATGGGGAAGACTGGGCCCCTGAAGAATAGCACCACCTCCATCTCGTCTTGTCTCGTCTCGTCTCCGTCTCGTCTTGTCTTTTCTCGTCTACAGAGATGGGTGGCTGGTCCAGCTGGGGGCCCTGGGTGGCTTGCTCTGTTACCTGCTCTAGAGGGGTCCGGACTCGTCGTCGAACATGTGATCACCCCACGCCCAAGTGTGGGGGTCACTGCCCAGGAGAGGCACAGGAATCAGAGGCCTGTGACACCAAACAAGTCTGCCCCAGTGAGTGAGGGCAACCACTGGGCAATGCTGCGGGCACTGGCGGGGGAGGTGTCTGGGGGTTACGGCAGGGAACTTCCACAGTGGGAAGACTTCAGCATGTATGACCACACCTAACATCTCCTCACCCTCACCCCATCACAGCACACGGGGCCTGGGCCACTTGGGGCCCCTGGGGCGCCTGTTCAGGCACCTGCCATGGTGGACCCAGTGCAGCAGTGGAGAGACGAATCCGCACGTGCTCTGCACCTGAGCCTTCCACGCAGCCTCCTGGGAATCCATGCACAGGGTCAGCCTATGAGCAGCGGCCCTGCACTGGCCTACCACCCTGCCCAGGTACTGGGGTGTGAGGCCTCTGACTTTCTGCTCTTGATTTAGGCAAAGATGCTCTGCCATTTGGAGCCTGGGACCCTCCAGTGGCAGCTGGCGAGGCAAGCCATGCTGTCCTGGTGAGGAGGATCAGCACGGCGAGCACTGTCAGTTACCCAGCACTGGGAACAATCAGGGCAGAGTCTCAGAGGGTGGGACTGTGCTTGGCATTTGTGAGCTGTCAAGGCGGAGGCCGGTGTGGTTGGAGTAGCAGGATGGGAGGTGAGGTCAGAGGGGACTGACTCTGCTGGGCCATGGCTGGCTTTTAATCTGAGTGATGTAGCGATGGCAGAAAAACGTGGTCTGATTTGGGTTATGACAGATCCCTCCCGCTGTCAGGAAGACAGATGGTATATGGTGAATAGTGAAGCAAAGGGACCAGTGTGAGTCCAGATGTGCAATGATGGCGGGCCAAGGGTGGTAGAAACTGTGGAAACAGGATTGACTGCGGTGCGACATGGGGAAGACTGGGCCCCTGAAGAATAGCACCACCTCCATCTCGTCTTGTCTCGTCTCGTCTCCGTCTCGTCTTGTCTTTTCTCGTCTACAGAGATGGGTGGCTGGTCCAGCTGGGGGCCCTGGGTGGCTTGCTCTGTTACCTGCTCTAGAGGGGTCCGGACTCGTCGTCGAACATGTGATCACCCCACGCCCAAGTGTGGGGGTCACTGCCCAGGAGAGGCACAGGAATCAGAGGCCTGTGACACCAAACAAGTCTGCCCCAGTGAGTGAGGGCAACCACTGGGCAATGCTGCGGGCACTGGCGGGGGAGGTGTCTGGGGGTTACGGCAGGGAACTTCCACAGTGGGAAGACTTCAGCATGTATGACCACACCTAACATCTCCTCACCCTCACCCCATCACAGCACACGGGGCCTGGGCCACTTGGGGCCCCTGGGGCGCCTGTTCAGGCACCTGCCATGGTGGACCCAGTGCAGCAGTGGAGAGACGAATCCGCACGTGCTCTGCACCTGAGCCTTCCACGCAGCCTCCTGGGAATCCATGCACAGGGTCAGCCTATGAGCAGCGGCCCTGCACTGGCCTACCACCCTGCCCAGGTACTGGGGTGTGAGGCCTCTGACTTTCTGCTCTTGATTTAGGCAAAGATGCTCTGCCATTTCAAGGGACAGAGATCTGAGGCCCTGTGACTGTGAAGCTCTTCATTTGGGACCAGTCTGCCTCATGGGTCTAGGGATTGAGTGGTGGAGATTGAGATGGCCTTCTCCTCACTCCTATCCTCTCAACAGTGGCTGGTGGCTGGGGGCCATGGGGTGCTGTGAGTCCCTGCCCTGTGACCTGCGGCCTGGGCCAGACACAGGAACAACGGACATGTGATCGCCCTGTGCCCCGGCATGGGGGACCCTTCTGTGTCGGTGAAGCCACCCGGAATCACATCTGCAACACGGCTGTGCACTGCCCTGGTCAGCACCCCAAGATGCCCCCATTTCCATACCTAAGGCTCCCGCCCATCTCTGCTGCCCAGTTCCTGCTGTTAATGCCTTATTCCTGCCTCTGATCCTTCCATTCCTGGCCCCAGTGCCTTGGTTCCACCTCTAATCTCCCTGATCATTGCCACTCTTTCCCAGTCCCTGTTCCTTCCTCTGAACCCCCTGGCTGACTCCCTCCTTTGGTGCAAGCCCAGCTGCCCCTGTCTCTGCAGTGAACGGACAATGGGGGCTCTGGGGAGAGTGGAGCACCTGCATCCGCCCCAGTATAAAACACATCAGCTGCCAGGAGATCCCAGGCCAACAGTCTCGCTCCAGGATTTGCAAGGGCCGCAAATTCGAGGGACAGCGATGTGCTGGGAAACATCAGGATATCCGGCATTGTTACAACATCCAGCGCTGCCTCTGTGAGTGTCCCTGGGGACCAAGCTGCCAGGGTGGGGCAGCCCATGCAGGGACAGGGGCTTTCTTTTTTTTTTTTAAAGATTTATTTATTTATTTATTTTGGGCGGGGGTCGGGTTGGGGAGGGAGGGGAGTGGGCGGGCCACTTCCATTGGTCTTCCATTTCTCCATTTTCATCTGTTTTTCTTTCTTTGGCTCCTGCGGGCCTCCCATCGCGGTAGCGTCTGTCGCTGCAGAGCGCTGGCTCTGGGCGCATGCGCTCCAGAGCTCTGGCTCGGTAATTGGACACATTGGTCCAGCCGCTCCGCAGCATGTGGGATCTTCCCAGGCCAGAGATCGAACCGGCACCCCTTGCACTGCAAGGCGGTGTCCCCATCCACTGGACCACCAGGGGAAGCCTGGACAGGGGCTTTCTGACTGCCATGAACCCCAGGTCCCTGCAGCCTTTCACCCCCTGCCCCACCAAGACCTCTTAATTCTGACTTGGGAACCCCTCCCCTCTTTGCAGTGAAGGGCTCCTGGTCTGAGTGGAGCAGCTGGGGGCTGTGCGTACCCCCATGTGGACCCAGCCCCATCCGCACCCGTCAACGCCTCTGCCAGGCCATGCTCCCCAACTTCTCGTGAGTGAGGGGACAGTGTACCTTGGACGGGGGTCATGATAGTGATACATCAACAGACAGGGCAGGAGGGTTGGCCACCCCCAGCCAGGGCTTCCACTACTGGGTCCAAGGTGACTGCCTGACCAAGTGCCATCTCCCAGCTGTAGGAAGAGGGGAGAAACTAAAGAAGAGGCTCAGGAAGAGGATGCTGAGGGTAGAATCAACAGTATCTGTGTCCTTCAGTCACTTAGCCATTCTCCCATTCACTCTGTATTTCCTGTGTCCACACGCTCTGCTCCCTCAGTTACCCAAGCTTTGATTTGCCCATTCTATCACTCATGCCTCCATTCAGCTTCTCATTCCCTCTATCACCTGTGGCCCAAGGCACTCTAAGGCCTTTTGACAACAGTTACAAATGCACAGAACCCAGATCCCATGGGTTTCCCCAAGGGATCCAGGCCCACTCTTCCCTGACAGAAGGCATCCAAGGAATAGTTAGTGTGTGGAAAAGGGACTGCCACCTCCATCTGAGACTGGGAAGCTGATTGGGTGGGAAGCTTTCCCACCATCAAAACTGTGTGAGCAAAGTCATGTATACTGGTGAGCAGCCACCCGAAATGTTTCCAGATGATCAGCGTAGCCCAGGTGTGGAAGAGGGTTAAACCACTTATCCCATCTATATTTCCATGTACATCAAACTACGAAGTTGGGTGGCCTCTTCCCAACTTGTGCAAGGCCTGCCATCTGGTTGCCAGCTGTAGGGTTTACAGTGGGTCTGGGAGATGAGTTGGGGATGTTGAGTGGAGGTACGAAGGACTTGGCAGAGAGAAAGAATGAATGGAGAAAGGACTGATTGAGAGAACAGGGATGGGCGTGAGTGGAGGGTTTGCCTAGTGGAAGAAATAACCTAGGTAAAGACCATTTTGGACATGGGGCTTAGGCTGAATAAAGTGGAAGAAAGAGCTAGAAACTGACCTGGGGGCAGAGATTTGGACATAGCAACAAGCCCTTAAATACCAGGGCAAGACATTTGGGTTCTTTTCAGTGGGCAATGGGGAAAGAAATAAGTTTTAAAGGTAAGAGAAGGTAGCTCATATCAATAAAAAATAACCAGCATTTATTGAGCAGTTACTGTGTACCAGACACGAATCTGAGCACTTTACCTGAATCAACTAATTTATCCTCATTCAGCCCAGTGAGGTATTATTATTATACCCATTTTTCAGATGAGGAAAATTGAGGCACAGAGGAGATAAAGAAATTGTCAATTTATTGAGCAGTAATTTTGAATGCACCCTAGGTCAGGACTGCTGACAATGCCATCCCAGCTCAAAGAAGAGGCTCAGGAAGAGGATGCTGGGGCCAATTCTCCATTCCATTTTGCCCACAGTTATTACCCAAGCTTTGATTTGCCCATTCTATCACTCATGCCTCCATTCAGCTTCTCATTCCTCTATCACCTGTGGCCCAAGGCACTCTAAGGCCTTTTGACAACAGTTACAAATGCAGAACCCAGATACCATGGGTTTCCCCAAGGGATCCAGGCCCACTCTTCCCTGACAGAAGGCATCCAAGGAATAGTTAGTGTGTGGAAAAGGGACTGCCACCTCCATCTGAGACTGGGAAGCTGATTGGGTGGGAAGCTTTCCCACCATCAAAACTGTGTGAGCAAAGTCATGTATACTGGTGAGCAGCCACCCGAAATGTTTCCAGATGATCAGCGTAGCCCAGGTGTGGAAGAGGGTTAAACCACTTATCCCATCTATATTTCCATGTACATCAAACTACGAAGTTGGGTGGCCTCTTCCCAACTTGTGCAAGGCCTGCCATCTGGTTGCCAGCTGTAGGGTTTACAGTGGGTCTGGGAGATGAGTTGGGGATGTTGAGTGGAGGTACGAAGGACTTGGCAGAGAGAAAGAATGAATGGAGAAAGGACTGATTGAGAGAACAGGGATGGGCGTGAGTGGAGGGTTTGCCTAGTGGAAGAAATAACCTAGGTAAAGACCATTTTGGACATGGGGCTTAGGCTGAATAAAGTGGAAGAAAGAGCTAGAAACTGACCTGGGGGCAGAGATTTGGACATAGCAACAAGCCCTTAAATACCAGGGCAAGACATTTGGGTTCTTTTCAGTGGGCAATGGGGAAAGAAATAAGTTTTAAAGGTAAGAGAAGGTAGCTCATATCAATAAAAAATAACCAGCATTTATTGAGCAGTTACTGTGTACCAGACACGAATCTGAGCACTTTACCTGAATCAACTAATTTATCCTCATTCAGCCCAGTGAGGTATTATTATTATACCCATTTTTCAGATGAGGAAAATTGAGGCACAGAGGAGATAAAGAAATTGTCTAATATCTCCCAGCTCACAAAAAATATATAGTATGCATTCAGTAATTTGTTGAATGCATTCTTGCCTTCCCTGAGCTTCTCCTCTCATTCTCCCCCACCCCCCACCCCGCCCCAACGCACCAGGCCCACTGTTACCATGGTCGAAGGTCTGGGTGAGAAGAATGTGACCTTCTGGGGGAAACCGTCGGTACTGTGCCAGGAGCTGGAGGGGCAGAAGGTGATGGTGGAGGAGAAACGGCCATGTTTACACGTGCCTCCCTGCGAAGAACCCTGAGGATGACAAGCTCTAACATCTCCCTCTCTCTGCCATTCTGACCCCCTGACCTCTCAGACTTCAATAAACCAGCCTCTTCCCCAGGAGTGGGACCATAACATCTTCTAGAGCAAAGAGCCCTGCACAAGCAAAGTCACAGTGGCCTGGGGTGGAAAACAGTATTTTCCACTGTGGCAACGGTGTGGCAGGAGTCAAGGCGAGTATCCGTCCGTGCTGTAGCCCTGATGTCTGATTCCCCTCCTCTCAGTGCCCTTGGGCACCCAGCACGTCCCTCTGCAGAGCTCTGATTTACAGGCTTCCTGATTGGCTACATGCCCTGGCAGGCACTTTCTGATTGGCTGGTGTGCTTGTTTTCCTTCTCGCTCCTGGACCTCCCTCAGCTGGCGGATTCCGCGTCAATCCGGCAGAGAGGAGGTTGGGGTTGGCGCCCCACGGAGCAAACACCTGCATCCACCCACTCCCAATAGCCCAGCTCCAGCACTACAATTAGCGGCGACAAATAACTCCGGGAGGCGGAGGGCGGACCGAGGAAGTGCCTGTGAGGTGCTCTGCACTGGGACAGGGGCAGAGAAGCTAGAGTCAACATCTGCCAGCACGATCTCTCAAGACACACAGACACATTCCTTTAGCGCTCGTTCATTCATTCAACACTTATTAGCATCTACTGTATACTAGAGCTGAGCTTGGCCATCGGGTGGAGGAGGGCCGGTAGAAAGACAGGACATTTGAGCAAGGGGACAGACTAGAATGGGTGATCCTTTCGTTCGAGCATTTAACACTTATCAACGCCTACTGTATACTAACAATAGCGCTAGACATCATGGGAGATGGGGAAGAAGAGTCAGAGCGGTATGGTATGTGTTTCCACAGTGAAGGGAACAAGAATGTGTGCCTGGTAGTGTTTTAAGACTTTCCATAGCGTGGATTCATTTAACCCGCAACGAACATATGAGGTCAATATGATTATCCCCATTTTACCAAAGAGGGAACAGGCACAGAAAAGTCACAGGCTGGGCATTTGGAAAACACCACACCAGGAGCAGAGTTTAGGACTTTTTACTGTGAGTGGAGGGGGGCCTCTCTGTGTGGATGGGAGATCTGTGACACCCAGAATCTGTTAGGTGGCTCACTTCTCTGGGTCAATTTTCCCGTTGTGTAAAATAGATCAGTTGATGGGTAGGGGTGAAGATAAAATCGGTGAATTTTTAGTTATCTTAGGAGGAATGAGCCTAAGTGAGGGGTTCTGGTTGCTACTGCAGGGTCTGAGAAAAGTATACATCTATAAGAAAGTGGAAATTTGGCTATATGTGTGCCTTCTGAGGCACATATCTTTGTGTATGTGTGATATGCACGCCTATGGGATCTGTGCAAGAATTAAGGATGTATTGTGTGTGTGGAGTGAATGTGAAGGTACAACTGTGTGCACCATAACAATGTATGAGTTACGGAGGTCTGGGAGTATATGGGTACACATGCTCATACCCACATGGCATGGGTGTGTGTGTGTGAGTTATAAACATGGGTATGTACGTGTTCGGTTGTGTCTGACTCTTTGTGACCCATGAACTATATTGCCTGCCAGGCTTCTCCGTTCATGGGATGATCCTGGCAAGAATACTGGAGTGGGTTGCCATTTCCTCCTCTAGGGGATCTTCCTGACCCAGGGATCAAACTTGCATCTCCTACAGCTCCTGCATTGGCAGGTGGATTCTTTACCACTGAGCCACCTGGGAAGCCCATAAACATGCGTACAATACTGTTTATGAACATATGTCAAGGGTGTGTATTTCAGAGCCATTGCTCACCAATGTACAACAAAGGAAAACCTTCTTGGAGTATGCTCCTTCCTGCTGGAGAAGATGAAGCCAGTGCAGAGAAGCCTTACCTCTGCCTCAGGGCATTGAGCCACTCCCTGGGGGTGGGGGTGGGGATGGGGGAGGAACTCTTCATTCTTCTGCAAAACAATCTATAAAACAAATTAATTTCAGGAAAATGAACCACCTGGAGAAAGGGAATGATATTGGCAGACATGAGTACTAGAAACCTGGCAATGGGGCCACTGGGAAGAAGCAGTCTGGAGACAGATTCCTAAGAAGCCGAAATGCTAGCTCCCAGACCCAGCAGAGCTTCCAGTACTGAGCAAAAACTGGGGAGCACATAGTTTGAAATGTTGGGGAATATCCAATTTCTGAGGACTGGAATATGGACTGCCAAAGACAGCATCCATGAGAGAGGGAGAAGGAATAGCCAAAGTAAAGGCCTGCAGGTGGATTGAAGCTGGCTGGGATGGAAGAGGGAGCAGAGCTGATGGACTGTAGGAGCCTAAGGATAGAGGGGTTTCCTGAGACCTCGGCCAAAGATGATCCTTGGGGGAGCAGAGCCCCCAACCCCTCTTAGGAGGTAACTTGCACCTAAATAACATTATGAAAGTGGAAATTTGGCTATATGTGTGCCTTCTGAGGTACATATCTTTGTGTATGTGTGATATGCACGCCTATGGGATCTGTGCAAGAATTAAGGATGTATTGTGTGTGGAGTGAATGTGAAGGTACAACTGTGTGCACCATAACAATGTATGAGTTACGGAGGTCTGGGAGTATATGGGTACACATGCTCATACCCACATGGCATGGGTGTGTGTGTGTGAGTTATAAACATGGGTATGTACGTGTTCGGTTGTGTCTGACTCTTTGTGACCCATGAACTATATTGCCTGCCAGGCTTCTCCGTTCATGGGATGATCCTGGCAAGAATACTGGAGTGGGTTGCCATTTCCTCCTCTAGGGGATCTTCCTGACCCAGGGATCAAACTTGCATCTCCTACAGCTCCTGCATTGGCAGGTGGATTCTTTACCACTGAGCCACCTGGGAAGCCCATAAACATGCGTACAATACTGTTTATGAACATATGTCAAGGGTGTGTATTTCAGAGCCATTGCTCACCAATGTACAACAAAGGAAAACCTTCTTGGAGTATGCTCCTTCCTGCTGGAGAAGATGAAGCCAGTGCAGAGAAGCCTTACCTCTGCCTCAGGGCATTGAGCCACTCCCTGGGGGTGGGGGTGGGGATGGGGGAGGAACTCTTCATTCTTCTGCAAAACAATCTATAAAACAAATTAATTTCAGGAAAATGAACCACCTGGAGAAAGGGAATGATATTGGCAGACATGAGTACTAGAAACCTGGCAATGGGGCCACTGGGAAGAAGCAGTCTGGAGACAGATTCCTAAGAAGCCGAAATGCTAGCTCCCAGACCCAGCAGAGCTTCCAGTACTGAGCAAAAACTGGGGAGCACATAGTTTGAAATGTTGGGGAATATCCAATTTCTGAGGACTGGAATATGGACTGCCAAAGACAGCATCCATGAGAGAGGGAGAAGGAATAGCCAAAGTAAAGGCCTGCAGGTGGATTGAAGCTGGCTGGGATGGAAGAGGGAGCAGAGCTGATGGACTGTAGGAGCCTAAGGATAGAGGGGTTTCCTGGAGACCTCGGCCAAAGATGATCCTTGAGAGAAAGAGAAGGAAGGGACATTCCTGGCAGAAGTCACAGCACTCCCCCAACCCCCATATTTTACAGTTGATCAGAGGATCATTTTTACAGGTGAGGATGCCAGGTTTCAGAGGTGTTAAGTCACTTTGCCAAGAGTGTAGTGCAGGCCCAGTTTGAACCCAGGTGCTCTGACTCCAGACCTCACACCATGACCTGGTTTGAACAGGCCAAATCTAATGAATGGAGAATGTACAAATGAATAAGTGGATGATTCATTTGAAAATCCCCCAGGCAGAAGAGACTCCAAGTTTGCATACTTCTTGCCATATCTTCTTCTATCTCACTTGGTCCACCGTCTTAACTTACTATGGCCTTCAAGGCCCTGCTCTATCTGGACCCTGCTAACCTCTCTGACTCCATCTTCTGCCACAATCTCCCTCCCTCACTCTTGCAGTCACACTGACATCCTTTTTTGGCACATTAAAAAAAAAAAAAAAAGTACAGATCCTAAGGTGAACATGACCCTTTGGGAATGGGAGTTCTTGGATTCCATCTGTAAAATGGAAAGCATGTTACCCAACCCATAGTATTGTTGTGAGGATTGGGCACAATCAGCCAACAAATGATTATTTTTAAAACACAAATGATCATTTGCGTTTTCAATATAGTCAGGATCTGATAGGAACTTCCACAGCCCATCTCTGCCCAGGTCTACAGGGATCATTTAATGCTCATGTGGCAAACATTATTTGGTTCCTAGAGCTTGAATACCCTAGGATGGGTCTATTTCCACCTGTGGAAAGCTCTCTAGTGCAGAGGATGATAGACTTGGACACTGAGGATGCCAGGTGGTTACCACGGTTTCTGACTGCGTTCAGGGTAAAGGGATGCGGGCCTGTAGGCCAAGTGTGTATGTGGGCGGGGTGGGGTGGGGAGATGAACACATCAGGACTAGAGCTTCAGGGAATGTGTCTGTGTGGAGATCTGGGTTTGTCCATGATTGTCTGTGGTATGTTTTGTCTGGGTGTGCATGCTCATGTGAGTTTCCCTAGGTCTCCGTGTGTCCATCTGGTGTGTAGGCGTATTCACATGCGTGTATGCATGTATGCTCGTGAGTATTACCCTGGGCTTGTCTGTGTCTGTATAGATACCTAGATCAGTGTGTTCTATTTCTGTACATGCCTCCGTATGTTTCCTTACTTTATGGGTGCTTCTATATGTATCTCTAAGTATGTGACATTCCCTGTGTGCCTCTAGGACCTCACTCCCCACCCTGCTACCCGAGGCAAGGGTGTGCACTCTGCCCAAGTGTCCACCTCTGCCTGTCTGATGCTGACTATGCCACCCCCGCATCCATCTCTCTGCCTAACTGAGCCTACGTGGACGTGGGAAACTGATCTCGCAGAGTACTGCGTGTGACCCTCAGCTCTCGCCATGAAGGGGTTATTTTTCTACTTTTGAATCTCCGAGTGTGACTCCATTCCCACTTCCCAAATGCCTCCAGTGGTGAATATCAACACTGGAAACATTATCTGCGGAGGGTCCTGTGTGTGGGTGCGAGTGCATGTCAAGACCAGGATGAGGCAAGGTGGAAGACTTGCCTGATGCACCCACCTGGACCCTCCGGATAGGCACCCACCCCACCCCCACTCCCCAAATTGCGCATCCCCAATCGGAGGCGGGGGAGGGGAGACAGGATGCGGCGGGGCGCTTGCGCACTTATGCCTTCAGCACCGCGGACAGCTCCTTCGCCCCCGCCAGCCGGCGCGCGCCACCGCCGCCCCAGCACTGAAGGCGCGCTGACGTCACTCGCCGCTCCTCCGCTAACTCCCCTTCCCAGTTGCCTTGGTCGCGTCCGCGCTGCCGCCGGCCCAGCCGGACTGCACCACACGGGGCACGAAATAGGGGACCACGGGCGCGACCAACCGCGTTGCGGCGGCGGCGGCGACTCAGCGCTGCCTCAGTCTGCAGCGGGCAACGGAAGAGTCGTGTCGTGCCTGAGAGCGCAGCGGTGCTCCTGGGCCCCTCGCGGTCCGCCCCCGCAGCTCCTGACCAGACTGCTCCTAAGACCCCCTGCCCCGCGCCGCAGCCATGAACTACCTGCGGCGCCGCCTGTCGGACAGCAACTTCATGGCCAATCTGCCAAATGGGTACATGACAGACCTGCAGCGCCCGCAGCCGCCCCCGCCGCCGCCCGCTGCTCCCAGTCCCGGGGCCACGCCCGGTCCTGCGACCGCCACTGCCGAGAGGTCCTCGTCTGCTGCCCCCGTGGCCTCTCCAGCTGCCCCTAGCCCCGGGTCCTCGGGGGGCGGTGGCTTCTTCTCGTCGCTGTCCAATGCGGTCAAGCAGACCACGGCAGCCGCGGCCGCCACCTTCAGCGAGCAGGTGGGCGGCGGCTCTGGGGGCGCAGGCCGTGGGGGCGCCGCCGCCAGGGTCCTGCTGGTAATCGACGAGCCCCACACTGACTGGTAAGCCACTGCCGCGGACGTCCCCCCGCGGTTCTGGGTCCCCAGATCGTCCCATAATGAGCAATTATCGAGCACCGCTTGTTTGCCTTGCACCTATCCCCCCTTCCCTGGCCCAAACCCTCTTCCTTTAAATTATTATGCGAAGCGCTTCCTGTGTGCCCCGCCCTTGCCTCCCCCTTGCCCTCACCCAGGCCTTATTAATCCAAACAGGGAGCAGTTATCATGCACCTGCTGTGTGCCTCCATCCCACAAGCCTGACTTCAGTATATCCTGCGAGTATTCAAGAGCGTGGTGTACCCTGTACCCCCCAATCTGTGCCCGAAATGTCTTGTCCTCTAATGGATCTTGTGAGCATTTAACAAGCACCGGCAGTGTGCCTCAGTGGGGAGTCCTTCCTCAAGGCCTTTGGCTTACATGAATGTGGTAAACATTTGTTGGGAGCTTGATAGGTGTCTTGTCCTCCTCAGTCCTTGCCCTAAGGCCTTCCCTGATCTTGTGAGCGTTCATCCAGAGTACACTATGTGCCCTACCCAAGTCCTCACCTCAAAAACCTTCTAAACTATTCACTGAACGTTGATGGAGCACCTACTGTGTATCCCACCCCAGCTTCTTGCCAAAAGTGTTGCCTTTAATGGATCCTGGGAGTCTTTATTGAATGCCTTCTGTGTGCTCCAACTCAGTCCCCCTAAGGGCTTACTTCTCCAAAGGATCTAGGAAACACTTACTAAGTGCCTGTTGTATACCCCATCCCCAAGCCCTTTCCTCAAGCATATTTTCCTCAGATGAGCTCTATGAGCATTTTTAAACCTACTGTGTGAGACTCATCTTCAGACTCTTTGCTCTAAATCCTTTTCCTACAGCAGATGAATCTAGAAGGCATTCATTTGCCTCCCTTACCCCCTGTTCTCAAACTACTTCAACAATCTTTCCTTTGGTGGACCCACCTGGCGTTTATCAACTGCGTGATCTCAAGGTGTGAACCTTCTTTGAAGGCTCTTCCTGTCAGTGTATACTGCAAGCATGTATTGAGTGCCTGCTGTTTACCCCACCCCAGACCCTTTCCCCAATGCCTTTTCCTTCAGTGGCTTCAGTATGTATATATTGAGTACCATCTGCATGACCCAACTTCAGACCGTCTGCCTAAAGACCATTGCCTCCAATTAATGCAGTGATCATATATCTGCACTTACTGTGTGGAGCATTTCAGTCTTTCTTTCCAAAGACCTCTTTAAAAAAATCACTCTTAGAGCACTTGTGGAGCACCAGCTATGTGCCGATTCTGGACTGTCTCCATAAAAGCCTTTCCTCCCAAAGATGGGGAACCAAGCTTACATAAATAACGTTACTGTATCCCCATTCCCTTTTCCCTGAAGATTTTTCCTCCAGTGGATCTAGTGATGATATGCCCATCCTTAGCCTCCTCCCATCTTCCCCAAAGACCTTTTCTTTTCGTGGATCCAGCGAGCATTTGGTCATTGTCTGCCAGGTGCTCAATTCTATCACCTTCCCCCAAAGGTCTTTTCCTCCAGTGGATCCTGGGAGCATTTGTGGAGTGCCTTCTGTGTGCTCTATAGTCACACCTCCTCCCCAAAGTGCTTTTCTTCCAGTGAGTCCAGTGAACACGTATGCAGTACCTGCTGTGGGTAAGAAGTAGATTCCCCTTCTTTACTCTTAGGATGACCTGTGCCAGTCACACAACCTCTCCACGGGGTCCTTTCCTTCAAAAAGTCTAGAACTGAATTTAGAAAGGTTACCCCTTTCTCACTCCCTTCAGTCTCCCTAGGATTCCCTTTCCCAATCTTAAGACCTCAAAGGGCCTTTTTTTTTCCTTTTTAAATTAGTAAACACTTATTGGGCACTTACTATATAAGAGCCATTCTCAAATTCCCCTGTCCAAGCTTGGAAGTTCCTACCCTTATCTCAAGAGCTCTCTCTCCAGGGGTCCCCTTCAGCCTAAATGTATTGAGTACCAGCTCTTTCCTGGTTAATCACCTCTCCTCCCCCAGGAGCCCTTACTCAGCAGGCTTTCTCTCTATGCAGAGCCATTTATTCATTCTACAGATATTTTTTGCATACTTTTCACGTATAAGAGTATGGGAGACATTTATTAAGCACTACAATATACTAGGAAGACGCCTCCTTCAGTTCCCCTTCCTTCTAATCCCAACTACCATCTGGATTCTCCATACGTTCTCCTCCACTCAGCCCCAAAAATCTTTTAATGAGTACTTTTTGTATACTCCTGAGAACCCTATAATCAGTGCCTCTTCACCCCCTCCTGTAGCCCTAACTCCCCCTTCACCAATTTCCATCCTGCCTTTCACATGACGCAATCTCAAAAGCTCATGATGTGCACCTCTTCTATTCTGGCTGGTTCCCTCTCCCACGTGGTAGTCATCTTCCCCACTGCCCCTTCCTCCCAATCAATCCAAAAAGCATGTATCACTCTCCTGCTGTGTTCTTTTCAGCGACATTGCCATCCTTGCGGCAGACTCCCCCACTCTCTTCTCTGTCAGTCCATAATTGAGCATGTATTGAGCACGTGTTATAATTCCTTCACCAACACCCACTCACCCAGATGTCATCTCCCTGGCTAAATTTGCTCTATTGAAGTCAACAAACCTCAGTGAAACCCCTGCTGTATATTGGGGGCTTCCCAGGTGGCGCTAGTGGTAAAGACCCTGCCTGCCAAGGCTGGAGACACAGAGATGTGGGTTCCATCCCTGGTTCGGAAAGACCCCCTGGAATATGTTAGTAACCACCCTCCTTTAGACTCCCCTTCTTCACTCCGACCCTCCAAGCAGGTCCTTTGCTGCTGCCTTTTCCTTCCTTCCATTAACATTTATTCTATGGACCACTGACAAGAGCCTCCCCCTTTCCATAATCACAACTCCTGTATTTTCCACTTGTTCTCCTAATTTGTCTAGCAGGCATTTGTGGAACACCTGCTGAATTCTGTGAACTCATCTTCCCTTCCACTTCTGTATCCCAAAAGCATTTTTTTTTTATTCCAGCAGCCACTTTAGTCTTTTCTTCATCAACCTAGGAGCTATGTATTTAGTGTCTAGTGGGATGGGTAAAGGGAGAGAGCCTGTGTACACCAGAGTCAGTGTGAGGAGCAGAGACCTCTGTGTCACCAACTTGCAGACATTCAGAATCATGCAAGCTTAGAGATTTAAGCCTGGAATAAAAGGAGTTGTGCCAACTCTGTAACGGATTGTACACCTAAATACAGTCTGAAGCATTTCCCACCAAACCTCACCATTCTTACACCTTCCTGGGTCTTGAGTCCTGTGTGGTTCAAAGTCACAAACTCAGAGTTGAGACTTGCCACCTCTTTTTACAAATAATTTAGTCTAGTGTTTTACAAGTGATGGGTCACCTCTTGGCTTGTGATCAGTATTTCATTTTCTTCATGAAATGAAAATAGAACAATAATAAGTGATAATCCTGCTGATTAACATTTATGATAATCACTTATGATAAATGATAATACATGAAAATAGAAAAGAACAGAGTGCCTTGCACATAGTACATGGAATTATTATTTAGTGAAACTGTTACTCCAATAAGAAATACAACCGGGCTTCCCTGGTGGTCCAGTGCGTAAGGACACCGCCTTACAGTGCGAGGGGTGCCAGTTCAATCCCTGGCCTGGGAAGATCCCATGTGCTGAGGAGCAGCTGGCCCAATGTGTCCAGTTACCAAGCTGGAGCTCTGGAATGCATGCGCCCAGAGCCAGTGCTCTGTGGCGAGGGAGGCCTCTGCGATGGGAGGCCCACATAGGCCAAGGAACAAAGATAAATAAATGAAAGATCAATAGAAGTGGCCAAAAAAAAAAGTTAAAATAAAGAAAGAAACACAATCAATAATATGCACCATACATATTATATGTATTCTATAATACACATGTTATATAACGGGCTTATAGCATCTTATACATATATATTTGGGGGGGGGGCTTCCCTGGTGGCTCCGCAGTAAGGAAAAGAAAGTGAAAGTGTTAGTTGCTCGGTCATGTCCAACTCTTTGCAACCCATGGACTGTAGCCTGCCAGGCTCCTCTGTCCATGGAGTTCTCCAGGCAAGAATACTGGAGTGGGTTGCCATTTTCTTCTCCAGGGGATCTTCCCAATCCAGGGATTGAACCCAGGTCTCTTGCATTGCAGGCAGATTATTTTACCATCTGAGCCACTAGTGGTAAAGAATCTGCCTGCAATGCAGGAATCACAGGAGATGCAAGTTCGATTCCTGGGTCAGGAAGATTCCCTGGAGAAGGGAATGGCAACCCACTGCAGTATTCTTGTCCTGGAAAATCTATGGACAGAGGAGCCTGGTGAGCTACAGTTCCATGGGATCTCAAAGAGTCAGAAACTACTGAAGCGACTTAGGATGAAACATATATATGTGTGTTTTTTTCATGAAATGGAATAAAATAGAATAGGAAGTATGACTCCATTGCCCATACTAAAGGTAATTATTTACTGAAACTTTCATTCTCATGTATGCATATTTATATACATTCTAAATACTGCAACTCATACTATACAATGGGCAGTAGGTTATATAAGACATCCTATATTAAATTTTCTATATAACATATGTGTCTTATATAATATATTACATATATAGGATGTTCTTATTGTGACTTCTTTTCTTAGAGTTCCCTGGATGCAAACCCTGAGACTTGAGATTTGTGTGCAGATTGATCGGGCAGAGCTCTTGGGAGCAACACGTGTTGCGGGGGAGGCAGGAGGGAGGAAGCAGGACTTGGCAGATGGAAAAGTTGAGCTGTGATGCTATGCAACAGTTGCCCCCAGCCGATCATCTGGGGAGCTCTGGAGCTGGGGCTACCCTTTAGAGCTGTCCCCATTGAGACGGGGTGGTCAGGCTTTTTTCAGTCCTGCATCAGTCAGCCATTGGGTGTGGGCTGGCAGGAGACATATTCTTGCAGAAAGTGAGTCCCTGCTGCAGGGGGCAGTCCATGGGGACGCGAAAGTGTTGGACATGACTGAGCGACTGAGCAACAACTCCCTCCTGATGATAAGGGTCACATGCCCCTGTCAGGACAGACTCATCTTGTCCACTGGTCTGTGAACCCTGAAGTGTCCAGATAGCAGTCAAAGCTTAGAATGTAATGGGATTCCTGCCATGGCCTCTGGTAGTAGTGTTCCTCCTTGGAGAACTGTGACTTTTAACCTTGCAAAGCCCCAAGGGAACAGGAAACACACATCCCAAAAGTGGATCCCGGGGATTGATGGTAAGCTGGGCCACTCTTACTTTCACCTCTGAGTTCCCAGACCAGTGTATTCTACCTGTAAGAAACAGCACAAACAGCAGTCGTTGATTTGGAGTATACACTGGGTTTGGAGGATGGTACCCGACTGCTGCACAATATCACGTCCAAGCTGAAATCTTAGCTGTGGCTACACCAAGTTGTTCCATCTCTCTGTCAGGCCAGCAGCTTCTGTGTGGTGTGGTCTAGAATGTCATTGGTTGATTTCATGGCGGTGGGCTTCCTTTTGCACCTCCTTCAGTTTGATGCAGTGCTAGGTGGGATGTCATACTGATGGGTCAAATATTAATAAGCCCTTGGACAGTAACGTTGGCTAAGGCCCTGGAGTCAGGAGAAGCAAACTCATATATAGAATATTCCAGTCAAAATGAATCATTACTCTTCCCAGAGTGGAAGGGGCGCAGGGTAGTCAGCTCACCACAGAGTGGCTGGTGGCTCTTCCTGAGGGAGGGTACTTTGTCGGGGACTTGATGTTGGTCTCTGATGCTGGCAGGTTGGATATTCAGCAGTGATGCCGTAGGCTCCACATTCAACCTGTGTCTCTGTTATCCTCACCACTTCATACGTGTGCCCATCTGCCAGCGCATCTGGGGCGGCTGAGTCTAGAAGTTGGCTGACATCATTTGGCTGAGTCATCCTGTCTACCTGGTTGCTTAGTGCCACTTCCAGGCTGGATGCTCTCTGGTGGGTGTTAACACACAATACAAAGATCTTCAGTCTTCACTCCGTTTCATCTCCAATTCCTTATGTCCACCCACATTTTGGTGTCTCAGACCTCCTTTTCCTAATCTTCCATTATTGTCCATTGAAAGCCTCTGTCTAATGAGCCAAGCCATTCACCACTGCCAGTCAGCGAATATGTATTCTCCTCTTGGGTCACGTCTCTTTCCTCACAAAATAGATGACCAGGTGCACAGCCCAAAGCTCTGCCCCTTGGAAGCCTTGCCACTGTTTTTCAAGGCCACTCTGAGTGGGGGGATAGGTTCATCACTGTCTGTTTTTGTCCATTCCACCCACATAGTAAGTCAACCCATTTGTGAACCAAGCTTAAGCCTTTTTTTCCCTTCACCTACTGGTTGTAAGGAATTCTCTTAGTGAGCTGAGGGAGGCACTAACACAACAGTGTGGACGACATGGGCATGTGGGTCACTTGTTCAAGCAGCTTTTTTGGTCTTGCTGGGGATCGATCCTGGCTGCGGGCACTGTGTGACTTCATTACTTGGTGGGCCTGGCAGGACCCAGCTCATAAGAGGCACCAGGATACTTGGTCCCTTGGTGCCCTATAGTCAAACATTCTGTCTTGCTCAGGGCCCCAAACTACACCAGGATTTGTTTTTCAAAAGCTGTGTAATTCTCAGCTGCAGATGGCATGGCCTTGGTCCAGAACCCTGGGGACCTCCCACTCAGACATCCTTTAAGCTCCACACTGCATTTTCCCCCACGATCCAGTACTGTAGGATCTGATGGATCACATGCCCAAAGTGACAAGACTACTTGCCCCAAAGCCTGGACCTGCTCAGGGATGGCAACCTCATATGTCACCTGAAACATGGATCAGAGCAGTATTCCTATATGTGGAATATGCTGCCTTGAGGATCTGAAAAGGCCTCTCAGATATCGTGCCTTTGTTCATAATGGCGGGAGGTGAAAGATACAACACTTTGCCCTATTATTTGGAGAGACTGTCCTGACATACCTTGGATCCCCAAATCTCTGAAAATTGTACTAATGTAGCAGGATCCTGAGTCTTTTTAGGGTTTATCTCCCACCTTCTGGAGTGCATATGTCTTATTGAGGCAGTGTACTAACCATCTCTTGCGCATCTTGCCTAATCAATATGATGTAGTTGAGATAGTAGCCCAGTGCGATAGTCTCTGGAATGTCCAGATAGTCCATGTCCCCTTAGACTATATGATAGCATAGGGTGAGAAAGATAGCTTAGCCCTAATGCTGGAGGAGGAAATGGCAACCCACTTTTTTGCCTGGAGAATCCCATGGACAGAGGAGCCTGTCGGGCCACAGTCCATGAGGTTGCAAAGAGTTGGACATGACTGAGCAATTAACACTATGGCAAGACCATCAAATATATACTGTGGTCAGTCCCGTGTGAATGTGGAATGTCTCTGATCCTCTCTTCTAATTGGTATAGAGAAGAAAGCATTCAGTAACTCAATGGCCACACCTGCCAGACCAGAGATCCTTCATTTGCTCCAGCAATGGCCCGTGAGGAGGACAGCAGCCTCAATCAGGGCTATCACTTGGTTGAGCTTGCAGCATTGGGGCCCAAATAGGTTGATTCAATGGAGATATAATGGGACTAAGACCCCTGCATACTTTGGATCTTTCAGAGAAGCACTAATTTCTGCCATCATCCCTAGGATAGATATAATATTGTCTTTGGTTTACAGCTTTGTTCATAGGGATAGTTTCCGAGGCATCCATTTGGACTTCCCCACTACCACAGCTGTTTCGCTACATGCCAAGGAACTCATGTAGGGGCTCGGAAAACTCCAGATATGTCCATTCCAATTTTGTGCTTGTGAGTTGGGGAAGTGACCACTAGGTGGACCTCTGGACCCAAATACGCACTGTGAGCACTACCTGGACCAGGACTTCATTTATGACCTTACCTCTACTGTGCTTCTCAACATGGCTGGTGCCATCCTCGGCAACATATTCCTCATTTTGTAAGTTGGGTGTGTCCTCTGGGTCCTCCCATAGAATATAGTTAGCTGGTTGGTTTCCCAGACTAGTGTATCTACTCTAACACATCAGTTTCTCTTAGCCCTTTGATTCTTACCTCCACAATCTGTCATGCAAGTCTGGTGTTTCTGCTTCACTTGGGCCACTGTTTTTTATTATTATTTTTTCTCTTTCTTTTTCCAGACTTCCACGAGTCATCCAAAATTGTATTGGCAACATTTCCTAGAGTCCTTGCCATGGTTTTTAAGTTCTGTGTCCTGGGAGAGTGCTCCAAGTTCAGACTTCATTCCCTTGATTCATTGTCCTCAGCATCCAGTCTCCAGCTCCTGTTGATGCTTGTTAGCCAGATTCTTCAGCTTCCACGTATCATTCCTTTCCTTCCTTTGCAGACTTAAAACGTCTCCAGTCAGGTGGTGCTAGGATTTGACCCTGGTTATCGATCTGGTTGTCAGGAGGGGAATGGAAGTTGATTCTGAAAAGGGTAAGAATTGTTTTATAAGGCATGTGCTTCACTCAAGGCCTCTGGACCATCTTCAAGCAGAGAGAAGGTCTGTATTCCAATAATGAGAAGTGGGCTACTCCTGCAGATGCAGTGGGTTCAGGTGAATCTGTAAGTTCAGAGTGTTACATGCGTCTTCCCAGATATGCTGATCCCAATCTCAGGGTCCCACTTCTCTCCTATGAGGTCCCTGAGTGTAGAAAAGGGGGTGTACTTGGCCTGAGAAGTCAACCTTCTCTGGAATTCTGCTACACTTGCGTTTAAGTTCTAAGTCTGATCTTCTCGCCTGTCTGCCCTCTGTTCACAGAAGATTGAGGTTTCCTTAAATACACCCAAGCAGGTCTTCTGTCTTTTACATCTTGCTTTGAACTGGTGATTATTCACCCTGGAGCACGTCATATCTTTGCTCAGCTAATCACTGGTGTTTAGCGAATAGTCACACAAGTTCTGGTCACCATTTCCCTCACAATCCTCAAGTACCAGCAATATTTCATCAACTGGTGCATTCCCTTCCACTAGTATCTCATTACAGTCCACTATCAGTTAAGTTATTGCTGCTTCAAAACTCCATGGGCCTGCACTATCATTCTCCCACTCAGGAGAATCCACTCCATGCCACATCTTTTCCCACTGCAGACCTCTCCAATATCATAGGCTTTGCCAAGTCTTATAGCTTTAGTGGCATCCTGCTTGTACCAGAGCCCAGATGTGCCACAGGGTGCCTTGTGTTGCTACAGCGTGTCAGAGGGTACTTATGCTCCATCCCCACAAATGATGGCTCCTGGTTGCCTGCAGGCTGCCGGGGGGCCCAGCTCCAGAAAGGCACTAGAATCCTCTTTGTAGTTTGACTTCTCTGGCCGACTGTTTTATTTTTTTATTTTTTTTATTTTTTAAAGATTTATTTATTTATTTATTTATTTATTTATTTATTTATTTGGGTGGGGGTCGGGTTGGGGAGGGAGGGGAGCGGGCAGGCTGCTTCTATTGGTCTTCCATTTCTCTATTTTTCATCCGTCTTTGTTCTTTGGCTTCTGTGGGCCTCCCATCGCGGTGGTGTCTGTTGCAGAGTGCCGGCTGTGGGCGCATGCGCTCCAAAGCTCCGGCTCGGTGATTGGACACATGGGTCCAGTCGCTCCGCAGCACATGGGATCTTCCCAGGCCAGGGATCGAACCGGCGCCCCTTGCACTGCAAGGCGGTATCCTTATCCCCTGGACCACCAGGGGAAGCCCTGGCCAACTGTTTTAGGTTGTAGTCTCTGAAAACAGATTTTCAGGCAGGGATTTGCATGCCCAGGGCTTATTTGGGAGTGCCTTTGGGATCAACGGCAGAAAGGAAGCCAGAGTTGAGCAGTGGGAGAAGTGGGTCCACAGCACAGTCTCATTGGAGGCCTTGACTGATCCTAGGGGAGCTCTGGAGTTAAAGTGGTCCTTCAGAGTCAGCCTGTAACTGGGCAAAGAGGCTGGCCTTGGTACTCACTCAGAGACCAGATACAAGCCTTGGTCTGTCCAAAATAGATTGGCCAAGAAAGTTCCCTCTGACCAAAGAGTATTCCCCAAGGGGACACAGCTGCAATCTGTCACCAGCTGATATTCAGGGTGCACTGGCCCTGAAGACAAGACCTTAGTGAAGCACCACAGTATCCACTACATATAGGATCAAAAAAAGTTTTTAAAAAGTTATAATATAGTTTACACTCATCATCATTTTCTAAATAAAAAATGTACAGGTCTAAGAGATTCTCTTCCAGCATCTGTGATGGGACAGTGTCAGTGATGGGATAGCGGGTAGGAGGGAAGAGTGACAGAGAGAAGAAAATAGGTTGCTGTCTTTGGGGTATGGCAGCGGAATCCCCAGGGGCCAAGTGTGCTGCATGTATAGCAGAGACGCTGACGGTATGCATGAGGGAGAGACCAGGAGTGGCTCCTCCCCTCAACCCCCATCTATGAAAAACCTGATGGGGATGAGCTTCTGTGTGTGGACAAACCTGTCAGCTGGGAATCCTGGCCTGGTGGAAGACCCTGGCTGGGGATGGGGACAGTGACTTAGCAATTCATGATGTACCTACTGCCATCCCTATCGCTGTTCCCTCTTGTGGCTTCCCCTCATCCTCAGCTGTATTTCTCCCCCACCTCATTGTGGTTGACTCCGGCTTCTATAGAATCCTCACCAGTCTGCGGCTCTTAGTTTGCTCCTCCTTTTCTGATGCAGCTGGCCACTCATGGCTGCTGGGTCTCTCTCAGTGCACACTGACACACGGTCAATGTGTTCCTTCTTGAGAAAGGACCAGAGAGCAGAGAGATGCTTCAGCTCACACAGACAGGTGCTGACACATACCTGGGCATATGTTATCTATCTATCTATCTATCTATCTATCTATCTATCTATACACACATATATATAGGCTTCCCTGGTGGCTCAGCTGGTAATGAACCTGCCTGCCAATGCAGGAGATGCAAGAGTTGCGGGTTCAATGCCTGGATTGGGAAGATCCCCTGGAGAAAGAAATGACAGGGCTTCCCCTGGTGGTCCAGTGGGTAAGCACACCGCCTTGCAGTGCAAGGGGTGCCGGTTCGATCCCTGGCCTGGGAAGATCCCACGTGCCACGGAGCGGCTGGACTGATGTGTCCGATTACCGAGCCGGTGCTCTGCAACGACAGACGCCACCATGATGGGAGGCCCACAAGAGCCAAAGAACAAAGACGGATAGAAATAGAGAAATGAAAGACCAATAGAAGTGGCCCGCCCGCTCCCCTCCCTCCCCAACCCGCCCCAACCAAAATAAATAAATAAATAAATGTTTAAAAAAAAAAAAAAGAAATGACAGCACACTCCAGTATTGTTCCTAGAGAATTTCACGCACAGAGGAGCCTGGTGGGTCACAAAGCGTTGGACATGACTGAGTATGCACACACACACACACACACACACATCCTCTAAAGTTCTTTGCCATTTTACAAACCTCTATGCAATTTCAAAGTGTGTTACAGTGTACAAAGCACTCCTTGTTTTGAGAGGCTGTTCAAATAGCGGTGTGACAGCAAAACCGTACTTTGGGAAATGCCTGCACTCTGTTGTTGTTGTTGTTGTTTTAATTTTAAGAAGCCAAGTTTATTCTTTTTTAAAAAATTAATTAACTTGGCTGTGTTGGGTCTTAAGTTTTAGCAAGCAGGATCTTTAGTTGCGGCATGTGGTATCTAGTTCCCTGACCAGGGATCAAACCCTGCCCCCCTGCACTGGGAGCGCAGAGTCTTAGCCGCTGGGCCACCAGGGAAGTCCCCTGTACTCTGTTTTAAGAACTTATAGTTTGCAGTGTCCTTTGACATTTGAATACCTCCACAAAGATTATAACAGACTTCTTTGTTCACAAACAACTATTAGGTTTTTTCAAAGTATTTCAACAATTATAAATCACTTTAGTTTCTCTAGTGGCACTGAAGGAGCAAAGGGGTCAAAGGACTGGTCTGGGATTTGTCTTCCTGAGATTCGAGCATTGACATATGTGTTCTGCTTTTTTTCTCCAGGGCAAAATACTTCAAAGGAAAAAAGATCCATGGAGAAATTGACATTAAAGTAGAACAGGTTAGTGTTGGGGCCAGATGGACCTGGGGATCAACTCTCCATACTGCAAGCTGAGTGGTCTTTTTTTGTATGATGTGAGTGAATCTCTAATTTCTTTTTTCCTTCCCAGGCTGAATTCTCTGATCTCAACCTCGTGGCTCATGCCAATGGTGGATTCTCTGTGGACATGGAAGTTCTTCGGAATGGGGTGAAGGTCGTGCGGTGAGTGTAAAAAGGTTGCCTTGGTGTTACGCGAGAGACATAAGGGCTCCTTAGAGCTGAGGGAGATTTCACACCTGCCCTCCCATCTTTCTATGAGCAACACTTAGGCATATTACAGTAGCCAAGATATGGGGATAACCTAAGTGTCTATCAATGGATGAATGGGTAGAGAAGTGGTACTACACACACAGAGACACACATGATGGGATATTATTCAGCCATGAGAAAGAAGGAAATCCTGCTATTTGTGACAACATGGATGCGTCTTGAGGTTATTATGCTAAGTGAGATAAATCAGACAGAGGAAGAGAAGTACTGTATTGATATGTGGAGTCAAACTAATAGAAACAGAAAGTAGAAAGGTGACTGCCAGAGGCTGGGGGAGGGTATGTAAGAATAGGAGAGATGTTGTTTAAGAGTACAAATTTGCAACTGGTAGATAAATAACTCCCAGAGATCTGATCCACAGAATGGTGGATATAAACAATATTGTATCAGCAAACCTGCTTTATAAAAACCTAGGTCTTTATTCCTACCATGAAAAAAGAAATGGTAATTTTGTGACATGATAGAAGTACTAATGCTGCAGTAGTAATCATATTATAATATATTAATATAAATATATAAAATAACATGTTATATGCCTTCCCTGGTGGCTCAGTGGTAAAGAATCTGCCTGTAATTTGGGAGACCTGGGTTCAATCCCTGGGTCAGGAAGATCACCTGGAGAAGGGAATGGCAACCCACTCTGGTATTCTTGCCTGGAGAATTCCATGGACAGAGGAGCCTGACAAGCTGCAGTCCATGGGGTCGCAAAGAGTCAGACACAACTTAGAGACTAAACAACAATACACCTTACACTTATGTAATAATTGACATATAACATGCCAATTATAGTCCAATATTTTTTTAAAAAAAGAACCTAGGCACAGAAAAAAAGGAGATAGCTTCTCTTCTGAAGAAGAGTCAAGGATCAAAGAAGACACGGCACATGTTTCTGTTATTAATTCAACAAACATTTCTTGAGCATCTACTTCAGGCCAGGTGCTGATCTCAGCGTTTTCCATTCAAGACATATTTGCTGAATTTCTGTTGTGTGCCAGGAAGCTGTTCTTCATGCTGAGGTCTTAGAATTGAACGAAACAGAGCCCTCAAATGACAAAAAATTCCTTTGCTGTCATGAAACTTACATTCCACTGTGGGATATACACAATAAACAAAGAACAAAATGTCCAAGTGCTTAAAATATGCATATCAGCCAAGGAATATAGTGATTATTGTATGGTGAGAGGTTTGCAGTTTGGTTGGGGTAGACCAGTAGCGTGAGAGATAGTTGAGAAGAGACTTGAAGGAGGTAGAGGAGTGGTGCATGTAGAAATCTCCAGAGGCTACTTTTCAGGCTGAGGGAATAGCCCACATAGAGCCCAGAGGCTGGAATTATTCTGGGAGTCAACTTGCGTAAAATACTAATGGGGAGGGTATGTAAGAATAGGAGAGATGTTGTTTAAGAGTACAAATTTGCAACTGGTAGATAAATAACTCCCAGAGATCTGATCCACAGAATGGTGGATATAAACAATATTGTATCAGCAAACCTGCTTTATAAAAACCTAGGTCTTTATTCCTACCATGAAAAAAGAAATGGTAATTTTGTGACATGATAGAAGTACTAATGCTGCAGTAGTAATCATATTATAATATATTAATATAAATATATAAAATAACATGTTATATGCCTTCCCTGGTGGCTCAGTGGTAAAGAATCTGCCTGTAATTTGGGAGACCTGGGTTCAATCCCTGGGTCAGGAAGATCACCTGGAGAAGGGAATGGCAACCCACTCTGGTATTCTTGCCTGGAGAATTCCATGGACAGAGGAGCCTGACAAGCTGCAGTCCATGGGGTCGCAAAGAGTCAGACACAACTTAGAGACTAAACAACAATACACCTTACACTTATGTAATAATTGACATATAACATGCCAATTATAGTCCAATATTTTTTTAAAAAAAGAACCTAGGCACAGAAAAAAAGGAGATAGCTTCTCTTCTGAAGAAGAGTCAAGGATCAAAGAAGACACGGCACATGTTTCTGTTATTAATTCAACAAACATTTCTTGAGCATCTACTTCAGGCCAGGTGCTGATCTCAGCGTTTTCCATTCAAGACATATTTGCTGAATTTCTGTTGTGTGCCAGGAAGCTGTTCTTCATGCTGAGGTCTTAGAATTGAACGAAACAGAGCCCTCAAATGACAAAAAATTCCTTTGCTGTCATGAAACTTACATTCCACTGTGGGATATACACAATAAACAAAGAACAAAATGTCCAAGTGCTTAAAATATGCATATCAGCCAAGGAATATAGTGATTATTGTATGGTGAGAGGTTTGCAGTTTGGTTGGGGTAGACCAGTAGCGTGAGAGATAGTTGAGAAGAGACTTGAAGGAGGTAGAGGAGTGGTGCATGTAGAAATCTCCAGAGGCTACTTTTCAGGCTGAGGGAATAGCCCACATAGAGCCCAGAGGCTGGAATTATTCTGGGCAGCATCCTTTGTGGATCCTGGCAGTCTGAGAGATTGTGATAGGGGAGCTGTGAGAGCTGAGTAGGCAACCTACCTTGGTGAGAAGGGCAGACAGGAAAGGCTTAAGGGGGTCAGCAGATGAGGAAAGGTTAGGAAGAATACGTGTGGTGGAGGGAACAGCTTGTGCACGTGGCTGAGGTGAGAAACCACCATGCAGTTTCTACGAGCTGTGGAGATTTCAAAACTTGATCTTTATTCTAAAGGTGGTGGGGAGCCTCTGGGGGGACCCTCAGCACTCCTACCCTTGCCACCCCAGGTCTCTGAAGCCAGACTTCGTGCTGATTCGCCAGCATGCCTTCAGCATGGCACGGAATGGAGACTACCGCAGTTTGGTCATTGGGCTGCAGTATGCGGGAATCCCCAGCGTTAACTCTTTGCATTCTGTCTACAACTTCTGTGACAAGCCCTGGGTGGTAAGTGACAGGAAGAGTGTTACTGGCAGAGGGAATAGCTTATTCATGCATGAGGGAGCTTGAAACCACTGTGATTTGGGCAGTGTAGGGGAACAGAGGAAATGTAGAAGCTTGAAGTCTCAGTTTGCAGACTCCCTAAGGGGGAAGGGACTTACTGACCTATCTCTCCTGGCTCTCATAGTTTGCCCAGATGGTTCGACTGCACAAGAAACTGGGGACAGAGGAATTTCCTCTAATCGATCAGACCTTCTACCCCAATCACAAAGAGATGGTGAGTCTGGGGGAAGGGAGTGGGCAGGAGGGGAAAGCAATAGCCTGATGCAATAGCATTGCCAATGGATGTGTTGCCAGTGGTATGTGATCAGAGAGTGTAGCTGGCACATGCACATACAGGGCGGTGTTGCTTCGTGATAGGATTTATTAATACCATAAATGTATGTATGTAGTTACAAGTGTGCTTTAAATCATTGATCCTGCTCTAGTGTCTATTCTCACCAGTATCAAGAAACTGATTTCTGATGTAAACAGAATTAATATGATGATCCAGATTATATAACATATGCAAATCAAGTCATTGTTACTAACATTATCAAATATTCCTCTGGATAGAAATGTTAACAGTGTTTCAAATTAGGATTAAAAAATTATCAGTAAAAAAAAAAATTATCAGTAACAATGTTATAGATTAAATGGTATGCAAATAGAAAATTCGATTATTGGCTACTATTATCACAAATGTAATCACTAATATTATGAATTATAATCATTATTTCAAATTATTGTTATTAATGTAAATTATGAGTTCTAATGTTATAAATTATAGTTCCAAATAGAAGTATTCATTTTTTATATCATTGAAGATAATGCTTATTATTATAAATTATTATCAATATAGAAATTAAGTCCCTGTTTTAAATTATACTTAATAATAAAAATTGTATTATCATTACTAATATCAAGTATTATAACTAAGATTATAATTTATTACTAGTATTATAAATTAAGGTTATTAACATAAGTGATTAGTACCTGTGTTGTGAATTAAGTCATAATCACTAAAAGAAATTAAGCTATTAGTACAAGCAATGTAAACTACTCTTACAAATGATTGCCAGTGTTACAAATTAAGATTTCTAATATAAATTACAAATACGTTTGAGCTAGCTATTAATATAAATCATTATTAATATGGTTAATATTTCTATTGATATCATAATTACTAATATTAAAGTTATGATTACTAATAAAAGTTGTTAGTATAATAGTTCTTTATCAAATTTTAGTTACTAATAGAAATTAAATCACTATTACTAGTGCCATCAAATTTTATAACGAATTTTACAAGTTCTTTGTAATTTTATGTTACATTTACTTATAAATTATCATCACCAGTTTTATGAATTACATTATAATTAAATATAAATATTGACCCAGCTTTACCAAGTTAATAATCATTGATTATAGTGTTAAAAATTGTTACAAGTATTACAAATTATGGTCACTGATATAAATCAACAGTGTTATGAATTGTTTACTTACAAATCAATATGAGATCATTACTTTGAAACCAAATTTGTTCATCATTATTGTTATCTTATATTCACTGAGAGACAGTATAGCTGACTGGTTACAAACATGGACCCTAAAGTCAGAATTTCTGTGTTGTAATCCTAATTCCACAGTCTGTAAACTTCTGAACATAAGAAACATTAGTTAGATGTTCTGTGCCTCAGTTTTCCCATCTGTAATATGTGGGTAATAATAGTTCCTGCCTCATAGAGTTAATATGAGAATTAAATTACTTAATGTAAAGTGGTTAGAACAGCACATCTGGCATATACTAACTGCTTCCTAGGTATGGATGAACACTTGTTGCCCCTTTTAAATTTTTGGAGTGTGTTTATCACAGAAGGATGTTGGACTCTGTCAAATGCTTTATCAATGTTTATTGATATGATATGGCTTTTGCCCATTTTTCTATGAATATGATGTGTTACATTAATTGATTTTCATGTGAACTGAGCCACACTTGCATTCCTGGGCCAGATCCCACTTGATCTGACATGTGATCCTTTTTATATGCTGTGGGATTCAATTTGTTAGTATTTTGTTGAAAATTATGCTGTCAGTAATCATAAGGGACATTGATCTATAGTTTTTCTTATGATGGCTTTGTCTGGTTTGGGTATCAGGGAAATAGTATCCTCATACAATGAAATATGCAGTGCCCTTCTCTTCTATTTTTAGGAAGAGTTAATGAAAGATTGGTGTTAATTTTATTTTAAATGTTTGGTATGCTTCACCCATGAAGACATTTGATCCTGGGTATTTCTTTGCAGGAAGTTTCTTTTTTTTAATCAGTAATTCAATCTCTTAACTTATTGTAGATCTATTCTGATTTTTCATTTCTTCTTGAGTTAGTATTGGGTTTGTGTATTCCTAAGAATTTGTCTGTTTCAACTAGGTTTTCTACTTTATTAGCATAGAATTGTTCATAGTACTCTCTTATAATCCTTTTTATTTCTATAAGGTTAGTAGTTATGTCTTTCTCATTCCTAATTTTAGTAATTAGTTTTCTCTTTTTAAAAATCTTAGTCTAAAGGTCTATTTTGTTGATCTTTTCAGAGAACATACTTTTGGTTTCGCTGATTTTCTCTATTTTTTTTTTTAATTTTCAATTTCATTTATTTCTACTCTAATTTTTTTTAGACTTTTTTTTTTTTTGGTCACTTCTATTGGTCTTTAATTTATTCATTTTCATCCATCTTTGTTCTTTGACCTATGTGGGCCTCCCATCACAGTGGCCTTTCTCACTGCAGAGCACTGGCTCTGGACACATGCGCTCCAGTGTGCTGGCTCGTAATTGGACACACTGGTCCAGCCACTCCATGATACGTGGGATCTTCCTAGGCTGGGGATTGAACTGGTGCCCCTTGCACTGCAAGGCAGTGTCCTTACCCACTGGACCACCAGGAAAGCCCTACTCTAATATTTTTTTATTACTTCTTTGCTTCTGCTTGCTCTGGTGTTTATTTTTATTTATTTATTTATTTTTGTGCTTTTTGTCTGATTCCTTAAGAAGACTAGGTTATTATATATTTTTCTTCTTTTTAAATATAGAAGTTTACAACCATGACTTTCCCTATAAGCAATTTTTGTATGATGTCTTCATTTTCTTTCATCTCAAAGTATCTTCTAATTTTCACAGTGATTTCTTTTTTTAACTCATTATTTAGGAATATGTTATTTACTTTCCACATATTTATGAATTTCCCAAACTTCTTTCTGTTATTCATTTCCAATTTCATTCAGTGTGGTTCAAGAACATATTTTGTATGATTCAGTCCTTTTATGTTATTGAGATATGTTTTGTGGCTTAACATAAAGTTTGTCCTAGAGAATGTTCTGAAATTCCCTTGTAGCTAGCTGGTAAAGAATCCACCTGCAGGACTTCCCTTGTGGTCCAGTGGGTAGAGAGTCCACCTTGCAGTGCAAGGGGCACTGGTTTGATTCCTGGCCCAGGAAGATCTCATGTGCCGTGGAGTGGCTGGACTGGTGTGTCCAATTATGAGCCAGAGCTCTGGAGTACATTCTCCCAGAGCCCGTGTTCTGCCATGAGATAGGCCACTGCGATGGGAGGCCCACACAGGCCAAAGAATAAAGATGGATGAAAATGAATAAAAACCAATAAAAGTGGCCAAAATTATATATATATATATATTTTTTTTTTTTATTTTTTTTAAGAAAAGAACCCACCTGCAATGAAGGAGACCTCGGTTTGATTCCTGGATCAGGAAATTCCCCTAGAGAAGGGATAGGCTACCCACTCCAGTATTCTTGGGCTTCCCTGGTGGCTCAGATGGTAAAGAATATGCCTGTGATGCAGGAGACCTGGGTTCGATCCCTGGGTTGGGAACACCCCCTGGAGAAGGAAAAGGCAACCCACTCCAGTATTCTTGCCTGGAGAATTCCATTGCTTGGCTATGGGTTACAAAGAGTCAGACATGACTGATCGACTTTCACATTCATAGATAATGTTTTGCATATACTTGAGAAGAATATGTATGTATGCTGCTGCTGTAGGATGGAGTGCTCTATAGAGGTCCGTCAGGTCTAGTGGGTTTATAGTGTTGTTCAGGTCTTCTCTTTCTTTGTTCATCCTCTGTCTAGTTGTTTTATGCATTATTTAATGTGAAGTATCGAAATCTCCAGTGATCATTCTGAATTGTCCATGTCTCCCTTTCAGTTCTGCCTGGTTTTTCATGAATTTGGAACTCTGTTTTTAGGTGCATATATGTTTATAATTCTTAAATCTTCTTGATGGATTGACTCTTTTATCAATATAAAATGTCCTTTTCTGTCTCTAGTGACAATTTTTGTTTTAAAGTCTGTTTTATCTGATGTTAGTATACCTATGAAAGCCCTCTTTTGACTACTGTTTGCATAGTAAATCTTTTTCCATTCATTTACTTTCAACTTTTTTGAAAGTGTATTTCAGCTTGTTTCTATAGTGTATCTCCTGTAGATAGCATGTAATTGGGTCATGTTTTTCATCTATTTTGCCACTCTCTCTCTGCCTTCTAATTGTAGTGTTTAATTAATTTACATTTGATGTAATTACTGATAATGTAGAATTTATGTTTATACTTTTGCTATTTGTTTTCTATATTTCTTGTGCCTTTTTATTCCTGTATTTCTCCATTAATGCATGCCTTTGTGCCAAATAGACATTTTCCGGTGTGTCATTTTAATTCCCTTGATATTTCTTTTCGATATCTTTTTAAAAATATTTTCTTTGAAGTTTCTCTGAGAACTACAATTAACATTTTAATTTATACCACTCTCATTTTAATTAAAACCAGTTTATTTTCAATAGTATTAAAAACCTTTGCCCCTTTAAAGCTTTATTCCCTCACTCAACCTTTGTGCTATTATTGTCATACAAATTACATCTTTACACATCATATGGCCATGAATATAGACTTATAAATTATTGCTTTATGCAGTTGTCTTTTAAATCAGATAGGAGGGGGAAAGTGTTACAAGCAAGAAAATGTATTCCTGCTGTTATAGGTGCTCATTTCTTCATGTGAATGTGAATTGCTGTTCCTGTCATTTCATTTCAATCTGAAGGACTCTTAGCATTTCTTTTTGAAGTACGCTGGTGATAGACTAAGTTTTTGTTTATCTGTGAATGTGTTAACTTTTCATTTTTGAAATACAGTTTTGTACGGTATAGAATTCTTAGTTGACAGTCTTTTTCTTTCAGTGCTTTCACTGTGTTGCCTGTTGCCTTCTGGCTTCCAAGGTTTCTGATGAGAAATCAGTTGTCCGTCTTACTGAGGATCCTTTTTATGTGATGAGTCACTTCTCACTTCTCTCTTACTACTATCAAGATTCTCTCTTTGTCTTTCACTTTTATAGGTTTGTTTATGATGTGTCTAGATGTGGATCTCTATGAGTTTATCCTTCTTGAAGTTCAGTGAGATTCTTGGATGTGTAATGTTTTAATCAGATTTGAGAGGGGTTTTTTTAAGCCGTTATTCCTTCATATATTCTTTGTTACACTTTTCTCTTTTCTCTCTCTTTTTGGAACTCCAAATATGTATGTGTTGATATGCTTGTGGGATTTCACAGGTCTCTGAGGCTCTGATCATTTTGTTATTTTTTTTCTGTCTGTTCCTCACATTGGATAATCTCAGCTGACCTATCTTCAAATTCACTGATTCTTTCCTCTGCCAGCTCCAATCGACTGTCAAACTCCTCTAATGAATTTTTCATTTCCATTATTGTGTTCTTAAATTCCAGAATTGCTATTATTTTATAATTTCTGTCTCTTTATTGCTAGTTTCTATTTGTTAGAACACCATTCTCATACTTTCATTTACCTCTTTAGACGTGGTTTCCTTTAGTTATCTGAAAATATTTCAAGTAATTGCTTTATAGTCTATTAATTCCAGCATCTGGACTTCCTCAGAGACAGTGTCTGCTGATTGCTTTATTTTTCTGTGTTTGGGTCATACTCTATTGTTTCTTTGCATGTCTTTTGAATTTTTGTTGAAAGCTGAATGTTTTAAATAATATAATGCATCAACTCTGGAAATCAGATTCTCCCGCTCAGGGTTTGCTTTTATGGTTCTTTGGGGTTGTTTTAGGGACCTTCCTGAACTATTTCTGTAAAGTCTGTATTCTTTGTCATATATGGTTATTGAAGTCTCTGCTGTGTTAGCTTAGTGGTCAGCTAATGATTAGACAGATATTTTGATAAACACCTGGAAAATCTCCCATTTTTGGAAGTTGTTTTTTTTTTGAAACTAAACTTAGTTGACAGTCTTTTTCTTTCAGTGCTTTCACTGTGTTGCCTGTTGCCTTCTGGCTTCCAAGGTTTCTGATGAGAAATCAGTTGTCCGTCTTACTGAGGATCCTTTTATGTGATGAGTCACTTCTCACTTCTCTCTTACTACTATCAAGATTCTCTCTTTGTCTTTCACTTTTATAGGTTTGTTTATGATGTGTCTAGATGTGGATCTCTATGAGTTTATCCTTCTTGAAGTTCAGTGAGATTCTTGGATGTGTAATGTTTTAATCAGATTTGAGAGGGGTTTTTTTAAGCCGTTATTCCTTCATATATTCTTTGTTACACTTTTCTCTCTCTCTTTTTGGAACTCCAAATATGTATGTGTTGATATGCTTGTGGGATTTCACAGGTCTCTGAGGCTCTGATCATTTTGTTATTTTTTTTCTGTCTGTTCCTCACATTGGATAATCTCAGCTGACCTATCTTCAAATTCACTGATTCTTTCCTCTGCCAGCTCCAATCGACTGTCAAACTCCTCTAATGAATTTTTCATTTCCATTATTGTGTTCTTAAATTCCAGAATTGCTATTATTTTATAATTTCTGTCTCTTTATTGCTAGTTTCTATTTGTTAGAACACCATTCTCATACTTTCATTTACCTCTTTAGACGTGGTTTCCTTTAGTTATCTGAAAATATTTCAAGTAATTGCTTTATAGTCTATTAATTCCAGCATCTGGACTTCCTCAGAGACAGTGTCTGCTGATTGCTTTATTTTTCTGTGTTTGGGTCATACTCTATTGTTTCTTTGCATGTCTTTTGAATTTTTGTTGAAAGCTGAATGTTTTAAATAATATAATGCATCAACTCTGGAAATCAGATTCTCCCGCTCAGGGTTTGCTTTTATGGTTCTTTGGGGTTGTTTTTAGGGACCTTCCTGAACTATTTCTGTAAAGTCTGTATTCTTTGTCATATATGGTTATTGAAGTCTCTGCTGTGTTAGCTTAGTGGTCAGCTAATGATTAGACAGATATTTTGATAAACACCTGGATCTAATACGTCTCCCAGCCTTTGCTGGTGGGTTGTGAGGGCACACTGGGGTTTGGCTTCATTGTTCAGGCAGGTTTTTTACAATTTTGCCTTAGCCTTCACTTCCTGGCTGTGTAGAGCCTCGAGGTCAGCCAGAGATCCTATTCATGCACACGGTCTTATGCATTTTATGGCTTTCTAGATTCTTAGGAATATTTCAGAACTTTTCAAAGCCTCCTATGGATGTCTTATTACCCAGATTTTTCTGTTGAGTTTTTGTTTGGTCAGTGTGTTGTTTGTCTTAACTACAATTGTTGCCCCAAGCAGGTGCTATGGGAATTGTAAGGAATCTGTTGGATAAGTGGGAAGAAGAGAATGGGAACAAAACAGGAAAAGTTCAAATGCCACAAAACTTGATTGTTGTTAGAGATTCGGCCTTTTTCTTGAATAGATACTTCTCAAATTATTGTAAACCTCTGATCAATTTTCAGAGTCCTGACAAAGTTCATTGTGACAATTTTTGCCAGTATTCTCATTGCTTTTAGACAAGACAGGACTTTTCTAGGCGTTTACTCTGGCATTTCTGCTGATTTCTCCTCCAGGCACATCTTGTTCTTTCCCAGCCTTAGGAAAATGGTATTTCAAAGTCAGGATATGGGAACTAGATCATTGCTCTAGAATGTCCTTGCTTTTAGATTGTCTCATTGTGCAGAGCTTTTATTATATTGTCTCATTGTATAGGAAATTTTATTATATATTTTTGTTGTTGTTTTTACTTGCTCAGTTGTGTCCGAATCTTTGCAACCCCATGAACTGTAGCCCATGAGGCTCCTCTGTCTATGGGATTTTCCAGGCAAGATTACTAGAATGGTTTATGACATATATACATATGAAACTTTATATATACACATGTATGAAATTATATGTAGTGTGTTCATACTGATACTTTTTTTGCCATGCCACTCACCTTATCAGATCTTAGTTTCCCAGCCAGGGGTCAGTGAAAGTGCCAAGTCCTAACCACTGGGCCACCAGGGAATTCCACTGATACTTTCAGTTCTAGTCTGACACAATATACGGTTCCTTCTAGCCTCCCACCATTCTGTGCTTACCTTTCTCTTCTCTAACATTGAGAGCCCTAGCTTCCAATATCATCAACATATTTACTCATTTGCTCAATCCTACAGTACACAGAAAGTATTTTTAGAATTTCAACATCCTTTTCACTGTAAAAAACAACCCTAGTAAGGTATAGGTTGAGATTTGTTTGTCCTTTTTACATCTTTAGATGAGAATATATAAAGTAATGTATTCAAATGTTACATGATTAACTCCATTTTGTCATTCAATATGGTTGCATTATTCACTTTATTTCAATATAGTTTATTTCCCTTTATATATGAAAAGGCATGCACAGATAAAAATTTAAACCTACAAGAAATGGATAATTTTCTAGGGGAACACAGTTTATCAAAATTGGCCTCATTTGAGCTTAACATGCCAATTTCCATAGAAGAAATAAAGACAGTTATTAAGAAACTACCTCCTAAAAAAGCTTCAGGCCCAGATGGTTTCACAGGGAAATTCTACCAAACTATTGGAGACCAGTTAATCCCAATGGCACATCAATTATTCCAAAGAACATAAAATGAAGAGAAACTTCCACATTATTTTTCTAAAGCAGTTATAACTTAGATAACACGCAAAAATGCATAGGCCATTTTCAGTTATGAATATCAGTGCAAGAATCCTAAATAAAATAGCAGCAAACAAACCTAAAACTACATTAAGAAAGTAGTATAGCATAACCACGTGGTAAGTTTCCCTCTTGGAATGCAAGGATGGTTTGTTATAGGTAAAAAGTTTGTTATAGGCAAAAACTTCATTTGGGTTTTTTCTGTACCATCTTATAGAAGACCTAGAACGAACTTTTTGGCCAGCCCAATATTAATATAATGCAACATATTAATTGATCTGAGGAGAAAGTCATATGATCATTTCCATACATGTTTTAAAGCCTTTAACAGAGTTTAAAGCTTCCTGATAGATCAGATGGTAAAGAGTCTGCCTGCAATGCAGGAGACCCAGGTTCAATCCCTGGGTCATGAAGATCCCCTGGAGAAGGGAATGGCTACCCGCTGCAGAATTATAAAGGCTGAGTGAGAGCATATTAATGCCTGGAAATGGGAAGGTCTCTTCTGCTATGGCCTTGGAGTAAAATGTTGAGTCCATATAGTTAAGACTTGAGTGAGTCTGGAATTTTCCAGGGCTTCCCTGGTAGCTCATCTGGTAAAGAATCTGGCTGCAATGCAGGAGACCCAGGTTCAATCCCTGGGTCATGAAGATCCCCTGGAGAAAGGAATGGCTACCCACTCCAGTATTCTTGGGCTCCTCTGGTGGCTCAGATGGTAAAGAATCTGCCTGCAGTTTGGGAGACTTGGGTTCAATCCCTAGGTCAGGAAGATCCCCTCGAAAAGGTCATGGCAACCCACTCCAGTATTTTTGCCTGTAGAATTCCATGACTTGTCTGTGGGGTCACAAAGAGTTGGACACGACTCAGTGACTTTCATTGAACAGAATTTAAGCACCCATTCTGACAAAATCATTCAACACTAGAAACCAACTCTTAACATGATCAGATTTGTATATCTCAATCCAAAAGTTATTATCAATGTAATAGGACAACATTGAAAGCCTTTCCATTAAGGTGAGGAACAAAGCAAAGTGCCCACTGTTTCCACTCCTTTTCAACATTGTATTTAGAGGTAAAAGACCAATGCAATTAGACTAGGCAAAACAATTATAGATGTAAAAATGGGTAAAGGGGGTGTAAAAGTATCTCTACTTATAGATTATATACTAATAATATACCTTGAAATCCCTCAGAGATCCAATAACAAATTCAAACAATAACAGTAACATAGCAGAGTATAAAATCAGCATACAGAAATCAGTAGGGTTTGTTTTTTAAAAACATTTCTCTTTTAAAAATTTTTTAAATTTATTTATTTATTTTGGACTATTCTGGGTTTTCATTGCTGCCACAGATTCTTCTCTAGTTGCAGGGAGTAGGGGCTACTGTCTAGTTGAGGTGAGCAGGCTTCTTGTTGCAGTGACTTCTCTTGTTGACGAACTCGGGCTCTAGGGCACACGGGCTTCAGTAGTTGTGGCACATGGACTCCATAGTTGTGGCTCACGGGCTTAGTTGCTCCGCAACATGTGGGATCTCCCCAGATCAGGGATTGAACTCGTGTCTCCTGCATTGGCAGGCGAACTCTTTACCACTGAGCTATCAGGGAAGCCCCATTTTTTCTGTTTTAAATGTTTTTACTTTTGGCTGTGCTGGGTCTTTGTTGCTGTGGAGCTCTAGTTGTGGAGAGCAGGGACTACTTTCCAGTTGTGGTGCATGGGCTTCTCATTCCAGTAGCCTCCCTTGTTGTATATAGAGCATGGGATCTAGGTGCTTGGGCTTTAGCAGTTGCGGCACACGGGGTTATTTGCTCCATGGCATGTGCAATCTTCCCAGGCCAGGGATCAAACTTGTGAGTCCTGCAAGGGCCGGTGGATTCTTATCCACTGAGCCACTTAGAGAAGCCCAGAAATCAGTAGTTTTTGTAGATACAATGAACCAGACAGAAGAAAACCGCATTTATGGTAACAAACCCAAAGATAAAATTCTTCAGGGTAAATTTAACAAAGGATGTTCAAACTTATATGAGGAAAAGTTGAAAGCCTTTCCATTAAGGTGAGGAACAAAGCAAAGTGCCCACTGTTTCCACTCCTTTTCAACATTGTATTTAGAGGTAAAAGACCAATGCAATTAGACTAGGCAAAACAATTATAGATGTAAAAATGGGTAAAGGGGGTGTAAAAGTATCTCTACTTATAGATTATATACTAATAATATACCTTGAAATCCCTCAGAGATCCAATAACAAATTCAAACAATAACAGTAACATAGCAGAGTATAAAATCAGCATACAGAAATCAGTAGGGTTTGTTTTTTAAAAACATTTCTCTTTTAAAAATTTTTTAAATTTATTTATTTATTTTGGACTATTCTGGGTTTTCATTGCTGCCACAGATTCTTCTCTAGTTGCAGGGAGTAGGGGCTACTGTCTAGTTGAGGTGAGCAGGCTTCTTGTTGCAGTGACTTCTCTTGTTGACGAACTCGGGCTCTAGGGCACACGGGCTTCAGTAGTTGTGGCACATGGACTCCATAGTTGTGGCTCACGGGCTTAGTTGCTCCGCAACATGTGGGATCTCCCCAGATCAGGGATTGAACTCGTGTCTCCTGCATTGGCAGGCGAACTCTTTACCACTGAGCTATCAGGGAAGCCCCATTTTTTCTGTTTTAAATGTTTTTACTTTTGGCTGTGCTGGGTCTTTGTTGCTGTGGAGCTCTAGTTGTGGAGAGCAGGGACTACTTTCCAGTTGTGGTGCATGGGCTTCTCATTCCAGTAGCCTCCCTTGTTGTATATAGAGCATGGGATCTAGGTGCTTGGGCTTTAGCAGTTGCGGCACACGGGGTTATTTGCTCCATGGCATGTGCAATCTTCCCAGGCCAGGGATCAAACTTGTGAGTCCTGCAAGGGCCGGTGGATTCTTATCCACTGAGCCACTTAGAGAAGCCCAGAAATCAGTAGTTTTTGTAGATACAATGAACCAGACAGAAGAGAAAACCGCATTTATGGTAACAAACCCAAAGATAAAATTCTTCAGGGTAAATTTAACAAAGGATGTTCAAACTTATATGAGGAAAAGTTGAAAACACTCCTGAAAGACTCAGAGATAGACTAACACAAATGGAAAGGCATTCCTTACTTGTGGCTAGGATAAACTAACATCATAAAGATATCCATTTCCCATCTTAGGTCTCTGTTTTAAAATTATAAATGTAATATGATCACCCCAAATATATCTAATAAGCTATTATCTGGAGCTGGACCAGTTGACTGTAAAGTTCATATGGAAAAGCAAGCCTGTAAGAATTACCAAAAAAATCCTGAAAATGAAGAGCTTTGAGGGTGGCCTAGCCTTTCCAGCCTACAAGGGGCTTAATGCTTTTGCAAGTAAATATTTTATGAAGCTTTTCTAATTTAAACAATATGATGCTGACACATGAATAAATAGACTAAAGGAAGAAAAATTTAAAGTCCAGATTTAGACCCATGTACACATGGAAGTTTAGTAGATGATCAAAGTGTCAGGCTTTGTTTTGGACATTTAAATCCTCCATCCACCTGAGATTTATTTTCTTGCTCTTTTTAGCATTCTTATAAACATCTTTATTACATGTTTCCTTTGACACTTCTCTACAAGCATTATAGAGTGGCTGTTGCATCCATTCTCTTACATAATGCTGTTCTCAATATAGCAATCCTAGCACCCTTCCAAACATCTTTAGTACATATGTTCTTTGAAATTGATTTTCATATCCAGTATGAGATATAGGTAGGGATCCAGTTTCATCTTTTCCCTTATAGCTAACCCTTTTTTTTACACCGATCTGGTATGCCACCTCCGTCATATCCTGAAATCCCATATACGTATGGGGCAAGTTCAGGACTCTGTTCTAGTCTACTGGTCACTTTCTTTATCCCTGTTCCAATTCAGTGCTATCTTAATATCTATATTTTCTCATTGATTCCTGATGTCTAGTAAGGGAGACATACTTCCTAGCTATTCTGTAGCTATCCGGAGGCTATTTTTGGCAGGGACAGAAAGAACAGGACTTCAGAGGCCAGGAAGAAGACAGAGTTAATGGTTACAGGTGATGATAGAAGCATTAGACTTTCGGCAGGCCAGCTTCCCTCCCCTAGTTCCTCTTTTGCCTCCAACAACAGTATACAGCATGGAAGGGTAAAATCTGGGTGTGATTTGTGGGAGCAGCCTTGCCCCACCCCATACTTTTAAGCTGATATGGCAGACACATATCAGGACTCTAGCCCTGTTACCGTATCTACTCCCACCCAGTTTGCAGACCATCAGGAATCCTCAGGGATGCTCAGCTCAGTATGTCTAAATAGTTACCAGTCAAGGGTGGAGCACATGGGAAGACCTTGTCAAACAGTGTTTGACTTCTCTGCACCCCAGCTTCCCTGATGATCTACTTAGCATCGACTTGGTTATGCAGACCTAGAGGGTGGGGTGCTATGGGAATAGGGACTTCCCTGCCTGCACTCCAGGTGATATATGGCTCAGGAAATATTTGTAGAAGGCTCATGAAATGACAGATAGAGTCTGACCCCAAGGCCTCTCTGGATCCAGTCCCTTCTCTGGACCCAGGATTCATGGTTCCTGTGCTATGAAGAAAGAGAGGGTGCTTCAGGGTGAGAATCAACAGGGTAAGTGATGTTGTGATTGGGTGAAAGAGAGAGGAAGAGTGAAGGAGCAATTGAGGGAAAGAGCGAGGGCGATATGTCAAGAGGATGTGAATTCTTTTTATTCCCTTTCTTTTTTTAAACTTATTTTAATTGAAGTATAGTTGATTTACAGGATTGTATTAGTTTCAGGTGTACAGCACATGCTGTGTGCTCAGTTGCTTCAGTCGTGTCCGACTCTGTGTGACCCCATGGACTGTAGCCTGCCAGGCTCCTCTGTCCATGGGATTCTCCAGGCAAGAATACTGGAGTGGGTTGCCATGCCCTCCTCCAGGGGATCTTCCTGACCCAGGGATCCAACTGCATCTCCTGCATTGCAGGTGGATTCTTTACCATCTGAGCCACCAGGGAAACCCAAGAATTCTGGAATGGGTAGCCTATCCCTTCTCCAAGGGATCTTCCCCTGACCTAGGAATCAAACCAGGGTCTCCTGCATTGTAGGTGGATTCTTTACCATCTGAGCTACCTGGGAAGCCCAGGGTACAACATGGTGATTCAGTTTTTATTGAGTATACTCTATTTATAGTAATCATAAAATGTTGGCTATATTCTCTGTGCTGTACAGTATATCCTTGTAGCTTACAGGGTTTTCTCTTGAGGGACCAATTTCACTGAGGTGTAACAAGTTCAAAAAAGGGAACATATCGTAAGTGTACAACTCACTGAATTTTCACAAAGTGCACACCGTCCTGTCTTCTGCACAGATCAAGAAGCAAAACATGAATCCGATAGATCCTCAGCACAGTTAGAAGATGGAAATTTTGGGGGAGACTTGAGGTGGTGGTGGTAGGTTGATGGGCTTAGATTGGTTTATGATGTTGAAGAAGGTGAAGCATCCCCAGCTCACTGTGGCTAAGTAGGAGTCTGGGTCCAGGGCCAGAGGCTATTGTACATGAAGATTCAATAGCAGATATCAGGTCACCAAGGAAGACAACCAAGTTCATGGTTGCACGTTCTTGTACTCAGACAAATAAGGGTCCCTCCATGGATACTGTGCAAGGGTAAGACTCAGGTATGTGGTTTTCGGGAGTATCAGGAAGGCACTTGAGGGTGGTTGGGTAGAATACTGCTCCATGCACTTCTCCTCATAGCCTCTGCTTTTGGAAGAGAAGGGCCATAGGGAGGAAGGATGGGCCTGAGGGGCAGGGACCTGTGAAAGGAAGTAGCAAACAGCAGTGAAACAAGGAGGAGTGGGGATCCGGGAGGAAGGAAAAGAGCAAAGAGAGGGTGCAAAAAAATGATAGAACATGGAGAAGGATCAGGGGCAGGGGATCAGGAGAGGAAGTAGGGACCAGCAAACAAGAGAAAAGAGCAGAAAGAACAGGGAAGAGCTGGATCTGTGTCAGCAAATGTACCTGTAGATATTCCAGACCCCTCTCTGATATACTCTTCCCTGAGCCCCTTCCAAGACTATACAACTCAGTGCATGTTCTCATCCTTCAAAGAGCCTAAAGGGGATGAATATCATGCCCTGATGGTCAGTAAAGTATGACTAGAAGTCCCTTGTCTGGGACAGATTGTGATCCCCAAGTGGTCAGTCCCAAAGGTCCAGGACACTGTGGGTCGGGGACAAAATTTTCTGTGGATGGCTGAAATCAAGAGCACAGTATGCTGGGGCTGGGAGTACTTGGTGGGAAAATGCTCGAGGGAGGGGACACTGTGTTCTAGAGGAATACATGCAGAATGAGGAAATTCTGGCTCAGCTGAGCTAAGGAATTCCTAGAAGAAAACTTCTCCCCATGGATGTCACCACCGCTGTTCTTGGTGGGTGTGCAGATAAATATAACCACATTGTTCTTTACGTTTGACTGCCTTCAAGACCCAGAGTTTCAGGACCGTTTTCACAACGTTGATTGTCTGTGAGGGTTGAAAAGAGAGAGGGACACTGGGACTGAAGAGCACTTATGGGAGGAGGGGCTGGGTCTTGGTATCACATCATTCGTTTTGGGGGCTCAAAGACCCACCCTACTCCCACAGCAAAGTCAGGGACTTGTATTTTGGTGTGGAGACGGGTGTGGGGAGGAGGTGGGAAGGGTGCCCGAGATTTGAATTCATAATGTCTCACGGTCTCAGTGAGAAGACCCAGGAGTTAAGCCACAAGGATTAACAGTGGGAGATGTGTGTCAGGGAGCCCCTTGGGTTCAAACATTCAAGGTTTTCCTCATCCCCAAGACTCTGGGAAGAAAAAGCTTGCAGAATAACTACCATTCAGGTTTAACCACCTCACAGGCTTTATCCACCCTTCTGGAACCTCACTGTGAGTTCCTGTGTTAGAGGCCTCCTTGAGGTCTGCCCAGACTTACCCACATCTGAGTTACAATAAACAGTGTAGGGGTGTGGTTAGTAGCACCTGAGGGCCAGCCTGAAGGTGGTCAGGGACAGAGCTAAGAACAAAGCAAGGATCACCAGGAAGTGGCACTCATGGCAGGGAACTAGAGACACCATGGGAGTGGGGGGAGTTGAAACAGGACCTTTTCCTGACCCAGCTCACCCTGTCAGGAGAAGATTCAGGGAGCATTTAATTAATACGACTGCTTTCCAGGGGCCCGGGGTCAGGGGAGGCCCCCATGATCTGATGGAGAGAAAGGACCCTGAGACTTGGCCCCGGGTACCAATGGCCCACCTCCATCCATCAGAGCTGTAACTCTTCCAAAAGGTTCAGCAGGATGCCCAAGCTCAGCAGTGGATAAATAGTCAACAACAGGGAGGTACAGCCTGGGCATTCCTGCCCACATGAACCCTCTATTTTACTTTTTTATCAGATCATATCTTTGGCCTTCTATTGCAGTGAAGATTGGTATTTGGGGAGTGTCTGTGGTTCTAACAGCTTCTTGTGCAGACTTTCAATGAATCTCTTTTGTTTAAGCTCCACCTTCACTTCTACATCCAGAGAGAATGTATGCTCTATCATTTCATTTGGTGGGCACTCTATGGTATAGATAAATATAACCACATTGTTCTTTACGTTTGACTGGGGGTTTTTGTGTGGAGACGGGGGGTTGGGAGGAGGGGCTGGGTCTTGGTATCACATCATTCGTTTTGGGGGCTCAAAGACCCACCCTACTCCCACAGCAAAGTCAGGGACTTGTATTTTGGTGTGGAGACGGGTGATGGGTGGAGGTGGGAAGGGTGCCCGAGATTTGAATTCATAATGTCTCACGGTCTCAGTGAGAAGACCCAGGAGTTAAGCCACAAGGATTAACAGTGGGAGATGTGTGTCAGGGAGCCCCTTGGGTTCAAACATTCAAGGTTTTCCTCATCCCCAAGACTCTGGGAAGAAAAAGCTTGCAGAATAACTACCATTCAGGTTTAACCACCTCACAGGCTTTATCCACCCTTCTGGAACCTCACTGTGAGTTCCTGTGTTAGAGGCCTCCTTGAGGTCTGCCCAGACTTACCCACATCTGAGTTACAATAAACAGTGTAGGGGTGTGGTTAGTAGCACCTGAGGGCCAGCCTGAAGGTGGTCAGGGACAGAGCTAAGAACAAAGCAAGGATCACCAGGAAGTGGCACTCATGGCAGGGAACTAGAGACACCATGGGAGTGGGGGGAGTTGAAACAGGACCTTTTCCTGACCCAGCTCACCCTGTCAGGAGAAGATTCAGGGAGCATTTAATTAATACGACTGCTTTCCAGGGGCCCGGGGTCAGGGGAGGCCCCCATGATCTGATGGAGAGAAAGGACCCTGAGACTTGGCCCCGGGTACCAATGGCCCACCTCCATCCATCAGAGCTGTAACTCTTCCAAAAGGTTCAGCAGGATGCCCAAGCTCAGCAGTGGATAAATAGTCAACAACAGGGAGGTACAGCCTGGGCATTCCTGCCCACATGAACCCTCTATTTTACTTTTTTATCAGATCATATCTTTGGCCTTCTATTGCAGTGAAGATTGGTATTTGGGGAGTGTCTGTGGTTCTAACAGCTTCTTGTGCAGACTTTCAATGAATCTCTTTTGTTTAAGCTCCACCTTCACTTCTACATCCAGAGAGAATGTATGCTCTATCATTTCATTTGGTGGGCACTCTATGGTATAACTAGGGTGAGTCCTCAGATTTCATCTCTGCTGGCATAGGAGGTGTCCCAGGCTAGAGAGTGAGATCATAGGTGTCAATCAGTATTGATAAAAAGGAAGAACTGGTCTACCTCTTTCTCCCTCAGTGGGCGTGTGGAGAGATGTTTCACCATAGAGGGTAGTATACTGAGAGCTGTTCCAACAGGGAGATTTACCAACTAGAGATACCTAAGGATGGGAAGATGTGTCAATGGCAAGGGATGGTCCATTAATAGAGGCTATCTGGATAGATGAGGTTTTACGAATGGAAAGATTTTTTTTTTGAATGGGAAGAGTTTTAAATGGGTTTATCAATGAGGTAGATATCAGTGGTGGGTATTTCTGAATAGTTCTGAATGGGAAGATTTGACAGTGAGAGCATTTTGATAGGCATGTCTGAATGGAGAGATATGCCAGTAGAATGTATTCATGGGAAGATTTGTCAATAGAGGTTGTCAATGAGAATTATGTCATAGAAAGGTATTCATGAGTAAAGAGACATGAATAAAGAGATTTGTCAACAGAGTGGTCATAGGAGATATGCCAATGGATTGGGTATGTACCAAGAGAGATATTTGTCACTAGGGTCCATCAGTGGGTGATAGATTGCTGCTGGGTATTTGTGAATGGGGAGATTTGTCAGTGAGGGGTCAGCAATGGAGATATGTCAATCGGATACTTATGAATAAAGAGGGTAGCTTGACAGGTATGTGTTAATGGGGTATTTGTGAAAAATGAGATTTGCACAGTGAAGAGAGGATACTTTTCAAAGGAAAGATTTGCCAAGGGCTCAGAGATTTGTCACCTGTAGTTTTGGCAACAATAGAGATTTATAAATGTGATGATGTGTCCACAATGAGGACTTCATAGTGGGGAACATTATCACTGGGAGGAGGGTTTGTCCTCAGAAGTCTTTGAAAGTGTTGATATTTTTAAGTGGGGTGATTTGCATACTGGGAAGCAGTGTAAAAGTATCATAGTAATAAGAAAAAATAACAAATTAATTTATTAAATATTTGTAACATCTCTGAGGCTTCCCTGGTGGTTCAGATGGTTAAGAATCTGCCTTCAAGGCAGGAGACCTGGGTTCGATCCCTGGGTTGGGAAGATCCCCTGAAGGAGGAAATGACAACCCATCCCAGTATTCCTGCCTGGAGAATTCCATAGACAGAGGAGCCTGGTCGGCTAAGTCCATGACATGACTGAATGACTAAGCACACACAGCATAACATCTCTGGGGAAGATTATCAGGATGATGAGTTAAACTAAGGTTTCTAAAGTGCATCCAATTATTACTACTCATACATTATTTCTAATATTGTAAATTATTATTCCTGACATTAAACATGATTTTCAATATTCTAAATAATCACCAGTGATATGAATAATCACTATTAAGCATTAAATTACGTTTATCATACTACTCCTAACTGATACTGGTAAGTGCTACGTGCTTGGAACTGTTTCAGGCACTTTGCATGTAAAGTTAGGCTAGACTCTGAGCTGGCCATTCATTTTATACCCATTTTAAAGATGTGAAAACTAAGCTATAAAAAGGTAATGTGATTTTCCCAAGGTCACAGAACTAGTACATGGAAAGGGCAGGATTTGAATGCAAATGACCTGGCTCGAGTCTTTAGGTTCTTGACCACACTGATGGTCTAGAAATTTAAATTACTGTTAGTAACAATACACAGGGTTTCCCTGGTAGCTCAGCTGGTAAAGAATCTGCCCCACAATGTAGGAGACCTTGGTTTGATTCCTGAGTCAGGAAGATCCCCTAAAGAAGGGATAGGCTACCCACTCCAGTATTCTTGGGCTTCCAGTGGCGCAGACAGTAAAGAATCCTTCTGCAATGTGGGAGACCTGGGTTCGATCCCTGGGTTGGGAAGATCCCCTGGAGAAGGAAATGGAAACCCACTCCAGTATTCTTGCCTGGAGACTTCCATGGACAGAGGAGCTTGGTGGGCTACAGTCCATGGGGTCATAGAGTCAGACACGACTGATGACTAAGCCCGGCATAGCACTGCAACATTACACAGAAAGTTATTGTTATGAGAGTTTCATGTGCTTTGACCCCCAAAAATGTCCAAAGGGTGAATGCACCCATGAATCATCCTCCAACCCTAGCACGGACCTCAGAAGGATTCTGGGTAGGGACTGTGAGGCCCATCATTTAGGGAGAACGACTGAGACTTGAGTGAGGGAAGGACCAGCCCTCAGGCCTCCCATGGAGCTGGACCCCATGCTGCACGCCTCACAGGACTGCCACCCCACCATGTGCTTCTTCTCAGCCATCAGGGTTTCTTCCAATCAGAGATTTAAACAATGGAATGCTGAGGGTGAGGAGTAACTCATTTTACTCACTTTAGTGGATTTTCTTTTCATATAGCTGCAGGGCAGAATGCAGGATCTTAGTTTCCTGACCAGGGATCCAACCCATGCCCCCTGCATTAGGAGCATGGAGTCTTAACCACTGGACCATCAGGGAAGTCCTGTAGTGGATTTTCTAGAAGAGTGATGGGGATGTAGTGACCCCAGGACTACACAAATCTTGCCTGGGCTCCTGTTGGGGTCTGGGGGAGGTGGTTTTCTATTCTGAGACTCTGTGAAAAGGGCTTCAGTAGGGCCTGGTGGTCAGTCCCATGAACCATTGAGTCCTGATTCAGAGCACCACCTGCAGGTGGGCAGAAGAACCACTTCCACAATAGGTGCCATCCTTCCACTGCCACTTTCTATTTACCTTCCTCCCAGGGGAAAAATAATGGAGAGCTCAGGGGGCTTCCCAGGTGACTCAGTGGTAAAAAATAATAATAATAATAATAATCTGCCTGTCAGTGCAGGAGCTGCAGGAGACACGAGTTCAATCCCTTGGTTGGGGAGATCCCCTGGAGAAAGACATGGCAACTCCCTCCAGTATTCTTGCCTGGGAAATCCCATGGACAGGGGAGCCTGGCAGGCTACAATCCATGGGGTTGCAAAGAGTCGGACATGACTGAGCACGTACACATGCATGCAGGGAGCAGGCCCTGGGGTCAGTGAATAGGGTAAGAGTACAGGGAGCAGGTACTAGGGTTTGGTGAACTATCAAGAGCTATCAAACTCTCGCAGGCAGCTGAGCCAATAACAACAAAGCCATCAGGGCTAGGGTCCTTGCCTTGTACCCATCAGCAGAGGCTGCCATTTGCCCCTCTTGGTGGATAGGGCTCAGTCCTTTCAGGGCATAACCAACATGTAAATATTGACATAGAAATTGTTGCTGGAATGGAGGGAGTAACATGGAAACCTATAAAAAAAAAAAAAAGAAAATCACTAGGTATGATATTAAACTACGTTAACAAAAAATATAACCTTAGACACTTAGAGACGATCTATGTATAAGGCTCAGGATTCGTGTTGTTTGAGGCTTAAGAACTCATGAAAGTTGGTTGCCTCTGAGAGGAGACCTGAAGCTAAATTGTTCACGTGATTATTAAAAGGCCTCCTATAGAGCAGATTACCAACAAATGTATGTTTATTAGCTGAGCAGTGAAGTCGAAGATTAGGACCAATACACTAAAAAGAGTTAAAGACATGAGAAATTAATAGTCCCCCAAAATACAGTTTTGTTCTCTAATTCATGGCAAACTATTTTTAAAAAATAAAAACTGATGTTCTTCCAAAAAAAAAAAAGAGATCATGGGATGAAGTGTTAGAAGACCTGCCCCTCTTCCCTCGTCTGGGTGACTTTGAGCAGGGATGTGGTGTCTCTGAGCTTTAGCTTCTCTATTTCAAACCTGTAACTCTGTATTTCAGTCTGCAGAATTTAGTTCTCCATCCTGAAATGATCACCTCAGTCATTTGAGGTTGGTTTCCCATAACAGGTAGAGGTATGGTGTGGTCGGGTAGACCTCTTTGGGTTTGGATCCTGACTTTATCACTTGCTGTGTGACCTTGACCTTGTTGCTAAACCTCTCTGTTCTCCAGTTCCCTCATCTGAAAACTAAGGGTCATATTTCTGTTTCATAGAGTTATTGTGAAGATTAAATTTTACATTTACTCTCAGAACGGGTACCTGGCATCTAGTAAGCCTACATTCAATGTTAGCTATTACTTTCATTGTTGAATGTCTCTAGAGAGGAAATCCTACAAAAGCTGAAATTATAATCAGAAATGTTTGTGTTTGGATTTGTCCATTTCATGAACAAATTGACCAACTAACCATTTAGGAAACAGAGATATTAAAGGCATGTCCCTTCACTTTCCCTGAAAAAAAAAAGAAATTGTTGCTGGACATATCTGTGTAAACAGCTATTGGGTGCTCAAAATCCACCCATCCCTGGGACATACCTTGGGCCCTGGCAGAACCTTCCAGATGTGGAAAAGGACAGAGACCCAGAGAATCTACGGGGCCACGCTTGGTGACCCAGAATGTCCTGGAGGAGACCTAGGTTCTTACTGGTAGTGCCAGTAGGTAGTCTGATGGGAGGGAGTTTGGAAGTCTTTTCCTTCAGCAAAGTGAAAGAAAGTGTTAATCGCTCAGTCATGTCTGACTCTTTGCGGCCCCATGGACTGTAGACTGCCAGGTTCCTCTGTCCATGGGATTACGGGCAAGAATAGTGGAGAGGGTAACCATGCCCTTCCCCAGATGATCTTCCTGACCCAGGGATCAAACCTGCGTCTCCCACATTGCAGGCAGATTCTTTACCACTGAGCCACCAGGGAAACCTTTCCTTCAACAAAGATCTATGTAAAGCAGATGCAGGTCAATAGGACACTTAAGTGTTCTACTGAATGTTTGCGCCAATCTGAAAGCCTGGTTCCCAGGGGCTTCACTTCAGTCAGATCTTTGGAGTGTAAGGGGCAGGTACTAGGAACTGAGAAGGACCCAGTGGGACCTTGGGCCCAGCTGTGTAGCAGGAAGACCTGAGGAAGGGAGTGTATGGAAGGCCTCTCACTCAGGGTTTTGGGGGAAGATGAAACAGAAAGGTGAGTTTAGAGGTCCCAGTTTTGGTGAATGGACAGCTGGGTAGGGGAAGGTGGGAGTCGGGTGGGCTGAGGCCTGGTTGGTCCTAATTTTGAACCCGAGCTGCACTTCACTTGCTTTGGTTTGGTCAAAAGAGTGAGGGGAGCAGAAGTAAGAGAGAGGGGAGAAGGGTGGAGTTTGGAGCTTTCCAGATCACACTGAATCCACCCCTCTCCTTTCCCCCAAATGAACACTTTGAAGGAATCTCCCACAGGAAATGAGTGGGGGACCAGGGCGGCCCTTTCCTCCAGAAATCTTCCTGCCAATTCAAGAGCTGCAGGAGACACAGATTCGACCCCTGGGAATGGGTGGGGGGACCAGAGATGCCCTTTCTTCCTGGCCAAGTTACGTTGACGGGGGACCTCTGGGCCTCCTGGAAGTCTCCCAGTTCATTCAAGTCAGACTCATAGTACAAAACCTAAGCGTGGGGACAGTCACAGCCGCAGGTTTGGATGGGGTAAAACATCCTCGCTGGATGACATCTGGACACGCCTAAAGTGAGGAGGAGAGCTGTGTACCGATAGAGAGCTGGTCCACTGGAGGGATTTACGAACGGGGGAATTTGCCAGTGACGTTGCCCTTTGGCAGCAGTGGGATAATTTCTGAACTGGAAAGCTCGATGCAAATATGAATTATAAATCAGTCTGGTAAAATTCTTTGAAGTACTGAGTAGAGAGATTATCCAGTAAATGGTGGTTGCCAATACCACTGCTAATGCCACTGTAGAGGATTATTCCCAATACTTCAAATTTTATATAAAATATAAAAAAGCATTTGACACCCCCACCCACCCATGAGCATTGGTCCCAGGGTGCTCCCACCAGGTCATCGGTGACAACCTGGGTTTGTTCCCAGACACTACACAGGGACACTGCCTGCTGGGTGGTAGTTCTTTATTTTATCCTCTTAGAGAAAGAAAGGCGGGAGTGGAAACAGGGGTGAACACTGTGCAGGTTTCAGCTTCTGCTGGGGGCAGGATTCAGGCCATCCGGGTCCGCAAGGACTGCCAGGTGCACATCCCTGGCTCCCGGGGCAGGCAGGCCAGGTGGCGGCTCTGGAAGCCCCTGTCAGAGCCTGTAAGCAGCTGGTCCGTCCACAAGCAATGAGTGTCGCTCTGCAGTTTGCAGGGGATGGATGAGCAGGGATACACCTGGAGGAGGGGAGGGAGGAACATCTCTGAGGGCTTCTCTTCCTGCCCCCGCTGCCCCTCCAGAGGAGAACGTTCCATTCCTCAGCTTTTAACAGGAGATGCTGGGAAGACCTAGTATCACCCCACAGGGGTTCAGACTCAATCAAGATCAGTCCCTCCCATTGTGGGAAACAGTCATTGGGCTTGGTGAGGTCATCCGCATACAGGATCGGTTTCTAGGCATGGTGGCGGGGGTACCGTCTGGCAGGTCTCCCAGGGACCCATCCCAGTGGACGGGAGCGGCTGGCAGTAGCAGGGAACAACTAGCAGGCAGGAAATTTAAGCACAGGAAGGAGACGTGGTGCTCAGGGACGGTCACTGAGGTCAGAAGACTTCCAGAGCCATCAGAGAACTGTCCTGGAACAGTCCTCCTGGAGGAGCAGCCACAGGGAGAGTGAGAGGGGCAGGAAGCAGACAGATAGTCCAGGGAACGGCAAATCCCCAGGTATCAGACACAGGGCAAAGGAACAAGCAGAATGTCCAGAGGAACCGTCTTGGATTTGGGAGCACAGGGAGAGAGATCAGGGACAGCCCTAGGGTCTGGAGAGCAACCATGTGTGTGACCAGTCACTTCAGTCATGCCTGACTCTTTGCGACCTTATGGATTAGAGCCCACCAGGCTCCTCTGTCCATGGGATTCTCCAGGCAAGAATACTGGAGTGGGTAACCATTCTCTTCTCCAGGGAATCTTCCTAACTCAGGGATCGAACTTGTGTCTCTTGTGCCTCTCCTGCATGGCAGGCAGATTCTTTACTGCTGAGCCACCTGGGAAGGCCATTGCGGAGCAGCCATAGGGACAAGGAATAGTCAGAGGGAGCCAGAAACAAGCCATGGTCAGGACAAGCCCAAGGACTGCTCTCCAGGTGGTGGGTGGGGTCCAGGCACTCACTGTGCATTCATCACAGCCAGCAGCATAGGCCTTCGTGAATCCCCGGCGCTGAGCAGCACTCATACTGTTCCAAGGAGCCACAAAACTGCAGGTGGTGATGTGCAGGTGCCCGTTCGACAATTGTCCTGTGTGGGGCGGCGGGGGTCAAAAGGCAGATAATGATTGGTTGAGCCAGGGGTACAGGACTGGATGGATGTCTTAGGACCACAGACTTCTACTGGGCAAAGTCTCAGCCTTCTGCTGCGTTGAAATTGGGGCGGTCCTCATTTCCACTGGGACCATTCTCTCAGCGCCTCCCCTCCCTTGCAGTTGCCAGGCAGCAGAAGTGGTTTGGCAGGGCACAGGGCAATGGTGTGGGAACTCACCAGCTATGAGAAACTCCTCGCTGCGGTTCTGGGACCCGTGCAAATATCCACAGATGCTCTCCATGGCGGGGGTGTAGATGAACCGGATGTCAGAGGCATCCCCCACAGCACTGAACCCTTTGAACATCTGTCAGAGGATGAGGGGAAGAGTCTTTTACTGACATAATCCTCCCACTCCACATTCTTCCCTGAAGTCAGATGGCATCCTGAGATCACAGCTAACTTTCTCGCCAAACCAGTGGCCAGAGGCGGTAGGGTTACCTTGGTCATCTTGATCTCATAACGCTGGTATAAAGCGGTCTGGTTGACTTCTGCAGTCCCCACAAACTTGGCCCTGATGACTGCAGAAGAAGAGGGGGAATAAAACCCGTCAACGGGACTGCAGGGGTCAATACAAATAATCATGATAATACTAGGAAAAGCATAACTTAAATAGAGATTGCTGGATGCCAGACAGCACCCTAGCGATCTCTACATTTATGAACCACTTCATCTGAATGTAAATGCCTACTCTCAGGGAAGCACTGCTTCAAGCCTTTTTTGTATATTCATCCTGTGTTCGTTCACAAATATTTTTGAGTGCCTGCTCTGTGCCAGGCACTGTTCTGGTTGTCAGGGCCGCAGCGGTGAACAAAACACAGAAATTCCTCCCTTTGTGAAGCTCACATTCTAGCTAGGGGAAGAGAGACTAAACACAAATAAAATAAGCATATGGGCAGTTAGAATGTAGTAAGTGTGATGGGGAACCTTCAGGGCTTGATGAGGGGGATGAGGAGTGCTAGGGGACAGGGGTTCAAGTTTTGAACAGGGTGGCCAGGGAAGGCTATCCTGAGAAGGTGACGTTTAAGGCATGTAGATGGGCTTCCCTGGTGGCTCAGTCGGTAAAGAATCCACCTGCAATGCAGGAAACCTGAATTCCACCCCTGGGTTGGGAAGATCCCCTGGAGGAGAAAGTGGCAGCCCCCTCCAGTACTCTTGCCTGGAGAATTCCCATGGGCAGAGGAGCCTGGTGGGCTACAGTTCATGAGGGCTACGTAGAGTTGGACATGACTGAAGTGACTTAGCACACGCATGAGGATACCTGGGGAGATGGGTATACCAGGCAGAAGCAGCAGCCAGCACAAAGACCCTGAGGTGGGACTGGGCCTTGAGTTATCAAGAAAGCGTGAGGAAGTGGAAGCAGCTGAAGCACTTCCTGTGGGGTTGAGTGGAATTGTCCTAGAGGTAGACACCATCGTGCAGCGCCCTGGACTGAGAGAGAAACTGAAGCCCGGACTGTATGGGCCAGGTGGGCACACTCACCAACATCTGAGTTGCAGAAGGCTGTCTGCGGGTGGGGCGGGACGCAGGTACAGGCTCGGCTGGGGGCGGTGAGCCACACCAGCAACAGGATTCCAGAGGCCAGGGGTGCAAAGGGGGCCATGGTGCCTTCTGTAGGGGTGGGAAGGAGGGTTCAGAGGGCCCCCCAGCTCAGCTGATCCACATACCTTGCCAGGCCTCCCACCCGACTTTCCACACCACCCTGCCACACACAGCAGCTTGGGCAATTGGGGGATTTGAAGAAGCTTGGGGATTTGAGAGCCCAGGGGAGTTTATGGGGGTAGGAAGTCAGGCGTGTTTAGGAGCTGTGGAGTTACAGCGATTTAGGGAACTAAGCAAGGGGGCAAGTTATGGGCCTGTAGTGTTGTGGGAGTAAGGGGGTTGGGGGAGTTGGAGAACTTCAGGGTGCTGAAGTCAGAGGGTTAAGGAGTTGGAGCTAAGGAATTTGGCGTGAGGGGAGCTGGAAGAGTTTGCAGGGAGGTTGGGAGATTGGGGGCTGTGCATACCGAGTGGTTAGAGGAGGCGGGGCAGTTGAAGGAAGCTGGGGAATTTGGAGGGGGCTGGGGGTTTAGGGAGGTGAGGGAGTCTGGGGGCTTAAGGGGATGGGGTGCCTGAGGAATATGGGCGCAGAAAAAGCTTTGAGTTTAGGGAGCTGCGAATCTGGGAGCCTGGGATGGCAGGGGCTGGGGGAATCTGGGGAGTGTTGGGGGTCTGGGTTGCTGGGGGACAAGGAGGGTATTTAGAGGAACTGACAGCTTAGGTGGCAGCTATGACTTTAGGGGCTCGTGGCTTTCAGGGAGCTGGGGATGGATGTCAGGGGCTCAAAGGAGTTGGGAGTGTGGGGATTGAGGGAGCAATTCCAGCCACCCACCCGCCCGGGGCCCTTTCCTCCTGGACCAGCCCAAGATCCCGGTACAGCCCGCCAGGCTGAGCAGCCGAGTATCAGGCAGCAAAGCTCCAGCCCAGTTCCAGGCCCCGCGGGCCGCCCGAGCCCCTGCCTACCTCTGGTGTAGCGTCTCAGGGTGCTGGGTCTGCGGCGATGGCGGCAGGGCCAGAGCAGCGGAGGATAAATATCCACGCGAGGGCGGGGTACCAACAGCGTAGAAAACCACAGGCCTCTAAGGCTTCCAGGATGCATTACTCATCCGCCCGCCCACCACCAGCCTTGGAGGCCAAGGGGCGGACCCTGGGCTGCTGAAAAGGCAATGCATCCTTCTTCCTCCCCCGGAGCCTCGCCCTGACACCCCCTCCCTCATCTCCACGTCAGGCACCAGTCCCTCTAGGCGGTCTCCCGACAGCCGGCTTACAGGCAGGATTCTGCCCAGTGCAATTCCCTGAAGTCTCCATCACCCACATCCCCAGAAACTCCTCACGGGTGATGCTCAGATGGTTCCTTCCTTCAATAAACAACACTTGGAGTGCACCTACTGTGAGGGGAGGCAGAGAGCAAACAAGTAGAAACATCAGAGACAGACAGGGCAGGTGAATGGAAGAAGGGTATAAGGTGGGGAAACTGAGGCACAGAGAGGTTAAATGGTTTATCCAGGCTCACAGTAAGTGGCAGCACTGGGATTTGAACTCAGGTTGTAAAACCAGGGCCTCCCAGGGCCCCACTTAACCCCTCTCAAGAATAAATAAATAAATAAACAGGCAAACAGCATTTATAGAGCACCAACTGTGTACCAGGCACTTGTAGTTTATCTCAGTTAAAGCTCATGAAAAACCTCCGAGGTGGTGATTGGTATTATTCCCATTTCCCAGAAGAGGCACAGAGGTACTAAATCACTTACCCAGAACCCCAGGGCCTGGCTGGAATTTGAATCTAGGCTAACTGGCACCAGGATCTTAACCCAAGCAGGGCACCACACAGTCCTGGTAAGCAGAGAAGATGCCGGTGAATGAATGAGCATTGGGGGGGGGGGGGGGGGGGAAAGGTGGTGAAAGAGGCCAGTGAGTCAGTAGAAAACTGATCCTCTCCCATCCTGCCCTGCCCCTTCCCCACAGACCTTCCCACGCCCCTGGTGGAGGAAGGGCGATGAGACAGTCTGTCCACCAGCTTCCAGATGCTGCCTGGATCTTCCCTGGGGTCCTGGGAAAGGGCTCTTTGTTTGGTTCAGGGAGGACAGGCCAGGAATACTGATGATAATGGGAGTGATGATAGCAGCCTCTTTCGGAGCACTTACTATGTACTGTACCCTGAAGCCTTCTGGTAATTCTCTCGTGGGATCTCTATTACCTTCTTGCTACTTAAGCTTGATGAGCTCAGCAAGGTTAGCGCAACCATTCCCACCACAAATACCACCACAACAGAAGTTACTGCAGCACTAGGGAGTTCGCACCATTACTGCACATCAAACACTGCTCTGAAATCTTTGTAAGTCATCAGTCCCGATTACCTCCTTGCCAATTAATAGTGGCTAACCTAGGATATTAAACCATTAATAATAATAGTGCTTGACACTTTTTTGAGGATGGAGGCATCCTCTGTGTCAGAGACTGTGCTGAGCGTTCTGGCTGAAGTCGCTCATGTGCTTTTCACAAAAACTGTGACTTAAGAGACTGTTCACTGTTCTCATTCTTTACTGGTTGAGCTGCGAGGGGCTTCCCACCACCACTACCATGTTCTCTTTATACCGATGAAGAAACAGACAAAGGGATCAAGTGGTCTTCCCAGGAATGAGAGTGAAGAAATGATTCTGTGGGTTGGGGCAAAGGTGCGGGGGTGGGAGCGGACTAGATAAGAAGAAAGAGACATAAACCGGGAATTTGGGGAAGCTGATTGTGAAAGCGGGGAGTGAGAGTGAATGAAGACAGGGGCTGAGTAAGTCGGTGGTGGGGCAAAGGGAGAAGTGAGGGCAGGGAAAGTCCTGCCGCAGCCCCTCGCTGACCCTGCCTCTAATGGCTCTGGGAGTCTGAAACCTGAGTCAGCACAGAGATTGGCCACTGGCGTGTGAGGGGTTGCCTGGATCTGGGTAATTGTGCAGGTCTTGAAACTGGTGGGGTTTCCTGGAGGGGCTGTCTGGCTGTGTGACCACCGGGTGAGCTGGATGGGTGTGGGGGGCCGTGGGGGTCCAGCTGGGTGTGCAGAGCAGACACCTAACAATCCCCTCATACACCGAGTGCTTGGACCTGATTGTGCCCTATATACAGATTAGGAAACTGAGGCCTGGAGAAGGTTAAGTGACCTGCTTCGGGTTAAACACAGCCTTAGAAGAGGCCAGGATTCGAGCCTAGGGCTGGCCAGGGGATCCCAGCATTCAGGGCTTCCTGCATGCACACATGTGTGGGCATACACATGCACTAACACAGTGTTGTGTTTAGGCTCAGGTCCAGAGAAAACAAAGAAGGCTTATGAAAGGGGCCTCAGGGAGGGGGTGTGCATGTGTGCTGGCACGCAGCTTCCTGTTGTGTGTCTGCCTCTCAGGGTGTGTGTGCCTTCAGGTGGTGTGCGCCCCTCTGTGAGCTGTGTAGAGTGTGTGTGAACCTGAGTGTTTTGGATAGCCCAGTATGTTTTGTGTTGCTTCTGGAGTTGCGTCTGCCTCTGTAAAGTGGGTCTGAGTTGCGCACGGAATGGAAGGTGTGCTGTCACCTCTGTGAGTTGCGTGCATGCCTGTGTTACATCACCTGACATTTCTGCTTGGTTTGCCTGGAACGCTATCTCAGAGCATCCCAGTAACAAGGTAACACTCAGGCGCCTCTCAGCGCCCTGTCATGACGCCACTCATTTGGGAAATGAGGAAGAAGGGGGCAGGGGGAGGGGGAGGCCTCAAGGTCAATCGGTCATCCTGACCTTACGGGCTTCCTGTGCCTGTGTCAGGAACTGGGAACCGCCACCACCCCAACACCCCTCCGGGAATGCCACCCTCTACTGTTGCCCCTGTTGGCACGGAGGAGGGAGGGTGCAGCTTGCGCGTGCATCTGTGTGTGGTGGGAGACTTGAGGGATCCCCATGCCTGCGTGTGTGTGCGTATGTGTGTGTGCACATACTTACCCGAGTGTTGTTCATGTACTTAGGAGGCTGTGGGTGTCCCTGGTTGTGTGCATGCCCGTTTGTATATATGGCAAGGCACAGTGTGTGTGTGTGTGTCCCTAGATATACTTTGTGTGTGCCCTGGAGGGTGGTGTGAGTCTGTTGTGGGTCTCAGAGGTTCTGTGGATACGTAGAAGTGTGTGAACCTCTGGTTGTAGGATGGGTCTTTCTGTGCCGATGCCTAGGAGTGCTGCATGTGTCTGAGTGTTGAATATGTGCCCGGTTCTATTGTATGTCGTGTGCTCATCAGACTCGCGTGTGCCTCTGAGGGTTGCTTGTCTCCGTATTGCAAGGTAACCTTTGTGTTGCATGTCCCTCTGTTCCGTGGCTTTGAGTGAGAGGAGGGCTGTGTATATGTCTGTGCCCAAAAGTACTGACTACTTGTCTACAAGTGTTGCATGTGTGCTGCTGGGTGTTGCTGGTTGACAGTGTGGATCTGCGTTCTGAGGATCTGTGTGTCTCTGGGTTGTGTATATATGTGTGGAGGAGACTCACACACAAACCCTGGCTGAGGGATCTGGTTACTACATGCTCGCCACCACACCCCTACACACGCACACGCACACACTCACTTCTCTATCATCCGTTCACTGTAAAAATAAACTTTCCCTTTTCCGGAAAAGTCCCCCACGCCTCACTCATGCCTCTGCCCGGGAAAGCAGAGGCGGGAAGTCTGGGACTCAGGGGTGGTGGAGGGGGGGACAGGCACGCAGGGCTCTGGGTTCGATCCTGGGCTTCCAGGTGCTGTGTGACTCCCCCCACCCCGCCCCCGCCGCCGCTGGCTATCTCTGACCCACCTCTTCCGGGAAAATGGCTCTCAGTGTGGCTCCCACTGGATGGGCTCCCCTCACCCCCACCCTGAGTGGTCCGCTCTCCTGCCCTGACCATGCTCTGCCTTTCCACCCTGCCAGCTCAGCAGCACGACATACCCTGTGGTTGTGAAGATGGGGCACGCACACTCTGGGATGGGCAAGGTAAGTCCCCGTGTGGTTTCTACCTGGGTGTGTGCAAATGATGCATGTTCCTGGCGTTGTGCGGGTGTAGGTACAGGTGTACCTCATTTTATTGCACTTTATTGAGCTTCATAGACACTACACTTTTTTTTTAAACAAATTGAAGGTTTGTGGCAACCCTGTGTTGTCAGATGATGATTAGCATCTTTTAGCAACAGAATATTTTAAAATTAAGGTAGGTACATTTTTTTTTAGACATTTAGAGGTATTACACTTAACAGAATATAGTATAAACATAACTTTTATATGTACTGGGAAACCAAAAATTTGTGATTTTATTGTGATCTTCACTTTATGGCGATGGTCCAGAATTGAACCCATAGTATCTCCAAGAAGGTATCCTGTAGAAGTATATTGTGTATTCACTACATACAATAATTCTGTGTAATTGTGTGTCCTGTATCTATTTATCTCCTTCTACATATGCTGACATTTGTTGGCCCAATTTCCTATCACACATTCAACCAGTTTCGTGTGTCCTATTATTTTGTTAGTATTTTCAGCACTGTGTCTGTATATAGGCAGGCCTCTATTGAACACACACTACGTCATCTTTTACATTCAGGAGCCTTGGGATCCTGAGTGCTCTCCACCCATGTGATTCTGTCTGTGTGTCCACAGCAAGCAGACTTGTCATTTGTATGTGTCCATGCTTCTCTGTTTCTATATTGTGTATACAATTGACTCTGTGTCTGGGTGCCCATAGGCATATACTGTATATACACATTTTCCCACAGCCTTATTGAGAGAGAATTCATATATCATCAACTGAGCCATTTAAAATAAATGAGTCTAAAAATCAGGTTTTGTGTGCTCATGCCCAATTTGGTGTCTGTGTGTGCATATAAAAACCTGGTGGCCCAGAATCAATGCATGCTTGAGTGTCCGGGGGTGTCCACTGAATTCCTATGCGTTCATCCCACCTGTGTCATTTGCCCCAAGGCACTCCCACTGCCCACCACCGCCCCGTCCTGACCAGGCCCTGATCCCCACCCCGCTCCCACAGGTCAAGGTGGACAACCAGCACGACTTCCAGGACATTGCAAGTGTCGTGGCTCTGACCAAGACATACGCCACTGCCGAGCCCTTCATTGATGCCAAATACGACGTGCGTGTCCAGAAGATTGGACAGAACTACAAGGCCTACATGTGAGTGGAGAGACCAAGGCCTGGGTAGGGGTTCCCTGTTCTGCCTTGTGCACCCGAGGCCCCATGAGCCTCTCTCCTGTCTCATCTTGTTCTCCAGGAGGACATCAGTGTCAGGAAACTGGAAGACCAACACTGGCTCAGCGATGCTCGAGCAGATTGCCATGTCTGACAGGTGGGCAGCCTCAACTTGGCAGGAGCTGGGTCGGGGGAAGTGGAAGTGTGGCTGCCCAGACTGGGCACTGACAGGCTTCCTTGCCTTGCATCTTGGCAGGTACAAGCTGTGGGTGGACACGTGCTCAGAGATTTTTGGGGGACTGGACATTTGTGCAGTGGAAGCGCTACATGGCAAGGACGGAAGAGATCACATCATTGAGGTGGGAGCACCCCAGAATTTGGTGGGGGCACAGAGGGGACAACAGGTGCAGGGCAGCAAGACTGTTGAATCATGCCAGGGCCCGGAAAGCCCTCAATGCATGACAGTACGTAAAACTGTAAAGTGCCTTGTGAACCGGGATTTCCTTGGCAAATGGCAAAATTCTTAGTGAATTCTAAACTGCTCTTTGAAATTTGGACATCGTTAGTGAATAGCGAAACACTTGTTTGTTTATAATGTCCTTTGCACACTGAGACATCCTGGTGAATGACCAAGCACTTTGTAATCTTTAAAGTATTCTGTGAACTAGTACTTGGCTGACAGCAAAATGTTTTGTCAGCTATAAAGAACTTTACAGAGGGGTGGCTGATACTAAAGCATTCTGTAAACTATAAAGTGGAAGCTACTGCTTTGTGAATAGCAAAGTGCTTTCTACCATTAGTTTTACAAGGCGCTCTGTAAACTGGGATGTCCTCATTCTTGAAAAAAAAAAAAAGCGCTTTCAAAATTCTACAGCTCTTTGTAAGCAGCAGTGTCCCCAGTAAAACAGTAAAGCAATTCGTCAACTGTAAAATACCTTGCAAATTCAGAGTGCATAGTAGATGGTAGTCGTAAAGCATCTTATAAACCAGTGGTGCCCTTTGTAAAGCGCAAAGTCGAAACACACCATACATGCAACAGTGCTTTGTAAAGGGCAAGGATCTTTGTATACTATGAAGCACCACATATACCTCAAAGTCCTTTGTAGAGGACACAGCACCTAGTGAACTGGAAAGCAGGGATTGGAAAACTTTTCTCTGTTGAGGCTAGACTGTGTACTTTAGGCTTTGTGAGCCATAGAATCTCTGTCGCAGCTCCTCAATTCTGCAAGAGCGACCACAGATAATACGGCAAGTAAGTAAAGCGGGGCTGTGTTCCCATGAAAGTTGGTTTATGGACACTGGAATTTAAATGTCATGTAATTTTCACAGGTCATGAGATCATTTTTTTTAACCACTAAAAAATAAAAAACCCATCACAGGCTCAGGAGGGAGGCGGGGGTGGGAGACTGTACAGAAACAGGTGCTGAACCGGATTTGGCCAGTAGGTAAGCCCTCAATTGCTCACCCCTGGTAGTATGTCCTAAGCTGTAAGATATTGCATAAAGGACAAGCCTTCCTTGGTGCCTCTCAAACTGAAGTTCATTTCCTGGGCAGCTGTGTCATGCCTTTTTCCTGACTCTCTAAACACTTTGTCATACTCGCCCTTCCCTGCACTTCCTGCTTCTCTCCTCACTGGATACCTTCTCCTTCCCCAGGTGGTGGGCTCCTCCATGCCCCTCATCGGTGACCACCAGGATGAAGACAAGCAGCTCATCGTAGAGCTCGTGGTCAACAAGATGGCCCAGGCGCTGCCCCGCCAGCGGCCACGGGATGCTTCCCCGGGCAGGGGCTCCCACAGCCAGGTCAGGCCCCTGGCTCTGGCCCTTGGGGGCTAGTGGCAGGCAGGCCAGCCCTTGGTCTTGCTGTGTCACAGAGCTGATAATCAAGCAGGCTAAGGGTATCACGGGGGCACACGTGTTGTAGCAATGGCTATTTTAAAAAATTGATAGATAGTGGTTATCCTGACTTCCCTGAGTACCTCCTGACCCATCTCCTGGGAATGATCCCCCCAGCCCCACAACCTGCCATCCCTCAGCTCAGCCACAAATGCGGCAACACCCAGCACACAGGGAAGCCATGTCATTCTGATTGGCTGATGCCACACCGGCTGGTAACTATTTTTAACCTCTTCTGCTCCACTCCTCTGCCGCAGACTCCGTCCCCAGGGGCCCTGCCCTTGGGCCGCCAGACCTCCCAGCAGCCCACGGGGCCCCCAGCTCAGCAACGACCCCCGCCACAGGGTAAGTGAGGGGCCAGCTTCCTAGGCCCTGATCCTGTCAGCAGCCCCCTACCTCCCACTGGCTCGCTCTCATGTGTGCACTTTCTCTCTGTCCCTCAGGCGGCCCTCCACAGCCGGGCCCAGGCCCCCAACGCCAAGGACCCCCGTTGCAGCAGCGCCCGACCCCACAGGGCCAGCAGCACCTCTCGGGCCTTGGACCCCCAGCTGGCAGCCCCCTGCCTCAGCGCCTACCAAGTCCCACATCAGCGCCCCAGCAGCCTGGGTCCCAGGCCACACCGCTGACCCAGGGTCAAGGCCGCCAGTCTCGGCCAGTGGCTGGAGGTCCTGGGGCACCTCCAGCAGCCCGGCCGCCTGCCTCCCCATCTCCCCAGCGCCAGGCGGGCCCTGCCCAGGCTACTCGTCAAACATCAGTCTCTGGCCAGGCTCCACCAAAGGCCTCAGGGGCTCCACCGGGTGGTCAGCAGCGCCAGGGCCCACCCCAGAAACCCCCGGGCCCCGCTGGCCCCACACGTCAGGCCAGCCAGGCGGGTCCTATGCCCCGCACTGGGCCACCCACCACACAGCAGCCGCGACCCAGTGGCCCGGGCCCTGCTGGACGTCCCACCAAGCCACAGCTGGCCCAGAAACCCAGCCAGGACGTGCCACCACCTGCCACTGCTGCTGCCGGGGGACCCCCCCACCCCCAGCTCAAGTAAGGGGACCCTACAGCAGCCCTCACCTTGCTGCTCACAAAATGGGCTCCTGCGGCTGGAGGGCAGCCCCAGCTCCCAGGCTCCTTAGACCACAGTCCTATGCGGGATCCCAAGAGCCCTCTCTCCAGTTCCAGTCTGAGCCAGACCCTTCCCGATTCACAGAGGCTCCTGCTCTCCATCCCAAAGAATCCCCCTTTTCAGTCAGAATCCTCCCAGCAGCCCTGGCGACGCCGCCCAGCCCAGCTCCTCTCAGCCCACCCCAGGCACTTGCTGACCCTCCTTCAGTACTTCCCTGCCCACCTCTCCTCCTGCCCAACCTGACTCCCTGCAACTGAAACCCAGCTCCTCCCAGCCCAATCCACAGTCCTCCGATGTTACTTCAACTCTTCCCAGTGGTTCCCGTACTTTCCCTAGAGTCTAGGCTTCCTTTTGGTCCATTTACGCCGCCTCCCAAATCCCACCATCTTCTCGGCCTCTTCTGGTCTGTTCCAGGCCTCCTCCCTTGGCTCAAAAGTCCACCCTGCCCCACCCAACTGCTCCCCCTTAGATCTGCCTCTACCAGCCTGTCCTTGGTCCAAGCCCCACGCCAGCCCTCTTTCTGGACTCTTCATCCGTAAGACTGGAGACCTCTCTACCCATCATCACCTTGTATCAAACTCCTACCACTCTGCTCTAGAATTCCAAGAGAAGATTCAGCCCAGAACTCTTCCCATCCATCCCAGGCTTCTTCACCTTGGATCTAAGTCCTCCCACCCCGGCCCAGGGCTCCCCAACTTCTCCTGAGAATCCCTCAGGGTCCAGGCCCGTGCTGCTGGGTGGGAGGGTCAGAGGCACAGCCCCAGGACCAGAGGGGCAGGGCTGGGGCCGGGCCTGGGGTAACGTTGTGTTTCTCTCCCCCTCCTCCCTTCCTCTTCCCCTTTCCTCCCACGCCTCCACCTTGTTTCTCTCTAGCAAATCCCAGTCTCTGACCAATGCCTTCAACCTTCCAGAGCCAGCCCCGCCCAGGCCCAGCCTTAGCCAGGACGAGGTGAAAGCTGAGACCATCCGCAGCCTGAGGAAGTCTTTCGCCAGCCTCTTCTCCGACTGACACCCCACCCTGAGCACCCCCACTCCCCGAGCAACCCCCGTCTCCGCCCTGAGTCTATTTCTCACTTTTGGAATCTCATTCCTTGAGAAGCCCTCTCCTGGATCACCAAGATCCCTCTTCTCACTCCTCAGAATGCTCAAGTCCCTGGGGAAACCTCACTCCTGGTCCTAAATCCAGTCCTCACGTTTGGAGTTCCCACATTCTTTCAAAAACCCACTCTTGGGCACCTCAAGACCTACTTCTCAGTTTTAGAACCTCCAAATCCCAGAAGACCTCCACCCCTGGTGCCCTCAGGGTGTATTTTCTCCTTCCTGGAAGCTCCCGAACACCAGGCAACTCTGTCCTGGAGCCCCAATTCCTGGAAAACCCCACTTCTGGTTCTAGATCTCTCAAGCACACCTTGTTCTCCATCAAAATTGCCGCAATCCTTGAGAAATTCCTACCTTTTGTATCTCCTATCTCTGGCGATCCATTTCCTTCAGCCTCCCACACCAATTCCACTTAGATCTGCCTCTACCAGCCTGTCCTTGGTCCAAGCCCCACGCCAGCCCTCTTTCTGGACTCTTCATCCGTAAGACTGGAGACCTCTCTACCCATCATCACCTTGTATCAAACTCCTACCACTCTGCTCTAGAATTCCAAGAGAAGATTCAGCCCAGAACTCTTCCCATCCATCCCAGGCTTCTTCACCTTGGATCTAAGTCCTCCCACCCCGGCCCAGGGCTCCCCAACTTCTCCTGAGAATCCCTCAGGGTCCAGGCCCGTGCTGCTGGGTGGGAGGGTCAGAGGCACAGCCCCAGGACCAGAGGGGCAGGGCTGGGGCCGGGCCTGGGGTAACGTTGTGTTTCTCTCCCCCTCCTCCCTTCCTCTTCCCCTTTCCTCCCACGCCTCCACCTTGTTTCTCTCTAGCAAATCCCAGTCTCTGACCAATGCCTTCAACCTTCCAGAGCCAGCCCCGCCCAGGCCCAGCCTTAGCCAGGACGAGGTGAAAGCTGAGACCATCCGCAGCCTGAGGAAGTCTTTCGCCAGCCTCTTCTCCGACTGACACCCCACCCTGAGAACCCCCAATCCCTGAGCAACCCCCGTCTGGGCCCTGAGTCTATTTCTCACTTTTGGAATCTCATTCCTTGAGAAGCCCTCTCCTGGATCACCAAGATCCCTCTTCTCACTCCTCAGAATGCTCAAGTCCCTGGGGAAACCTCACTCCTGGTCCTAAATCCAGTCCTCACGTTTGGAGTTCCCACATTCTTTCAAAAACCCACTCTTGGGCACCTCAAGACCTACTTCTCAGTTTTAGAACCTCCAAATCCCAGAAGACCTCCACCCCTGGTGCCCTCAGGGTGTATTTTCTCCTTCCTGGAAGCTCCCGAACACCAGGCAACTCTGTCCTGGAGCCCCAATTCCTGGAAAACCCCACTTCTGGTTCTAGATCTCTCAAGCACACCTTGTTCTCCATCAAAATTGCCGCAATCCTTGAGAAATTCCTACCTTTGACCCTCTGTATCTCCCTATCTCTGGCGATCCATTTCCCTTCAGCCCTCCCCACACCAATTCCACTCAACACATTGGGAGCTCCTCCCACTGCTAGAATCCCCTCAGTTCCCCAGGGACCCCTGCCTCACTTTCCTGCCTCTGACAGCTGTCTTTAAATATGCAAACTCCACCCATCCTCCCAGAATCCTTTGCACACAGAAGGCCAGTGGTTCCCCCACTTCCCCCCTTTTGCCGTGATGTCTGTGTCTGTGACTGACGTGGCCTCTGGTGCCGTGCTTGGCATATGTGGTCCTCGTTCATCGTGCCGCCTGTGGTGATGCGTGCAGTGGCGCTGTCCGTGTGGTCCGCACCGCCCCCAACCTCCGCCCCTTGCCTGGACTCACCCTCACTCCTCAGCTCTGAACCCCATGAGAAGAGTCGGGAAGCAAAATAAACAAGCAAAGGCCCAGCAGAATTCTGTGCTTCTTGGTGAAGAGGGGAGTCCTTGAATGGTGGAAAAGAGCCAGAGGGGACCCCCCAAATCCACATGGGGTGCTGGGACCCCAAAATCCAGTGGAAGGCACATCAGGTACAAATTCCAGAGAGGTGCTAAGTGGAATTCCTGCCACAAATCCCAGCCATTGGAGATGGAGGAGCTCTTGAATTTAGACATAGCCCCAAGCCAAGAGAAAACCAAATAATGGGGGTCTCGGTCTTCGAGAGTCCCCCAGTTCCAGAGAAACTGGAAAAGTACATAGGTACCCCCTCCTCTCCCAGGGCAGGGATGGGGGATCCTGAGGCAGTATTAGGGCAGAGACAGAACATTGACTGGTTGGTGGGAAGGGCTCCTTAGCGTGGCAGGCCGAGGCTGGCTCCCTGGTGGCGGTGGGGGGGTGGGGGGGGCTAAGGCACAAGGCGGGCTGCGCTGAGCAGGCAGGCAGGTAACTCATCAGCCTGGGTGCGGTGCAAGGAGGGTTCGGAGGCACTCCGCTCAATCTTGGGGAGTGACCGCTGCAGCAGCTCAATCGTGGCCAGGATCTGGGAGCAGGGTCGGGTGAGGAGGGGGTGTCCAGAGCCACGTGGGCACCCCAACATCCCCAGACCCCAGCCTATTGGGGAAGCTCACGCTCACACACACTGTACGCCTTGGAGCCTGGAACACACAGTTTACATTCATACCTTCGAGGCTCCCTCCCCAGGGTAGCCAGCCCTCCTCCTCAGCCCACCTGGGGGAAGAGGGGCCGCTCCTCTCGCTGGAACTTCAGGCAGTCAGACAGCAGGCGCCTCATGGCCTTGGGGCAATTGCTGGAGATTTTGCTGAGGTCCGGGGACAAATAGCCACGACCCACCATGAAGATAATCTTGGGAGAGGGGACAGAAATTGGGTGAACGGGGAGTCTGGGCTGGGAGGCCCAGGGAATTCCGGGTTTTGAGGGACCTGGAGGATTCCTTTATGAAGAACTGGGGTATTCTGGGTATTGGGGCCCAGAGGACTGTAGGTGTCTTGTAGATTTAGAGATTCTGGGTCTCTGAAGACTTGGAAGGATTCTCTGTTTAACAGAATAGGATTTAAGCTTGGAGGAAGTCAAAGCCTCTAAGTGTCTGGGGCCCAAAGGATTATGGGTTCACAGCCACTAGGTGGGGCTTAGGGACCTGGAAAGAACTGAGTCTGGGGGAAATGTGAAAATTCTGGGTCTGGAGGGAGCTAAAGGATTGTAGCCCTCAGGAGCTTGTATATCTGTAGTGGTCTTGGGCTGAGAAGACTATGGGCCCAAGTGGCCTGTAAGACTGTGAGTGCTCAAGACCCAGAGACTACTGGTACTAAAGCCTGGAGGATCCTGGGTTTCTGGGGGGCTGGGAGATTCTAGGACTTGAACCTGGAACAATGTGAGAGCCTGGGGCCTAGAATATTGTGGATTCAAGGGCCCTGAAGTTTGACAGATACCCACAGCTTCAATGGTTGTAGATATCTGTGAGGATTTCAGAAGTACAAAGGGATTGTTTCTGGGAGAAATGAGATTCTAGGCTTCAGGGAGTCTGAATACCTAGGTCAGAGGACTGTAGGTATCTAGGGGTCCAGAGGGCTTCTGGATTTTTGGGGGTCTAGGGTGATTGTGGATATTGGGGATTCAAGAGATTCTGGACTTTGAGGACCTAGAGGAGTGGATATGCGTGAAGGAGAAAATTCTGGGTACAGAAGACCCAGAGGAGTCTGGGAGTCAGCTCAGAAAACTTGGGGTTTCTGGGGGCAGAGCAGCATGGTTTATCTGTGCAAAGGAGATCTGAGACTTGGAGACCGAGGGGCTCCTTTGGCCTGGGAAAAAGCGGATAAGGTGTGGGGCTCACCTGGTCTCGGCTGCCAATGTGGCTGTAAGGCAGGGAGCCAGTCATGAGCTCATACAGCACAACCCCGTAGGCGTAGACATCCGACTGGAAGCTGTAGGGGTTCGGGTCCTGCATACGGATCACCTCAGCTGCCTTCAACAAACCAGACAGGGCAAGAGGAGCATGCAGGTCAGCAAATGACTGACCTATAAGCCCAGATCCCACCAGCCACACTGAGTATAACCCAGAGCCTCCACAAGGTGAAGGGTGAGCGGTCTAGACACCCATGCCTGGTGCAGGCAGCTGCACCCTACTCTGCCTCCCGCATTTTAGCCCAGCAGCCCATGTCCCTGTATGCCCCCAGTCCAGCCTGGTCCAACTCACCATCCAGAGCACAGAGCCCGAGGGCTGCTCCAAGGGCTGGGCCCCACTCCACCGTGTCTTCACCGTGGCCAGGCCAAAGTCCCCGATCTTCACTGTGAGTCCCTCGTGCAGGAAGATGTCCACCAGGGTCAAGGGCCACTGTAGGGACTCCTAACAGCCATGCTTTCTTGCCCTGACTGGGAGGCTCTCATTGACGCCTCTAGACCAGTCATGCCTGTAACCCTGACCAGAAGCCCCCAGTGTCACACAAACTGGCTACAGTCTTGACTTGGGTCTAACCTTGACCAAAAGCCCCCCAGTGTCAAACAAACTAGCTACAATCTTGATTTGGGGTAGGGAGTTCCAAGTAATGCTTCCTACACTTGGCCTCCCTGTGAGTCCTGACTAGGAAATTCCTCTCACGGTACCACACGTACCATGCCAGTGACACTGATCAGGAACTCCCCATAATGCCCTCCACAATGGCCACTCCTCAGACCCTACCCAGAATCAACTCTGGCTTCTGACCAAGAGGCCCCTATTAAAGGGCCCTTGCCAGCCACAGCTCTGGCACTTGGCAAAGGGAAATGCCACAAATACCCCTCCCTGTTTGCCCCCAGAAGGGCCCCCACAAACACCCCTCTCGGCCTTCATCCTGTTTGATGTCACCGGCCCCAGCCCAGCCCAGCCCCGAGAGAGGGACAGGTAGATACTGTTAGACTTGAGATCTCGATGGATGATGTTCTTGGCATGGAGGTAGCTGTGGGATACAAGCAGGCATCAGACTGGGGGCTACCTCATCTCCCCGCTTCCAGCCCCCCGCCAACCCCCCTCCCTAGTCCCCGAACCAGGACACTCACTCCATGCCCTGGGCAGTCTGCCGGGCCACATCAATGAGCTGGACCATGTCGAAGCGCGTGTCGGCCACATGCAGATGGTGGTAGAGACTGGAGCCTTCGCACCACTGCGTGATGATGGCAAATCCTGGCCGGGTCATGAAGCCCATGAACAGCAAGATGTTGACGTGACGTGTCTTCCTGCAGGCGAGGCAGGCAGGCAGTATCAGGGCAGGGAGGGCAAACAGCAATTTTCTGAGCCTTGCGAAGGGCAATGTTCATGACTACCTTCTGCCAGCATTTCCACTCTGTCTTTCAGGAGGCTCAGGGCCAGACTATGGCCAGATTCAGTGAACTTGTGAGATATGTTTACTGGGCTATGATTCCATGCGAGCACTTACGTCTAAGTTTCCTCATCCACATCTAAAATGTCCCATACTGGGCTATGATTCCATGCGGAGCACTTACGTACCAGTCATGCCTGTAACCCTGACCAGAAGCCCCCAGTGTCACACAAACTGGCTACAGTCTTGACTTGGGTCTAACCTTGACCAAAAGCCCCCCAGTGTCAAACAAACTAGCTACAATCTTGATTTGGGGTAGGGAGTTCCAAGTAATGCTTCCTACACTTGGCCTCCCTGTGAGTCCTGACTAGGAAATTCCTCTCACGGTACCACACGTACCATGCCAGTGACACTGATCAGGAACTCCCCATAATGCCCTCCACAATGGCCACTCCTCAGACCCTACCCAGAATCAACTCTGGCTTCTGACCAAGAGGCCCCTATTAAAGGGCCCTTGCCAGCCACAGCTCTGGCACTTGGCAAAGGGAAATGCCACAAATACCCCTCCCTGTTTGCCCCCAGAAGGGCCCCCACAAACACCCCTCTCGGCCTTCATCCTGTTTGATGTCACCGGCCCCAGCCCAGCCCAGCCCCGAGAGAGGGACAGGTAGATACTGTTAGACTTGAGATCTCGATGGATGATGTTCTTGGCATGGAGGTAGCTGTGGGATACAAGCAGGCATCAGACTGGGGGCTACCTCATCTCCCCGCTTCCAGCCCCCCGCCAACCCCCCTCCCTAGTCCCCGAACCAGGACACTCACTCCATGCCCTGGGCAGTCTGCCGGGCCACATCAATGAGCTGGACCATGTCGAAGCGCGTGTCGGCCACATGCAGATGGTGGTAGAGACTGGAGCCTTCGCACCACTGCGTGATGATGGCAAATCCTGGCCGGGTCATGAAGCCCATGAACAGCAAGATGTTGACGTGACGTGTCTTCCTGCAGGCGAGGCAGGCAGGCAGTATCAGGGCAGGGAGGGCAAACAGCAATTTTCTGAGCCTTGCGAAGGGCAATGTTCATGACTACCTTCTGCCAGCATTTCCACTCTGTCTTTCAGGAGGCTCAGGGCCAGACTATGGCCAGATTCAGTGAACTTGTGAGATATGTTTACTGGGCTATGATTCCATGCGGAGCACTTACGTCCTAAGTTTCCTCATCCACATCTTGCAACAAAAGCAGGAGGGTGGGATAACCCCTACCCCCACTACTTAGCAGGAGCATTAAGATCAAACCTGCCACACTCTGACCTTGACCATGACCTGAGCCTGTGCCCATTTAAGATGAGAAAGTGGAATGCCAACCTTCATCAGTGATGTATCAACATAACATTGATCAATGCTGGGTAAAAACATCAGTGATGTGTGAGTACATCCTGGTAACCAGGAGAGCCTTAGAGGTAAAGAGCTTGGGGTTTGGACTAAAATTAGATCCTATGTTTCCAGTCCGGACTTCCTCGGGTACTCACTGTGCAATCTGAGGAAGGACACTTAGCCCTCTCTGTGCCTCATTTTCCTCAACTGAAAAACTGCAATTATTCTATGAGCTACCTGAAATGCGTGTTGAGAGGACTATGTGATAACCTGTAAGGTGCTTCTAACAGCTGAACACAAGCAAGCACCCTGAAAATACCACTGTCCCTGCTGTGATTGCTACAGCAGGGTACCTGGGTCTACCTTACAGACTCTCTGTCCTTTATGAATAGCCACTGTCACTTAGAAGAAAACTTTCATTTCTAATAGGATTAACTACAATTATAATAGTAACATACACATGAAGAACATCCACAGTGGTCCATACTTTCACACACATCAGAGTGGATAACAGCACATGAGTGTTCTTCATAGCAGTTACGTTATGATTTCAATATGAACACAATGCAAATTCATAGCCTGTTCAAACCACTACTGCTTCATACAGAGGAGCAGAGAATGAAAAGGTCAACTCTGCAACACAATTGTGCCCACCTGTCAAGACGGCAAAGCCCATACCAGCAACCCCAAGAGTGCTAGTAACTAGGATGGCAAAAAGGGACCAGAGTTTCTTGGCATGCATGAGTGAATATAGGAATCGTATATTAAGTAGAACAAACAATCATTAACCAAAGAATGATTAAATTATTCTTCTCATTATAGTTCTAACATGGTTCTTTAAAGTATGGTATTATTATAATTAATAACAAGAATGTAACACAGTAAACATATATTAATGATGCAGAACAAGCAGAGGAGAAGGAAGACCACCAGCCCGCCAGGCAATGCAGTTAACTCACATCATGCTATTGATGTAAGTACATACAGTAACATTAGAGTGATACTCACTCCACAGCAGGCAAGTGAAAAGAGCCACATTTTGGAGGCAAGGCCATTCATAACTATCAGTATTTACACAAACATCATCATCAGAGGTTCTCTAAACATACCTGGTTCCTAAAGGGAAAAGGGAGCTCTCCGATAGAGAAACAACTTACCCGAATGGTTATAACACAACATAAACATGGCGGATGTGCAAGAAGCACCCCCAGCATGGTCTTTCCCAGAGAGGCACGAGGCCAGGCCCGCCACCCCCACCCCATCCACACACGCAAGTTATCTCACCTGAGCACCTGCATCTCATTCTTGAAGGCCTGGGCCTGCTCAGCTGTGGGTTGGGCCACCTTGAGCACCTTCACGGCCACATCGCCATGCCACCGCCCGCGAAACACCGTGCCAAACGAGCCCGTCCCGATCCTCTTCAGCAGCTGCACCTCACTGGGTGGCACCTCCCAGTAATATCCCGAGTCCCGGTACCCCAAATTCTTCTGTGGGCCACATGGGCGGCATCTCAGGGGCCTGCCCACACCCCTCATCACTCAGCCTGTGATGCCCCCACCAAAGGTGCCCCCTGGAGCTCACCACCTTCTTCTTTTCATCAGCCAAAGACTTCCGCTCCCGCTGCTCTGACGGGGACTTGGAATGTGGGGACTTTCTCCCCGAGGACACACTGGCCGGGCTAGGGCTCCCCCGGGGCGCTCCATCGCCACCACCTCTATTCCCAGCAGCTGCAGTTGCGGAGAGGATGTGAGTGGAGCCGGGTAGGGTGGGGTGGGGGGCTCAGGGCGCAGGCAGCAGGGGGCTCACCATCAGTGTTGAAACTCTGGCCAGTGAGCTGGAAGAAGAGGGCTGGGAGTCAGAGAGAGGTCGTGGAGGACAACAGGCAAGGCCCTCCCCTTTACTTGGTGCTCCCCGGTAACTGCCCACCTCAACACCAACCTGGATAAGGCCGGAGTCCATGGGGGCTGTGGTGCTGACCATGTGGACATTGGGGGTGGATGTGGAGCGAATGCGCTGGAGAGGGGCGTTGGCCTGGGCAGGGAAGGGGAAGTGCTCGGGGTCGTGGTGCTGAGTGCAGGAGCTGGCAGGGGAAAGGCTGTGAAATCACGTGAATGAGAGAACCAGCAGAAAGCCCCCCACCCACTGCCCCGTGCTAAGTATGTGTTTAGCACACACAGAGTAAACATCCAATGTCACTATCATTATGCACTTGTTGAAGAAACACTGACTAACTGCTTGTCGCGTGCCAGATACCATTCTAGATAGTGGAAATAAAATTGTGGACAAAACAAAGGTTCTACATGCATGCTTCTCTGAACTGTACTAAACCGTTTAAATTAAAAAAGAAATGAAAAACAAAGGTTCTTGCCCTCATGGGACTGACTGCAGTAGGGAGAGACAGAAACAAAGAAGACTATTTCATATGTCCAATGGTGACAGATGTAATAAAGCAAAAAATAAGCAACATAGGAAGACAGGAAGTGTCCCTGATGATGTCAGGAAAGGCTTCTCTGAGCAAGTGACATTTGAGCAAAGACTTAAAGGAAAGACAGCAAGCCACAAGATCGTGGGGGAAGAGCAACATGTAATACTGTATAACTATATATATTACTCAGATATACTATCCGTTATGCAATATACAATATGTTATCTATATTAAAATGGCTAGGCTTACATGTACATATTATAATAACATTATATATTACACATATACATGTGTTACACATGACATAGAAATATATTATAATGTTATAAAAATATTTCTTAATGTGCCCTTCACTACCCTGAAATGCAATTCATAGGCAATTAATTCACATTATCCATAATTAAAAATAACATAATGCCCTAACTTTACTATTTACTACATAAAAATTGTGATGCTCTACATTATATGAAAATGCTACCAACAGATCACATAATACAATAGCATAAATTATCATAGAAGTACTGACATTATAAAATATACAGACATATAAAATGCATATCATATAAACATGATACATTAGAGCAACAATATATTTCAATATTGAAATACTATAGTATTATAATACTTCACATAAAAGAGAAGTAAAAGGGAATTTATGAGAAGATAATAGGTATTCCAAAGTAGAAAGGCTTGAGCATGGTTATATTGGAAGAAGTAACAAAGTAGTTAGATGTGTGTGTGTGTGTATATATATAGATATAGACATGTAATTAATAAGAACTTATTATCCTGTGTCAGATTTTGTCCTAAGCATTGGACACATCTCATCTCATTTAATCTGCACTAGAACCCTATGCGGTAAAAGTATCTTTATCCTCTCTTTACGGATGAGAAAACTAAAAGGCCCAGATAGACTAGGAGACTCATTCAAGGCCCCACAGCTCCATGCCCTTACTCACACTTGTAGGTGCTCAATAAATGTTCATCGAGTAAACAAATGAATTAAGTATGACTTGTACTCTACAGAAGCCTCAGATCTTTTTCTTCTGACAGCAGCCCTTCAGCTAAGGCATACCCTACCTGGGACCCTGAGGGGTGAGTGGCTCATTCAGGGGGCGGTTGGAGGGAACCTCATGCTGCCTGGAGCTTCCGGACAAATCCTGGACACTGTGGTAGAACCTTGAGGGCATCCAAGGTATAAAGCAAGGAAACGTGGGTCAGCAGTCTGCAAGAGCCTTGTGCCTGGGTCTCTGTCCTCCACCCACCCCCCACCCACCCGAGGCCAGGCTCACTGTCGGCGGTTGGTACTCATGTCAACACAGACTGTGGGGACCTTGGAGGAACAATGCTGGTGGAACTTGTATCCACAGGTTTGGCAGCGGAAGCCATGGAACAGAAACTTAAGGCAGAAGTCACAAAAGGCTAGGCTGAAGAACGTCTTCCGTACCTGTTGCCACAGAGTAGAGAAGGCTAAGGCCTGGTCAGGGACCCTCCCACCACACCCATGGTCTGCCCCTCTCCACTCTGCACTCACAAAATTGTGCATGGTCAGTGGGACATCTTCAAGGACCTCCACAATGAGCTCCTCACCATCCAGGGGAGCAATGGCTGTGTCCCAGGCGGTGACTGTCTTCGCCTGCAGAAGGCATGGAAGAGAGTGAGGCATGGAAGGCCGGGGCCATGAGGAGGAAGGAACCCACAAGTCCTGCCAAGCCTGCCATCCAAAAAAATTGTGCATTCTATAAACATGTTTGGTATATTTCAATATTGAAATACTATAGTATTATAATACTTCACATAAAAGAGAAGTAAAAGGGAATTTATGAGAAGATAATAGGTATTCCAAAGTAGAAAGGCTTGAGCATGGTTATATTGGAAGAAGTAACAAAGTAGTTAGATGTGTGTGTGTGTGTATATATATAGATATAGACATGTAATTAATAAGAACTTATTATCCTGTGTCAGATTTTGTCCTAAGCATTGGACACATCTCATCTCATTTAATCTGCACTAGAACCCTATGCGGTAAAAGTATCTTTATCCTCTCTTTACGGATGAGAAAACTAAAAGGCCCAGATAGACTAGGAGACTCATTCAAGGCCCCACAGCTCCATGCCCTTACTCACACTTGTAGGTGCTCAATAAATGTTCATCGAGTAAACAAATGAATTAAGTATGACTTGTACTCTACAGAAGCCTCAGATCTTTTTCTTCTGACAGCAGCCCTTCAGCTAAGGCATACCCTACCTGGGACCCTGAGGGGTGAGTGGCTCATTCAGGGGGCGGTTGGAGGGAACCTCATGCTGCCTGGAGCTTCCGGACAAATCCTGGACACTGTGGTAGAACCTTGAGGGCATCCAAGGTATAAAGCAAGGAAACGTGGGTCAGCAGTCTGCAAGAGCCTTGTGCCTGGGTCTCTGTCCGCCACCCACCCCCCACCCACCCGAGGCCAGGCTCACTGTCGGCGGTTGGTACTCATGTCAACACAGACTGTGGGGACCTTGGAGGAACAATGCTGGTGGAACTTGTATCCACAGGTTTGGCAGCGGAAGCCATGGAACAGAAACTTAAGGCAGAAGTCACAAAAGGCTAGGCTGAAGAACGTCTTCCGTACCTGTTGCCACAGAGTAGAGAAGGCTAAGGCCTGGTCAGGGACCCTCCCACCACACCCATGGTCTGCCCCCTCTCTCCACTCTGCACTCACAAAATTGTGCATGGTCAGTGGGACATCTTCAAGGACCTCCACAATGAGCTCCTCACCATCCAGGGGAGCAATGGCTGTGTCCCAGGCGGTGACTGTCTTTCGCCTGCAGAAGGCATGGAAGAGAGTGAGGCATGGAAGGCCGGGGGCCATGAGGAGGAAGGGAACCCACCAAAAGTCCTGCCAAGCCTGCCATCCATGGAATAATAGATGACATGTTGCATTCTCAATACGGCAACTCTAGGAACTAGTACTATCCTTGTCCCTGTTTATGGATGGGGAAACTGAGGCACAGAGTGATTAAAATGACTTGCCCAGAGCCACAAAGGACTGTGAGTGGCAGGCGTGTGTGAAGAGTCCATGGTCTTAGCTACAAGACGAAGAGCAAATGAGACAGTGAAAAAACAACTAAATCTCAGAGGTGCTGAGCAAGCCCCCGACAAAGGAGCTGGTGAGGCACTGAAGTAACAGAGAACCACCATGAACTGAATAGGAAAGTTAAGGAACTCTAAAACAGAAGAATAAATAGAAGATCAGCAAGGCCAACAGAGCAGAGAATGAGGAAACAGGAAGGAGAGAGCTGACAAGTTGATAAAAGAGTGAAAGAATTAAACAGACAAATTCTGCGAGGAGACAACGGAGCACAGTGAGGACTCGGGATCTAAGAAGAAAATGAGCTGCTGACATTACAGACCTGTGAACTAATGAATAATGAGACATAAGCTGGATGGACTCATGGATTCACTGGATGAACGGAAGACTAACAGAGACTGCACAGCAGAGTGGAGGAGTCGCATGACTTTGGGGACGGGACAGAAGGCTACACACTGCCCAACCGATGCCGCACTTACCCCTTGATGAGCCGGTAGACCACACAGCAATCTTGATTGAGACCCCGCACCTTGAGGGCCTTGTCTAGAGAGTCATAGACACTCATGCCATCCCGGACAGTCACCTGTGTGTGTGTGTGTGCACATGTGAGGGGTCAGCACTCAGAAGGGTCCCCAGCCGACTCTCCCAGCCCTTGTCACCCTTCTGTTCCCAGATTGACAACCGCGTCCATACCTATCCCCGGCCAGCTTTGCTCCCATCAGACTCACCACAGTGCGTTGCTTGTTGGGCAGGTATACTTTGACGGTGCCCACTGCCCGGGATGGCTCAGCCCCGTTGGCAGGGGGGGCCCGTGGTGGCTCCATGGAGCCTAAGACTTCGTCAAGATGGGCTAAGGTGGGGCTGGGCAGGTGCCATGGGGCTCCTAGAAGACAGAGGAAGAATTCAGAGGTCCTATTAATGATAGTCTAGAAGCAAAGTGGCAAAGGACAAAAAACTTCAATCTCTAGGCTCCACGTCACTCCCCTATAGCCTCATTTCCACACCGCTCAAGGGTTCCAGTTCTTCCTCTGCTCAGTCCCTGCAGCTGTTTGTCTCACACTTAAGTGTCAAGGTCTCAGATTCACTGCACAGGGCGGGGTGGGGTGGGGTGGGGTGGGGTGGGGGTATGACATAATGAGAGGCAGCACACACTGTCCCGCAGGGCACAGGAGTACACAAGTCTCCATGCTGGGGACTAACGGGGAAGTCAGCACGCACTACCCTGGGGCGTGTCAGGTACATAATGGACATGAACAGGCTGTCCCGGCTTTCGGCTTTCGAACGGAGAAGAGGGTTACCATATACTGTGGTGTGGGAGGAGTCACAGACAGGGTGATGGGGAACTAACGAAGGAGCATCATCAGATATACTGCCCTTAGTTGGGGGGAAATGGAAATTGCACCAGTGTTGGTAAAGGCTTCCCGAAGCCCTGGACTGTAACGACGGTAGGTTCACGGATACTGTTAAGCGGCTAATGGGCGTCACCAGACTGTGATGGGGAGTTCATAAAAGCTCAGAGACACTACGCTGAGGGGAGATGTAACAAGGGTCACTAAGGGCTGTAATGGAAAGAAGAGTGGATAATGGGGAAACCGAGGGTAATGGAGCATCACCAGACGTGGTTGAGGTTGAGATAAATTAGTGGTCAAGTGTAGATCAGGCAGAGGGCACTCCAAAATTCTCCCTGAAAACTAATGAAAGGGTCGCAGATGTATTCCTAGTGATAATGGATGGAGGCTGGGGAGGGTTAACAAGGAGGAATGGGAGAAGCCTCAAACATTCTCCTATTGGGTTAGACACTGATCCAGAGGAAGGAAAGCAAGGAGTGAGCCGTGTCTTCACGCATTCCCCGTTGCGGGAAATAAAAGGTCATCAGATACCTTCAGAAAGTTAAGAGGGACTCCACAAGACAGAACACAAGCCAAGCCACATTCTACCCGGCTCCGCCCACCGAGAGCCTTCCAGCTGTGCGCAGGCGCGCCGCCACAAACGCCGGGCGAAACCATCCCCCGCAGCCTTGCACCCCTATTCCAGTCTACCCCCCCCATGTTGTTGACAGTGGTCTCTCCCGGGTCAAACCACTCCTCCGGTTCCGGGTGGGGGGCGTCGGGGTCAAGGCGCAGTCTTCCTGGAACTGAGCTTTCGGTCCGGCTCCCCACCGGTGCCCGGCGGTAACTCCAGAAACCTAACCCTGCCGGGCCCGCCCTCACCTGTCACGCCGCTACAGCCGCCGCCGCCTCCATCTTGGGCCTGTCTTCTTGTTTCCTTACAGACCCCGCCTCCACCGCCCCTCGGATTTTGGCCATTGGCTCCGGAGGACTCAGCCCTCCATCCTTATTGGATTAGGATCACGCCTGTCAAAGCAGGACCGGCGGGATGTGGGTCGTGTTCCGGATTAGGCGGGACTGCCTGAAACGTCAGGGTCTAGGGCAAATGCACGCGTCCGGAATCGCGCAGGCGCAATCGGGAGAGGGCCTGAGTGCTAAGGGCTTTAACCCCAATCTTTCCATAATGGAATAGGGCAGGGCTTTTATTATTTTGGGACCCTTGTGACTGACTGTAGGGGGCCCCCGAAACTGGATAGGGGAACATTAACCGTTCTTTTTGCCCCAGTGACCTCGTGCCCTAGGCACCATTCCCGAGTCTGTTTTACCATCTTTGAAATGGGTTGGAATCGACCAAACATCTCCAATGTTTTCAAATTCTGAGACTGTGCTCATAGCTTTTGATAACAGCGAATGTCTAGTGTGGCTAGGGCCGGAGGTCTGGCCCTAGGAGTGTCGGCCCTCTGTTTGAGGAAGCTTCCTTTAGGAATGGAGTTGATAAGGGTTTTGAAAGACTAATCATAGACATCTAGGAGAACTGTAGACCTGGAATGGGGCGGGAAAGCATGTGAAGGTATTGTAAGGTAAACACAAAGTTTTTAAAAGTTGGATTTTCCATAGTGTGGCAAGTGAGACTTTCCTTCTTCCCTTTTCTTGGTGTAGTTCCCTTAGAAAACTTGTAAATTTTTTCTCTGTCCCTTCAAGATGTCTGTAATTCATTAAAAAAAAAAAAGGAAAGAAAGCTAAATAGTCCTCCTGCCAGTTTTACAACACAGGAATGTTGTTCTTGAGGCCCTGGGAGCCATCTCTGAAATGTCAACATCAGTGGAGATAGCACCCTATCTCCCAGTTCCTAGGAATTTGACCTAGGTGACTGGCTCCAAGTTGTTATCTTTTTGTCAGGGAGATATGCGTTTTCTTTTTCTTTTTTTCCTTTCCCTAAAGGTAGGAAGGCTATGCCAACTACCAGGTGAGTTTGAGATGAACTGTTTGTACCAGACAGTGCTGTCAAGTTCTCTTGAAGGCAAGTTATCATCTGTCTTAAGAACATGTATGTAATGGGTTGTATCTGCCTCGCTATATACAAGGATGAGGTTTCTTTCTTCAAAATCACTTTTGTGAATTGCTTGTGCTGCATATCACAGTCTGGTTTAATGTTTACTCGATAATAAAAATATTGCATTTTGTTCTACCTTTGTGGAGAGGAGTCACTGAGTTTAGCACGAGATTCTATTGTTAATTATTCCCCAACATTATGAACACGGCCTGTTGTGTTTGAAGTGACTACCTGCTCCCCACAGGAGCATCCTCATGCCTCTGCAATGAAATGGAAAAAATCAGAGAAAGGTGGGGGATCGCAGCATGCTTCCACTTGTATTTACTGAGGTCTTTCTCCATTTATAGTTCACTTCAGTCATTCAGCCTTGTCCAACTCTTTGCCATGGACTGCAGCACGCCAGGCTTCTGTGTCCTTCAACATCTCCCAGAGCGTGCTCCAACTCATGTCCATTGAGTCAGTGATGGCATCCCACAATCTTGTCCTCTGTTGTCCCCTTCTCTTTGTGCCTTCCATTTTCCCAAGCATCAGGGTCTTCTCCAGTGAGTCAGCTCTTCACATCAGGTGGCCAAAGTATTGGAGCTTCAGCTTCAGCATCAGTTCCTTTTTAAAAGTTGGATTTTCCATAGTGTGGCAAGTGAGACTTTCCTTCTTCCCTTTTCTTGGTGTAGTTCCCTTAGAAAACTTGTAAATTTTTTCTCTGTCCCTTCAAGATGTCTGTAATTCATTAAAAAAAAAAAAGGAAAGAAAGCTAAATAGTCCTCCTGCCAGTTTTACAACACAGGAATGTTGTTCTTGAGGCCCTGGGAGCCATCTCTGAAATGTCAACATCAGTGGAGATAGCACCCTATCTCCCAGTTCCTAGGAATTTGACCTAGGTGACTGGCTCCAAGTTGTTATCTTTTTGTCAGGGAGATATGCGTTTTCTTTTTCTTTTTTTCCTTTCCCTAAAGGTAGGAAGGCTATGCCAACTACCAGGTGAGTTTGAGATGAACTGTTTGTACCAGACAGTGCTGTCAAGTTCTCTTGAAGGCAAGTTATCATCTGTCTTAAGAACATGTATGTAATGGGTTGTATCTGCCTCGCTATATACAAGGATGAGGTTTCTTTCTTCAAAATCACTTTTGTGAATTGCTTGTGCTGCATATCACAGTCTGGTTTAATGTTTACTCGATAATAAAAATATTGCATTTTGTTCTACCTTTGTGGAGAGGAGTCACTGAGTTTAGCACGAGATTCTATTGTTAATTATTCCCCAACATTATGAACACGGCCTGTTGTGTTTGAAGTGACTACCTGCTCCCCACAGGAGCATCCTCATGCCTCTGCAATGAAATGGAAAAAATCAGAGAAAGGTGGGGGATCGCAGCATGCTTCCACTTGTATTTACTGAGGTCTTTCTCCATTTATAGTTCACTTCAGTCATTCAGCCTTGTCCAACTCTTTGCCATGGACTGCAGCACGCCAGGCTTCTGTGTCCTTCAACATCTCCCAGAGCGTGCTCCAACTCATGTCCATTGAGTCAGTGATGGCATCCCACAATCTTGTCCTCTGTTGTCCCCTTCTCTTTGTGCCTTCCATTTTCCCAAGCATCAGGGTCTTCTCCAGTGAGTCAGCTCTTCACATCAGGTGGCCAAAGTATTGGAGCTTCAGCTTCAGCATCAGTCCTTCCAATGAATATTCAGGTTTGATTTCCTTTAGGATGGACTGGTTTAATCTCCTTGCTGTTTACTCCTAGATATTGAGTCTAAAACAAAAATGAAAATACATGTTCAATGGTGTAAATGTTTACCAACCAGCTCTCCAAGGGGGAAAAAAAAAGCTCTAATGTGTATTGATTGCCAACTATGGTATAAATACCCCCATCACAGCTTATTTCAAACTGCATACTAATATGATGTCATGGAACCACAGTTGCGAAGACTAGCAAAATTGGGTCTGGTAAGCCAGCCACCAGCATGCTTACTGCGATATGTCCACACAGATAAAAATGTGTGCTCAAAGGTTCACATTGGCTTTCTTTTAAAAAAATATTTAGTCATGTGGTTGTGCCAGGTCTTAGTTGCTGTACATTGCTGTACAGGATCTTTGATCTTCGTTGTGGCATGTGGGACCTTTTAGTTCTGGCATTGGAACTCTCAGTTGTGGGCATGTGGGATCCAGTTCTGCGATCAGGGATGGAACCTGGGCCCCCTGCATTGGGAGAGCAGAGCCTTACCACTGGACCACCAGGGAAATTCCACAATAGCTTTCTTCATGATAGCAAAAAAAAAAAAAAAAAAAGCTGGAAGCATTCCAGAAATCCAACAATTTAAGAATGGACAAAGAAACACAACAATGGGGTTATAGAATACTATTTAGCCAATGAAAGGGACAAACTACTTCATGTGTCTATGAAGCTCATAAACATAAGGTTGAGTGAAAGAAGCCAAAGACAAAAGAGAAATGCTGTTATTATTCCATCTGTATGAAATTCTAAGCCAAAAAAAAAAAACTGTACTGAAGGAAATCAAACTAGTTGTCTTGGGAGAGAATGATTGGGACAAGCAGGAAGGAGCTTTTGGAGATGATTAGGCTATTCCATATGCATTTGTCAAAGTTCATCGAAATCTATGCTGAAAATGGGCTTTTTAAAAAAATTTTATTTCTGGCGGCATAGAGTCGTCGTTACGGCACTTGGGAACGTTGTTGTGGCATATGGTTAAGATGCACAGGGTCTCCAGTTGTGGCTTGCAGATTCATTCAGTGTGCCCCTCTGCCTTGTCCCCTTCTCTTTGTGCCTTCCATTTTCCCAAGCATCAGGGTCTTCTCCAGTGAGTCAGCTCTTCACATCAGGTTTGGAGCTTCAGCTTCAGCATCAGTCCTTCAATGAAGAGTCAGGTTGGATTTCCTTTAGGATGGACTGGTTTAATCTCCTTGCTGTTTACTCCTAGATATTGAGTCTAAAACAAAAATGAAAATACATGTTCAATGGTGTAAATGTTTACCAACCAGCTCTCCAAGGGGGAAAAAAAAAGCTCTAATGTGTATTGATTGCCAACTATGGTATAAATACCCCCATCACAGCTTATTTCAAACTGCATACTAATATGATGTCATGGAACCACAGTTGCGAAGACTAGCAAAATTGGGTCTGGTAAGCCAGCCACCAGCATGCTTACTGCGATATGTCCACACAGATAAAAATGTGTGCTCAAAGGTTCACATTGGCTTTCTTTTAAAAAAATATTTAGTCATGTGGTTGTGCCAGGTCTTAGTTGCTGTACATTGCTGTACAGGATCTTTGATCTTCGTTGTGGCATGTGGGACCTTTTAGTTCTGGCATTGGAACTCTCAGTTGTGGGCATGTGGGATCCAGTTCTGCGATCAGGGATGGAACCTGGGCCCCCTGCATTGGGAGAGCAGAGCCTTACCACTGGACCACCAGGGAAATTCCACAATAGCTTTCTTCATGATAGCAAAAAAAAAAAAAAAAAAAAAAGCTGGAAGCATTCCAGAAATCCAACAATTTAAGAATGGACAAAGAAACACAACAATGGGGTTATAGAATACTATTTAGCCAATGAAAGGGACAAACTACTTCATGTGTCTATGAAGCTCATAAACATAAGGTTGAGTGAAAGAAGCCAAAGACAAAAGAGAAATGCTGTTATTATTCCATCTGTATGAAATTCTAAGCCAAAAAAAAAAAAAAAACTGTACTGAAGGAAATCAAACTAGTTGTCTTGGGAGAGAATGATTGGGACAAGCAGGAAGGAGCTTTTGGAGATGATTAGGCTATTCCATATGCATTTGTCAAAGTTCATCGAAATCTATGCTGAAAATGGGCTTTTTAAAAAAATTTTATTTCTGGCGGCATAGAGTCTTCGTTACGGCACTTGGGAACTTTGTTGTGGCATATGGTTAAGATGCACAGGGTCTCCAGTTGTGGCTTGCAGATTCAGTGGTTGCGGCATGTGGGCTTCGTTGCCCACAGCATGTGAGATCCTAGTTCCCCAGCCAGGGATCAAACCCATGTCTCCTGCACTGGGAGGCAGATTCTTAAAAAATGGACCACCAGGGAAGTTCCTAAAAATGGGCATATTTTATTGTATGTAAAATACACTTTGATTTTTAAAAATTCATGGTGAAAAAAGACTTCAAATGTAATTCTAAACATTTGATTTCTTTTAAGTTTTTATTGGTTAGAGGATTTTTTAAGAAAACAATTCTCTATTCTGAAATTGGATCCTTGGACCAAGCACCCTGTATTCCAGTGCAAGAGCCCTGATGGCAAGGCCAGCACCCCATGGGGTCAGGAACAGCTTGAGTTGGAGCTCAGTGAGAGACTCCAAAATGCTTACCAAGAGAAAGAATAATTTCATGGATGGGAAGAGTGTATTTTAAATTTCAATTCATTTAAGTACTATTTAGTTTGTTTAAAAGCTTTCATTTCAGGACTTCCCTGGTGGTCCAGTGGTTAAGACTCTGTGTTCCCAATGTGGGAGTCCTGGGTTCGATCCCTGGTCAGGGAACTAGATCCCACATGCTGCAACTAAGACCCAGCGCAGCCAAGTAAATAAATAATTTTTTTAAAAAAAGCTTTCATTTCTAGGCAGATCGATTTCTGACTTCGCTCACAACGTTTACAAAAAGATGAGCAAAACAACAAAACTCTGTAAAAGTTAAAAGTAAAATAAAAGTTAAAAAAAAAAAAAAGATGAGCAAACTCCCTGAACAGGTGTTGGGGCTGAGGGGAAGAGGCACACTCAAGGGTAATCCTTTGTCTCCAAAGAGTCATAGGCTCACTCAAAACCCATCCCAAACTAACACTTCAGTCATATACCTCACAGATACCTGACCCTCCATGAAGGCCACTGAAGTGATTCGGATAAAAATCACCCTCATCATCACCTTAAAATCATGAGAAACACCATGTATTAAAACAAAAATTAAAACCCAAACTGGGCTTCCCCTGGTGGTCCACTGGGTAAGGACACCGCCTTGTAGTGCAAGGGGCGCCAGTTTGAGCCCTGGCATGGGAAGATCCCACGTGCCGCGGAGTGGCTGGACCCATGTGTCCAACTACCCAGTCGGAGTTCTGGAGAGCATGCGCCCAGAGCCAGTGCTCTGCAACGACAGACACCACCGCCATGGGAGGCCCACAGGAGCCAAAGAGCAAAGACGGATGAGCATAGAGAAATGAAAGACCAATAGAAGTGGCCCGCCTGCTCCCCTCCCTCCCCAACCCGACCCCCGCCCGAAATAAATAAATAAATAAATCTTAAAAAACAAACACAAATCAAACTGGCTGATTAGTGTTTTCTGACACCACCCTTGAGATGATTCATCTCGAAATTTTAAAAGAGTTTAAACTGGTTGTTGGTTTTTGTCACCGTTGATTTTCAATTCTGAGAAATGAGTCTGAGAAACATTCAAAATCTGAAGTGTTCACCCAGTGCTGTTGTAAGGCTACCCATTTTACAGCTGAGCAAACTGAGGTTCAGGCTGTCCTTACTGGACAGAGGCCAGAGAGTCAGAGGAATAAACGTTTTTTGTTGTTGTTGCTGTTGTTTTTTTAATGTTGAACAAGGGTGTAAATTAGGGGCATCTCCTTAAGGAATCTTGATCTGCCCCTACAGTCCTGCGCGCCTGAGGCTACCCTCAGTAGCATTGCCATTCCCCAGACCACTGCCCTCGCTCACCCCGGAGGCCGCTTGAATAATGTCATCCGTGAGACCCCATCGCACCGCCTCCCTCTCAGCAGCCGATGACTGCGCAGACACATTTTGCTGAGAGACCCATTCGAGTCTTAGCTCAGCGTCCCAAAGCCCTAACTCAGCGCTCTCAAATGTGGCCTATTTTAGGCCACCGCAGTGATCTGCCAAGAGTCACTCTGAGCCCGGGGCCTCCAACGGGCAGCGAGATCAGCTAATGGCAGGGCGGGATTTGGGGTGCCAGGGACCTTGATAGGCTCTATCTCACCGCCCGCGTTTAGGGGTGAAGAGAGGACGTCCAGACTTCAAGGAACCACTGACAGGCCAATAGCTACGCACAGGAGGTGGGTTTTGGGCGATTCCAGCCAATGGGAGGTGGTGCGGTGCCTGAGATTTACCAACTAGCAATTTAAATGTTCAAGGAACCATTCTTGACAGGCCAATACTGAAGAGGTGGGTTTTGAAGGCTGGACCCATGTGTCCAACTACCCAGTCGGAGTTCTGGAGAGCATGCGCCCAGAGCCAGTGCTCTGCAACGACAGACACCACCGCCATGGGAGGCCCACAGGAGCCAAAGAGCAAAGACGGATGAGCATAGAGAAATGAAAGACCAATAGAAGTGGCCCGCCTGCTCCCCTCCCTCCCCAACCCGACCCCCGCCCGAAATAAATAAATAAATAAATCTTAAAAAAAAAACAAAAAACAAACTGGCTGATTAGTGTTTTCTGACACCACCCTTGAGATGATTCATCTCGAAATTTTAAAAGAGTTTAAACTGGTTGTTGGTTTTTGTCACCGTTGATTTTCAATTCTGAGAAATGAGTCTGAGAAACATTCAAAATCTGAAGTGTTCACCCAGTGCTGTTGTAAGGCTACCCATTTTACAGCTGAGCAAACTGAGGTTCAGGCTGTCCTTACTGGACAGAGGCCAGAGAGTCAGAGGAATAAACGTTTTTTGTTGTTGTTGCTGTTGTTTTTTTAATGTTGAACAAGGGTGTAAATTAGGGGCATCTCCTTAAGGAATCTTGATCTGCCCCTACAGTCCTGCGCGCCTGAGGCTACCCTCAGTAGCATTGCCATTCCCCAGACCACTGCCCTCGCTCACCCCGGAGGCCGCTTGAATAATGTCATCCGTGAGACCCCATCGCACCGCCTCCCTCTCAGCAGCCGATGACTGCGCAGACACATTTTGCTGAGAGACCCATTCGAGTCTTAGCTCAGCGTCCCAAAGCCCTAACTCAGCGCTCTCAAATGTGGCCTATTTTAGGCCACCGCAGTGATCTGCCAAGAGTCACTCTGAGCCCGGGGCCTCCAACGGGCAGCGAGATCAGCTAATGGCAGGGCGGGATTTGGGGTGCCAGGGACCTTGATAGGCTCTATCTCACCGCCCGCGTTTAGGGGTGAAAAGAGAGAGGACGTCCAGACTTCAAGGAACCACTGACAGGCCAATAGCTACGCACAGGAGGTGGGTTTTGGGCGATTCCAGCCAATGGGAGGTGGTGCGGTGCCTGAGATTTACCAACTAGCAATTTAAATGTTGCTTTTAAATGAGTGCCAATGCAACTGTAATTATTCTATCGAAAGCAGAGTATGGAAATTTCCACTTGAGAATATTCCTTGAAGAGATTTTTAATGTACAACCTCGGGGTCAGAAGTGTGGGAAATTTACAGGTGAACCAAAACACTACTTTTAACATTAATAAATTTCATTAAAATGTCCTACAAAATGCATTGGGTGGTAATTTTGACTTGCTATCTCTGTAAACCAAATCAATGAAAAACACACGATTAAACCGACAAGCTTCTTTTGTTCTAAAATAATTTTTCAAAAGTTCTTTACATGCTATGTATGATACTTCTGTGTTTTTGTAAAATCAACGGACAGGGAAAAGGTCAATTATTTCTCTATAAAGCTGGGGTGAAAAAAGAAAAAACAAACCAAATAATAGTCATATAATTTTGTTATTAAAGCTTACCCTGATGAGGAAATCTTTGGGTAGCAGTGTTTATTTCTTAGAAATAAAGCCAAACTCAAATATGAAAATTCTTAATAGTTGAGCAAAGGGATGAATATAAACCTACAAAGTGATTAGGGGAACCATCTTTGAGATTACACGAACAGTGACACACACCTCAGATCCTCTAGGTAGCTCCCTTGGTAGGGATTGTAATTCGATATGGTCAGCAATTATTTTTTTAGTTCAATTAATTAATTAAACAAAAAGAAATTCCCCCGAAGGAAGCAATTCTGAAATGTCTGTTTTGGGTTTTGATCAGAAATGCATTTGGTAAAAAATATTCTCGAGGGTAGCATATTTATTCTGAACACATGTACACTGACCCACAGGTCCATCAGGGGTGAAAAAAAGAGTAGTATCTGTAGATGTACTTCCTAGATATTCAATAAATTTGTATTCAATCTGTAAAACCATTGTAAATTAGATTTCAGATAAATATGCCCCAAATAGATGTTCATTATTTCTACATAAATGACCAACATATAGTCTTTGCTATATCATACTTGATATATGTATTATATTTAGTCCTTTGTAGATAGATATCTGGGCTTCCCTGGGGGCTCAGACAGTAAAGAATCCACCTGCAATGTGGGAGACCTGGGTTCAATCCCTGGGTTGGGAAGATTCCCTGAAGAGGAAATGGCTACCCACTCCAGTATTCTTGCCTGGAGAATCCCCATGGACAGAGGGGACTACCTGGTAGGCTGCAGTCTATGGGGTTGCAAAGAGTCAGACACGACTGAGCCACTAAACACAGAACAGCACATACATATAAAAAGAAGGGGGGTCTTCCCTGATGTCTCAGATGGTAAAGAATCCACCTGCAATGCAGGAGACCTGCGTTTGCTTCCTGAGTGGGAGGGAAGGATCCCCTGGAGAAGGGAATGGCTGCCCACTCCAGTATTCTTGCCTGGGAAATCCAGTGGACAGAGGAGTCTAGTGGGCTACCGTCCACATGCTCACAAAAAGTCAGACATGACTGAGGCCATTTAGCATACACACACGTATAAAAATTTCTCATAGTTTTTGTGCCACCCATATAAATGTTGTGTTCCATCATGTAGTGTGAGCAAATTAATTCTGAAATTATCCAGAATGCCTTAGGAGGTGACCTTTTGTCTAGTTAGTGTGCCCTGGTATGTAGCAGTGTGACCTTGGATGAATTGTTGGTTTCCTTACCTTTAATATATTTTTTAAAAGCACTTCTGTCATAGAATTGTCATAAGATTCTGTGAACTAATCTATATCAAACTTTACACAGTGCCTCGTGCATAGTGGCTGTGCAGTAATTGTTAACTATTCTTGTTATCACTATCATCACCACTGATATCAATAAGGTATCAAAGCAAAGGTCTATGTCCCTTGGCAGAACTTGATGTATAATCCAGGTTCGAGGATGCTGACAGGATTACAGGAGATTAAACATCTCAAAGAATCCAATGTGAAGGTTACTTTAATTTCTGAAGGCTCATTTCCAGCACTGGCAGATGTTTAGCAATGCTGGTAGCCTGAAGGTACCCAACTTAGCCAGTGCTATGGCCTTGAGAAGCTTGGCCCCTTTCTTTCCCTTTCCTTTCCTTTTCGTACCCTTTAAAGTTCCCTGTTATCCCAATTTTCTTGGAGTTTTTATCCAAATGAGTATCCGATTTTGTGAAATACTTTTCTGCATTTGTTTAGATGATCATACGGGTTTCTTTTTTACTTTGTTATTGTGAATCACATTAATTGCTTTTCAAATGTTAAACCAATTCTCCATTCCTGGGATAAATTCCACTTGGCCACACTGTATTACGATTTTAACATATTATGGAGTTCGATTTGCTAAAATTTTGTTTAGAAATTTTGTATCTATATTACTGAGGGATATTAGTCTGTAATTTTCTTTTCTAGTAATGTCATTGATTTTGATACAAGAGAAATGCTGCTCTCATAGGATAAATTGGGAGTTCGAGCATGAAGAAGGCTGAGTGCTGAAGAATTGATACCTCTGAACTGTGGTGTTGGAGAAGACTCTTGAGAGTCTCTTGGAATGCAAAGAGATCAAATCAGTCAATCCTAAAGGAAATCAACCCTGAATATTCATTGGAAGGACTAAGACTAAAGCTGAAGCTCTAATACTTTGGCCACCTGATGCGAAGAGCCAAGTCATTGGAAAAGACCCTGATGCTGGGAAAGATAGAAGGCAGAAGGAGAAGGGGACGATAGAGGAAGAGATGATTGGATGGCATCAATGTGTCAATGGACTTGAGTTTGAGCGAGCTCTGAGAGATAGTGAAGAACAGGGAAGCCTGGTGTGCCACAGTCAGTGGAGTCGCAAAGAGTCGGACACGAATGAGTGACTGAACTGACCTGAATTATAGATTCACATGCAGTTGTAGGAAATAATACAGAGAAGTCCGTGAACCCCTTTTCCAAATTTTCCCCCAATACTAACATTTTGCAAAACTGTAGTATGCTATCACAACCAAGAGATCTTTTCAACTCAAGGATTCTGTCATGGTTCATCTCAAGAATCCAATGTGAAGGTTACTTTAATTTCTGAAGGCTCATTTCCAGCACTGGCAGATGTTTAGCAATGCTGGTAGCCTGAAGGTACCCAACTTAGCCAGTGCTATGGCCTTGAGAAGCTTGGCCCCTTTCTTTCCCTTTCCTTTCCTTTTCGTACCCTTTAAAGTTCCCTGTTATCCCAATTTTCTTGGAGTTTTTATCCAAATGAGTATCCGATTTTGTGAAATACTTTTCTGCATTTGTTTAGATGATCATACGGGTTTCTTTTTTACTTTGTTATTGTGAATCACATTAATTGCTTTTCAAATGTTAAACCAATTCTCCATTCCTGGGATAAATTCCACTTGGCCACACTGTATTACGATTTTAACATATTATGGAGTTCGATTTGCTAAAATTTTGTTTAGAAATTTTGTATCTATATTACTGAGGGATATTAGTCTGTAATTTTCTTTTCTAGTAATGTCATTGATTTTGATACAAGAGAAATGCTGCTCTCATAGGATAAATTGGGAGTTCGAGCATGAAGAAGGCTGAGTGCTGAAGAATTGATACCTCTGAACTGTGGTGTTGGAGAAGACTCTTGAGAGTCTCTTGGAATGCAAAGAGATCAAATCAGTCAATCCTAAAGGAAATCAACCCTGAATATTCATTGGAAGGACTAAGACTAAAGCTGAAGCTCTAATACTTTGGCCACCTGATGCGAAGAGCCAAGTCATTGGAAAAGACCCTGATGCTGGGAAAGATAGAAGGCAGAAGGAGAAGGGGACGATAGAGGAAGAGATGATTGGATGGCATCAATGTGTCAATGGACTTGAGTTTGAGCGAGCTCTGAGAGATAGTGAAGAACAGGGAAGCCTGGTGTGCCACAGTCAGTGGAGTCGCAAAGAGTCGGACACGAATGAGTGACTGAACTGACCTGAATTATAGATTCACATGCAGTTGTAGGAAATAATACAGAGAAGTCCGTGAACCCCTTTTCCAAATTTTCCCCCAATACTAACATTTTGCAAAACTGTAGTATGCTATCACAACCAAGAGATCTTTTCAACTCAAGGATTCTGTCATGGTTCATCTCATTCTCTTGTGCTTTGCTGGGCCTCAAAACTCTCAAGGCAGTAAGCTGAGGCAATCACAGGTTTCACCTTGTTTATGTTCCATGTCTCAGGGATCACTGTCCTTCATTGCCTGATATCCAGTGTCTTCAAAAACCATCGTTTCAGGGCTTCCCTGGTGGTCCAGTGGGTGAAGAGTCCACCTTGAAGTGTGGGAGCCACTGGTTCTATCCCTGGCCCAGGAAGATCCCACGTACCGTGGAGCAGCTGGACCGGTGTGTCCAGTTGCGAACCAGTGTTCTGGAGCGCATGCGCCCGGAGCCGGTGCTCTGCACCGAGAGAGGCCACTGCGATGGGAGGCCCACACAGGCCGAAGAACAAAGATGGATGAAAATAAATAAATAAGAAATCAATAAAAGAGGCCAAAATTAAAAAAAAAGAGGCCAAAAATTTTTAAACAAACAAAAAAAATCGTTTCATTTATTTTGTCCATTGTCATTTATATTGTTTCATTTATTTTGGTTCTTTCAGATTGGAGGTTATATCTGTTAGCTGTTACTTCATCTTGGCTGGAAGCAGATATGCCTGCTCCTTTTCTTAATGGCTCCACACAAACCCCTAAACCAAAATCTTGGGGACTTTTCCCAAAATTATGATATAAGTCTGGCTAAAGTCTCTTTAAAAACTGATGTTTCCCGGAAACTTTGTTTTTCATGTTGGCAGAAGTTTTGCTACGCACAGCATCTTTCCTCTTGAAAAGGCTTGTCTGTTATTCCTGGTTTTAATTCTAGGTTAGCAGTTAAATACTTAATATAGAAATAGTCTAGGTATATAATATGCTTCAGCACAACATTTCTGTCAATCAGCTGTTTTATAGGAAACATAAATACCTTCAGGCATAGAGAGAGTTTTCTCTGAGCCTTCTGAAAAAATTTTACTCTGCCGTGGAATTCCATCCTTTGCTTTAATATTTAAAGAGATTTTACCAATATGCTTATTAGGGAACCAAATACATCAGAGAAGTCCGTGAACCCCTTTTCCAAATTTTCCCCAATTTTGCAAAACTGTAGTATGCTTCAAAACCATCGGATTCTGTCATGGTTCATCTCATTCTCTTGTGCTTTGCTGGGCCTCAAAACTCTCAAGGCAGTAAGCTGAGGCAATCACAGGTTTCACCTTGTTTATGTTCCATGTCTCAGGGATCACTGTCCTTCATTGCCTGATATCCAGTGTCTTCAAAAACCATCGTTTCAGGGCTTCCCTGGTGGTCCAGTGGGTGAAGAGTCCACCTTGAAGTGTGGGAGCCACTGGTTCTATCCCTGGCCCAGGAAGATCCCACGTACCGTGGAGCAGCTGGACCGGTGTGTCCAGTTGCGAACCAGTGTTCTGGAGCGCATGCGCCCGGAGCTGGTGCTCTGCACCGAGAGAGGCCACTGCGATGGGAGGCCCACACAGGCCGAAGAACAAAGATGGATGAAAATAAATAAATAAGAAATCAATAAAAGAGGCCAAAATTAAAAAAAAAGAGGCCAAAAATTTTTAAACAAACAAAAAAAATCGTTTCATTTATTTTGTCCATTGTCATTTATATTGTTTCATTTATTTTGGTTCTTTCAGATTGGAGGTTATATCTGTTAGCTGTTACTTCATCTTGGCTGGAAGCAGATATGCCTGCTCCTTTTCTTAATGGCTCCACACAAACCCCTAAACCAAAATCTTGGGGACTTTTCCCAAAATTATGATATAAGTCTGGCTAAAGTCTCTTTAAAAACTGATGTTTCCGGAAACTTTGTTTTTCATGTTGGCAGAAGTTTTGCTACGCACAGCATCTTTCCTCTTGAAAAGGCTTGTCTGTTATTCCTGGTTTTAATTCTAGGTTAGCAGTTAAATACTTAATATAGAAATAGTCTAGGTATATAATATGCTTCAGCACAACATTTCTGTCAATCAGCTGTTTTATAGGAAACATAAATACCTTCAGGCATAGAGAGAGTTTTCTCTGAGCCTTCTGAAAAAATTTTACTCTGCCGTGGAATTCCATCCTTTGCTTTAATATTTAAAGAGATTTTACCAATATGCTTATTAGGGACAAATACATCAAGTACATTCAGCTCCTTATTTATGGAAGAGAATGAAGGCATCCTCACCATGTTAGGGAGTGAATGCAGTGTCTCCTCAGAATTCATATGTTGAGGCCCTACTCCCTTGTGTGGCTATATTTAGAGATGCAGCCTCCAAGGCAGTAATTACAGTTAAGTGAGGTCATAAGGGGGCTTCCCAAGTAGTGCTAGTGGTAAAGACCCAGCCTGCCAATGCAGGAGACATAAGACATGTGGGTTCAGTCCTTGGGTTGGGAAGATCTCCCTGGAGGAGGGCATGGTAACCCATTCCAGAAAGATCCCCTGGAAGAGGGTATAGCAACCCTCTTAAATATTCCTGCCTGGAAAATCCCATGGACAAAGGAGCCTGGTGGGCTACAGTCCAAAGGGCTGCAAAGAGTCAGACATAACTGAAGCGACTTCACACGCATGCATGAGCTCATAAGGATGGAGCCCTGATTTGATGGATTACTGTCCCTGTAAGAAGAAACAACAAAAAGTGCTCATGAGCTTTTGTGGGGCCCTGAAGGAAAGAAGGCCTTTGCAAGCATAGGGAAGCTTAAGCACATATTTGCAGTTTGGTGCTAAAAGGATACCTACAGGAAGAGACAGGGCATGATCTAAGGTCCATTGTCAAAACTTCTGATTGATCCCCCTGGTTTCCGCACTCTGGGCAATACAGGCTCACCATGAGATCCTATTGCAATGTAAATACGTAATTGCTCGACCTTTAGCTTGATTGGTGTAACTATAGGAAGTCCTTTGCAAAAACCCCCTTCATTTGCCTATAAAAACTGTTAGTTTACTCTAATAAAGCGGAACTGCTCTAACAGAACCCCTGCCGTGTCTGATTGTCCCTGGCATGCACCAGCGGGCTGGAGGGGGCATGGCAGCAAGGCTCATCTCTATGCTAGATCTCCCAGTTCGGCCCGGGGCAATCCCGCTGCCTTCCCTTTCTGCGGAAGGGCCCCGCAAGCTTTCTCTCTCCTTCTCTCTCTCTTCGCTCCCCCTCCTTCCCTCCCTCCTATCTCTCTTCTTCTAACTCCTCTCCTCTTCAGAAAGAAGAGGTCATGTGAACACACAGTGAGATGGCAGCTACCTCAAACGGAAGAGGAGAGGTCTCAGCCTCCAGAACTGGGAGAAATAAATTTCTGTTGTTTAAGTCACCCAGTCTGCGGTATTTTGTTATGGCAACTCCAGAAGCCAAATACACCATATTTCTCATTCAAGGATAAAGATCTGGGAACATTTCTTTCTTGTAGATTTCACAGCATTTTTGTCTCTGTTTCATGTTCTCAGCAAATGCGTGAGCAAAGATGATACTAGCAAAGGACTGGAAGGAAAATATTCAAAACATCCTCTTATCAGAGTTCCCTTGAGAAATCACTGAAAAACAATTCTTAGCATTCCCAAATGCACACACACTTGAAAATCTTTACAATTTTAGAGATGATGCCAAATTTTCCAGTCTACATGTTATTCTATCTCGTGGGAAGCTTTTTCGAATGCAGAAGGGAAAAGCGATGTCTTAAGGCGCAAATGTATAGTGAGGTGTCAAAATTTGGAGTCAGTCTAGGCAGAGGCTGGCAAATACGAAGTTGGAACAAGTGAGGAGAATCAGACCCCTTTTCCTTTCTCCCTGGTCCTAACAGTGAGGAGGTCAATCTTGCCAGGTACAAAATGAGGGGGCCTAGCCCTGCCTTTCTCAGCAGGGCCTAACCTAGCTCTCTAAACCTGTGCCCACTCCTTTATTCCCAATCTTGCTCTTAAAATAATGTAATTAGCATCATCATGTTAGAGGCATTTTAACTGATGCTAAAAACAGTGCCAAAGCTTTTAAGAATGCCAAAGAAGGGCGTGTTTCTCTTTTTTTACATCTTATTTTATTATTTATTATCTTTAAAAATAATTTCTTTGGCTGCACCAAGTCTTGGTTGCAGCACTCAGGATCTTTAGTTGCAGCATGCAAACTCTTAGTTGTGGCACGTGAGATCTAGTCGCCTGACCAGGGATAAAATCTGAGTCCCCTGCATTGGGAGCATGGAGTCTCAGCCACTGAACCACCAGGGAAGTCCCCAAGGGTGAGTTTCTTTTAACCTTTTTTCTTTAAAAATACAGGTTCCCATTAGAAATGGTACTTCCTAATTCTGAAGAGCAATAGTGGCACTGGATAGGCCCTAAGAAATTTAAGATCCTTCCTGTAACCCATCAACACCTAATGCTTTGTTGTCTCTGCCTACCTCTCTCTGTGGGCTTCCCAGGTGGCTCAGTGGTAAAGAACCCACTTGCCAATGCAGGAGACATAAGAGACATGGGTTTGATCCCTGTGTTGGGAAGATCCCCTGGAGGAGGGCATGGCAATCCACTGCAGTGTCCTTGCCTGGAGAATTCCATGGACAGTGGAGCCTGGTGGACTACAGTCCATAGTTGCAGAGTCCAGTTGCAGAGTCGGACATGACTGAAGCAACTTAGCACGCACCTCTGTGTATCTCCCCCTTTCTCATTTTCTTCATGCAAGTTATTTTCTATCTTAAAGTTGTTAAGGTTCAAAACTAGCAATTGCTAAACCTAGCAATCTCTACTATACTGAGGGCTTCCTGAAACAGGTCCTCTAGTGGCACTGCTGAAAGATTTCAACAAAGACTAAGGCATTTATATTGCGCACACACACACACACACACACACACACACACACACATGTCTATTTCAAAAAGATGCAAGGGGAAGGCATTAAATTAGGAATTTGGGATTAACAGACACACACTACTATATATAACATAGATAAACAACAAGACCAACTGTATATTGGTCTTGAACTTATTTGCAGGGCAGCAATGGAGATGCAGATGTGAGAACAGACTTATGGACAAGGGTTAGAGGGAGGAAGGAGAGGGTGGGTTGAGTGGAGAGAGCAACATGGCAGCATATACACCACCATGTGTGAAATAGATAACCAAGGGAATTTGGTCTATGACTCAGGGAACTCAAATCAAGGCTCTGTAACACCTAGAGGGATCAGATAGGGCGGGAGGTGAGAGGAAGGTTCAAGGGGGAGGGGATATAGGTATACTTATGCCTGATTCGTGTTGATGTATGGATGAAACCAATGCAATATTGTAAAGCAATTATCCTTCAATTAAAAATAAATTAAAAAAATAAAAACCGATATATATAACTGAATACATTATATAACTGAATCAGTTTGCTATACACCTGAAACTAACACAAGATAGTAAAAAGATGCAAATTTTTACTCTTGAGTTCAAACATTTCTGTTCAGATTAATCTTAAATTTTATGTCACACTACAATATAAGAAAAAAAAAGGATTAAGATGGTAAAAAGATTTCATCCTCAATATCAAGTTTCATTAAGATAAAATTCTTGTATTTCTAGAGTACCAGTTTTTTTTTTTTCTTTCTTTCTTTTTTACAATTAATGGAAAGATTTTCAGGTTTAATCCAAGAATCTGATGACCTTAGTATGTGTACAAACTAATTGAAATCTAAGCTGAATTAAAGGATTTTTTTCTATTTATTTCTTTAAAATGCACGCATTTCACAGTAGGCTGAAGCTTTGCAACTTGAGGTATATTCTAGGATATAACTATGTGATATACACAAATTTGTTGAAACCATATACCTTGAATCCAAAGACTCATTCATCTGATCTGGTTGTTGCAATGTTTGTCCTTTCCTTTAAAACTGGACAGCATAGGCAGCAAGATAGAAAGTTGGTATTGCAGGTGGAGCTCTCTAACAAGCAGGCCCCACCCATGATGGAATTTAGTGTTCAGACAGTTTATTCTGGAATGTTCTTGGCTTTGGTGCGTGTGGAGGGGAGGCAGAAAGGCCAGACTGAACAGAGGGACAAGTCTAGTTGTTATGTGCAGTTCCTAAGATAGCTTTGACTGATCATGCCAGACCTTCCATCATGCAGGATCTTCGATCTTTGTTAGGGCATACAGGATCTTTAGTTGCTTCATGAGAATTTAGTTGTGGCATGTGGCATCTAGTTGCCTCACCAGGGGTTGAACCTCGGCCCCCGCATTGGGAGTGTACATTCTTAACCACTGGACCACCAGGAGTTCCCAAGGTTGAACCGATTTTAACAGACACCTAGAACAGCACATTATTCTAATTGGGAATTCTCAGACCAAGGCGATTGAGCTAGCATTTGTTCAGAAAGTCCTTATTCTGGAGAACTACTACTGGTTGTCCATCTATATTATCTCTAAGTCGTGTCTGACTCCTGAGACCTCATAGACTGTAGCCCGCCAGACTCCTCTGTCCGTGGACTTCTCCAGGCAACAATACTGGAGTGGGTTGCCATTTCCTTCTCCAGGGGATCTTTCCCACCCAGGAATCGAACCCCGGTCTCCTGAATGACAAGCAGAATCTTTACCGACTGAGTTACAAGGGAGGCATGAAAAGAGAGTCATATGCTGATAGTCATTAGGCAGTGTGCTTAAGAGCTGCACCTGAACTGGTATTTTCAAAACTGAAAATATAGTTACCAACTCTATCCAAACTTGCAGGATGAATCTATGTGCTTTCCAAGTCATTGGTCATCACCTAAATGGACCACAGTGACCCCATCATGTCTTAAGGAGGCAGTATACTGTATGTACCATGCACACATATTTCAAAGAAATAACATTAAGAGGGAAAGGAACCTTTCAAACATCTTAACTTCTCAACACTTAAGGCTTTGCTAGTTTGTGTAATGAATTTTCAAAATACCTTTTCATTTGCAAAATAAGTGCTTGTTATTAGCTTGGATGTTAGAAATGGGCTTTCAATGATAAAATGACTGGAGTTCAGGAAATGTACACCAACTGAACTGTTTAGGGAAATCCCTGCACTTGCGTAGATTCAGCTGTAGCCAGCCTATGGCACTTTATCCTAAGGGATGGCTCAAAGAGATGTGTGCTTACACCTCTGTGTCATAGAGAGTACATATCTGTAAAGGCATTAGATAAAGGTGTGCATTTTACAGTTCCATCAAACTTTAAAATGCTTGACAATCTCTTGGGTGTGTAGTAGCATCATATTATGGTTTTAATTAGCAATTACTCATCTGAATGCAGAGTTCCAGAGAATAGCAAGGAGAGATAAGATAGTCTTGCTAAGTGAACAACGCAAAGAAATAGAGGAAAACAATAGAATGGGAAAAACTAGAGACCTCTTCAAGAAAATTAAAGAGAAGGGAATGGCAACCCACTCCAGTATTCTTGCCTGGAAAATCCCATGGATAGGCTGGCAGGCTACAGTCCATGGGATTACAAAGAGTCAGACATGAATGAACGACTGAACACAAGTAAACAATTCATGCAAAGATGAGCACAATAAACGATAAAAATGGTATGGACCTAAAAGAAGCAGAAGATATTAAGAAGAGGTGGCATGAATACACAGAAGAAATGTACAAAAAAGATCTTAATGAACCAGATAACCACAGTGGTGTGGTCACTCACCTAGGGCCAGACATCCTGGAGTGTGACATGAAGTAGGCCTTAGAAAGCATCACTATAAACAAAGCTAGTGGAGGTGATGGAATTCCAGCTGAGCTATTTCAAATTCTAAAAGATGATGCTGTTCAAATGCTGCACTCAATATGCCAGCATATTTGGAAAACTCAGCAGTGGCCTCAGGACTGGAAGAGGTCAGTTTTCATTCCATTCCCAAAGAAGGGCAACGCCAAAGAATATCCAAACTACAACACAGTTGCACTCATTTCATATGGCACCAAGATTACACTCAAAATCCTCCAAGATACACTTCAACAGTTTGTGAAACAAGAACTTCCAGATATATAAGCTGGATTTAGAAAAGGCAGAGGAACCAGAGATCAACTTGCCAACCTCCACTCTATCATAGGAAAAAGCAAGAGAATTCCATAAAAACATGTACTTCTGCAGTAGCATGAAAATCTATACTATAATATGTGAAAAAAAAAGCTATTGTCATCGCACTGTGAGAAAAGGGGATCCTGCATGGGCGCTGTGCGACAGCCTGGAGGGGTGGGATGGGGGGGATACACATATGACTAACCTGGGATCATACATATCTGTAAACAACAAAACTCTATAAAAGTAAAAATTAAAATAATTTTTAAAAACATGTACTTCTGCCTCATTGATTACAGTAAAGCCTTTGACTGTGTGGATCACAAAAAACTGGAAAATTCTTAACAAGATGGGAATACCAGACCTACTTCCTGAGAAACCTGTATACAGGTTAAGAACCAACAGTTAGAACCTTACATAAAACAACACACTGTTTCCAAATAGGGAAAGGAATGTGTCAATGCTGTATATTGTCACCCTGTTTATTTAACTTCTATGTAGAGTATATCATGTGAAATGCTGGTTTGGATGAAGTACAAGCTGAAATCAAGATTGCTGGGAGAACTATCAATAACCTTAGATATGCAGATGACACCACCCTTATGGCAGAAAGTGAAGAGGAACTAAAGAGGCTCTTGATGAAGGTGAAAGAGGAATGTGAAAAAGCTGGCTTAAAACTCAACATTGAAAAAACGAAGATCGTGGCATCCAGTCCAGTCACTTCATGGCAAATATATGGGGAAACAATGCAAACAGTGACAGACTTTATTTTCTTGGGCTCCAAAATCACTGCAGATGGTGTCTGAAGCATGAAATGAAAAGATGCCTGCTCCTCGGAAGAAAAGCTATGACAAACCTAGATAGTGTATTCAAAAACAGAGACATCACTTTGCTGACAAAGGTCTGTATAGTTAAAGCTATGGTTTTCCCAGTAGTCACGTGTGAGTGTGAGAGTTGGACCACAAAGAAGGCCGAGCACCAAATAATTGATGCTTTCCAACTGTGGTGTTGGAGAACTCTTGAGACTTGGACTCCAAGGAGGTCAAAACAGCCAGTCCTAAAGGAAATCAACCCTGAATATTCGTTGGAAGGACTGATGTTGAAATTGAAACTGCAATACTTTGGCCATCTGATGTGAAGAGCTGACTCACTGTAAAATACCCTGATCCTGGGAAAGATAGAAGGCAGAAGGAGTAGAGGACTGACAGAGGATGAGATGGTTGAATGGCATCACTGACTCAATGACATGAGTTAGAGCAAGTTCCAGGAGATGGTGAAGGACAGGAAAGCCTGGTGTACCACAGCCCACGGGGTCATAAAAAGTCAGACACGACTGAGCGACTGAAAAACAACAACAAAAGAGGAAAACATGGTAACATGTCTAGTTTCCTGATAAGAAGGGCCTGTGATCTAGATTAGGAACATGTCTAGTTTCACAAGATGGAATGACCTACTTCCTGAGAAACCTGTATACAGGTTAAGAACCAACAGTTAGAACCTTACATAAAACAACACACTGTTTCCAAATAGGGAAAGGAATGTGTCAATGCTGTATATTGTCACCCTGTTTATTTAACTTCTATGTAGAGTATATCATGTGAAATGCTGGTTTGGATGAAGTACAAGCTGAAATCAAGATTGCTGGGAGAACTATCAATAACCTTAGATATGCAGATGACACCACCCTTATGGCAGAAAGTGAAGAGGAACTAAAGAGGCTCTTGATGAAGGTGAAAGAGGAATGTGAAAAAGCTGGCTTAAAACTCAACATTGAAAAAACGAAGATCGTGGCATCCAGTCCAGTCACTTCATGGCAAATATATGGGGAAACAATGCAAACAGTGACAGACTTTATTTTCTTGGGCTCCAAAATCACTGCAGATGGTGTCTGAAGCATGAAATGAAAAGATGCCTGCTCCTCGGAAGAAAAGCTATGACAAACCTAGATAGTGTATTCAAAAACAGAGACATCACTTTGCTGACAAAGGTCTGTATAGTTAAAGCTATGGTTTTCCCAGTAGTCACGTGTGAGTGTGAGAGTTGGACCACAAAGAAGGCCGAGCACCAAATAATTGATGCTTTCCAACTGTGGTGTTGGAGAACTCTTGAGACTTGGACTCCAAGGAGGTCAAAACAGCCAGTCCTAAAGGAAATCAACCCTGAATATTCGTTGGAAGGACTGATGTTGAAATTGAAACTGCAATACTTTGGCCATCTGATGTGAAGAGCTGACTCACTGTAAAATACCCTGATCCTGGGAAAGATAGAAGGCAGAAGGAGTAGAGGACTGACAGAGGATGAGATGGTTGAATGGCATCACTGACTCAATGACATGAGTTAGAGCAAGTTCCAGGAGATGGTGAAGGACAGGAAAGCCTGGTGTACCACAGCCCACGGGGTCATAAAAAGTCAGACACGACTGAGCGACTGAAAAACAACAACAAAAAGAGGAAAACATGGTAACATGTCTAGTTTCCTGATAAGAAGGGCCTGTGATCTAGATTAGGCAGGCAAACCTTTTTTGTGGGTTTAATAGGGGAGTGTTCAGGGTGTGAAAAGTTTCTGGCACATAAGAGGAATCTAAATATTTGTGGAATAAAGGATCAAATAAACTTTTAATTCAAAATATATGGTAATGATAGAAAGCCATCAGACTTTCACCCCTCCTTGAAATGGAGATAAAAACAACAGCACTTCATGGTGCATCTTTTTTTTTTTTATTCTTTATTTTAAAGGTTTTACAGAGTTTTGTAGTTCACAGACATGTATGTTCCCAGATCAGTCATATGCATATCCATGGTCCCCACCCCGCCCCCAGTTTGCCCCATCCCACCCCTCCAGACCATCGCCCCAAGCCATTGTAAGCACTCCTATTCCCTTAGCACAATGACACTAGCTATCTTTTAAATTTTGTTTCTGGGCAAAAGATCCATGCCTTCTTTACACTTCCATTCTTTTTCCCTGAAAGGATTAAAAATAACTAATTATATATAGGCTAAGTGAATCACTTTCATATATATTATTTTGTACTGTTCTAAAAACTCTTTCAATAAAGATTTTTTAAAGTTGTTCCAAATGTTTTGAATCTTTTTGATAAGCACTATTCACTTCCTGTCTCTTGTTTTTTCTTTCTTCTGTATGTTCTCGTTTTGAAAATGGAATATTCAAAACAAAAGAACTACACACACTCTAAAATTTAGGGGAAAAAAAGAATGTCGCAAAATCAACCATGAAATCTTCATTAATAACCATTGAGGGCTTCCCTGGTGGTCCAGTGGGTAAGGACACCGCCTGGCAGTGCAAGGGGCGCCGGTTCGATCCCTGGCCTGGGAAGATCCCATGTGCCGCAGAGCGGCTGGACTGATGTGTCCAACTACCGAGCCGGAGCTCTGGAGCGCATGCGCCCAGAGCTGGTGCTCTGTGACGACAGAGGCCATCGCGATGGGATGCCCACACGGGCCAAAGAACAAAGATGGATGAAAATAGATAAATGAAAAACCAATAGAAGTGGCCTGCCCGCTCCCTCCCTCCCCAACCCACCCTCCCCCTCCAAAAAAAATTAAATTAAAAAAAAAACAGCCATTGATTATCGCCACTGTGATGAATTCTTTTTAACATATTTTTCCTGAGCATTTATGTTATATACCTGTATATCTTTCAAATACATTTTAAAATGAATATAGGAATATTAAGGGAATAAAAGCTGCAATATAAACTACTTGCATGGTAATTCACATAATGGGGATACTTTTCCAAGCCTCTAGTTATTCTTAGAAACCATTTCTTCTGCCTCCTTGATTAAAAAGAAATGCAGACACCATCTGTTGTTAGTTGAACAGCTGTAGCTGGAACCTGATGGCCCTGTGGGTGGAGTGTGGGAGGCAGGAGCCCTCATTCCTGATTCTCTAACTGGGTGTCTGCAGTGGCTTCTATGTATATCTGACTGTGGCTCAGAACACTGAGCCCTCTGCTGGGCTTATGCAAAATTCCATCCAGGGAAATTTCTGGAAGGAAACAAGCCAAGGAGAAGGCAGGAATAAAAGTTTCTGAGAACTGTCGTGGTCCGTGAGCAGATTGGAAAAGAATTTCCAGACATAGGGCAGAATGAGAGGAGAATAAAGTTTATTAGAGTGGGAGACACTTATAACTGTGGGCCAGCTTCCTAATAGTCAGAGAGAACGAACATTGTTAGAGTGGGAAACGCTCTTAGAACAGTGGGCCGGTTCAAGGGAGAACCGACGTTGAACAGGGATCTTTGACCCATTTTTATAGCCAGGGTCCAAGGAGTAGGATAGGGGTTTTACGAGTCATTTGCTGTTTGGATGGTGTACTAGGTGGGGGAAGAGCAATGGTTACAGCACGGGGGAGGGAAGGACAGTAAGGGTCTGGTTTATCTGTTCCTGCATTCCAAGACCCCCCTTGTTCGCCTTGTTCTTTCATCCTTAGGACATCACAGAACCAAAGAAGGCAACTAAGCATAGATTTTATTTTGTATGTAGTTTGGAAACTGCTTAGAAGATACAATATTCAGATCATCAAATTAGAAAGCTTATTTTTCCTCTCCTTTTTATTAGCAACACCTGAAATGTATTTGTGTGTTAAGTTTATTTTTAAACTTTAGTAACATGATGCATTTTTTAAAAGATTTATTTATTTATTTATTTATTTATTTATTTATTTTGGTGGGGGTAGGGTGGGGAGGGAGGGGAGCAGGCGGGCCACTTCTGTTGGTCTTTCATTTGTCTATTTTCATCCATCTTTGTTCTTTGGCCCGTGTGGGCCTCCCATCGCGGTGGCGTCTGTCGTCGCAGAGCACCGGCTCTGGGCGCATGCACTCCAGAGCTCCGGCTCGGTGATTGGACACATCAGTCCAGCCGCTCCGCGGCACGCGGGATCTTCCCAGGCCAGGGCTCGAACCGGCGCCCCTTGCACTGCCAGGCGGTGTCCTTACCCACTGGACCACCAGGGAAGCCCATGATGCATTTTTAAATTCAGTTTTATTTTTGGCTGTGCTGGGTTTTTGCTGTGGCATGAGGACATTCTCTAGTTGTGATGCACAGACTCTCTAGTTACCTGGAGGCATGTGGAATCTTAGTTCCCCGACCAGGGATTGAACTTGCATCCCCTGCAATGGAAGGCAGATTCTTAACCACTGGATCATCGGGGAAGTCCCAACATGATGCATTTTATTATCACTCTGAAAAGCAAAAGTATGTAATTTTCAACGTCCACGACTTTATTGTCTTCAGAATCTTATTTTTTAAATATTAAACTTCATATCCACCTGTGGGTGGTATGCTTCATGATCCAGTAGTTTTCTTTTCAGAATCACTCATGTCCAGCCGCTTGTTGGAAGAGAGAGTATCAAGAAAGCATTGCATTAGGTGCTTTGAAATCCTTTGATAAGAACCTCTAGGCATTACAAGTGTTGGTGTAGGCTTACTCTTTGCACTTCCTATAACCTGGTTAGTTAAGATACTAACAAAAGGGCTTCCCCTGGTGGTCCAGTGGGTAAGGACACCGCCTTGCAGTGCAGGGGGCGCTGGTTCGATCCCTTGGCCTGGGAAGATCCCACGAGTCGCGGAGCGGCTGGACCAATGTGTCCAGTTACCGAGCCAGCGCTCTGCAACGACAGATGCCACCGTGATGGGAGGCCCACAGGAGCCAAAGAACAAGATGGATGAAAATAGAGAAATGAAAGACCAATAGAAGTGACTCGCCCGCTCCCCTCCCTCCCCAACCTGAACCCCGCCCAAAATAAATAAATAAATAAATCTTAAAAAAAAAAAAGATACTAATGAAAGAGAATACTTTATAGATTTCCATATAATGAGATATGCTTTCATTAAAACAAAAGCATTGATTTGGAAAGATGTTTTGATTTTATTGCCAAGTGAATAAGAAGAAGTTGCAGAGCAATAAGTGTTCACTGATCTCATTTTTTGTTAAAAAAATTCTGTTGGTATAAGAATAGCAAAATGTTCAGAAGAACACACAAATAATTATACTTTTAGGAGGCTTAATTTATCAATGTTTTTTCTTTCACGACATCTGACCTGTCAATTATAAAAATATTCGCCCTTGTTTTAATTGAACACTTTCAAGGCTTTTTTATTCCCCCCTTTGAGTTTTTTCTTCTTTTTTCTTTTTTTAACATTTAGAACTTCAAACCAGATGGTATTTCTTTTTTGGTATAAGGAGAAAACAGATATCAAGTTTTTATTTTTTTCCCCAAATAACTACTAGATATCCTAGAAAATTGGAAATATTTCTTTTATTTAAAAATGTGAAGTTTTATAAGTAGTATGATACAGGGAAGGAAAATGCCAGGGAACAGGTAACTAAAATAATCACTACCAAAAATAGAATTATTTCAGGATATTACTTGAATAGGGAAAAGTCACAACTCCTAGAAATCATGATATATGCTATTTTGACATCAAAATCTCCAAGTTGGTAGGGAAGAAAAAGGTTTTCATCATTGCAGTTTATAAGAGAGTAGTTGTTTAAAATGATTAATAGTACAAGTAAATTTTGCTCTCTGACTTTGAGCCAACAGAATGTAAGACAGCTAACTGAAACATGTGTTTCCTCTACCCTTTTGTTAGGTAAAACAATATTGCTGAATGTATATCACTCACAAAAAATGAACTCAAAGTGAGTTTAAGACTCCAAACTATAAAACTCTTAGAAAAAAACGCAGGGAAAAACTCCCTGACATTGGTCTTGGCAGCAATTTCCTGGATATATCAGCAAAAGCACAAGCAACAAAGACAAAAATAAATAAGTGGAACTCCATTACAGAGAGGAAAACAACAGAATGAAAAAAAGTAACCTATGGAATAGGGGAAGATATTTTCAAGTCATTTATATGATAAGGGGTTAATATCCAAGTATATTAAAAACTCAACCCTAAATGGGCAGAGGAAATGAATAGACAGTTTTCCAGTGAAGATATACAAATGGCCAAAAGATACAAGAAGAGGTATCAACATTATGAATCTTCAGGGAAATGCAAATCAAAACCACCATGAGATAGCACCTCACACTTGTAGAATGGCTATCATCAAAGAGACAAGAGAGGGCTTCCCCTGGTGGTCCAGTGGGTAAGGACACCGCCTTGCCGTGCAAGGGGCGCCGGTTCGAGCCCTGGCCTGGGAAGACCCCATGTGCCATGGAGTGGCTGGACCAATGCGTCCAACTACTGAGCCAGAGCTCTGGAGCGCATGTGCCCAGAGCCGGTGCTCTGCAATGACAGATGCCACCACGATGGGAGGCCCACAGGAGCCAAAGAACAAAGACGGATGAAAATAGAGAAATGAAAGACCAATAGAAGTGACTCGCCCGCTCCCCTCCCTCCCCAACCCGACCCCGGCCCAAAATAAATACATAAATAAATCTTAAAAAAAAAAAAAAAAGAGACAAGAGATAACCAGCCAATGTAAGAGTGTGGAGAAAGGGAACCTTAGTGCACCACTGGTTGTAATGCAAATTGGTATAGTTACAAGGAAAACAGTACGAGAGTAATTAAAAACAAAACTACCATATAATCCAGAAATCCTACTTCTGTGTATATAGCTAAAGGAATGGAAACTAAGATCTTGTTAAGATATCTGCACTCCCATGTTCAAGTAAACAATCTTCACAATAGCCAGAATATGGAAATAGGCTTCACTAGTGCCTCAGCACTAAAGAATCTGCCTGTCAACGCTGGAGATGCAAGAGACATGGGTTCGATCCCTGGGTTGGGAAGACTCCCTGGAGGAGGGCATTTTTGGCCCATAGCTAACTGAAAGTCAATTTTAAAAAGTAAGGGCTCCAAACTATAAAACTCTTAGAAAAAAACGCAGGGAAAAACTCCCTGACATTGGTCTTGGCAGCAATTTCCTGGATATATCAGCAAAAGCACAAGCAACAAAGACAAAAATAAATAAGTGGAACTCCATTACAGAGAGGAAAACAACAGAATGAAAAAAAGTAACCTATGGAATAGGGGAAGATATTTTCAAGTCATTTATATGATAAGGGGTTAATATCCAAGTATATTAAAAACTCAACCCTAAATGGGCAGAGGAAATGAATAGACAGTTTTCCAGTGAAGATATACAAATGGCCAAAAGATACAAGAAGAGGTATCAACATTATGAATCTTCAGGGAAATGCAAATCAAAACCACCATGAGATAGCACCTCACACTTGTAGAATGGCTATCATCAAAGAGACAAGAGAGGGCTTCCCCTGGTGGTCCAGTGGGTAAGGACACCGCCTTGCCGTGCAAGGGGCGCCGGTTCGAGCCCTGGCCTGGGAAGACCCCATGTGCCATGGAGTGGCTGGACCAATGCGTCCAACTACTGAGCCAGAGCTCTGGAGCGCATGTGCCCAGAGCCGGTGCTCTGCAATGACAGATGCCACCACGATGGGAGGCCCACAGGAGCCAAAGAACAAAGACGGATGAAAATAGAGAAATGAAAGACCAATAGAAGTGACTCGCCCGCTCCCCTCCCTCCCCAACCCGACCCCGGCCCAAAATAAATACATAAATAAATCTTAAAAAAAAAAAAAAAAGAGACAAGAGATAACCAGCCAATGTAAGAGTGTGGAGAAAGGGAACCTTAGTGCACCACTGGTTGTAATGCAAATTGGTATAGTTACAAGGAAAACAGTACGAGAGTAATTAAAAACAAAACTACCATATAATCCAGAAATCCTACTTCTGTGTATATAGCTAAAGGAATGGAAACTAAGATCTTGTTAAGATATCTGCACTCCCATGTTCAAGTAAACAATCTTCACAATAGCCAGAATATGGAAATAGGCTTCACTAGTGCCTCAGCACTAAAGAATCTGCCTGTCAACGCTGGAGATGCAAGAGACATGGGTTCGATCCCTGGGTTGGGAAGACTCCCTGGAGGAGGGCATGGCAACCCACTGCAGTATTCTTGCCTGGAGAATCCCATGGACAGAGGAGCCTGGAGGGCTACAGTCCATGGGGTCACAAAGGGACACGACTTAGTGACTAAATGACAATAAAGGATATGGAAACAATCTAAGTTGTCTGTCAGCAGATGAAAGGTTAAAGAAGATGTAGTGTGTGTGTGTGGGTCTTGTGTGCATATATATATATAGCCAGACTCAAAAACAGAGTGGAGTGGTGGTTATCCAGGTTGGGGATAGGAAAATGGGGAGACATTGGTCAAAGAGCACAAAATTCAAATTTAAGATGAACAAGTTCTAGGGTTCTGCTGTATAGTATGATGAATATAGCTAATGATACTGGTTCATATATTTGAATGCTGCCTACAAAGTAGATCTTAAATGTTCTTGTTGCCAAGTCCAAGTTTGCTCTGTTTCCGCATGGCACGTAGTGTGGCCCTTGCCAGCACGTGCTTGCTTGTTCTTCTCCTCTGCCTCCAGAAAATTTCCTCTTTCTTTGCCTTATTCTCGCCGCCCTCTGGTTACTATTTTGTAGCAATGATCTAAACCAGAGATACACAGCCATCATGTGTGAGCTGTGCATTCTAAAAAATGAAAGGGTTTTTTTTTTTTTTTTTTTAATTTCAAGAGCATTGTAGATCTGCATGTAATTTTAAGAAATAATACAGAGGGAATCTATATGCTCTTTATCTATTTTCATCTAATGGTAACAACTTTCAAAATGACAGTACAATATTTTAACCAGTGAACGAACATTGATACAATGCACAGAATTGCTCCTGCTACCCTTTTACAACCACACCCCCTTTCTCCCTCCATGTCTTCCTCTATGACGCTAGCCTCCAACATTCATTTGTTCTCTATCTATATCATTTTGCCATTTCAAGACTGTTATATAAATGGAATCATACAGTATTAATATGAGTTTGGCTTTTTTCACTCAGCAAATTTTTGGAAATAGGCTTCACTAGTGCCTCAGCACTAAAGAATCTGCCTGTCAACGCTGGAGATGCAAGAGACATGGGTTCGATCCCTGGGTTGGGAAGACTCCCTGGAGGAGGGCATGGCAACCCACTGCAGTATTCTTGCCTGGAGAATCCCATGGACAGAGGAGCCTGGAGGGCTACAGTCCATGGGGTCACAAAGGGACACGACTTAGTGACTAAATGACAATAAAGGATATGGAAACAATCTAAGTTGTCTGTCAGCAGATGAAAGGTTAAAGAAGATGTAGTGTGTGTGTGTGGGTCTTGTGTGCATATATATATATAGCCAGACTCAAAAACAGAGTGGAGTGGTGGTTATCCAGGTTGGGGATAGGAAAATGGGGAGACATTGGTCAAAGAGCACAAAATTCAAATTTAAGATGAACAAGTTCTAGGGTTCTGCTGTATAGTATGATGAATATAGCTAATGATACTGGTTCATATATTTGAATGCTGCCTACAAAGTAGATCTTAAATGTTCTTGTTGCCAAGTCCAAGTTTGCTCTGTTTCCGCATGGCACGTAGTGTGGCCCTTGCCAGCACGTGCTTGCTTGTTCTTCTCCTCTGCCTCCAGAAAATTTCCTCTTTCTTTGCCTTATTCTCGCCGCCCTCTGGTTACTATTTTGTAGCAATGATCTAAACCAGAGATACACAGCCATCATGTGTGAGCTGTGCATTCTAAAAAATGAAAGGGTTTTTTTTTTTTTTTTTTTAATTTCAAGAGCATTGTAGATCTGCATGTAATTTTAAGAAATAATACAGAGGGAATCTATATGCTCTTTATCTATTTTCATCTAATGGTAACAACTTTCAAAATGACAGTACAATATTTTAACCAGTGAACGAACATTGATACAATGCACAGAATTGCTCCTGCTACCCTTTTACAACCACACCCCCTTTCTCCCTCCATGTCTTCCTCTATGACGCTAGCCTCCAACATTCATTTGTTCTCTATCTATATCATTTTGCCATTTCAAGACTGTTATATAAATGGAATCATACAGTATTAATATGAGTTTGGCTTTTTTCACTCAGCACAGTACCCTGAGATACATTCAAGCTGTTGTGTGTATCAACAGTTTGTTCTTTTTTATTGCTGAGTAATATTCCAGAGTATGAATATACCACAGTTTGTTTTCCTGTTTACTTGTTAAAGGTCATCTGGATTGTTTCCAGGTTTTCACTGTAATAATGAGGTTGCTATGAACATTCATGTATAGGTTTTTGTATGAACATAAGTTTTTATTTCTCTGGAATAAAAGCCCAAGAATACAATTGTTGGGTAATATGGCAATCGCAAGCTCAGTTTATAAAAAACTGCCAAACTTTTTCAGTGCTTGTACCATTTTATATTACCACTTTCAATGTACAAGTAATGCAGTTTCTCTGCATACTTGCCAGCATTTGGCATTATGATTTTGTATTTTAGTCATTTTGAGTGTGTAGTGATAACTCTCTGTGGTTTTACTTTTCATTTTCCTAATGGCTAATAATGTCAAATAGCTTCTTGTATGGTTATTTTCCATTGTGTACCCTGTTCAACAAAATGTTTCTTCATATCCTTTGCCCATTTTCTCCTATTCAAGTACTAACCGGGCCTGACCATGCTTAGCTTCTGAGATCAGACACATTCAGGATGGTATGGCCATAGGCCCTTTGCCCATTTTCTCAAGAGATTGTTTCTTTAAGATTGAATTTTAAGAGTCCTCTATATATTCCAGAATATTATTGGATCATGTTTCTTAATCTACTCTGCCAATCTATCTCTCTCTCTTTTTTAATTTTGGCCTCTTTTATTGATTTATTTATTTATTTTCATTCATCATTATTCTTTTGGCCTGTGTGGGCCTCCCATTGCAGTGGCCCCTCTCACCACAGAGCGCTGGCTCTGGGTGCATGTGCTCCAGAGAGCCAGCTCATGATTGGACACACCGGTCCAACCGTTCCACAGCATGTGGGATCTTCCCAGGCCAGGGATTGAACTGGTGCCCCGTGCACTGCAAGGCAGACTCTTCATCTACTGGACCACCAGGGAAACACTGCCAATATCATTTTGCCATTTCAAGACTGTTATATAAATGGAATCATACAGTATTAATATGAGTTTGGCTTTTTTCACTCAGCACAGTACCCTGAGATACATTCAAGCTGTTGTGTGTATCAACAGTTTGTTCTTTTTTATTGCTGAGTAATATTCCAGAGTATGAATATACCACAGTTTGTTTTCCTGTTTACTTGTTAAAGGTCATCTGGATTGTTTCCAGGTTTTCACTGTAATAATGAGGTTGCTATGAACATTCATGTATAGGTTTTTGTATGAACATAAGTTTTTATTTCTCTGGAATAAAAGCCCAAGAATACAATTGTTGGGTAATATGGCAATCGCAAGCTCAGTTTATAAAAAACTGCCAAACTTTTTCAGTGCTTGTACCATTTTATATTACCACTTTCAATGTACAAGTAATGCAGTTTCTCTGCATACTTGCCAGCATTTGGCATTATGATTTTGTATTTTAGTCATTTTGAGTGTGTAGTGATAACTCTCTGTGGTTTTACTTTTCATTTTCCTAATGGCTAATAATGTCAAATAGCTTCTTGTATGGTTATTTTCCATTGTGTACCCTGTTCAACAAAATGTTTCTTCATATCCTTTGCCCATTTTCTCCTATTCAAGTACTAACCGGGCCTGACCATGCTTAGCTTCTGAGATCAGACACATTCAGGATGGTATGGCCATGGGCCCCTTTTGCCCATTTTCTCAAGAGATTGTTTCTTTAAGATTGAATTTTAAGAGTCCTCTATATATTCCAGAATATTATTGGATCATGTTTCTTAATCTACTCTGCCAATCTATCTCTCTCTCTTTTTTAATTTTGGCCTCTTTTATTGATTTATTTATTTATTTTCATTCATCATTATTCTTTTGGCCTGTGTGGGCCTCCCATTGCAGTGGCCCCTCTCACCACAGAGCGCTGGCTCTGGGTGCATGTGCTCCAGAGAGCCAGCTCATGATTGGACACACCGGTCCAACCGTTCCACAGCATGTGGGATCTTCCCAGGCCAGGGATTGAACTGGTGCCCCGTGCACTGCAAGGCAGACTCTTCATCTACTGGACCACCAGGGAAACACTGCCAATCTCTTTTACTTGATGAATTTAGACCATTCATATGGCAATTATTCATATTAGAACTTAAGTTTATTGTTTTACTGTTTATTTTCTACTTGCGGTCTCTTTTACTCATTCTCTTTTCTTAACTTCCTGTGGGTTACTTGAGCATGTTTTGGATTCCATCTTGATTTATTTATAGTGTTTTGAGTGTATTGCTTTGTGTAAATTTCTTTGAGTATATAGTTTTGTATAGATTTCATAGTGGTTGCTCTAGGTAATCAGTAGATATGTGATTTATATATTGCTATCAATATTTACCACTTTGAATGAGGTGAAGAAGTCTTACTTCCTTTATCCTCCCCACTTTGTCACTAATTTTCTTTTGTTTTGGTGAAGCCAGGGTACAATTGAAAATCGTCCCTTTTTAAGGGCATTTGATCACTTTTCTAGCTTTATATGTGTTCATTCAGTCGTGTCTGACTCTTTGTGACTCCATGGACTGTAGCCTTCCAGGCTCCTCTGTCTATGGGATTTTCCAGGCAAGAATACTGGAGTGGGTTGTCCTGCCTTTCTCCAGCATACCTTCCCCACCGAGGGATCAAATCTGTCTCATAGGTCTCGAGCATTGGCAGGCAGGTTCTTTACCGCTAGCGCCACCTGGTGCTAAGTACCTTCAGTTATGTCTGGCTCTTTGTGACCCCTTGGACTGTAGCCAGCTAGTCTCTGTCCACGGGATTCTCCAGGCAAGAACACTGGAGTGGGTTGACATTACCTTCTCCAGGGATCTTCCCTACAAGGGATCAAACCTGGGTCTCCTGCATTTCAGGTTATCCTCCCTACTTTAAAAATATCTTAAATATCCTCTCTACATATATCGAGGACCACATCAGATGTTATCTGCGAGAAATTCACTTCAAACACAGCAACATTAAGTAGGGGAAGTGTTAGTCATTCAGTCATGTCTGACTCTTTGCAAGTCCTTGGGCTGTAGCCTGCCACTCCATGGAATTCTCTGAGCAAGAATACTGGAGTGGGTTGCCATCCCCTTCTCCAGGGAATCGTCCCCTCCCAGGGATTGAACCCAGATCTCCCACATTACAGGCAGATTCTTTACCATCTGAGCCACCAAGGAAACCCTGACATAGTACACTGAACATTAATTTTTAAAAAGGCAGGAGTAATAAGTCAGATAAAGTAGACTTCAGAGTAGGAGGGGAAAAAACCTTACTAGAAACAAAGAGGGACACTGCATAATGATAAAATGATCAATCTACCAGGAAGACATAACAATCCTAAATATGCATATTTCAAACAAAAGAGACTCAAAATACATTAAACCAAAACATGATAGGTCTGAAAGGAGAAACAGACAGGTGCACTGTTATAGGTGAGACCTTCAACATTCCACTCTTATCAATTGATAGAACTACCATACAAAAATCTGCAGTGGAAGAAGAGAACAAAATAATGAACCCCCCAAAATGGGTGTATATATAAATACGCCTTCCACCATAGAATACACATTCTTTTCAAGCATTCATAAAACACTGATGAAGATAACCTATGTCATGGGCCATTAAAAAAAACTGCAACAAGTTTAAAATAAGTGAAATTACACAGAACATGCTTTCCAGCCATAATGGAAACAAACTCGAAATAGGTAAAATTTTTACACTTGGAAATTAAATAACATATTCCTAAACAATTCATGAGTCAAAAAGGAAGATTCAAAGGAAATTAAAAAAAAAAGAACTGAGGGACTTTCCTGGCAGTCCAGTGGTCAAGACTCTGCCTTCCAATGCAAGGTACACAGGTTCAATCCCTGGTCAGGGAATTAAGATCTCACATGCTGCAAGGCAACTAAGCTCGCATACCGCAATGAAAGATCCTGCATGCAGCAACTAAGACCCAATGCAGTCGGGCAAACCTTCCTGCATTTCAGGTTATCCTCCTAGTTTAAAAATATCTTAAATATCCTCTCTACATATATCGAGGACCACATCAGATGTTATCTGCGAGAAATTCACTTCAAACACAGCAACATTAAGTAGGGGAAGTGTTAGTCATTCAGTCATGTCTGACTCTTTGCAAGTCCTTGGGCTGTAGCCTGCCACTCCATGGAATTCTCTGAGCAAGAATACTGGAGTGGGTTGCCATCCCCTTCTCCAGGGAATCGTCCCCTCCCAGGGATTGAACCCAGATCTCCCACATTACAGGCAGATTCTTTACCATCTGAGCCACCAAGGAAACCCTGACATAGTACACTGAACATTAATTTTTAAAAAGGCAGGAGTAATAAGTCAGATAAAGTAGACTTCAGAGTAGGAGGGGAAAAAACCTTACTAGAAACAAAGAGGGACACTGCATAATGATAAAATGATCAATCTACCAGGAAGACATAACAATCCTAAATATGCATATTTCAAACAAAAGAGACTCAAAATACATTAAACCAAAACATGATAGGTCTGAAAGGAGAAACAGACAGGTGCACTGTTATAGGTGAGACCTTCAACATTCCACTCTTATCAATTGATAGAACTACCATACAAAAATCTGCAGTGGAAGAAGAGAACAAAATAATGAACCCCCCAAAATGGGTGTATATATAAATACGCCTTCCACCATAGAATACACATTCTTTTCAAGCATTCATAAAACACTGATGAAGATAACCTATGTCATGGGCCATTAAAAAAAACTGCAACAAGTTTAAAATAAGTGAAATTACACAGAACATGCTTTCCAGCCATAATGGAAACAAACTCGAAATAGGTAAAATTTTTACACTTGGAAATTAAATAACATATTCCTAAACAATTCATGAGTCAAAAAGGAAGATTCAAAGGAAATTAAAAAAAAAAAAGAACTGAGGGACTTTCCTGGCAGTCCAGTGGTCAAGACTCTGCCTTCCAATGCAAGGTACACAGGTTCAATCCCTGGTCAGGGAATTAAGATCTCACATGCTGCAAGGCAACTAAGCTCGCATACCGCAATGAAAGATCCTGCATGCAGCAACTAAGACCCAATGCAGTCAAATAAATAATAAAATAGTTTAAAAAAAAAAGGAAATATTGGTCCTAAACTAAATGTTTGGAGGACATTCAAAAGAGTTAGTTTAAAAAAAAGAGATAGAACTGAATGAAAATGAAAATATAACATGTTAAAATGAATGGAATACAGGTAAATCTGTGTTGAGAGGGAAATGATAACACTAAATGCTACATTAGGAAAGATGCAAATTCTCAAGTGAATAATCCAAGTTTCTACCTCAAGACTAAAAAATGAAGAGCAATATATACCCAAACAATAGGAAGGAAATAATGCTAAGAATAGAAATCAGTTAAACTGAAAGCAGGAAAACAACAGAAAACAATGAATGAAACAAAAAGCTGGCTCACTGAAAATATCAATAGCATTGATAAACCTCTAACAGATGTAACAAAAGTAAAACAGAAAAGACGCAAATCACCACTTTGCGGGATATAATGGAATAATACACTACAGTTCCTGCAGTCATTAAAAGGATAATAAGAAAATATTAGGAACTTTACTCTCATAAATTCTACAGTTTAGAAGAAATTGCCCAATTCTTGAAAATCACTAACTAGGAAAGCGCAACCAAGTTGAAATAGATAATCTGAGTAGTCTCATAACTGTTAAGGAAATGAAGTTTGAAATTAAAACTCTCCCCAAAGAAATCTCTCTCACTAGAGAATTCTTTCAAACATTTAAAGAAAGAATCCATACCAATTTTACACAATCTGCTCCCAAAATAGAAGGAAAGGAAGCATTTCCCAAAACCATATTATGAGGCCAGCAATACCCTGATGCCAACATAAAACAATCATATACAAAATTGAGAAAATTATAGACCAATATTCCTCGAGAACATAGACCCCAAACCTTCAACAACATACTAGCAAACCCAATTCATCAAGGCAGGAAAAGAAATAGACATCATGACCCAGTGGGATTTATTATAAGTATGCAAGGCTGGCTCAACATTTGAAAATCAATCAATTTACTCCATCAGAAGGAAAATCATGAGATCATGAAAGGGCATTTGACAAAATGAGAGAGTGATTACTTCAAGCTGATAAAGAGTATCTACAAGAAACCTATAGCTAACATCTATCATACTTAATGGTAAAATACTGAGCTTGTAATTACTCATTGAAGCAACTTTATGGTGGCTGCTTTAACAATCCTTAAAAGATAACTTCAGTATATGATTTGTCTTAGTGCTGAATGTCTTTTCTCATTCAAGTTGTGGATTTTCCTGATTCTTGGTATGACAGTTTTTTTATCCAGAATGTGTTGAGAGGAAATGATAACACTAAATGCTACATTAGGAAAGATGCAAATTCTCAAGTGAATAATCCAAGTTTCTACCTCAAGACTAAAAAATGAAGAGCAATATATACCCAAACAATAGGAAGGAAATAATGCTAAGAATAGAAATCAGTTAAACTGAAAGCAGGAAAACAACAGAAAACAATGAATGAAACAAAAAGCTGGCTCACTGAAAATATCAATAGCATTGATAAACCTCTAACAGATGTAACAAAAGTAAAACAGAAAAGACGCAAATCACCACTTTGCGGGATATAATGGAATAATACACTACAGTTCCTGCAGTCATTAAAAGGATAATAAGAAAATATTAGGAACTTTACTCTCATAAATTCTACAGTTTAGAAGAAATTGCCCAATTCTTGAAAATCACTAACTAGGAAAGCGCAACCAAGTTGAAATAGATAATCTGAGTAGTCTCATAACTGTTAAGGAAATGAAGTTTGAAATTAAAACTCTCCCCAAAGAAATCTCTCTCACTAGAGAATTCTTTCAAACATTTAAAGAAAGAATCCATACCAATTTTACACAATCTGCTCCCAAAATAGAAGGAAAGGAAGCATTTCCCAAAACCATATTATGAGGCCAGCAATACCCTGATGCCAACATAAAACAATCATATACAAAATTGAGAAAATTATAGACCAATATTCCTCGAGAACATAGACCCCAAACCTTCAACAACATACTAGCAAACCCAATTCATCAAGGCAGGAAAAGAAATAGACATCATGACCCAGTGGGATTTATTATAAGTATGCAAGGCTGGCTCAACATTTGAAAATCAATCAATTTACTCCATCAGAAGGAAAATCATGAGATCATGAAAGGGCATTTGACAAAATGAGAGAGTGATTACTTCAAGCTGATAAAGAGTATCTACAAGAAACCTATAGCTAACATCTATCATACTTAATGGTAAAATACTGAGCTTGTAATTACTCATTGAAGCAACTTTATGGTGGCTGCTTTAACAATCCTTAAAAGATAACTTCAGTATATGATTTGTCTTAGTGCTGAATGTCTTTTCTCATTCAAGTTGTGGATTTTCCTGATTCTTGGTATGACAAGTGATTTATTTTAAAAAAAAATTATATCCAGAGCATTTTTGGATATTATAATATTTAATCTTCTCTTTGGGAGATATGATAGTGTGAGATTTAACCTGATTTTTTCTTCAGCCAGCAGTCAACCTATCAATAAGGGCTGCAGGAGACGAGATTAAGAGGGCGGAGTAGAAGGACGGCCATAGCACCAAGATTGCAGCTAGTGGCTGAACAAACATCCACAAGAAGACACTGGACCCACCAAAAAAAAAGATACCCCACACCCAAAGACGAAGGAGAAGCCATGACCAAATGGTAGGAAGGGAACAACTATGATAAAATCAAATTCTATGCCTGCCTCGTGGGCGAGTCACAAGCTGGAGAACAATATCACTAAAGAAGTTCTCACAAAAGGGGATCCTGCAGGGGCGCTGTGCGACAGCCTGGAGGGGTGGGACAGGGGGGATATACATGTGACTAATCTGGGATCATACATATCTGTAAACAACAGAACTCTGTAAAAGTAAAAAATAAAATAAAAATTAAAAATAATTAAAAAGTAAAAAAAGAAGTTCTCACACTGTTGTGAAGGTTCTAGGCCCCAACACCAGGCTCCCCAGCCTGGGGATATGGACAAAGGACTGGGAATGCCCAGGGAATCTGACTTTGAAGGTCAGGGGGATTTGATTCCGGGGTTTCCATAGGGCTAGGGGAAACAGAGACTCCAGGAGGGCACAGGCAAGGGCTGGATCAACAATGTGCATGCCCAGCTTCTCTCCGGCCTTTAGGGATGACAGCCCAGCCGAGGTGAAGGAGCGATTACTGACAATGCCTCCACGGAGATGGGTGGGATGGAAACAGACTTTCCCCCTCAGCCTGCTGACACATTCCCAGAAAAATTAGGAAACAAACTGACACCATCTGCTTACCGCTGGGTGTGGGTGCAAGCTCACTTGCATGCTGGGCCTGGCGGACACCAGAGGTGAGGGGAACCGGGAATCCTGATTAGATCTAACAGGCACTGCCTGGTTTAGGCTGTGGATGCTGGGTGGGGCGGAGGCTCAGGCCACTTCCTCCTGCTAGGAGGTGCGGTGGAATACCAGCTCCGCGCTCTTCTGATGAAACATGGGAGTGTGTGGGAGTTGCTGGTTTTTCCCTGGGTGTTTGGTTGCTGTAGGGCTGGTATTATCTAAAAGGGTTTTCTGTTGTTAGGCCATTGCCCAGACCTTTGGCTAAAGGAAACAGACTATATATATATATATATATATATATATATATATATATATATATATATATATATATATTTTCCCTCTCTTCCCCATCATGCCTGTTTTATTTATGTTTCTTTTCATCCGTCTTTTTCTTCTTTTTTATTCTTTGGCCTGTATGGGCCTCCCATTGTAGTGGCCTCTCTCGGTGCAGTGGCCTCTCTTGGTGCAGAGCACTGGCTCTGGGTGCATGCACTCCAGAGCACTGGCTAGTAATTGGACACGCCAGTCAGTCGCTCCACGGCACGTGCGATCTCCCCAGGCCAGGGGTCGAACCAGTGCCTCCCTGCACTGCAAGGCAGGCTCCCTACTGACTGGACCACCAAGGAAGCCCAGGAACAGACTTTTCTCACAATTTTTTTTTTGTTTGTTTAGTTTTGATCTATGCCTGTTGGCAGTTCCAGATCGGAGGTTTCTGGAGCCCCTTGCCCAGGTTTATAAGCAGCAATACGAAAGTAGAGGAAATTCACTGCTGTGCTGTGTTATTCGTCAGGTCCTCAGGTCGCTAGACCATCTATCTGCCTTCTTTCCACCTTCCAGAGTCTCCCTAGGTTTATTTGTTGCATCATGTACAGTTCAGGGGCTTTCAGTTGTAAGAGGGAGGGCTTGGGAGAAATGAGCTACTCCATCTTGACAGGAAATGGAAGTCATGATTATTTATTTTGGGGCTCAAACTGTCCAAACTTGGCCCAGTGAGAGTCCCTTCAAGCTGCCTCCTGTATTATTCTGATAATGTCCCCATTATTTTCTGAGCAATTCATTACTTTCTGACGCAAAATGTTCTAAGCACGTCTTGTACTTTCCCTGCTGCATCCATAGAATGAGTCATTTCTCCAAAGAGCTTATATCCTTTTGGGGAGAGTGGTATTTAGAAACCATTAAGGATGAGAGCTTAGCAGACTCTCTCTTATCCCTCCAGGGCTCCAACGCTCAGCTTTTCCTGAATGAAGTTGTGTTAAGGGCAAGGTAAGCTGTGCCTCTGAGCAGTAAATGCTCCTCTTGCAGCACCTGACATCCCCAGCAGGTGCTCCAATCACCCTGGCATTGATTGCTAACAAGGGACAGGTTTGGCTTTCAGGGTGCGAGCTTGCACTTTGCCAACTGCAGACAAACCTGGGAGATTTCAAGAAAGATCCAAGGGCTTGAACCAATGATCGCCTCCAGGATATGGAGAGGGAAGGCGGAGGCAGATAACAGCACGAGCAAGGAGACTGCTAGCAGGGTTGGTGATTTTCCCCGGTCAGGTGTTTGCAATCTAAATCACTACCGGGTGACTGGCCGGAGGGCTCTCACTGGGAGCAGCCAAGAACCTTGGCCTGGAACCTGTCGCACTCTTCAGCATCTTCACCTCTTTTGGCCCCTCTGCTATCCTTCACTCCCAACCTCTGGGTCTCCGACTTCTCCGCTGGCTGTTTACTCCCCAGTCCCTCTTTTCCAGGTCGCCTCCTGCCCTCCCCGATTCCTTGCCCTTTCAAGGCTCTGGGCGCCTCTCATTGGTGCTGCCTGCGCCGCAGAGCCGGCCTGGGGCGCTACTGGCCGTGCAGCACCACCCGCCCCCCCCCCAGGCGTCTCCTTGGTACTTGTTCCCTTGGCAACAGAAGCAGGGTTTGTGGGATCCACAGGGAGTTGCAGGATAGTGGTGCGTGCTAAGTCACTTCAGTCGTGTCCGACTCTGCGACCCCATGCTATGCCCGGCAGGCCCCTCTGTCCATGGGGATTCTCCAGGCAAAAACACTGGAGTGGGTTGCCATGCCCTCCTCCAGGGGATCTTCCCGACCCAGGGATGGAATCTTCTGTCTCTTACCTCTCCTGTTTTGGCAAGCAGATTCTTTACCACTAGCGCCACCTGCAGGATGGTGAGTTAGTCCCTATCTCTAGTTCAGGGGTCCCCAGTCTCCGCGACCTAGTAATGCCTGATGATCTGAGGTGGAGCTGACGTGATAATAATAGAAATAAACTGCACAATAAATGTAATGTGCTTGAATCATCCCTAAACCACCCCCCACCTGTCCCTGGAAACATTGTCTTCCATGAAACCGGTTCCTGCTGTCAAAAAGTTGGGGCCCACTGCTCTAATTAATAAACAAGAGAATATTGAGGGCTTATTAAGTGCCAGCCACCATGTAGGCAGGGGATAGAGGTCTGGTCCTTTAAGACTTGATGAGGTCGTATGCAATTACCTGCATTTTCTTTTCTTCTTTTAAACTTTACTGAGGCATAACTGATTAAAAAAATTCATATATTTAATGTACACGTCTTGATGAGTTTGAATATATGTGACACACCAGTGATGCCATCGCCAGAAGCAAGGTACTAAACATATGCATCACCTCTAAAAGTTTCCTTGTGTTCTTTTGTGTTTCCTTTTTCTTTTGGTGATAACAACATGAGATCTAGACTCAATATATTTTAAAGTTTTCAGTACCTTATTGTAAACAGCATACAGTGCGTATGGTACCTATATACTGGTACCGTGTTGTACAGATCTCAAGAATTCATTCATCGTCCATACTGATACTTGATATCCATGAGCAACAATTCCCATTTTCCCCTCCTCTCAGCCCCCAGCAACCGCCATTCTATTCTCTGCTTCTAGGAGTATGCTGCTGCTGCGTCATCACTTCAGTCGTGTCTGACTCTGTGTGACCCCATGGATTACAACCCATCAGGTTCCTCTGTCCATGGGATTCTCCAGGCAAGAACACTGGAGTGGGTTGCCATGCCCTCCTCCAGGGCATCTTCCCAACCCAGGGATGCAACCCAGGTCTCCCGCATTGCAGGCAGATTCCACACCATTAAGCCATCAGGGAAGCTATATATATTTGAGACCCCATGGGCTGTAGATCCCCAGGCTTCTCTGTTCATGAAATTTTCCAGGCAAGAATACTGGAGGGGGTTGCCATCTCCTAGGGGGATGTTCCTGACCAGGGGTTGAACCCATGTTGCCTGCATTGGCAGGCAGATTCTCCACCAACTGGAGTGGGTTGTCATTCCCTTCTCCTCTAGGAGTTTAAATACTTTATAAACCTCATCTACGTGGAGCCATGCACTATTTGTCCTTCTGAAACTGGCTTATTTCACTTTGCATAACGTCCTCTAGATTCATCCATGTTGTTGCAAATGGCAACAATGCCTTCTTTTTAAAGGCTGAATAATATTCCACTATGTGCATATACGACATTCTCTCTTTTTCCATGGGTGCAGTTTTTTAAAAAATTATTTTTAGCTGGGGGATAATTGCTTTACAATGTTGTGTTAGTCTGTGCCATACAACAAGGTGAATCAGCCATAAGTATACATATGTCCCCTCCCTCTTGAACCTCCCTCCCACCCGCCCCCATCCCACATATGTAAAATAGATAGCTGGTGAGAAGTTGCTGTGCAGCACAGAGAGCTCAACCCCGGGGCTCTGTGACAACCATGTTGCCTTTATCCACTCATCTGTCATGGGTGTTTGAGTTGTTTTTATGTCTTGGGTATTGTGAACAGTGCAGCAATGAACATGGGAGTGTAGATATCTCTTTGAGATTCTGACTTCAATTCTTTTAGGTACAGTGCAAGGGGCGCCGGTTCGAGCCCTGGCCTGGGAAGATCCCACGTGCCGCGGAGCGGCTGGACTGATGTGTCCAATTACTGCCCCAGAGCTCTGGAGCGCATGCGCCCAGAGCCGGCGCTCTACAACGACAGAGGCCACTGCGATGGGAGGCCCACAGGAGCCAAAGAACAAAGACGGATGAACAGAGAGAAAGACCAATAGAAGTGGCCCGCCTGCTCCCCTCCCTCCCCAACCCGACCCCCGCCCAAAATAAATAAATAAATAAATCTTTAAAAAAAAAAAATTCTTTTAGATATACCCAGGAGTGGGATTGCTGGAGCATATGGTAGTTCTGTTTTTAGTATGTTGAGAAACTGTCATACTGCTTTCCCTAGAGGATGCACCATTCTACATTCTTATCAGCAGTGTACAAGGGTTTAAATTTCTCCACATTCTTACTTATACTTTTTTAAAATTAATAGTCATCATGACAGATGTGAAGTGACATCTCATTGTGGTTTTGATTTGCATTTCCCTGATGATCAGTGGTACTGAACAGTTTTTCACGTACCTGTTGCATATATCTGGTGGCCATTTGTATGTCTTCTTTGGAGAAGCATCTATTTGGAGACCTTTGCCCATTTTTAAATTGGGCTATTTGATTTTTTAAAAAAATTGAGATATACTTGGCATACAATTAATTGCACATATCAGAGTGTACTTTTTACTAAGTTTGATGCATACATCAGTGAAATCATTACCACAGTGAAGAGCATGAACACATTCTTTGCCCCCAAATTTTCTTCCCACCCCCTTTTAATCATTCCCTCTGCTCCTTCCTTTCCCCCCACCTCCCAGGCAACTCCTGACCTGCTTTCTGGCACCATAGATAAGCTTGTATCTTCCAGAATTCTATATAAGTGGAAATATGCACTATGCACTCTTTTTTTTCATAACTTTTCCCAGGCAGCCATATTACTTTGAGATTCATAGATGTCATTGTGTGAATGTCTCGCAGATCTTTCAAGCTTAATACAGTATCTAGGACAATCTTGTCATCTTACAGTCCAATACAGTTCTAGGCGCAATGAACATGGGAGTGTAGATATCTCTTTGAGCCTTCTTTTAGGTACAGTGCAAGGCGCGGTTCGAGCCCTGGCCTGGGAAGATCCCACGTGCCGCGGAGCGCTGGACTGATGTGTCCAATTACTGCCCCAGAGCTCTGGGCGCATGCGCCCAGAGCCGGCGCTCAACGACAGAGGCCACTGCGATGGGAGGCCCACAGGAGCCAAAGAACAAAGACGGATGAACAGAGAGAAAGACCAATAGAAGTGGCCCGCCTGCTCCCCTCCCTCCCCAACCCGACCCCCGCCCAAAATAAATAAATAAATAAATCTTTAAAAAAAAAAAATTCTTTTAGATATACCCAGGAGTGGGATTGCTGGAGCATATGGTAGTTCTGTTTTTAGTATGTTGAGAAACTGTCATACTGCTTTCCCTAGAGGATGCACCATTCTACATTCTTATCAGCAGTGTACAAGGGTTTAAATTTCTCCACATTCTTACTTATACTTTTTTAAAATTAATAGTCATCATGACAGATGTGAAGTGACATCTCATTGTGGTTTTGATTTGCATTTCCCTGATGATCAGTGGTACTGAACAGTTTTTCACGTACCTGTTGCATATATCTGGTGGCCATTTGTATGTCTTCTTTGGAGAAGCATCTATTTGGAGACCTTTGCCCATTTTTAAATTGGGCTATTTGATTTTTTAAAAAAATTGAGATATACTTGGCATACAATTAATTGCACATATCAGAGTGTACTTTTTACTAAGTTTGATGCATACATCAGTGAAATCATTACCACAGTGAAGAGCATGAACACATTCTTTGCCCCCAAATTTTCTTCCCACCCCCTTTTAATCATTCCCTCTGCTCCTTCCTTTCCCCCCACCTCCCAGGCAACTCCTGACCTGCTTTCTGGCACCATAGATAAGCTTGTATCTTCCAGAATTCTATATAAGTGGAAATATGCACTATGCACTCTTTTTTTTCATAACTTTTCCCAGGCAGCCATATTACTTTGAGATTCATAGATGTCATTGTGTGAATGTCTCGCAGATCTTTCAAGCTTAATATACAGTATCTAGGACAATCTTGTCATCTTACAGTCCAATCTTCTTTATTTCCCTTCTCCATCCTCCTCCTCTGGTACTAATACTCAAATAACCCTGAAATGGAAGTATTCCAAGGGCTTCCCTGGTGGCTCAGATGGTAAAAAATCTGTGTGAAGTGCAGGAGACCCAGGTTCAATCCCTGGGAGGGGAAGATCCCCTGAAGAAGGCTGTGGCAACCCACTCCAGTATTCTTTCCTGGAGAATTTCATGGAGCCTGGCAGGCTGCAGTCCATAGGGTCCCAAAGAGTTGGACATGACTTATTGACTAAACAGCAATAAATAATAAAGTACTTCAAATTTGGCAGTTGAACTCTCCTTCCCCCACGTCTCATGAAACAGCAAGACTTGTGGATTTTCCATCCAAATGAATTCTGTCCAAGTCCCTCCATTTTGTCTGTCCCTCCACAGCCCTAGTTTAAGTCCTATTCTCCTAAAGTGATTCTCCCCCTTTGTTAGGAGCTGAACCCTTGCAAAATTCGTATGCTGAAGTCCTAAGCCCCCAGTACCTCAGAATGTGATCTTATTTGGAGGTGGGGTTTTTATAGAGGTAATCAAGTTTAAATGAGGTCATGTAAGGTGGACTCTAATCCAATATGATGTCCTTATAAAAAAGGGAGGTTTGAACACAGAGACATGTACGCAGAGAGAAGGCCATGTGAAGATAAAGCCAGAGAACAGGATGATGCTTCTACAAACTAAAGAATGCCAGAGATTGCCAGCAAACTACTGGAAGTTGGACAAGAGGCAGGGAATATATTCTCTCTCACAGGTCCCAGAAGGAACCAACCCTGATGTTAGACTTCCAGCCTCTGAGACAGTAAACTTATGCTGGAAAGCCACCCAGTTTGTGGTACTTTGTTACCAGCACCCCTAGCAAACTAAATGGAGAGGGAAATGGCTACGTACTCCAGTATTCTTGCCTGGAAAGGTCCATGAACTGAGAAGCCTGGAGAGCTACAGTTCATGGGGTCTCAATTATATATGTATGGGGCTTCCTTGATGGCTAAATGGTGAGGAATCTGCCTGCAATGCAGGAGACCCAGCTTCCAACCCTGGATTAGGAACATCCTCTGGAGAAAGGCATGGCAACCCACTCCAGTATTCTTGCCTGGAGAATTCCATGGATGGAGGAGCCTGACGGGCTACAGTCCATGGGGTCACAGAGTTGGACACGACTAAAGTGACTATGCAGCAGCAGCAGCAAACTAATACACACGTCTGTTTCGGACTCCTGGCCTATTTGCTGTCAACACTGCAGCCGGGGTTGCGGGGAGGATCAAATCTGAAGACAGGTATTGCCCTCTCATTCTCCTGCTAAAAGCCATTCACTAACTCTTCTTTTTTTGGGGAGGCGGAGCAGGGATGAGTTGGGGAGGGAGGGGGGCAGTCGGGCCACTTCTATTGGTCTTTCATTATCTATTTTCATCCATCTTTTGTTCTTGGCTCCTGTGGGCCTCCCATCGCAGTGGCCTCTTGTCGCAGAGCACCAGCTCTGGGCGCATGTGCTCCAGAGCTCCGACTCGGTGATTGGACACATGGGTCCAGCCGCTCCACAGCGCGTGGGATCGTCCCAGGCCAGGGATCGAACCAGCGCCCCTTGCACTGCAAGGCGGTGTCCTTAACCACTGGACCACCAGGGAAGCCCGCACTAACTCTTTTTACCTCCAAAAAGTAGCCCAAAGTTGCGGGGAGCTGCCCTGTTTCAAGGGGTTTCCTTTAAGGAAACATAGCCCTGGGAGCTGCCCTGGCAACAGGGGCTGATAACAGCATAGCTCTCTGTTGAGAGAAGCCATGTGAAGATAGAAACTTCCAAACTAAAGAATGCCAGAGATTGCCAGCAAACTACTGGAAGTTGGACAAGAGGCAGGAATATATTCTCTCACAGGTCCCAGAAGGAACCAACCCTGATGTTAGACTTCCAGCCTCTGAGACAGTAAACTTATGCTGGAAAGCCACCCAGTTTGTGGTACTTTGTTACCAGCACCCCTAGCAAACTAAATGGAGAGGGAAATGGCTACGTACTCCAGTATTCTTGCCTGGAAAGGTCCATGAACTGAGAAGCCTGGAGAGCTACAGTTCATGGGGTCTCAATTATATATGTATGGGGCTTCCTTGATGGCTAAATGGTGAGGAATCTGCCTGCAATGCAGGAGACCCAGCTTCCAACCCTGGATTAGGAACATCCTCTGGAGAAAGGCATGGCAACCCACTCCAGTATTCTTGCCTGGAGAATTCCATGGATGGAGGAGCCTGACGGGCTACAGTCCATGGGGTCACAGAGTTGGACACGACTAAAGTGACTATGCAGCAGCAGCAGCAAACTAATACACACGTCTGTTTCGGACTCCTGGCCTATTTGCTGTCAACACTGCAGCCGGGGTTGCGGGGAGGATCAAATCTGAAGACAGGTATTGCCCTCTCATTCTCCTGCTAAAAGCCATTCACTAACTCTTCTTTTTTTGGGGAGGCGGAGCAGGGATGAGTTGGGAGGGAGGGGGCAGTCGGGCCACTTCTATTGGTCTTTCATTATCTATTTTCATCCATCTTTTGTTCTTGGCTCCTGTGGGCCTCCCATCGCAGTGGCCTCTTGTCGCAGAGCACCAGCTCTGGGCGCATGTGCTCCAGAGCTCCGACTCGGTGATTGGACACATGGGTCCAGCCGCTCCACAGCGCGTGGGATCGTCCCAGGCCAGGGATCGAACCAGCGCCCCTTGCACTGCAAGGCGGTGTCCTTAACCACTGGACCACCAGGGAAGCCCGCACTAACTCTTTTTACCTCCAAAAAGTAGCCCAAAGTTGCGGGGAGCTGCCCTGTTTCAAGGGGTTTCCTTTAAGGAAACATAGCCCTGGGAGCTGCCCTGGCAACAGGGGCTGATAACAGCATAGCTCTCTGTTCCGCCACCCCAGGTGTTGTGAAGACGTTCTTTAGCTATCATAAAGAACACCTGGAGCCTCTTTACAGGGCTTGAGGGGCATTATGACCCAGAACCATTGTAATAGCACACCAAGAGGTAACACCTAGTTTATGATCGACACCTGGCCTAAAGCACGTGTTATGATTGACACCTGGCCTAAAGCACGTGTACCCAATTACTTGGTGAAGTATAAAAGGGATGAGCGAATTCAATAAACTTGTCAGCAACTTGTCAGCAACCTGTAGAGTTGTCTGCCTTCTTGCTGGCCCTCTCAACCCCATCTTTTCTGTCCTTCTTTCTTTTCTTAGCCTATCTGCCACTCTCTTCAGGACCTGTTCGACTGCCGGCTGGCCCGGCACAAAGTTCTTCCAGTGGAGTTCAAGGGTATTCATACTGTGACCTTTCTGTCCCCAGCTGCCCCATCTTTCAAGCCCTCTGTTATTGGCCCACACCTTGGCCTCCTCTGCCCACTGAAACCGAATGAAAAATACGGAGACAGAGTTTGGAGGAAACAGAAAGGTGGCTTTTATTCTCAGCCAGCCGAGAGGGGAACACAGTAGGCTCCTGTCTCAGGAACTGTGCCCCCCACCATGAGGAGTCTAGGGGCTTATATAAGGCAAGGGCGCGCAGTCAAGAGTCAGTGATGAGGAACAAACGTGCTAAGATCTTGATTTCTTCCTCGTGTATTGTTTCAAAGACAGTCATAAACTGGCACTGTTGCTGAGTCCAAGCTTGCTCTGCTCGTCACACGACAGGCCAATGAATCCAAGAGACCAGGTATTGAGGCAAAGAAAATGACTTTATTTGGAAGGCAGCTTACCGAGAAGATGGCAGGCTAGTGCCTTGGAAAATAACCATCTTTTGGGGGTATGTATGCCAGGTTCTTTTCTAGATCAGAGATGGGGGAGGTGAGGAAGCAAAGTAAAAAGGCCAGTAACCTTGCAAACATCTCCTAGAATGGCCAGCCTCAGGCAGGAGGTGTGTTAATTTCTCCCTGCTATTCACAGGTGGACAGGATTCTGAACAAAGGCACTTTAGTTTAACAGTCAAGCAGAGGGGCAGAGTCCTCCAGGCAAGCCATTATAAAAATTATAAAAACAAAAGCAACAAAAAGCAAGTCAAAGAAACAGTTTGCAACTTGATACTACAACAGTCTGAGGAGCCAGAACAGGGCTTCTGCCTGTACCCGTGTACCTGCTTTCTGACAGAATTGACCTCAGGGAGGGGGGAAAGTGGCAACCTAGCACTTATTTGACAACAACGAGTATGCAGGACACCAGGCTGCCTCATTTTCTCTAGCCTAACTTTAAGTTCACAAGAAGCTTACAGGGAATGGCTGTACCTGCCTCCCCACACCTCTTGCCTTAATTCAGGTCATCATTCCCTCTCACCTGTATTACAATTTTCATTTCCTAAATCGTTCCTGGAGAATTCCATGGACAGAGGAACCTGGTGGGCTAGAGTCCATGGGGTCCCAAAGAGTCAGACAAGACTGAGTCACTAACACTTTTAACTACTGTTCACTGTTCTTAGTTACTTGCCATGGGATTTTCCAGGCAAGAATACTGGTGTCGACTAAAAAAAGATAAACAACTTGAGAGCTGTGGGTTAAGTTTTATTTGGGGGCATAATTAGGACTGCAGCCCAGGAGGCAGCATCTCAGACAGCTCCGAGAGACTGCTCCAAAGAGGCAGCAGGAGGAAATTCAGTATATAAGGTTTTGATGAAGGGGGGCTTTCTTTACCATTAAACACTCATTTTACAAAGGGGGTTTCTGGTTAGTCACGAGGATCTGATATTACCATAAAGGGATCTGGTATATTTCTAGGTATGAGGAGATGCAAGGATTGAGGTCATAAAATCTATTCCTAAAAATACCCGTCTGTCTACAGACCTGTCCCACCAGATCCTCCGAAGCACAGAGTCCCTTGCTCCACCCTGAGCTCCCTCAGGGGGTGTTGAGAGCCAGCAGCTGCCACAGCACAGGGGACAATCTCCACAGAGGTGGATGGCTAATATTCTGTCATTGGCAGTAATTGGTAAGTGTCAATTTGTAGTTGACACTGGAATGGCTAGCCATTCCCTTCTCCAGGGGATCTTCTCCATCCAGGGATCAAACTCTGGTCTCCCCCAATGCAGGCAAAGTCTTTACCATCTGAGCCATCTGGAAAGCCCAACTACTGTCCATCTCTGCCTTCCGTTTGACAATGGCAGGTCCCACCCCAGAGATCCCAGGCTTCTGGCCCTAGTGTCCCACTTCCTCTGCCCTCGGGGGTGGGAGGTGGGGGGCAGGGCTGTGCAGTCCGCTTTGCACTCCGAGTTCGATCCTTTACAGCACCTCCTCAGGGGACCACAGAGAACAGAAATCAAAGCCTCCGTTCAAGATTTGTCCTAGGAGGGGCCTGGTCCCCGTCGCCAGCGGTCCCCGCCCTCCCAGGCTCCATCTCGGCCTGTTCCCTTGGGTCTAACGACAGTAGCTAGTTCCGCGAGGGGCTCCTGGAGCTGGGAACATTAATAAGCGGAAGAGTGGAGAGGGACAAGGGAGGGAGAGACGAAACAGAGATGTGCAGAAGCAAAATGGAGGAGGCAGGGGAGAAGGGAAAGAGAACCCCAAACAGCAGCCCTTTGCAGGTTCACAACGCGAACGGCAGGGGGTGCCAGAGACCGCCCAAAGCCAAAGCCAAATGCTACTGCCGCAAGGCGCCGGCCCGGCTCTCCGCAGTACCGGGGGCTGGCCTCCACTTTCGGGTTCCTGGTCGCTCCGCCCCAATCCGCAGCCGCTGCCCTGGTGACTGTCGTGCGCACTGCGGTCGCTGCTCCCCGGGACCACGGTTCTTAACGTGAAGGAATAACTCTCCTTCCTTGTTCTTCTCCCCCAGTCCCACTCCCGCCTCTTCCATCTTCTCTATATTTATCTTCTTTTGTTGTATAGATGATGCATTTATAGACAGCTAGAGGTGTGTATGTGTAGAGATATTTTATCCAAGCATTATTTGTAAAAAGGAAAACATTTGAAATCACAGTTGGGGAATAATAAAGTAAGGAAATCAAGGGTAGACAGTCTCGCTAAAAATACTATGAAACCCTTACAACTGTTATTTATCAGGACCATGTAACATCATGGAAAAATGATTTTCATATAATAGTAAGGTGAGAAAAACAAATCACCATGCTAAAATGTTAACTATGCACGGAGAAGGGAGTGACAACCAAAAGTTCCCCCAAACAGGAGTAATGGTTTTCTATAGGTATACAGTAATGTTTTCCAGATTTTCATATTCAGAGTATGTATAAATTCAGACACAAGGAAAATGAAGACTTCTCTTTACAAATAAAGGAAGCAAGCTGCATCCAACTCTGTCGGGGTGGGAGGTGGGGGGCAGGGCTGTGCAGTCCGCTTTGCACTCCGAGTTCGATCCTTTACAGCACCTCCTCAGGGGACCACAGAGAACAGAAATCAAAGCCTCCGTTCAAGATTTGTCCTAGGAGGGGCCTGGTCCCCGTCGCCAGCGGTCCCCGCCCTCCCAGGCTCCATCTCGGCCTGTTCCCTTGGGTCTAACGACAGTAGCTAGTTCCGCGAGGGGCTCCTGGAGCTGGGAACATTAATAAGCGGAAGAGTGGAGAGGGACAAGGGAGGGAGAGACGAAACAGAGATGTGCAGAAGCAAAATGGAGGAGGCAGGGGAGAAGGGAAAGAGAACCCCAAACAGCAGCCCTTTGCAGGTTCACAACGCGAACGGCAGGGGGTGCCAGAGACCGCCCAAAGCCAAAGCCAAATGCTACTGCCGCAAGGCGCCGGCCCGGCTCTCCGCAGTACCGGGGGCTGGCCTCCACTTTCGGGTTCCTGGTCGCTCCGCCCCAATCCGCAGCCGCTGCCCTGGTGACTGTCGTGCGCACTGCGGTCGCTGCTCCCCGGGACCACGGTTCTTAACGTGAAGGAATAACTCTCCTTCCTTGTTCTTCTCCCCCAGTCCCACTCCCGCCTCTTCCATCTTCTCTATATTTATCTTCTTTTGTTGTATAGATGATGCATTTATAGACAGCTAGAGGTGTGTATGTGTAGAGATATTTTATCCAAGCATTATTTGTAAAAAGGAAAACATTTGAAATCACAGTTGGGGAATAATAAAGTAAGGAAATCAAGGGTAGACAGTCTCGCTAAAAATACTATGAAACCCTTACAACTGTTATTTATCAGGACCATGTAACATCATGGAAAAATGATTTTCATATAATAGTAAGGTGAGAAAAACAAATCACCATGCTAAAATGTTAACTATGCACGGAGAAGGGAGTGACAACCAAAAGTTCCCCCAAACAGGAGTAATGGTTTTCTATAGGTATACAGTAATGTTTTCCAGATTTTTCATATTCGTAGAGTATGTATAAATTCAGACACAAGGAAAATGAAGACTTCTCTTTTTACAAATAAAGGAAGCAAGCTGCATCCAACTCTGTGCCTGGGCAGGAGGGGGAGCCTGGGCAAGGCTTGAGATGGGCGTGAGGGCTTCTCAGCCAAACCTTGTCCGGCTCTCCCCTTCCCCACTCAGGTCCTTGGATCTACCTCTACCTGCCCAGGTATCCCTACCTTAAGATCCCCAGCTCTTACACACCCCAACCACACCCTCCCAAACCCAAAATTGTCCTCTGCAGGCTTCTTGAAATAATCTCCTGTTGACATTTCTCTGTTCGAAATACTTAAGAATCTCACAGTTGATCTACCGAATTAAAGAAGTTTATCCATGCCTGGCTTTGAAAGCGCTCACATTTTGGCCCTGATTTAGGGTTTTCCACTAACTGCTTCCCCATCTGTATGTGGAGGAGACAAAGTGGGCAGCTTTCCATTCCCCAGCTCCTCCTTGCCTTGCAGATGGTGCTCAGCAATCCTTGCCCCGGAGCCTGAGCCCTGATGGGCAGTGGAGAGCACCTGCGTGTGTTAACAGAGGGTCTTGGTGTAATAGATGGGATTGAAGTCAAAAGACAAGCAAATTCCACTGCGATGGGAGGCCCACACAGGCCAAAGAACAAAGATGCAAATGAAAAGCCAATAGAAATGGCCAAAAAAAAAAAAAAAAAAAAAGACAAGCAAATGGTATGTAACTAGTAGCTACCGTGGCAGATTGACGTTTTGCTATTTAGAACTTTTGTCAAATACACACACACACACACACTGGCCACACCCTGCAGCATGTGGGATCTTAAATCCCAGACTAGGAATCGAACCTGTGCTCTCTGCAATGGAAGCATGGATTCCTAACCACTGTACCATCAGGGAATTCCTGCAAGTATTTTCAATTATGGGGGAATCAGCCATTATGGAAAGTCAACTGTACATCTTTATAGAATACAATATACATGAAATGGCCACCAGTGTGTTAAAATATCAGCAAAGTGACAAGCAACGTTTTAAAATACACACTGAATATCAAAGCGAACAATCCACTGTATAGTCATTTTCTGGTACTACCCAGGCTACAGGCTCCTAAAAGTAAATGCTATTTGAGTATATCCGGCCTAGGATGGCTGGTGAGAGATCTGGATTCACCCTGACTCAGTGCTCCCCATGAGGGTGCAGGAAGACAAACACCTTCTGTCCAGTTATGAAGGACTGCTCTATCTTCACTCCTCTAGACCACTGGGGCAGGCTAAGAATGGTCTCATGCTATGCCTGGGACCTGGTTTACAACTCTGGCTGCCGTGGGACTGAGACAGAGCTCCTGACTGAACTTCTGGAAGAGCCTCCTATTTACCCAAATCACACTGGCCTCTGGGTGCTGAGCTTCCTGGCATATGGGGCGGGAGAGAACCCAAAATAAACTGGGGGAGTGGCGGTGAGAAACAGAAGTCATTCCTATTCCATTGCCCTCATTCCCCTTTTCCCTAATCAGATCCTCTTGCTCTGTGTTCTCTGCACCTGACATGTCCTTCTCTTCCGACTTGTCACTGTGACTGGAATAAACGGAGGGATGAGTCAGGACCTGGCACTGCCCAGAGGAGCAGGAAGGGAGGGGCTGGGTCTCTGGCGCTACTGCTTCCTGTTACAAATTCGATCCCTGCCTTCAACTGCTAGACAGGTGTCTGGGAGGAGGGGACCATGGGGTTGAAAATCAACATTGGTCATTTTTTCTCCTTTCCTCAATTTTATTTGACTGATAATTTTGCCCTATGTCCCAGGCTGACTTGACACTCAGTCCCAATGCTCCAGTCCTGCCAAGACCTCTGTCCCCACCCTATCTACTGCATGCCAAGTTCTGATTCAGAACATTATTAGGATGTGAAAGATGTATCTCAGAATCTACAACGCATGGCATTTCTCTAATGTCAAAGTCATGACTGAAATGATATTTTTGAGGCCCCTCTGTTTAAAGGGGATTTCCAGGTGGCACTAGCGCTAAAAAACCTGCCAGCCAATGCAGGAGACATAAGAGACATGGGTTCGATCCCTGGGGCAGGAAGATCCCCTGGAGGAGGGCATGGCAACCCATTCCATTGCTCTTGCCTGGAGAATCCCATGGACAGAGAAGCCTGGCCAATATCAAAGCGAACAATCCACTGTATAGTCATTTTCTGGTGAGAAAGAATGCTATTTGAGTATATCCGGCCTAGGATGGCTGGTGAGAGATCTGGATTCACCCTGACTCAGTGCTCCCCATGAGGGTGCAGGAAGACAAACACCTTCTGTCCAGTTATGAAGGACTGCTCTATCTTCACTCCTCTAGACCACTGGGGCAGGCTAAGAATGGTCTCATGCTATGCCTGGGACCTGGTTTACAACTCTGGCTGCCGTGGGACTGAGACAGAGCTCCTGACTGAACTTCTGGAAGAGCCTCCTATTTACCCAAATCACACTGGCCTCTGGGTGCTGAGCTTCCTGGCATATGGGGCGGGAGAGAACCCAAAATAAACTGGGGGAGTGGCGGTGAGAAACAGAAGTCATTCCTATTCCATTGCCCTCATTCCCCTTTTCCCTAATCAGATCCTCTTGCTCTGTGTTCTCTGCACCTGACATGTCCTTCTCTTCCGACTTGTCACTGTGACTGGAATAAACGGAGGGATGAGTCAGGACCTGGCACTGCCCAGAGGAGCAGGAAGGGAGGGGCTGGGTCTCTGGCGCTACTGCTTCCTGTTACAAATTCGATCCCTGCCTTCAACTGCTAGACAGGTGTCTGGGAGGAGGGGACCATGGGGTTGAAAATCAACATTGGTCATTTTTTCTCCTTTCCTCAATTTTATTTGACTGATAATTTTGCCCTATGTCCCAGGCTGACTTGACACTCAGTCCCAATGCTCCAGTCCTGCCAAGACCTCTGTCCCCACCCTATCTACTGCATGCCAAGTTCTGATTCAGAACATTATTAGGATGTGAAAGATGTATCTCAGAATCTACAACGCATGGCATTTCTCTAATGTCAAAGTCATGACTGAAATGATATTTTTGAGGCCCCTCTGTTTAAAGGGGATTTCCAGGTGGCACTAGCGCTAAAAAACCTGCCAGCCAATGCAGGAGACATAAGAGACATGGGTTCGATCCCAGGGTGGGGAAGATCCCCCTGGAGGAGGGCATGGCAACCCACTCCCGCATTCTTGCCTGGAGAATCCCATGGACAGAGGAGCCTGGCGGCCTAAAGATCACAGGCTCATAAGGAGTCAGGTATGACTGAAGTGACTTAGCACACACGAATCTGTTTAAAAGAAGGACGCATACATCTGATCATTGTTATGTCCTTTCCCAACCCTGTTTCTTATCACTTTAAATATAATCTAGGGTTTATGGCTCATATAGTTATCAATATACTATGTAATAATTTTGTACAGTAATCTTTCGATCATATTCTGGCATTTGGTTTTATAATTGGATTTAGAATTTTATAAACCATGATTATGTCTAACCTGCTCCAGGCCTCCTTGCCAGGACCTCCAGGGCCAGAACTCTTCTGTAGAAAGATTTTGCAAGCACATAAATAAAATTTCTTGTAGCCATTTTATAAAAAGTAAAAAGAAACAAGCGAACTTAATTTTAAGAATACATTTCATTTAACCCAGTATACCCTCAATCATATCATTTCAACATATAAACAACCTGAAGTTATTAATGGTGTCTGGGACTTCTGAATATTCTGCTGGAGTAGTTGAAATACAGATAAAACAAATTTAGTTATATGTTGATGATTGTTGAAGTTGGGTAATAGAAACATGAAGGTCATTTTAGTAGTATTTTTCTTTGATATAAGATAGAAAATCCATTTAATAAAATAACATGTATTTATTAATAAAGCAATAAACCTGTCTAAAAGCATGCTTTGAGATAATGCTAGAGATTTGGGGAAAAATGTTGCAGTGTTTTGGCACAACTGTAGGATCAGAAGATATGTATAAATAGCATCAACAGGAATAGGGTCTGAGAGGTTGCATTAGAAATGGCCTTTTCTGTATTTTAATTGTTTGCAATGATTGAATTACTTTTTATCATTAAATATCAAAAGAGGACTTCCCCTGGTGGTCCAGTGAGTAAGGACACCGCCTTGCAGTGCAAGGGGCGCCAGTTTGATCCCTGGCCCGGGAAGATCCCACGTGTCGCGGAGCGGCTGGACCAACGTGTCCGATTACAGAGTCGGAGCTCTGGAGCGCATATGCTTAGAGCCAGTGCCCTGCGACAACAGAAGCCACCGTGATGGGAGGCCCACATGGGCCGAAGAACAAAGCTGGATGAAAAATGGATAAATAAAGGACCAATGGAAGTGGTCCGCCCACCCCCCTCCCTCCCCAACCAGCCCCCCCAAAAGAAACCATTAAAAATGTATATATATCAAAAGAAGTAAATCAAAATATATTCCCAAGAATATTTAGTATAGCCTTTTGAAATGGTAAGTAAGGGGGAAATTTAATAAAGTATGGTACAGACTTAATGTGTCACAGTGGAATACTTTGCAGTCATTTAAAAAGATGGATCTTGAATTTAGTATCTATATCTAGATATCTATCTACATAATATATCTATATATATCCATCTATATATCTATCTATATATAACATACCTATATTCATCTATAACAAACCCACAGCCAACAACATACTCAATGGCTAAACGTTGAAAGCTTCTCCTATAAGATCAGGAGCAACATAGGTGCCCACTCTTATCACTTCTATTCAACATAGTATTGGAAGTCCTGGACAGAGCAATTAGGCTAGAAAAGAAGTAAAAGTCATCCAGATCAGTAAGGAAGCGGTAAAGTTGTCTGTTTGCAGATGATATGATCTCATATAGAGAAAACCTTAAAGACTCAAGCAGGAAAAATTTTAAAAAAGCCCACTAGAGCCCACAAATTCAGTAAATTTCCAGAATATAAAATCAACATACAGAAAACAATGACATGTATATACACTAATAACTAAACATCTGAAACGGAAATAAAGAAAATCCCATTCACAATAGCATCCAAAACAATAGAATACTTAGGAGTAAATTTAACCAAGAAGGGGGAAATCTGTGCACTAAAAACTACAAGACTTTGATGAGAGAAACTGAAGAAGACACACATAAATGGAAAACATACCCTATGTTCATATATTAAAATAATTAATAGTGTTAAAATGTCCATGATGGTAATCACTTCCCAATATATGAATCTGTCAAATCAACATGTTGTACACCTTGACCTTATACAACATTACGTGTCAATTCAGTTCAGTCAGTTCAGTAGCTCAGTCGTGTCTGACACTTTGTGACCCCATGGACTGCAGCACGCCAGGCTTCCCTGTCCTTCCCCATCTCCTGGAGCTTGTTCAAACTCGTGTCCATTGAGTCAGTGATGCCATCCAACCATCTTGTCCTTTGTTGCCCCCTTCTCCTTCTGCCTTCTGTCTTTCCCAGGATCAGGGTCTTTTCCAATGAGTCAGCCCTTCACATCAGATGGCCAAAGTATTGGAGCTTCAGCTTCAGCCTCAGTCCTTCCAATGAATATTCTGGGTGGATTTCCTTTAGGATTGACTGATTTGATCTCTTTGCAGTCCAAGACTCTCAAGAATCTTCTCCAACACCACAGTTCAAAGGCATCAATTCTTCGGCGTTTCAGCCTTCTTTATGGTCCAGCTCTCACATCCACAAATGTCTACTGGGAAAACCATAGCGTTGACTATACGCCAGGCTCCTTCTGTCCTTGGGATTTTCCAGGCAAGAATACTGGAGTGAGTTGCCACTTCCTTCTCCAGGGGAGCTTTCCAACCCAGGGATCGAACCTGGGCCTCCTGTATTGCAGGCAGATTCTTTACTGACTGAGCCACCAGGGAAGCCCCAAGTTCTTTCGGTTTCGTGAAATGTGTGTTTTCAAGATCTACCCGTACTACTTAGTCTTTCACAGTTTTTGTCCACCAGGATTATCCTAAACAAATATCCCTGAACACATCCTGTCCTCAGAGTGACCATAGATGAGGAAAGCTATTTGTTTAGAGGCAGACTGTGTGTCTGACACTGGTGGACAAACACTGTGAAAGACTAGGTAGTACGGGTAGATCTTGAAAACACACACTTCACAAAACAGAAAGAATCCAACTACCTGTATGGCCAACACGATTTACATTAATCTTTTGATTAATTCTTCTGCAGTTTTTTTAGGTTTGTGGAAGATGCATCAGATCATTCAGAGTTCCCATATACTCCATCTCTCCATGACTCACAGTTTCCCCTGTTGACAAAAGTCCAATTCATAATCAAGTTAAGAAGAAAACAAAAGGGAAATTTTATTCAAGCCAAACGGGATTATGATCTGGGAAGCAGATTCTCAGAAAACTCTGAGAACCATTCTGCCTGTTAGAGGTCAAAGGCATAAATCACACACAGTTTTGAGATGAAGGATTGTACGTCAAAATGGCATATTAGTACTTTACATGAAGTTCATTCTCCAAGGTTACATAGTCCAGGTAAACATGTACTAAGCGTGCGGCAAGTCACCATGACCTCTTACAGAGTTGGGAAAGAATGCTATTTTTTAAAAGAAGTTACATTGCTAGTGTTAGAAGAAAGGAAAAAAATGGATTGTTATTGTCAAACAGGCACTCCCATCTTTTAGGTGCTCTGATTCATGCATAATGCAGACGCATACTGCACATTAAGGAGGGAAGGAGGAGCACAGAGAGAGAAATTGATGTCTCTTTTTTCTTGTCCTGCCTTAAGATATCAATTTAATTTCATCATCCCTGCTATTTACACCTTGTACTGTTGTTGTCGTTCAGTCGCTAAGTCGTGTCTGACTCTGAGACCCCATGGACTCCACTATCTCTGGAGTTTGTTCAAATTCATGTCCTTTGATTCAGTGATGATATCAATCATCTCATCCTCTACCACCCACTTCTCCTTTTGCCTTCAATCTTTCCCAACAGCAGAATCATTTCAAAGAGTTGGTTCTTCACATCAGGTGGCCAGAGTATTGGAGCTTCAGCTTCAGTCTCAGTTTTCCAGTGAACATTCAGGGTGGATTTCCTTTAGGATTGCCTGGTTTGATCTCCTTGCAGTCCAAGGGACTCTCAAGAGCCTTCTCTGACACCACAGTTCAAAGACATCAATTCTCCAGTGCTCAGCGTTCTTTATAGTCCATCTTTCACATTTACACACAAATACTGAAAAAAATGTAGCTTTGACTATATGCACCTTTGTCAGCAAATCATGTCTCTGCTTTTTAATACACCCTCTACGTTTGTCATAGCTTTCCTTCCAAGGAGCAAGCATCTTTTAATTCCATGGCTATAGTCACCATCCACTATAGTCACCATTCTGGAGCCCAGAAAATAAAATCTGTCACTGCTTCCACTTTTTCCCCTTCTATTTGCCATTAAGTGATGGAACTGGATACTATGATCTTAGTATTTAAATGTTGAGTTTTAGGCCAGCTTTTTTTTTCTTTTACAGAGTTTTGTTGTTTACAGCTCTATATAATCCAAATTCATCATAGCAGGCCAGCTTTTTCACTCTCCTCTTTCACCCTCAAGAGGCTCTTTAATTCTTCTTCACTTTCTTCCATTATGGTGGTATCACCTTGATACTTGAGGTTGTTGATATTTCTCCTGGCAATGTTGATTCCAGCCTGTAATTCCTCCAGTCTGGCATTGATCATGATGTACTCTGCATAGAAGTTAAATAAGCAGGGTGACATTATACAGTCTCATCATACTCCTTTCCCAATTTTGAATCAGTCAGTTGTTCCATGTCCAGTTCTAACTGTTGCTTCTTGAACTGCCTACAAGTTTCTCAGTAGACAGGCCAAGTCGTCTGGTAATCCCAACTATTTAAGAATTTTCCACAGTTTGTTGTGATCCACACAGACTACTTCAGCATAGTCAATGAAGCAGAAGTAGATTTTTCTGGAATTCCTTTGCTTTCTCCGTGATCCAACGAATATTAGCAATTTGATCTCTGATTCCTCGGCCTTTTCTATATGAGACTGACATGCTGCCTACTGTGCTAAGAGGGCAGATCCTCTGCCTTTTCTAAACCCAGCTTGTACATTTGGAAGTCCTTGGTTCCCACATGCTGAAGCCTAGCTTGAAGGATTTGGAGCATAAACTTGTTGGCATATGAAATGAGTGCAATTGTGTGGTAGTTTGAGCATTCTTTGGCATTTCCCTTCTTTGAAATGGGAATGTAAACTGACCTTTTCCAGTCCTGTGGCCACTGCTGAGTTTTCCAAATTTGCTGACATATTGAGTGCAGTACACTGTGCATTAGTTGCGTTGGCATGGTACATTTATTTGTTACAATTCCTGAGATAATGCTGTTATATTATTAAGTAAATTTTAGTGTTTTGCTTTAGGGTTTATCCTTTGTTTTATGCAGTTATATGGATTTTTAAAAAACATTTGTTTATTTGACTATGCTGGGTCTTCGTTGCTGTGCACAGGCTCTCTAGTTGTGGTTTGTGGGTTTCTCATTGTGGTGGCTTCTCTTGTTGCAGAGCACAGGCTCTAGGCATGCAGGTTTCAGTAGTAGCAGCACGCGGGCTCAATAGTTGTGGAGCACGGGCTTAGTAGCCCATGGACATGTGGGATCGTCCCAGACCGGGGATAGAACCAGTATCCCCTACATTGGCAGGCAGATTCTTAACCACAAGACCACTGGGGAAACCCAGTTCTATGGATTTTGACAAATGTGTAATGACGTATCCAGCATTACAGTATCATAGAGAATAGTTTCACAGCCCTAAAAATCCCCTGTGTTCTGCCTACACATCCTTCCTCCACCCCATGATACTCGAGCAACCACTGATCTTTTTACTATCTCTATAAAAATTTTTTAACATTTTTATTATGATTAGAAAACATAAAATTTACCACCTTAGCCATTTTAAGTGCACAGTTCAATAGTGTCAGGTACATTCACATTGTTTTAAAACAGATCTCAAGAACTTCTTTATCTTGCCAATTTTACATTCTGCATCCATTAAAAAACAACTTCCCGTCTCCCCCTCCCCCAGCCTCTGGTAACCACATTTCTGCTTTCTGTTTCTATGAACTTGACTATTTTAGATACCTCATAAATGTGGAATCATACAATATTTGTCTTGCACACTTTGTAGATTCATTCATCCACCGGTGGACACAGGTTGCTTCTACTACTTAGCTATTGTGAATAGTGCTGCTATGAACATGGGTATGGTAGTAATTAGTTTAGTCACTAAGCTGTGTCCAACCCCTGTGACCCCATGGACTATCGCCTGCCAGGCTCCTCTGCCCATGGGACTCTCCAGGCAAGAATACTGGAGTGGGTTGCCATGTCTATATGGCTTTATTGTTTTGCCTTTTCCAGAATGCCATAAAGTTGTATTCATACCATAAATAGCCTTTTTAGACTGGCTTCTTCCATTAAACAACATGCATCTAAGGTTCCTCTATGTATTTTCATGCCTTGATAGCTCATTTCCTTTTATTGCTAAATAATATTTGATTGTGTGGATGTTCCATAGTTCATTTATCCATTCACCTTTTGAAGGATATCTTGGTTGCTCCCAATTTTCAGCAATTATGAATGAAGGTACTGTAAACAGCCCTATCTAGATTTTAGCATGGATATAAGTTTTCAGTTCATTTGGGTTAATGCCTAGTGTTGAACCCTGCCCCAAGATCACAGGTGTAAGACTTTGCACCAAGGCCACAGAAGCAGAGCCCAGAACCAAGGACAACTCAGAAGCTGACTGAGCTCCTTTGTGACCTTGCCAAAAGTCCCCTGATAATCAGTAACAGCTTTCTGACTCCCAATGAGGCAAAGATGCCCATTCCAATAAACACCACATAGCATGCCAACCACCTAATACCAACTGTCCAGCAGGAATTTTCTTTGTCTTGAGGCTACAAAAATGGCTATTAACCCAAAATACTGTTGACTCTGGCCTGTCAGGAGTTGTCGGCCTGCTGTGCCCACAGTGTCCACTTTTTCTCTGCTCTTTGTTCTTAATAATTCCCTCCCTTCTGAAATGCTCTGTATCTGGGAATTCTTTTCCAACCCCCATTCAGACTGCCTCAACATTTAGTGGCCCGTACGGGGACTATTCTCAGGAGGTCTTCCCCACTCTCCTTTCCTCTTCCTTTTCTTTTTTTTTTTGAGCCCTCCATAAACAGACAAGTGGCTGTGGAAGCAACTGAGGAACTCTTGTCAGGGTTATTCTCTGGTGTGTTCTAAAGGCCCCCTGCTCTCTCTGCCCTAGTAGGGGCCGCTTGAATGGGTGAGAGTCTCTCTTTTTGACTCCTTTCCAACTGAGGAGCAGGCCAATTAAAATTGTGCAGGCATGGGTCAGGTACTTAAAAGCCATTAGAGCACCTGCCGCCAGAAGACACCCTTGGCAGGATAAAGGGGTCACAGATCAGCCCCGGCTATCGGAGAGTCTGTCCCCAGCAAGACAATTTCCATGCTCTGTATCAGGAACATATTTGTTCAAGCAAAACGCTGAGCCCATTCCCCAGGCCACTGCCTTTCAAGCAGGATTACAAGGTTGTTTTTCTTAGCCTGTCTTCTCTTTTTCACTTTTCCTCCCTCTGTCCAGATTTAATTTACAGGAGTTTAGGAGCACCCTCTAAATCATCCCAAAGAGTGCCTTCCATGTTTCAGGCAATTGCCAAAAGGTGAGTCACAGTTGGCTTCCGGAAACTCTTTTCTATCCTTTCCAGGTCCTAGTCGCCAGGACCATTCTCACAGGTTTGTGCCTAGGCTTGTGCTTCATTGCATGGTTTTGTGTCACTCTGTCGCATGTTGGGGGGACACCTCTATTGTCGGATGCGATAGTTGGGGCGGTTGGCCCATTTGTGCCATGAGCTACGTGGTGCCTTGCTGCACACAGAGGGTTCCTTGGGACAGTGGGATGCCTTCTGTGGCCAGTGAACTCTTGGTACCCCCATTCTAAGAATGGGCTTGGGTATGTCTCAACAGCTTCCCACAGACTCACCTCTAGGTTGTATTCTCAGAAACTGCAAAAATTTGACCCTGAAACTCTTAAAAAGAAAAGGCCTTTTTTTTTTTTTTTTGGCAACAAAGCTTGGAGTTAGTACAAATTGGGGAACCAAGAAAAATGGCCTCTGAATAGTACACTAAGTTTAATACAGACATCCAACTTGATGTCTTTTGCTGTTCCTTATGTTCAAAAGTTTATGGCATGGAGAAGGTTCAGTGCCCCTTGGTCTGCACGGGACTATTCTCAGGAGGTCTTCCACTCTCCTTTCCTCTTTTTTTAGTTTTTTGAGCCCTCCATAAACAGACAAGTGGCTGTGGAAGCAACTGAGGAACTCTTGTCAGGGTTATTCTCTGGTGTGTTCTAAAGGCCCCCTGCTCTCTCTGCCCTAGTAGGGGCCGCTTGAATGGGTGAGAGTCTCTCTTTTTGACTCCTTTCCAACTGAGGAGCAGGCCAATTAAAATTGTGCAGGCATGGGTCAGGTACTTAAAAGCCATTAGAGCACCTCCCGCCAGAAGACGCCCTTGGCAGGATAAAGGGGTCACAGATCAGCCCCGGCTATCGGAGAGTCTGTCCCCAGCAAGACAATTTCCATGCTCTGTATCAGGAACATATTTGTTCAAGCAAAACGCTGAGCCCATTCCCCAGGCCACTGCCTTTCAAGCAGGATTACAAGGTTGTTTTTCTTAGCCTGTCTTCTCTTTTTCACTTTTCCTCCCTCTGTCCAGATTTAATTTACAGGAGTTTAGGAGCACCCTCTAAATCATCCCAAAGAGTGCCTTCCATGTTTCAGGCAATTGCCAAAAGGTGAGTCACAGTTGGCTTCCGGAAACTCTTTTCTATCCTTTCCAGGTCCTAGTCGCCAGGACCATTCTCACAGGTTTGTGCCTAGGCTTGTGCTTCATTGCATGGTTTTGTGTCACTCTGTCGCATGTTGGGGGGACACCTCTATTGTCGGATGCGATAGTTGGGGCGGTTGGCCCATTTGTGCCATGAGCTACGTGGTGCCTTGCTGCACACAGAGGGTTCCTTGGGACAGTGGGATGCCTTCTGTGGCCAGTGAACTCTTGGTACCCCCATTCTAAGAATGGGCTTGGGTATGTCTCAACAGCTTCCCACAGACTCACCTCTAGGTTGTATTCTCAGAAACTGCAAAAATTTGACCCTGAAACTCTTAAAAAGAAAAGGCCTTTTTTTTTTTTTTTTGGCAACAAAGCTTGGAGTTAGTACAAATTGGGGAACCAAGAAAAATGGCCTCTGAATAGTACACTAAGTTTAATACAGACATCCAACTTGATGTCTTTTGCTGTTCCTTATGTTCAAAAGTTTATGGCATGGAGAAGGAAATGGCAACCCACTCCAGTACGGGAAATTCCATGGATAGAAGAGCCAGGCGGGCTACAGTCCATAGGATTATGTGACTGAGCATCCACTCATGAGGGGAGTGGAGGGAGATGGGTAGCAATAAACAAGTAGAACCAAAAAAAAAAAAAAAGTTGATGGCACTCAGTCAAAATCCAGATTTCAGGGACTCATGCCACATTGGTCTTTCTGTCGCCACCCTGTCTCCTCGTCCCCATCCACCCCTGCCTCTCCATCAGATCTCCTAGCCCAGTCTCCTATGGTCAAAAACCAGGAAAAACTCTCCTAGCATTCTAAAGAATCCCATTCTAACTCCCCCATCTCTTGGAGTTGAGGTTGGGTAAACAAGAAAATGGGAAAAGAACCAAGATGCCCCTATTCTTGCAAATTCCCTTACTCCTTCAGATTTTTCTGATCAAACTAAGACCCCACCACCCCAGAAAAACAATCTTTGCTGGCACATCTTATCAGTCAGTCTGACTCTGTCATCAGAACCAATTTGAACACTATTTGGCCTATATTTTAGCTATAAAACTATGACTACATAAAGGAAAGATGACTTTTTAACACTGGATGGCCATGATATTCTTTAGGCTTTGGAGAAAACAGGTTAAAAGGAAATCTTTATGAAATTGCAAAACTGGTTGTTTTTGCACATGCAATTGGGAAAAAGCTGGTTTGTTAGAATACTTTTTTTGAGCTCTAACCTTGACTGAGAAGCAGAAACAGGCCTACGAGAAACCTGAAGTTAACTCTTATCGTGTCCTTGAGATACATAGCCCACTCTGCCTGAGACGCCAGCCATGAGCACATTAGGAAAACTTCAAGCCAAAGGAAGGAAGAAAGAGCCATGAGACATCTTAAATTTCAAGTGGAAAACTGTGATATCTCTGTCTGTCCAGATTTATGTATGTCTCAGTGTGTCTTTCTTGGATAATTCTGTTGAGGTTATTTTGTCAATGAGTTCTATTCAGGTAAGAAAGTAGCTCGAACATCTTAAATTTAAGACTTCCAACTTGATGTCTTTTGCTGTTCCTTATGTTCTTTATGCGGGGTGGCAACCCACTCCAGTACGGGAAATTCCATGGATAGAAGAGCCAGGCGGGCTACAGTCCATAGGATTATGTGACTGAGCATCCACTCATGAGGGAGTGGAGGGAGATGGGTAGCAATAAACAAGTAGAACCAAAAAAAAAAAAAAAGTTGATGGCACTCAGTCAAAATCCAGATTTCAGGGACTCATGCCACATTGGTCTTTCTGTCGCCACCCTGTCTCCTCGTCCCCATCCACCCCTGCCTCTCCATCAGATCTCCTAGCCCAGTCTCCTATGGTCAAAAACCAGGAAAAACTCTCCTAGCATTCTAAAGAATCCCATTCTAACTCCCCCATCTCTTGGAGTTGAGGTTGGGTAAACAAGAAAATGGGAAAAGAACCAAGATGCCCCTATTCTTGCAAATTCCCTTACTCCTTCAGATTTTTCTGATCAAACTAAGACCCCACCACCCCAGAAAAACAATCTTTGCTGGCACATCTTATCAGTCAGTCTGACTCTGTCATCAGAACCAATTTGAACACTATTTGGCCTATATTTTAGCTATAAAACTATGACTACATAAAGGAAAGATGACTTTTTAACACTGGATGGCCATGATATTCTTTAGGCTTTGGAGAAAACAGGTTAAAAGGAAATCTTTATGAAATTGCAAAACTGGTTGTTTTTGCACATGCAATTGGGAAAAAGCTGGTTTGTTAGAATACTTTTTTTGAGCTCTAACCTTGACTGAGAAGCAGAAACAGGCCTACGAGAAACCTGAAGTTAACTCTTATCGTGTCCTTGAGATACATAGCCCACTCTGCCTGAGACGCCAGCCATGAGCACATTAGGAAAACTTCAAGCCAAAGGAAGGAAGAAAGAGCCATGAGACATCTTAAATTTCAAGTGGAAAACTGTGATATCTCTGTCTGTCCAGATTTATGTATGTCTCAGTGTGTGTCTTTCTCTTTGGATAATTCTGTTGAGGTTATTTTGTCAATGAGTTCTATTCAGTTGGCCTAAAGAAAAGTAAGCATTTACAAATCGAACAATTTTAAATTTAAGAAAAATTGAACTAGATTAATTTCAGGTTCACATAAACTGGGAAATATTCACAATTAAAGTAATACCTGATATTAATGTTCATTAATATAATTAGCATAGGCACTGTGAAAAAACTTTAAGGAAAGAAAATGCAAATAACTTAAGAGTTTTCATTAATTTATTTTTATAAATCTACAAAATGATGACATAAAGGACAGTTCATGGTTGCTGAAGGAAAGTAGGATGTGCATTTTTAATAAAAAGGTATAAAGAAGGGAATTACATTCTATTAAGGGAAAAGGAAGTAAGTCTGAACTTACAGGTGACTGTTCTCTGAATGGACAAATCAAGTGGATATAGAAAGTGAAAAAAGGTTTATGGCAAGTGAACCCCGAGAAGAGAGTTTGTGCGTGTTACAAATTTAATAAACTGCCTTTAAAATCCTTTATTGTTACTTTGGTTAAGTGAATGACTATTGTTTCACAGTGAATACAACCTGGCACCAGACTGGAATCTGGTTCTTTCTCCCTGTTAAAAGAACAAGGTTTTCTTGGAATATGGCTTTTGATAACAGACTATGTCAATTTCTTTGCCTTTAAGTGATTTGTATTTGTTTTAAAAATCTTTTATTACTTTGGTAAAGTGAATATTTCACAACGATCTATGAAGAGTATGGCACACATAGACAAAGCTCATTCTGCTTCTAAAATTAACCCCTCATCCACTTCTAAATTGAGGAATTTAAAATGGATAAACAATGACTGTAAATAAAATAGTCAGGGCTATGGGAAATACAAGATGACCACTTGACTTCCCTGGCTCCATGACAAACCTCACTTTTTTTTTTTTTTAGGAAGGGGTGGAGGGCGGGTTGGGGAGGAACGGGAGCGGACTGGCCACTTCTATTGGTCTTTCATTTATCTATTTTTCATCTATCTTTGTTCTTTGGCCCGTGTGGGCCTCCCATTGCAGTGGCCTTTGTTGTCACAGAGCACTGGCTCTGGTCGCATGTGCTCCAGAGCTCTGGCTTGGTAATTGGACACATCGGTCCAGCCGCTCCGCGGCACGTGGGATCTTCCCAGGCCAGGGATCGAACTGGCGCCCCTTGCACTGCAAGGCAGTGTCCTTACCCACTGGGCCACCAGGGGAAGCCCCCAAACATCACTTTTATTTGATGGAATAAAGCCTTTCCTGACTGCAGGGTTAATGCTCTCACAAGGAAAAGAAATGTTTAAAATGTGTCTTCCACTTGGGTATACATTCTACATTCTCCAGTGATCAAGGCACCCACTTTGCTAGACAAATCATATAAGCCTTAAGAAAAACTTGGAAAACTTCTTAAAACTACCACTGTCAATATGAACCTCCATCATCAGGCAAGGGCAACAGATCAAAAATTAGTTACATGAAATTTTAAAAATTGCTAAATTTGATTACAATTTTCATGATTATTGTCTGATATATTACTGGCTTCTAATCTTTGTTTTCAGATACAAAGAAGCTCTTCTCCTCAAGTTACTTTGGTCTAAAACAATTTAGTAATTTACACCTTGTGGGTAAAACTAAAACTTTTTTTTCTCTCTGCCTTGTCCCTCCAGAAATTGGAAACATTTGTGTTCTAAATAGCCTTATGAAGTAAATAAAAAAGACTGTCTCCTAACATATACAGACATCTCAAAGTGTAGTGGGGGCCTCAAGAAGAAAAATTCACCTCAACAAAATCTGATGACAGGCCTATGGCATCTATAGTAATGGAATGGAACAAGATCGAGAACCCAGAGATAAACCCACGCACCTATGGGTACCTTATTTTTGACAAAGGAGGCGAACATATAAAATGGGACAAAAACAGCCTCTTTAACAAATGGTGCTGGGAAAATTGGACAGCTACATGCAAAAAAATGAAGTTGGAACATTCCCTAACACCATGCACAAAGATCAACTCAAAATGGATTAAAGACTTAAATGTAAGGCTAGAAACCATCAAACTCTTAGAGGAGAATATAGGCAAAACCCTCAAGGACATAAATCAAAGCAAGATCTTCTCTGACCCACCTACTAGAATAGCGGAACTAAAAAGACAGATGAACATGTGGGACCTAATGAAACTTAAAAGCTTTTGTACAGCAAAAGAAATTACAAAAAAGCTGAACAGACACCCCATAGAGTGGGAGAAAATCATAGCAAATGAAACAACAGACAAAGAATTAATCTCCAAAATCTACAAGCAACTCAGACAACTCAGCACTGGAAAAACGAACAACCCAATCAAAAAATGGGAAAAGGACCTAAACAGACACCTCTCCAATGATGACACACAGATGGCCCAAAAGCACATGAAACGATGCTCAACTTCACTAATAATTAGAGAAATGCAAGTCAAAACTACAATGAGATATCACCTCACACCCGTCAGAATGGCCGTCATCCACAAATCGACAGACAATAAATGCTGGAGAGGCTGCGGAGAAAAGGGAACACTCCTGCATTGCTGGTGGGAGTGTAAATTGATACAGCCTCTATGGAAGACAGTCTGGAGACTTCTTAAAAAACTAAAAATAGAAGCACCCTATGACTCAGCAATCCCACTCTTAGGCTTATACCCTGATAAAATCAAATCTGAAAGAAGTACCTGTACTCCAATGTTCATTGCAGCTCTCTGTACAATAGCTAAAACATGGAAGGAACCTAGATGCCCATCGACGAACAAATGGATCCAAAAGCTCTGGCACATACATACAATGAAATACTACACAGCTGTAAAGAGAAATGCAGAAGAATCAGCCCTAATGAGGTGGCTGGATCTAGAACGTATCATCAAAAGTGAAGTCAGTCAGAAAGAGGACAAATACAGTATATTAACACATATATATGGAATCTAGTAAGATGGTGATGATGGCACACGCAGTGAAGCGACAGAAAGACAGACATGGACAGTGGACATATGGACATTGTGGGGAGGGAACAGAAGGTGGGAGGCATAAAGGAAGTAGCATGAAGGCCTGTACTATCATAAGTGAAGAAAATAGCTCTAGTCATTGCTTTGTGAGAAAAGGCTATCCTTCGGGGGTGCTGTGTGATGGTTGGGAGGGGTGGGAAGGGGGGATATACATATGACTAATCTGGGAACATACATATCTGTAAACAACAAAACTCTGTAAAAAGTTAAAAGCAAAATAAAGGTTTAAAAAAAAGAAAAACTTATTTTAAAAAGAAATTAGTCTTGGTTGTGTTTAATAAAAATGGGTATCATTATAGAAAAAATTTTTGTTTCACTAAATATTAAATTGTAGTTTTGTAAGTTAAGGTCTGTGTTTACCAAGACTCATGTCCAGTTAGTCACTTGTTATGTTATTCTGTTACAAGATCTAATTGAGTTAATGAAAGGACATTGTAAGTTTGTTTCTGAAGCCTAACTTCATAATCAGTCTTTGGATAAAGATCAGATGCCCCATAATATACAGCCAGGAGGTAATACCAGACTCTAGTCATTCAACAAACAAAGTCAGATAACATCATATATACTGGGCTACATCTATTCAAAATTCTTAAATTCTTACTTGTGACCTTACTACTACTGCTAGCTATATTATTTCCTATATTGTATATTTTTGCAAAACTATCTTTTTTTCCCAAAATTGTTATCTTTTACATTACCAAATCTGTGACTGAGCCTTTAATAAAGTAATGATATATAGTTCCCTATGAGATCAATGATTGTAGTAACTCTAGATATGGGGAGAAACAACAAGAGGGAATATTTTTCTGGACTATAAAAGGTTAGTAATGAGGCAGATATGGTCCAGGACTTTTGCAACTTTCAAGGTCTGGTCCAGTAACAGCATATTCAGTGGCCAATCAAAACATCTTTCACTAGTCCTGGGAATGAGCATTCCCAGCATCGTGGGGTCAAATGATCATAAAATGCCCTGGAAACTTAGTCAAATCTATGACCATGGGCTTCCCTGGTGGTCTGGTGGGTAAGGACACTGCCTTGCAGTGCAAGGGGCACCGGTTCGTTCCCTGGCCTAGGAAGATCCTGTGTGCCGCAGAGTGGCTGGACCGATGTGTCCAACTACCGAGCTGGGGCTCTGGAGTGCATGTGCCCAGAGCTGGTGCTTTGCAGCGACAGAAGCCACAGCAATAGGAGGCCCACACAGGCCAAAGAACAAAGATGGATGAAAATAGATGAATGAAAGACCAATAGAAGTGCCCCCCACCTCAAAAAAAAATCTTAAAAAAAAAAAATTCTATGGCCATGAAGGCACCCTGCCGACTGGAAACTGGCACTTGGCCTCTGACTCTACAAAGATTAAATCTGGAGCCACTGTAGCTATTGACCTTCAACACCCCCTGAAAGGAGTTCAAGTAGAAATAATAAATGAGACACTCTGTGCTCTGGAAAAAACTGGCAGGACAGGTCTTCATTATATATTTTCAACGAAAGATTTTCATGAGCCCCAGTTTTTTTTGTTTTTTGGTTTTTTTTTTTTTTTTTTTTGAGCCCCAGTTTTTATGTCTTCTCATACTTAGAAAAACACTAACATCATGGACCAATGCTTGGTCCTAGTTCTTCTGACTAGCCTTTCTTCTAGGCCCCTTGGCAGCTTTTCTACTTCTGTTAGTCTTGGGGCAATATATCTCTAACTTTCCTGTTAAGTTTGTTTGTTTGTTGTTTCTTTTAGAAATCTCCAGATGCTGATGCTACAAGGATATCAGCTAGTTAACAGAAGGACTATGCTGGAAAAAGCAGTTTTGTCATTCCGTAGACTCTCATCTCCCTCCATAAAATGTACGCTGACAGAGAGCAGGCATCAGGACCCAGATTTGTGACTACTTTAATAAAGTAATGATATATAGTTCCCTATGTCAAGGAAACTGGGGGTCAAAAGTAAACAGATATGGTCCAGGACTTTGCAACTTTCAAGGTCTGGTCCAGTAACAGCATATTCAGTGGCCAATCAAAACATCTTTCACTAGTCCTGGGAATGAGCATTCCCAGCATCGTGGGGTCAAATGATCATAAAATGCCCTGGAAACTTAGTCAAATCTATGACCATGGGCTTCCCTGGTGGTCTGGTGGGTAAGGACACTGCCTTGCAGTGCAAGGGGCACCGGTTCGTTCCCTGGCCTAGGAAGATCCTGTGTGCCGCAGAGTGGCTGGACCGATGTGTCCAACTACCGAGCTGGGGCTCTGGAGTGCATGTGCCCAGAGCTGGTGCTTTGCAGCGACAGAAGCCACAGCAATAGGAGGCCCACACAGGCCAAAGAACAAAGATGGATGAAAATAGATGAATGAAAGACCAATAGAAGTGCCCCCCACCTCAAAAAAAAATCTTAAAAAAAAAAAATTCTATGGCCATGAAGGCACCCTGCCGACTGGAAACTGGCACTTGGCCTCTGACTCTACAAAGATTAAATCTGGAGCCACTGTAGCTATTGACCTTCAACACCCCCTGAAAGGAGTTCAAGTAGAAATAATAAATGAGACACTCTGTGCTCTGGAAAAAACTGGCAGGACAGGTCTTCATTATATATTTTCAACGAAAGATTTTCATGAGCCCCAGTTTTTTTTGTTTTTTGGTTTTTTTTTTTTTTTTTTTGAGCCCCAGTTTTTATGTCTTCTCATACTTAGAAAAACACTAACATCATGGACCAATGCTTGGTCCTAGTTCTTCTGACTAGCCTTTCTTCTAGGCCCCTTGGCAGCTTTTCTACTTCTGTTAGTCTTGGGGCAATATATCTCTAACTTTCCTGTTAAGTTTGTTTGTTTGTTGTTTCTTTTAGAAATCTCCAGATGCTGATGCTACAAGGATATCAGCTAGTTAACAGAAGGACTATGCTGGAAAAAGCAGTTTTGTCATTCCGTAGACTCTCATCTCCCTCCATAAAATGTACGCTGACAGAGAGCAGGCATCAGGACCCAGAACCCTATAGCACCCCTGTCCAGCAGGAAGAAGCCAGAGCAGTTTTCACTCCTTCCCCCAGTGACCTGGGTCCCTATGTCCCAAGACGGGAACAGGTAGGTAGTTAGACATGAACAGTGTTTCAAAGGGCCAAAGATTTGGCTCATTAATAAGAAGAGGGGGAATGTTGAGTCCTGCCCCAAGGCCACAGAAGTGAAGCCCAGAACCAAGGACATCTCAGAAGCTGACTGAGTTTCTTTGTTACCTTGCCAAAAGCCCCCTGATCATCACTAATAAGCTTCCTGACTCCCAATTAGGCAAAAATGCCCCTTCCATTAAACACCCCATAGGGCCCCCAGCCAATCACCTAACGCCAACCATCCAGCAGGAATTTTCTTTGTCTTGAGGCTATAAAAATTGGCTATTAACCCATGAAAACTGTTCACTCATTCTGGCCTGTAAGAAATTGTCAGCCTGCTGCGCTCTCAATGCCCACTTTTTCTCTGCTCTTTGTTCTTAATAAACTCCCTCCCTTTCTGAAATACTCTGTGTCTGGAAATTCTTTTCCAACCTGCCCTCAGACTGACTCAACACCTAGAAGCACAGTTCCTGGACCATGTGGCAGCACTATATTTAGTTTTGCAAGAAACTGTCAAATTCTTCCAATGTGGCTGTACCATTTTGCATTGCCACCAGCAAATAAGAGCTCCTGCTGCTCCACATCTGCACCAGCGTTTGGTATTGTCAGTATTTTGGCTGTTAACCATAGTGATAGGTAGGTAATGGCATCCCACTGTTGCTTTGATTTGCAGTTCCCTATGATGCTGAGCATCTTTTCATATGTGTATTTGCCACCTGTTTATCTTCTTTGGTGATTAAGATTCCATGGGGCATCAGGTATGGGAATCTATGGAGAGGGGTCAGCAATTAGTGAACTTTGGTCTTCACTGTGCGGGAATCTATGCAGATATTTGCTGTCTGTGAGGTCAGAGGTAGGAGTCCCTGAGTAACAGGTTAGGTGCCTATTGGGCTGATGATTTGGGATCTGTTGATGTCAAGGGTTGGGGGTCTGTAAGATTATGGAGATGGGATTCTCTTGCATAGAGCAACTGAGGGCCTGTGAAAGCTGTTGATTGAGGGGAACATGTAGGTGAATTCTTAGGAGGCCTATGAATGCCAGGGGTTGTGGTTGTCTGCAAGGCAGTGGAGTGGAATCTGGCATCTGGAGGCTCTGCGGGCAAATGGTCTAAATGCCTAGTGACTTCAGGGTGACTTATGCTCTGTGTGGTCTGTGTGGGACCTTAGTCTCATGAAATCCATGCCTCTTAGTGATTCATGGTCGGTAATTAAGGGGTCTGAGGGTCAAGTAAGTGCGTTTCCTGGGGGACATGGAAGCAACTCTAGATTGGTATTGGTTAATCAACAGTAGTTTCTGGTGTTGCTGAATGTGTGATGTAGTTTGGAAATCAGCAGATAGAGTATTCTGGGTTGTTGTTTATTGGCTGTGTAATGAGCCAATGATTCACAGCCCAACAATGTCAATGACTACACCCCTAGAATCTAGTTATTGAGAAAGAGAATGTGTGACCCCTTTGGGGCCCAAGGGCAAGCTGCCCCCAAATATGCCTCAGTGGCATACTGATTACTTTGAATTAAAGTAACTTGAGAAATAGTTGATGTAGGAGGGACACACTGACCCTTCTTTTGATCTTCTTGAAAGCAAGAAATAAATCTCCCTTGTGAAAGGTATACTCCCTGCACCTGGAGGTAGAAGGATGCCCTTATTGCCAGAGACAGGAAATTGGGGCCAAGAAATCTATACAAACAAAGTTTGTTACTTCTTTCAGTTACTACCCCAAGACAAAACTATTTCATTCCTTGCTAATTAAGCACCGCAAACCTAAGTCTCTTTGTCCTGTAAATTCATCACAGATACACTTCAGAGAAATTTGTTTCTTTGTCTAAAAAGTATAAAAGCTGCTGATTCCAGCCACTTCTTAGGTCCTATTTCTATAAGACCTCTGTGCACACAAATTAAAAGTTGCTTCTTTTTCTCCTTTTAACCTGTCTTGTGTCCATTTTATTATTAGTCCAGCCCCAAGAACCCAAGAGGGGTAGGGGTGAATTTCCCCCTCCCAATACCTCCAAACATCTAGAACAACTTTTTTTTTTTAATTATTTTAAAGTGCATGTACAGTTCAACACATTTTTTTTTTTTAATTTTGGCCTCTTTTATTGATTTTTTATCCATTTATTTTCATCCATCTTTATTCTTTGGCCTTTGTGGGCCTCCCATCGCAGTGGCCTCTCTCGTTGCAGAGCACCAGCTCTGGGTGCATGTGCTCCAGAGCACTGGCTCGCAATCGGATACACCGGTCCAGCCACTCCGGGGTATGTGGGATATTCCGGTGCCAGGGATCGAACTGGTGCCCCTTGCACTGCAAGGCAGACTCTCTACCCACTGGACCACAAAGAAAGCCCTGCAAGCAGATTCTTTACCAGCTGAGCTATCAGGGAAGCCCCTCTTTCCCCAAAAGCAACTCTAAAAGCTGGGGCAAAATGGTCAAAAACAACCATGTCAGTATTCTAGAATTCTACCCAACATTTGTAAACTGTTTCATTCATCAAAACAGCTCAACTCTCAACTGTGGCTCATAACAGTGCAGTCTGGGTGCTTTCTTTCCAGTGTGGCTCCCCTCTGTGTTCCACTACTGTTGGTGCAGTAGTTCAACCAGGGCAGGGCAGGCCAGGAAAGCAACAAGCCTCACTGCAGCTGCTGGGGATGGCCAACAGAACCCAGAGCATGTTCATTTTAAGTGACTGTCTCAGCCGGAAGCACACAAAGGGGGCCAGCAGAGCTGCTACTAGGACCTTGCAGACTGTACGGGGCATGTGAGGGTCTGATCTGCTGCGAATTTAACAGGGAGATCCGGGTGATGAGATATCTATAGGGGTCTTGAAAAATTATCTCAGCCAGACTGCACATGCATGTGTCGCAGAGATCAGAACAGACCCAAATCATCCACATATCTCTGGCTTACTGAGATTTGTTTCTTTGTCTAAAAAGTATAAAAGCTGCTGATTCCAGCCACTTCTTAGGTCCTATTTCTATAAGACCTCTGTGCACACAAATTAAAAGTTGCTTCTTTTTCTCCTTTTAACCTGTCTTGTGTCCATTTTATTATTAGTCCAGCCCCAAGAACCCAAGAGGGTAGGGGTGAATTTCCCCCTCCCAATACCTCCAAACATCTAGAACAACTTTTTTTTTTTAATTATTTTAAAGTGCATGTACAGTTCAACACATTTTTTTTTTTTAATTTTGGCCTCTTTTATTGATTTTTTATCCATTTATTTTCATCCATCTTTATTCTTTGGCCTTTGTGGGCCTCCCATCGCAGTGGCCTCTCTCGTTGCAGAGCACCAGCTCTGGGTGCATGTGCTCCAGAGCACTGGCTCGCAATCGGATACACCGGTCCAGCCACTCCGGGGTATGTGGGATATTCCGGTGCCAGGGATCGAACTGGTGCCCCTTGCACTGCAAGGCAGACTCTCTACCCACTGGACCACAAAGAAAGCCCTGCAAGCAGATTCTTTACCAGCTGAGCTATCAGGGAAGCCCCTCTTTCCCCAAAAGCAACTCTAAAAGCTGGGGCAAAATGGTCAAAAACAACCATGTCAGTATTCTAGAATTCTACCCAACATTTGTAAACTGTTTCATTCATCAAAACAGCTCAACTCTCAACTGTGGCTCATAACAGTGCAGTCTGGGTGCTTTCTTTCCAGTGTGGCTCCCCTCTGTGTTCCACTACTGTTGGTGCAGTAGTTCAACCAGGGCAGGGCAGGCCAGGAAAGCAACAAGCCTCACTGCAGCTGCTGGGGATGGCCAACAGAACCCAGAGCATGTTCATTTTAAGTGACTGTCTCAGCCGGAAGCACACAAAGGGGGCCAGCAGAGCTGCTACTAGGACCTTGCAGACTGTACGGGGCATGTGAGGGTCTGATCTGCTGCGAATTTAACAGGGAGATCCGGGTGATGAGATATCTATAGGGGTCTTGAAAAATTATCTCAGCCAGACTGCACATGCATGTGTCGCAGAGATCAGAACAGACCCAAATCATCCACATATCTCTGGCTTACTGAGATGCACAGAGGAGAGACAAGCAAGCCCAGAGAGACAGAAAAGCCAGGGCAAACGTGTAAAAGGCCTGAGGCTTGAATGTACACTTTGGCAGAAAAGCAAGTCCAACATGGCTTAGTATGTTTTTGCGCAACCTCCAACTGATCTTTTGCTGAGTGACTCAGTGCTAAACAATCCGCCTGCCGATGCAGGAGACTCGGGTTCGATCTCTGAGTCGGCAGGATCTCCTGAATGAGGAAATGACTACTCACTCCAGTATTACTGCCTGGAAAATTCCACGGATAGAGGAGCCTGACGAGCTACCCTCTACATGGGATCACAAAGAGTCGGACACGACTTACTGACTAAACAACAACAAAGCTTTACAGACATGGGGGTAGGGTGTCCCCTAGAAAACCAGTCTTAATTATATAAAAAAAATCTGAGCAGAGTCATCAGCAGCTGCACACTTCAGAGGAGACAGATTTTACAGATTTAGCTCAGCTATTAAAAAATGACAAAATGTACAGACCAGCTATTTGCGAGCTCTTAAAAAGAGAGGCAGGAGAACTGGGAAGAAGACTAGAATTTGGAATACCACTATAATGGTGGTGAGTTTCCCATTTTTCTTCTTCCAGTATTCTTCAACCTGAACTAAATGCAGGTTGAAACCAGAAGTGAGCTCTGTAGAGCAGAGAAAGATGCAGAAGTCCCTTAGTTCTGGCATGAGTCTAACACTCAGAGAATGAGGAAACCCCTCACTATTTTATTTTTATTTCCTCTTGTCTCCTGTGTCCAGTCCCCTAAGCAATCTCATGGTGGCATCAGGTGTGCATGTGTGCTAAGTCACTTTAGTCATGTTCAACACTCTGTGATCCTATGGACTACAGCTCGCCAGGCTTCTCTGTCAATGGGATTTCCCAGGCAAGAATCTTGCAGTGGGTTTCCATTTCCTTCTCTAGGGGCTCTTCCTGACCTGGGGATCGAACCTGTGGCTCCTGTGACTCCTGCATTGCAGGAGGAATCTTACTGCTGAGCCATGGCATCATCGGTGGCCAAAGACCTCAGAGGACCCAAAACTGAGGGAAGAGGACCTTCCTTTCAGTAAGAGGAGTTTTGGTTCCAGAAGGGTGAGGCCTCCCTCCCGCTCTCCCTCACTAGAGGGAAGAACTGGGTAAAGAGACCTCATAAAATTTTTTACGAACTCCAGGGGTCAATAAATTTTTCTTGGAAAAGGCCAAGTAGTAAATATTTTAGAATTTGTAAGCCACACAGTCTCTGTCACAACTACCCAACTCTGTTATCACAGGAAAGCAATCAATGCATGAACAAACAAGCACGACTGGTTCCAATAAAACTTTATTTACAAGGGCAAGCAGTTGGCTGGTTTTGGCTCACGGGTTGTTGTTTGCTGGCCTTTACCATAGAGAACTGAAAACTTATATGCACACCAAAACCTGTCCACAGATGTTTATAGCAGCAGTATTCATCATCGCCCCAAATAGGAAACAACCCAAATGTCCTTCAGTAACTGTATGTATAAACAAACTGTGATAATTTTTACAAGGGAATATACAAACTATGCTGAGTATTGCTGCGGTCGTAGTAGTAGTGACTGTTAGTTGCTCAGTCATGCCCGACTCTTTGCAACCCAATGGACTGTAGCCTGCCAGGCTCCTCTGTCCATGGGATTCTCCAGGCAAGTACACTGGAGTGGACAGCCTATCCCTTCTCCAGGGGATCGTCCCATCTCAGGAATTGAACCGGGATCTCCTGCCTTGGAGGCAGATTCTTTACCAGTTGAACTACCAGGGAAGCCCAATAAAAAACAATGAAAGACAAGCAACTAAACAATAATGAAGCTTGATATGCAGAAAAAAGATTTCCAACCAATCAAGAGCAAAAAGATTTTGGGACTTCCCTGGTGGTCCAGTGGTTAAGAATCTAACTTGCAAAGCAGATGACACAGATTCTGCCCCTGGTCAGGGAATTAAGATCCCATATGCCACAGGGCAACTAAACTCACCACCACAATTAGAGAGAAGCCCATGCGCTGCAACGAAGATCCCACATGTCACAACTAAGGCTGAACACAGCCAAATAACTGTTTTGAAAAACAGGAAAAAGATTTTGAAAACCCAATAGAAAATTAGTAAATTATATGAATAGATAATTTCTAGAAAAAGACATACAAAAGTTCAGTAAGTTCAGAAAATTTATGCTCAGTCTTAGAGAAATGCAATAGTATTTAGAGACATACAGATTTAGACAAATATAAAATTTGATTTTTCTCAATCTGCAGGTTGATAGAATGTCGAACAAGTAGGGACACTGTGTAACTGGCAGGGTCATCTACTCATAAACATAAACTGACTGCTTCTTGGAGGATAATTTGGAAGTTTTGTTAAAATTACTACTGTCCTTTTTGTCATAGGAATTCTATTTCTAGATATTCATTCTTTCAATAAAATATCCACATGTGTACCCACAGAATTATGTAGCAGGGAATTTGCTGAACAGTTCAGTAAAAAAATGAAAGTGAACTAAAAGTTCACTGATAATAGCTTGAGATAAATAAGGCTTAGCAAAATTTCCTTATTATATCAATTAGGAGACTTTCTAAGCCTTATTTATTTCAAGCTATATTTTTAATAGGAGCAATTTGCAGAAAAATGAGAATATTCCTGTAAAAGGAAAAGCACAACTAAATAATAGATTTTTTTCTATGTTCAAGGTATATGTCAATTCATAAATGGTCTGGAGGGATATCCAGTACACTGGTCCATGGCAGTGACCTCTGTCATTGGGATGGTCTAGGATTGGAGTGATGGTCAAGTTGCAACTACCAGGAAGCCCCAATAAAAACGGGATCTCCTGCCTTGGAGGCAGATTCTTTACCAGTTGAACTACCAGGGAAGCCCAATAAAAAACAATGAAAGACAAGCAACTAAACAATAATGAAGCTTGATATGCAGAAAAAAGATTTCCAACCAATCAAGAGCAAAAAGATTTTGGGACTTCCCTGGTGGTCCAGTGGTTAAGAATCTAACTTGCAAAGCAGATGACACAGATTCTGCCCCTGGTCAGGGAATTAAGATCCCATATGCCACAGGGCAACTAAACTCACCACCACAATTAGAGAGAAGCCCATGCGCTGCAACGAAGATCCCACATGTCACAACTAAGGCTGAACACAGCCAAATAACTGTTTTGAAAAACAGGAAAAAGATTTTGAAAACCCAATAGAAAATTAGTAAATTATATGAATAGATAATTTCTAGAAAAAGACATACAAAAGTTCAGTAAGTTCAGAAAATTTATGCTCAGTCTTAGAGAAATGCAATAGTATTTAGAGACATACAGATTTAGACAAATATAAAATTTGATTTTTCTCAATCTGCAGGTTGATAGAATGTCGAACAAGTAGGGACACTGTGTAACTGGCAGGGTCATCTACTCATAAACATAAACTGACTGCTTCTTGGAGGATAATTTGGAAGTTTTGTTAAAATTACTACTGTCCTTTTTGTCATAGGAATTCTATTTCTAGATATTCATTCTTTCAATAAAATATCCACATGTGTACCCACAGAATTATGTAGCAGGGAATTTGCTGAACAGTTCAGTAAAAAAATGAAAGTGAACTAAAAGTTCACTGATAATAGCTTGAGATAAATAAGGCTTAGCAAAATTTCCTTATTATATCAATTAGGAGACTTTCTAAGCCTTATTTATTTCAAGCTATATTTTTAATAGGAGCAATTTGCAGAAAAATGAGAATATTCCTGTAAAAGGAAAAGCACAACTAAATAATAGATTTTTTTCTATGTTCAAGGTATATGTCAATTCATAAATGGTCTGGAGGGATATCCAGTACACTGGTCCATGGCAGTGACCTCTGTCATGGATTCTAGGATTGGAGTGATGGTCAAGGGTAGGACAGTCGGTCCTGATTGCAGCAAGTTAGAAAGCTGTAGGAGAGATTTCTTCAGACAAATGGAATGAATAACCTACTTCTATGATTAGAAAGAATGGATTCTAGCCAGAATATCTGGATTTGAATCCCACTGCCATCACTTACTTGCCTGCACCTCGGGGGTGATCTAAGATAACAGAAAATATGTATTGACGAAGGACTCACGAAACTCTTGTAATTTCCTGGGTGATAGGAATGTCTTTTGTTCTAATGAGGTGACTCTGAATGACTCCTGGATGGGACCAGCCATCAGAAAGACCAAATCATGATTAGAAGCTTGGGACTTCCAGCCCTAACCACCCATCCTTGTGAGAAAAGAGAAAGGCTAGAAATGGAGTTAATGATCAATCATGTCTGATGAAACTAACATAAATTGCCAATAGTATGGGATTCAGAGAACTTCTGGGTTGGTGAACCCATGGAGATTTGTGGAGAGTCATGGGCTCCGGGACATGGTGAAGGATAGGGAAGCCTGGCGTGCTGCAGTCCTTGGATTTGCAAAAACTCAGACACAGCTGAGCGACTGAACTGAACTGAGCTGTTGGGGCCTGAGAGACTGCAGAAGCTCTGTGCCCTTCCCACGTGCCTTGTCCTACACGTCTCTTCCATCTGGCTGTTGATCTGTGTCCTTTCCTAATCAATTAATAAGCAGTGAGTGTGCTCACTGTTTATTAAACTGTGTCTCTGAGTTCTATGAGTCACTCTAGCTCACTCTAGCAAATTAGTTGAACTCAGGGAGGGGGTTATGGGACTGATTTATAGCCAATGGGTCAGAAGCATGTGTAACAATTTGGGGCTTCTCACTGGCATCTAAAATGGGACAGGGAGTGGGGGCAATCTTATGGGACTGAGCCCTTAACCTGTGGGATCCACCACTATCTTCAGGTAGATAGCATTGTTAATAGAATTGGATTAAATTATAAGAAACCCAGCTGATGTCACAGAGAATTTTTTGGTGGGACCAGGTTGGGGGAACCTCCACACATTTGATGACCAGAGGTGTCAGAAGTCAAGTGTTCTGTGTGAGAGACTTCATGGGCGGGAGAGGATAGAGTTTTTCAATTACTGATAAGCATATGGAAAACAATGCAAGCTAAGTCAGACAAGAATTAACTATAGGGAAAACCAAAAGATGAGCAGGCAAGTAAAACTACAACATGGCTCAGTTCTAAATAGTTTACATGGTCCAAATAACTGATCATGCTTCTGCTGCTGCTTAGTTGCTTGAGTTGAGTGCAACTCTGTGCGACCCTGTGGAGTGTAGTCCTCCAAGTTCCTCTGTCCATGGGATTCTTCAGTCAAGAGTACTGGAGTGGGCTGCCATGCCCTCCTTCAGGGGATCTTCCTGACCCAGAGACTGAACCCACATCTCCTTCACTAGAGGTAGATTCTTTACCATTGAGCTACCAGGGAAGCCCCAAATACTGACCATAGATCTAACCAAATGACACATTTTAGGAGTGTGGAGCTTGGGAAGGGAGGGTGCGATGCATGAAAGAGGGCTAGATTTTTATCTTCCATGGGGGAAAGACAGGAGATAATGCCTACAAGAGAAAGAACTAGCAATGTATGTGTATAATTTATAAATGGGGAGGTAATGCAAAAGAATCAGTTAAATGAATTCATAATAGTTTCCCCTTGGAGGCACTGGAAAAAAGCAGAAGAGTCAAGGAAATGGTGTTTTGGTAATTGGTATGGTAGAAACTTTTACTAAATGCAAGTGTAACTATGATATAACATATCACTAGTTTCAGTTCATCTGTAGCTGGTTTAATTTTAATTTTTGCTAAGAATTCTAGTTAAATCAAATAGTTTGAACTTCTCGTGTTAATATTCTACTGTTAATATCTTCCTCAATCCTAAATTTTACTGTTATTTTGGCCATTTTGCTATATGGAGTCTTAGAAAAATTCTAAAATTCAATAAAAAAAAAAAGGCATCAATAAATCGATGAAGGAGTGATTAGTCACAGGAATTTGTTCATTTATGTCCAGATCATGTAATACCAGCCATGTGGTGCTCACATAGCAGTAGGGTGGTGATGAGTTTCAGGAACAATCCCAGTCCAGAATGCGTCCCTCCTGTGATGCCTCCTGCCCCTGCCCTGAGGCCCTAGTGACAGGTCTGGGCCATCTCCTCACTGAGTTCCTGCCCCCTGATGCTCTCTCCTTCCTCCCATTACATACGCTGCCTTGTCCCTCTGCAGCCGGGGCTGGGGACCCTTGGGGAGCACTCCGGTTGGCTGGCATCTTCCTGCTGGGCTTCACCCCAAGGCTCTCTTGTTGACCACTCTGCTCTTCCTGGGAGCCCCAGGTCAGGTGGGCACCTGTGGACACAACCAGAGCTGCTGGGGCCGGAAGAGAGATCCTGCAGCTTTCACTACAGGGTCTGGCCCAGGGGCTCCACAGAGACTCCAAGAAACCTGGAGAGACAGTGGCCATATGGTCAGTCTCTCAGCATTCACCTCATAGTACTTAACTATGTACTGGATAACAGATGGTTTCATGGAATCACTAACTTTGGTAGATTTTGTAATGGTTTTATGGTTATGTTAAAGCAAAAAATAGGAAAACCTTGTACGAAATTTTTGACCAGTGCAACACTTACAGTTGAAATAATAACACCTGGGATTGTCCTTAAAACTGCTCTATTAAGGGCAAGGTGTACTGGTGTCTGCAACTCATGCTACAGTTCATTAGTAGATAAGATGGATGGCCCTGGGGCTTGGCCCGCAGAAGGAGTAGGCAGCTGAGACATGGAGCTTTCAAAGTCAAGTTTGGGGAATCTCTCCAAATGAATAGCCCACTCAGCTTTCATCAGATTTGAGAAATTAAGTGTACCCATAACGTTTGTTGTTTCCTGGCCCTGATGCCATGTGCCAAGGGCAGGCTTCTGGGGTGGTGGAGATGGTCAGGGGAATGGGTCCATCTCATTCCTCAGCAGTCTTCCTGTGGGTACCAGAAGGTAGTGTTAGATCCGGCCCCCCTAACCAGGGCTGAAGATCCATGTAACCATTGGCAGCATCCATAGTCCACCTGCTGCACTGAAAAGGGGGCAGCTGGGCAGGTGGGCAAGCAGTGAGGGGCTCTGCTTTTTACTGCCTCAGACTATGGGCCTGTCCCTTCTCCTTGGCCTCCTTGGTTACCTCAGAGGAAACTGAAGTGGTGGAAACAGATGAGTTCTGCCACGTTCTCTACCCCTAAACTTGGGCAGCTTTCTGAGGCTTCCAGCAGATCTCAGATGGAATGTAACAATGGAGGAGTGATGAATCCTCTTTAAAGAAAGTGCATCTCGACCCACCTGCAAGTATGGCCTTTTCAGGAGGTCAGCTGGCATTCTCCAAGGGTGCTATTTCTTGATAGTCTTTCCAGATAGATCTTCAAGGTAGCTTCAGAGCAGATAAAAACAAGCCTGTGCCTTCTTTGTCTCAGGCTATGAATGACCCACCTTGTTCACACACCCTGCTGTTCTTCTGACTGAGCAGGACCTTTGGCAGAATCCAGGTCAACCTGGGGCAGGCAGATGTGGTGCCAGTGAGGATACTCAGAGCACCAGTTGGAGCCCCCATTTTGGCACTTTATTGGTTCTCCTGATTCTTTCTGGGCTGGAGCTTAGGGAATATCAGGTTGTGCCCTGCTTAGGGGAGCCAAGATGAGCCCTAACACTAGGAATGCAAAGGGGAGTAAGATGTGCCCTGAGGCCCAGTGAAACTCATGGACTAGAGAGAGAGACGATCAAGATGACAGGATAGTGTTGTGACAGAAGCACAGCCATGGGTTCCACCCACCCCTGGGATATGTGAGGCTCCTAGAGGAGAGGGAGCAGGGAGCTGGGGTCTGCAGGTCCCCAGCAGGTCCCCCTCCATTCACTCCACCAGAGGCCCTATCAGGATAAGCCCACTCCACCATTGGGCAAGCTCTGGTAGGATGGGTCAATAAGCCTGTGCCTGGGAGTGGATAGGTACTCTCCCATGTCACCACCAACACCCACTTTCTTTTCTTTTTTTTTTTTTTTTGGATTTTTTAAAAAAATTTTGACCTCTTTTATTGCTGTTTTTTTTTATTATTACTATTATTATTCTTTGGCATATGTGAGTCTCCCATTGCAGTCGCCTCTCTCACTGCAGCTCACCAGCTCTAGGCACATGTGCTCCAGAGCACTGGCTCCTAATTGGACACACCAGTCCAGCCACTCCTTGGCACATGGGATTTTCCCAGGCCAGGGATCAAACCAGCGCCCCCTCCACTGCAAGGCAGACTCTCCACCCACTGGACCACCAAGGAAGCCCAACACCCACTTTCTAATAATGTCTGATGGCTGGCAGGTACAGGTCTGACAGCCACACCGGGGCATGGGAATGCAAAGTTCAGGACTTGTGGCTTGGAGGCCTCATGAGTTGGCTTCTCGGCTCCTTCCACCTGCTCTTCGTGCTGTCTTCCTGTTGGGCTCTCTGTGCTTGGTGTGGGGTGACTCACTCCACTTGACTGCCTCCATCTTGGGCAGAGGGTGGGGTCTCTTACCAGGCCCTCCAGGTGGCTCTGGTACTCAACCTGGGACAGTAGGTATGAGCCTCATCTTCACAGGCCCCTGTGAGCCGAACAAAGATGGGCCCAAGGGATCAGTCCACAGAGCAGGGCTTGGGTTCAAATCCCGGCTCTGCCACACATGAGCTCCTCACTGTGCTGATGTCTCTATTTCCCCATATGTAAGATGACATAACACACCTACCTACTGGGGCTGCCCCAAGGCTGAAATGAACCAATTCCCATAGCACTTGGCATTTCCAGGTGTGCCTTCACTGTGCCTTTGCTGCTGCCACCATCTGCTGAGACATCTGATTTGGGTCTCTTCTCCCATTCGCAATGACATAAGGTTATTTACAACTCACACCTACAATTTGCAATGTTTACAAGTATTAATTCCTATCCTCTCTCTCTCTCAAAAAAAGGTTGGTGGATAGAGAGATATGCTTGTGTGCTCAGTCATTTCAGTCAAGTCTAACTCTTTGCGACACTATGGACTGAAGCCCACCCGGCTCCTCTGTCCAAGGGATTCTCCAGGCAAGAATACTGGAGTGGGTTGTCATTTCCTTCTCCAGGGGATCTTCCTGACCCGGAGATCAAACTCACGACTGCCTGCATCTCCTGCACTTCAGGCCAATTCTGAGCCACCCGGGAAGCCCAAGAGGGATAGAGACGTGCAAGCAAACATAGAAAAATGTTGGACTTCCCTCTTGGTACAATGGATAAGAACCCGCCTGTCAATGCCAGAACAAGGGTTTGATCCCTGGTCAGGGAAGATTCCACAAGCCACAGAGCAACTAAGCCTGTGCGCCACAAATACTGATACCCCGTGTGCTCCCCAACAAGAGAAGCCACCACAGTAAGAAGCCCGTACATTGCAATGCACAGTAGCCCCTGATCGCCACAACGAAAGAAAAGCCCACTCGAGGAAATGAAGACCAAGTGCAACCAAAAATAATAAAATAAGTAAATAATACATTAAAAAGCAGCCAAACTGGAGTAGAAAGTTCCTTTAAAAAAAATGCCCAAATGTTATTCAGATAAAGGAAACTATTGATAAATACAGAAAAATGGTAATTATAGAACCTAGACAATAAACACATAGGTATTCACTGTACAATTCTTTGAACTTTTTGAGATGTTTGAAATTTTTCATAATAAATGTTAAGGTGAAAACTCTCACAAGAAGAGTTCACAGGGGCCTTCTGGAATGTGCTCCAGGATCCTCTGTCTGGAGCTGCCGGAAACCTGCACGGACTGAGTAGGCAGCGAGGCAGCAGGAAAAAACAGAAAAAATGACTTCACAGAATATATAAAACACAAACAGCAAACTGATGACACTTGTTAGAGCTGGGTAACAGTTCAGAGGCACTCATTATGTTAGGCTCTATTCTGTGTATGTTTGAAATTTTCCAGATTACAAAGATTTAATTTTTTTTTTTTTACTGGGATGAAACTTGACATTATGCTACTAAGTGAAATAACCCAGTCAAAACCAAAAATACAGTACAAATTCTATTTATATGAGACACCTAGCGTAGCCAAATTCATAGAGACAGAGAGTAGAAGGGTGCTTGCCGGGGGTTGGTGGAGAGGGGGTAGATGGGGCATTGGTGTTGAATGGGTACAGAGTTCTAATTTTGCAAGATGAGAAAGTGTTGGAGATTGATTGCACAATGAGGTGAAAACATTTAACTTTACTGAACTATGTACATTTAAAAATGGTTAAGATGGTAAATATTATATGTATCTTACCACAATTAAATTTACATTTCTTTTTCCATTTACTGGGCAACTATATGGTGGGGGCATTTGATCTAGGTGACTGTGCTAGGTACAATATCCAAAGCTCAGTGACTATCGACTTTAGATTTTAGTCATGATGAAATACTGAAAATACCATGAAATTCTTGGCAAAATTAACAAGTTTCGATTCCAGTTCTTCTTTTTACGTATGAGACTAGTAAGAAGTTACTTCATTTTCACGTAAAGATAAGTATGAAAATTCTTCTCGGTAAGCCAAAGATATTTTTATACAAAGAGTACAGAGAATTTGCCAGGAAAATATTTAACCAAATTCTCTAACTTTACAATAGAAATCTCAGCATAGGAGGAAAACAGGATCAAGCAATGACTTTTGGAACATATGTATAAAATGGAAGATGACTGGGCATTTAGGATACATATACTATAAGCGATGTTTTGAATTGTGGTGCTGGAGAAGATTCTTGAGAGTCCCTTGGACTACAAGGAGATCAAGCCAGTCAGTCCTGAAGGAAATCAACACTGAATATTCACTGACTGGAAGAAAGGACTGATGCTGAAGCTGAAGCTCTGATACTTTGGCCCCCTGATACAAAGAGCCAACTCATTGGAAAAGACCCTGATGCTGGGAAAGACTGAAGGCAAAAGAAGAGGGTGGCAGAGGATGAGATGCTTAGATAGCATCACAGACTCAATGAACATGGATTTGAGCAAATGTCGGGAGATAATGGAGGACAGGGAAGCCTAGTGTGCTACAGTTCATGGGGTTGCAAAGAGTCGGACATGACTTAGTGGCTAAGGAATAACAGCATTATAAGGAAACACCAGTAATAGCCCAGGGCTTGAATATTTTTATTAAAGTTAAATAAAATATATATACAGAAGGCCAGGTGACACAAAAGCTTAGCTTAATGAGTTATTGTAAGGCAAACACCTTGATACCTGCTACTGAATTCAAGAACTTTGTCACTCACCCCAGAAGCCCCATGCAATTTCAACCCACCAACCATTACCCTCAATTTATGACAGTTACTTTCTGCTGTTTCTTTGTCATTATGTTACACAACTATGCATCCTGAATATTGTAGCTTAGACTTCCCCATTAAAAAAAAATGTTAGGCTTTTAAAATCTCTTTTACTCTCAGGTATCTCACTCAAATCTAGATTATCCACAGCCAAAATTTGAGTGGTTGCGCACATGAGGTGCAGTGTATAGAAAACCTACAGAATTCCTCCTACATATGCCTCCTGTGCTGTGCTTAGACACTCAGTCATGCCTGACTCTGTGACCCCATGGATTGCAGCCCACCAGGCTCCTCTATTCTGTTCATGGGATTCTCCAGCCAAAGAATACTGGAGTGGGTTGCTATTCCCTTCTCCAGGGGATCTTCTTAACTCAGGGACTGAACCCAGGTGTCCTGCATTGCCTGCAAATTCTTCCATCTAAGCAACCAGGGAAACCCAGGAATACTGGAGTGGGTAGCCTATCCCTTATTCAGGGGATCTTCTTGACGCAGGGATCGAACTGGGGTCTCCTGCATTGCAGGTGAATTCTTTACCAGCTGAATTACTCTCACACTACTACCACACATGCACTTCTGACACCAGATATGTGGGGTTTTCTTCCCCACACCAAGCAATTCTTTTCAAAACCAGCCAGATGTCCTACAGTTTAGCTCAATTCTAATGGTGTCTACCTGGAGATAGCATCAGATTCCACAGACTTCAGAGAAATGATTGGGACTGGAAATGTACAAGATGAACCTGGAATCTTGTCATCATGACAGATGATGAGGAAGTGTTCAAGGTCTACTAGGGTCAAGGTGGAGTACTCTACCTCATTGTGTTAGGGGGTTCCAGAATCACCTCACATTTGATAACTTGCTAGAAAGACTGTCAGGATTGAGCTTATGATTGTATTCAAAGTGAAAGGATATGTGCCAGAATGAATAGGCAAGGGGGAAAGACACAGGCAGAGTCTGAAGGATGCCATGGAGCAGGCTTCTGTATGCTGTCCCCCTCCCACGATGGATCCTGTAGAGCTCACTGTTCCCTAGCAACAAAAGCACAGTGACACTCATGTGATGTTTCTGCCCAGGAAGCCATTAGAGACTCAGTGCCCAAGGTTTTTATTGGGGACTGTCGCTAGGCACTCTCTGCCTAGCTCGTGCCAAAATGCCAGACTCTTAGCAGGAAAGCAGATGATATAAACCATGCTGTTTGCATAGCAACCTGGGCAAGTGAGCTATCCTTATCCGTTCAGGAATAGTGGACATGCTCTCCAAATGCAAGATCCCAGCCAAGGGCTAATATTCCAAGCAGGTCTTTCAAAGGATAGGAGTCTCAGATCTGCTCTGTTAACCCCTTTCTGGTTAGTGCACCCCTTGGCCCTTAGCTAAGACAACTTTACAGCAAAATTATCAGTAGGACTCCATGTAGCAGGGTGAGACCAACCTACAGTATAACCTCAATTACACCATCTAGAGGTCCTAGATTTCATCAGTTAAAATAAATCCCACTGATCACAAAGAGCTATCTTGGAAAGCCAGGTGACTCCCTCCTTACATTTCCACATGAACTCTTTTTTGCCTGACTTGTGGCATCCACTCAGGTGCAACAAGTGGTCAGTAAGCAGAAACTGACCTGAAAGTCTTCCAGGCTGAGGGTGGGGGACATTCAGGGCACATGCACAGGAAGTGCAGTCCTAGAGAGCCATGTGTGGCACCCTTGGAAACAAATAGCTCATAATTGTTAGGGCGCACCAAGCAGAACATACATCGGGCAGGCAGTACAGCTCCCCAGGGCTCCCATGGGTCCTCCCACCCAGGGACCTGCCCCTCTAGGACTCCTCATTCAATTTGAATAATTCATTTGCGGTCTTGGTCTCAGGACAGACATTAGTAAGACAGAAGGAACTAACAGGTTTCCCATTGTGGCCTCCCACCTTGGAGCCTCCTGCCCAGTCCAATCCAAATAATCTAGTTTGGTCCTTGGTTTCAGAGGGACTGCCTTAAGGCAACCAGTTTCCATCATTTGGCTTATCCTATTCATGCCTCCTGTGGACTACAGCTGGAGGCGCTCTGAAGGCAAAGTGCAGGAGCTGGGGCCGCTCCTGTGGTCCTATAGTTTGAGCTCTGCCAGATGTGCCAGGAGCCTCAGCATACAGTTTGCATTCAAAGGGCTCACAGCAACTTGGAAAAGAAAAACCATAGGGCATCTTTCTTCAGGAAGAAGGGAGGGCTTCCAGGAGCAGTTCAGAAAAACAAAGCTAATTAGCACCCTCTCCACTCCCAAGCCTTTTCTGGTTGTTGTTTTTTTTTTTTTCTTTTCTCCAGAGTTACGACATCAGTGTGTCTCATTCAGTGATCATAGCCTGACATTTCCCAGTCACTCGCCTCCAGACCTTTTGTCTGGAAGGGCTCTATGCAAGAAGGAACCCCATTTTTCCAAGGAGATATTTTTATACAGTTTAACCAGAAAGACACATCATGTTCAGGAATTGGTCAGGAAGAATCCTCAGCTTTCAACTGTTTTTCAAACAGTGAAAGGGTTATGGGTTTTGGGTTCATATAACCTCTCACTCCTTTAATCTTGATCATTTCCCGTGAGTAACCTAGAAAAAGAAAAGGCCATCCATTGCTGGAACAGCTGCATTTGATAACCAAAAGCCTTGCTACAAGTGTGTGTAGCAAGAGAGATGAGGGAAGTAGAGTCAGGCTATCTGTTCACTGGTTAAAAAAAAAAAAAAACTACAAATCTTTTGGAAAGTGGAACATAGCAACTTAACAGCAGTGAGATATCGCCAGTGGGGGTGGGGGTGGGGGGAGAACCGGGTCACAAGTCCCATCTGCGTGGAGTTGAGAGGAGAGAGGTCACACTCCCTTTGATGTCCTTGCAGCCTTCAACGGTAACCATAATTTAGCCCCACAATTAGTCTCTGCACCAGAAATATGGAGCCGATTAGCAGCTCAGTTTCAGAGAACAAGCTCTTTTCCGTCAGCATGTGTATGATGATCAAATATCATATGCAGTCAGCGTCCACGATATTTTTGTAGTTTACGGCCCCACAGAGGCTGTCTGAAATAGGCAACTGTTCCAGAATCTGAGTTCTGTTCTTTGAGCTGCCCTTTCAGTTCAGCACAGCTCACGGTGAGGCTGAGAAAGCTTCAAGAGACAGTTTCCATTTTTAGCTTATGGTCAGGCCCAAGCAAGTAGGATCTGTGAATCCAGGATTTCTTCAAAAAGCCAACGGCTTATCTTCAGTGGAAGCAAAGCCACGACAAGGAAAGGCCAGACAACTGTATTCTCAGTCCAAATGACAAGCAAAGCTTTCCTAAAAGTCTTCCTTTTTTTTTTTTTTTAATTGAAGTCCAATTGATTTACACTATTGTGCTAGTTTCAGGTTTAAAGCAAAGTGATTCAGGGTGTGTGTGTGTGTGTGTGTGTGTGTGTTAGTTCCTCAGTCATGTTCGACTCTTTGCAACCCCATGGACTCTAACTGGCCAGACTCCTCTGTCCATGGAGTTCTCCAGGCAAGAATAGTGGAGTGGGTTGCCATTCCCCTCTCCAGGGGGTCTTCTTGACCCAGGGATCAAAGCCCGGTCTCCTGCATTGCAGGCAGATGCTTTACTGTCTGAGCCACCAGGGAAGCCCAAATCAATTTATCTATCTATCTATCTATACAGATTTTTCAGATTATTTTCCACTATAGGTTATTATAAGATATTGAATATAGTTCCCCATATGGTACAATCTTCGTTGCTTATCTATTTTCTGTGTAGTAATTTGTATCTGCTAATCTCACAGTCCTAATTTATCCCTCCCACCATTTGGTAACCATAAGTTGTTTTCTGCATTTGTGAGTTAGTACTTGTTTTGTGTATATATTCATTTCTATTATTTCTAAAAGCCTGTTTTATCTTGTCAGTTTTAGAGTTCAAACAGACTTGCTCAATAACACGTATATTGGGTTGGAAATCCAGCAGCCTCTACAGGTCAGGCAGTTCATTTCAACAAGAGTACACAAGCAAAATAAAAGCTGCATTTCAAATCTCGAAAAGCACATTTTTTGTCTGGAGATCACCTCTATTTTCATGTTGTCTCTCTTTTTTCAGAGGCTCCAGTGGGGAAAAAGCAATCATTACTGTAGGAGACTGGCTAAGGCGACTCCATTTTGAGAAGGATTCCACCTTAAGAGAAGTTGAAAACAAGGCTGTGATGTTCTCATGACTTCCTTGGGTGAAGGATCTTGAGCATGGGAATACAGTGTGCAAAATTTCTTGAAAGTGAGATGTTTTTCCCAGCCACTGTCACGCTGATGGAAAGCCGTCAGCGACTGTTCTCATGACTGGAGCCCAGGAAAATTATTTGAGATTGTCGTTAATCGCCTGAAGGAAAAACAGGAACATTCAAGTTAAAAACATGCTAATACATGGGCCTCCCTATGAAGTCAATGCCTTGAGTATCTCTATTCCCAGTCTGTAACTGTAAATAACCTATGTTTGCTGCAGCACGTACAAGGAAGCTGAAATGCTAATAAAAGCCTTTGCGGATTTCAGGTTGGTGCTCTTGCCTAGCAGAGGCATTAGTCCCCTGGTCCCAACTTTATTTTCTGTGTCTTGTTTCCTTATTCTTCTGCAGCACCTCCCTTTCAGGTTTGTTCATTGCCCGTCAGGCACCGACCGACATTTGGCGCCCAAACAGGCACCTGAAAGTGAAACCAGCCTTCAAGGCTTTCTGCTCCGTGCCGGAAGACCCGGGGAATTCTAGCTGAGGAATCGGTGGATGAGGAAAGTACCGTGGGGTAAGTACACACCCATGGGATTTTTAGCCAGGGACATCATGGGACAATCGCCTTCCAAGCATGCCGACTATATGATTTTACTTAAAACTTTGCTGCGTAGTTCCGGAGTGACAGTGAGGGATGAAAGTTTTAAAGAACTTCTTCAAGTCGTGCATAAGCATTGTTACGGGCTAGACCCAGAGAAGGGTGCTTTGCGTCTAGAAGAATGGAAGGACGTTATGTGCTGCCTGCACCACTCTTATCATTCCAGAGAATCTATTCCTATTTCTGTATAGTCTCTTTGAAACCTTATTCATACTGTTTTAGAACTACCACAGTCAGAAAAGGGGGATTCCAATGAGGAATTTTCCACATCGGACTCACAGGCTCCCAATGAAGAAGATCTGCAAGACCCCATCTAGGCCTATAAAATCTCCATATATCTATGACAATATTGATGAAAGAGGAGAAGGATCACAAGAGAAAACTGATGACTTGGATATTCGGGACTCTGGACATCAGGCGCGAGCTGGGGCTTATCCAGTTACATCATGACCGTCTCCATCCAGACCCATTTCACCTGCTCCATGGCCAGAGCCACCTCCTCCCATTCAAGAGTCTCCTCCTTTTGATTCGGAGACTCCATGGGATGATATGGTTTTTAAACCGTCTAAATTTATTCCTAACCAATTGACTGCTTTTCAAAAGGCTGTTACTCAAGGTAGAATGAATGGAGATGAAGAGGCTTTGGCTTTGCCTGTAATTTTAGCTCAAATACCACCAGGTCCTCAAGCTCCCAATGGAGGGATTCAAGCTGACTTTACTGCATTATCTTTTAAAGCAATCAAGGAAATAAAACAGGCCTGTACTCAATATGGAGTTAATTCACCATATGCCATGGGTTTGATTCATGCATTGGCTACAACTGAACGTTTGATTCCTTATGATTGGGATCAGATTTCTAAGATGTGTCTGGCCACACCTGAATATTTACAGTTCCGGACTTTGTGGACAAATGAAGCTAATATACAAGCTCATAAAAATGCAGTCAACAATCCTCCAGTTAATATTGCTTTGATTGGTTATTGGGAGCTGGGAGGAAAATGCAAGGAGGGCTCCCTATTGCAATGAATAGCCAGGGACATCATGGGACAATCGCCTTCCAAGCATGCCGACTATATGATTTTACTTAAAACTTTGCTGCGTAGTTCCGGAGTGACAGTGAGGGATGAAAGTTTTAAAGAACTTCTTCAAGTCGTGCATAAGCATTGTTACGGGCTAGACCCAGAGAAGGGTGCTTTGCGTCTAGAAGAATGGAAGGACGTTATGTGCTGCCTGCACCACTCTTATCATTCCAGAGAATCTATTCCTATTTCTGTATAGTCTCTTTGAAACCTTATTCATACTGTTTTAGAACTACCACAGTCAGAAAAGGGGGATTCCAATGAGGAATTTTCCACATCGGACTCACAGGCTCCCAATGAAGAAGATCTGCAAGACCCCATCTAGGCCTATAAAATCTCCATATATCTATGACAATATTGATGAAAGAGGAGAAGGATCACAAGAGAAAACTGATGACTTGGATATTCGGGACTCTGGACATCAGGCGCGAGCTGGGGCTTATCCAGTTACATCATGACCGTCTCCATCCAGACCCATTTCACCTGCTCCATGGCCAGAGCCACCTCCTCCCATTCAAGAGTCTCCTCCTTTTGATTCGGAGACTCCATGGGATGATATGGTTTTTAAACCGTCTAAATTTATTCCTAACCAATTGACTGCTTTTCAAAAGGCTGTTACTCAAGGTAGAATGAATGGAGATGAAGAGGCTTTGGCTTTGCCTGTAATTTTAGCTCAAATACCACCAGGTCCTCAAGCTCCCAATGGAGGGATTCAAGCTGACTTTACTGCATTATCTTTTAAAGCAATCAAGGAAATAAAACAGGCCTGTACTCAATATGGAGTTAATTCACCATATGCCATGGGTTTGATTCATGCATTGGCTACAACTGAACGTTTGATTCCTTATGATTGGGATCAGATTTCTAAGATGTGTCTGGCCACACCTGAATATTTACAGTTCCGGACTTTGTGGACAAATGAAGCTAATATACAAGCTCATAAAAATGCAGTCAACAATCCTCCAGTTAATATTGCTTTGATTGGTTATTGGGAGCTGGAGGATATGCAGGAGTCCAAAATCAATTGCAATATGATGACCAGGCTGTGGCTCAAGTCCGGTATATCTGTCTCAGGACCAGCCTACTCCATCTGCAATGAATTTTAAACAGTCTAATGGAGTCACCTTAGCCAGTCTTCTACAATTACGGGGTCTTATTCTAGTTCCAATACTCAAACAGTTCAAATTGCAATCACATACACATAAAAACAAAACAAAAAAAAAACAAGCAAAAAAGCAAGGGAACTATATCCATGGACATAATTTTTTTTTTAAATTTTTTAACGGAGGTTTGTTGTTTACTGCCAAACATCAACATGAAACAGTCATAGATGTGGTTATGTTATGAAGTGCAGTGAAGTCACTCAGTCGTGTCTGACACTTTGTGACCTATGGACAAGCCATAGAATTCTCCAGGCAAGAATACTGGAGTGGGTAGCCTTTGCCTTCTCCAGGGGATCTTCCCAACCCAGGGATTGAACCCAGGTCTCCTGCATTGGCAGGTGGATTCTTCACCCTCTGAGCCACCAGGGAAGTCCCATGAATACTTTTCTTTTCCTTTGCATCTTTCCCTATCAGGATGATTTGTCTAGCTCTGATGAAATGAAGCATATAACACTTTATATAACCTTTTATCATATGCTGGATGCTATAGCCATAAATACAAAATCTTTTTAAAATTCTCTTCTTGGATCTGGAATGTATTATGCTTAGTGAAATAAGTTAGGCCCCCAAAAGACAAATTATGTATATTATCACTTATATGTGGAATCTAATGAGTAAAACAAACTAGGAAATATTACAAAAAAGAAACAGATTCACAGATACAGAGAACAAACTTGTGGTCACTAGTGGGGAGAAGGAAGGAGGACAAGATAGGAGTAGGGGATTAAGAGAAACACATTACTATGTATAAAATAAATGAGCTATGAGGATATTTTGTACAGTACAAGAAACATAGCTAATATCTTGTAATAACTAAATGGAGTATAATGTATAAAAATTTTGAATCACTATTGTACACCTGAAACTAATATTGTAGTCTACTATACCTCAATTTTTAAAAAAGTTTTGACCCCTTTTATTGGTTTTTTATTTATCTTCATCCATCTTTTTTTAAAAAACATTTATTTATTTATTTATTTTGGCAGGGGTGGGGAGGGAAGGAGGTGGGCGGGCACCTTCCACTGGTCTTTTATTTGTCTAGTTTTCATCCATCTTTGTTCTTTGGCCCGTGTGGGCCTCCCATTGCGGTGGCCTCTGTCGTTGCAGAGCGCCGGCTCTGGGCGCACGCGTGCCAGAGCTCCGGCTCGGTAATTGGACACATGGGTCCAGTCGCTCCGCGGCACGTGGGATCCTCCCAGGCCAGGGATCGAACCGGTGCTCCCTGAACTGCAAGGCGGCGTCCTTACCCACTGGAACACCAGGGAAGCCCTCTTCATCCATCTTTATTCTTTGGCCTGTGTGGCCCTCCAATTGCAGTGGCCGCTCTCATTGCAGAACACTGGCTCTGGGTGCATGCGCTCCAGAGCGCTGGCTCCTAATTGGACACACCAGTCCAGCTGCTTCGCGGCACACGGGGTCTTCCTGGGTCAGGGATCAAACCAGTGTCCCTTGCACTGCAAGGCAGACTCTTTTCCCACTGGACCACCAGGAAAGCCCTATACCTGAATTTTTAAAAAGGTGGGCAAAAGAGATGATCAGACCACACCCACCCATGACCACACCCACAACACCCCACACCCCCCCACACCTACACACACACACACACACACACACACACACACACCCCTGTAAATCTCCTTTCCTTCCCTCAAACCCCTAGCAGTAAAAATCAGCATTTACAGTGTTAGCATTACAGCTACCTGGAAATCCAGGCTGCAGCTTAAGGAGCAGCTGAGGCATCAGTTTAGACCCCGCTAAACTGATGAAAAACTAGAGTCATTTTTTTCTTGTTTATTTTACTCATTTTTCCCCTTCTGGTTTATCTAAAGCCTTGTTCCAGCCTTGGGACCGGATTTAGCTCTTTTCCTTCCACTTGAAGGAGAGAGCAACACAACCTTTTTCACATTTTGGTCCCACCCAAAGCCAGAGTTCAGGAATTTGGGGACCTTTCCCCTCTTACCTGGAGGAGAGAGCAGCTACAAACTGATTCTTATTGTTTTTAGTTCATATGAAGCTCATTTAGGGGGAATATTTGAGTCTTTTCTCTTCCCAGTTGGAGGAGAAAACAAAAACCAAAGCCATCTGCTGAGTGGCTCTTTTTTCCTCCTTTGAGCCAACACAGCCATGAACAGCCAGAGGATGGAGCAAGGAAACTTCTATGGTTGGATATTTCATTTTTCAAATTCCAGAAGGAATTTGGCAAGAAATGCCAACTCAGTCACTGTAGGTAACCCCACAGCCATCCAGTCACCAGGATTTTGTCACCACCCCCGATCCTTTTTCTTTCTTCTTCCTGAAGCCATATTTCAGTGAGTCAGTGTCTTTCTATTGAGTCCCTACTATCACTGCTGCTACCACATCCGGTGATTCACTGCGAGGACTCACAGCAAGGGGGATATCGTATATTTACAGCTAAGGTTTCCAACAGCAAACAGATATGTGGTAGAATCAGGAAAGGAAAGAGACATAAGAGGATGCCCTGCACAGGTTCCCTGATGCTGTCTCTCTCCCACAAGGGGTCACGCAGAGCGTGCTGTTTCCTCAGCAACAAACACAGCAATATGTCTGTGCGTGATGGTTCTGCCCAGAGAAGCCAATTATAGTCTCACTGCCCAAGATCTTTCCTGAGACTTCGTCACCAGGCACCCTTGGCTGAGTATGTACTGAAATTCCAGATCCCCAGAAGGAAACCAGATGTTTGGCAAAAACCACACTGTTTTGCACAAACAGCCTAGGCATAGTGAGCCACACTTTTCATTTAGAGTAACAGTGGGAACTTTCTTGAAATCCAAGTTCCCAGACTCTAGCCAAGGGTAAATCTTGTGAGCAGGTCTTTAGAGGAGAGCAGTCTCAGGCCTTTTCTATTGACCCTCTCTGGGCACACATTATTCAATCTCAGGATAACAATAATACCACCACCACTGATATAATTACCAAGAATAGTTGAAAATTTGAATGTCATCTCCATTCTCTCTAATTTTTTCATGTTTGTTTTAGCATATAAATTTCTGACATTGTCTTAATTGGCAAAATTTTGGTCCCACCCAAAGCCAGAGTTCAGGAATTTGGGGACCTTTCCCCTCTTACCTGGAGGAGAGAGCAGCTACAAACTGATTCTTATTGTTTTTAGTTCATATGAAGCTCATTTAGGGGGAATATTTGAGTCTTTCTCTTCCCAGTTGGAGGAGAAAACAAAAACCAAAGCCATCTGCTGAGTGGCTCTTTTTTCCTCCTTTGAGCCAACACAGCCATGAACAGCCAGAGGATGGAGCAAGGAAACTTCTATGGTTGGATATTTCATTTTTCAAATTCCAGAAGGAATTTGGCAAGAAATGCCAACTCAGTCACTGTAGGTAACCCCACAGCCATCCAGTCACCAGGATTTTGTCACCACCCCCGATCCTTTTTCTTTCTTCTTCCTGAAGCCATATTTCAGTGAGTCAGTGTCTTTCTATTGAGTCCCTACTATCACTGCTGCTACCACATCCGGTGATTCACTGCGAGGACTCACAGCAAGGGGGATATCGTATATTTACAGCTAAGGTTTCCAACAGCAAACAGATATGTGGTAGAATCAGGAAAGGAAAGAGACATAAGAGGATGCCCTGCACAGGTTCCCTGATGCTGTCTCTCTCCCACAAGGGGTCACGCAGAGCGTGCTGTTTCCTCAGCAACAAACACAGCAATATGTCTGTGCGTGATGGTTCTGCCCAGAGAAGCCAATTATAGTCTCACTGCCCAAGATCTTTCCTGAGACTTCGTCACCAGGCACCCTTGGCTGAGTATGTACTGAAATTCCAGATCCCCAGAAGGAAACCAGATGTTTGGCAAAAACCACACTGTTTTGCACAAACAGCCTAGGCATAGTGAGCCACACTTTTCATTTAGAGTAACAGTGGGAACTTTCTTGAAATCCAAGTTCCCAGACTCTAGCCAAGGGTAAATCTTGTGAGCAGGTCTTTAGAGGGAGAGCAGTCTCAGGCCTTTTCTATTGACCCCTCTCTGGGCACACACATTATTCAATCTCAGGATAACAATAATACCACCACCACTGATATAATTACCAAGAATAGTTGAAAAATTTGAATGTCATCTCCCCATTCTCTCTAATTTTTTTCATGTTTGTACTATATCTACATTGCCAGAGTCATTACACTCTAAATTCTCCCTCTGAACTGTTATTTGGTCTTAATTCTTAGTTCAGTGCTTACCGCTTGTCTTTAGGTCAAAATCGGTTCGTTTTCCAAAGTTTGTTCTTTAATAGATTCTTTAAGGAAAGACAATATTCCTTGAGTTCTTACATGTCAATAACATGTTGTTCATATCTGTTATGGTCGAAAGACAGTTTTTCTTGGTATAAATCCCTGGCTCATATTTTCTTTCCTTGTTTTAGCTTTAATATTACTCTACTTTATTCTGGCATAAAGAGTTGTTAGCAAAGTCTTATGACTATTTAATTTTTTTACCCTCGTAAGTCACGTGCTCTTTTTGTCTAGATCTTTATCTTTAGTTTTTTAAAATTTATTTTAAACCTTTATTTTGCTTTTAACTTTTACAGAGTTTTGTTGTTTACAGATATGTATGTTCCCAGATTAGTCATATGTATATCCCCCCCTTCCCACCCCTCCCAACCATCACACAGCACCCCTGAAGGATCCCCTTTTCTCACAGAGCAATGACTAGAGCTATTTTCTTCACTTATGATAGTACAGGCCTTCATGCTACTTCCTTTACGCCTCCCACCTTCTGTTCCTTCCCCACAATGTCCATATGTCCACTGTCCATGTCTGTCTTTCTGCTGCTTCACTGCATGTGCCATCATCACCATCCTACTAGATTCCATATATATGTGTTAATATACTGTATTTGTCCTCTTTCTGACTGACTTCACTTTTGATGATACGTTCTAGATCCAGCCACCTCATTAGGGCTGATTCTTCTGCATTTCTCTTTACAGCTGTGTAGTATTCCATTGGATATATGTACCAGAGCTTTTGGATCCATTCATTCGTCGATGGGCATCTAGGTTCCTTCCATGTTCTAGCTATTGTACAGAGAGCTGCAATGAACATTGGGGTACAGGTGCTTCTTTCAGATTTGATTTCATCAGGGTATAAGCCACTGTTTACATAACAATTAATACCATTGACCCTCTCTGGGCACACACATTATTCAATCTCAGGATAACAATAATACCACCACCACTGATATAATTACCAAGAATAGTTGAAAAATTTGAATGTCATCTCCCCATTCTCTCTAATTTTTTCATGTTTGTACTATATCTACATTGCCAGAGTCATTACACTCTAAATTCTCCCTCTGAACTGTTATTTGGTCTTAATTCTTAGTTCAGTGCTTACCGCTTGTCTTTAGGTCAAAATCGGTTCGTTTTCCAAAGTTTGTTCTTTAATAGATTCTTTAAGGAAAGACAATATTCCTTGAGTTCTTACATGTCAATAACATGTTGTTCATATCTGTTATGGTCGAAAGACAGTTTTTCTTGGTATAAATCCCTGGCTCATATTTTCTTTCCTTGTTTTAGCTTTAATATTACTCTACTTTATTCTGGCATAAAGAGTTGTTAGCAAAGTCTTATGACTATTTAATTTTTTTACCCTCGTAAGTCACGTGCTCTTTTTGTCTAGATCTTTATCTTTAGTTTTTTAAAATTTATTTTAAACCTTTATTTTGCTTTTAACTTTTACAGAGTTTTGTTGTTTACAGATATGTATGTTCCCAGATTAGTCATATGTATATCCCCCCCTTCCCACCCCTCCCAACCATCACACAGCACCCCTGAAGGATCCCCTTTTCTCACAGAGCAATGACTAGAGCTATTTTCTTCACTTATGATAGTACAGGCCTTCATGCTACTTCCTTTACGCCTCCCACCTTCTGTTCCTTCCCCACAATGTCCATATGTCCACTGTCCATGTCTGTCTTTCTGCTGCTTCACTGCATGTGCCATCATCACCATCCTACTAGATTCCATATATATGTGTTAATATACTGTATTTGTCCTCTTTCTGACTGACTTCACTTTTGATGATACGTTCTAGATCCAGCCACCTCATTAGGGCTGATTCTTCTGCATTTCTCTTTACAGCTGTGTAGTATTCCATTGGATATATGTACCAGAGCTTTTGGATCCATTCATTCGTCGATGGGCATCTAGGTTCCTTCCATGTTCTAGCTATTGTACAGAGAGCTGCAATGAACATTGGGGTACAGGTGCTTCTTTCAGATTTGATTTCATCAGGGTATAAGCCTAAGAGTGGGATTGTTGGGTCATATGGTGCTTCTATTTTTAGTTTTTTAAGAAGTCTCCAGACTGTCTTCCATAGAGGCTGTATCAATTTACACTCCCACCAGCAATGCAGGAGTGTTCCCTTTTCTCCGCAGCCTCTCCAGCATTTATTGTCTGTCGATTTGTGGATGACGGCCATTCTGACGGGTGTGAGGTGATATCTCATTGTAGTTTTGACTTGCATTTCTCTAATTATTAGTGAAGTTGATCATCGTTTCATGTGCTTTTGGGCCATCTGTGTGTCATCGTTGGAGAGGTGTCTGTTTAGGTCCTTTTCCCATTTTTTGATTGGGTTGTTCGTTTTTCCGGTGCTGAGTTGTCTGAGTTGCTTGTAGATTTTGGAGATTAATTCTTTGTCTGTTGTTTCATTTGCTGTGATTTTCTCCCACTCTGTGGGCTGTCTGTTCAGCTTTTTTGTGATTTCTTTTGCTGTACAAAAGCTTTTAAGTTTCATGATCTTTATCTTTAAAGCCAAACAATTTATGAGAATATGACTTAGTGCTGGTCATTCTGGATGGATATTCTCAGGTACACGGTATTCTGTTTCAAATATTTTTTCTGTATCTCCCACCTCTCAGAGACACCAACTACATATATATTAGGCAACTTGATTTTTCTATCCATTTTTCAGTCTTTTTTCCTTCTACATTTCAGTTTGGATAGTTTCTATCCCTCTGCCTTCAAATTCACTAATCTTTTTTCTGTGATGTCTAATCTGCTGTTAATTCTGTCCATTCATTTTTCATTTCACATATTGTAGTTTTTCATCTCCAGAAGTTTTATTTGGACCTTTTAAAAAAAAGCTCCCCTAAAAGCAGTAAGAATGGACATTTCCTACCTCTTTACCAACCTGAGCAGGGAAGCAGTCACCATTTAGTATCATATTAAGGATAGATTTTATTGTGGATGCCCATGAGCAAGTGAAGCAAGCTTTCATCATTTTTAGTTTACTGGCTGTTTTTGTATCATAAATGTGTGAGTTTGTAAAATCTTTTTAAAATGTATCTATTGATATGATCATGGTTTTCATTCTTTATTGTGTTAATATGGTGAATTATATTCATTGGACTTTGGATATGTAACTGACCTTGAATTCTTAGACTAAATCCCACCAGACCATGATTTTTAAAAAAATTCCCCGTCTCTACTTAATATGCACAATCTAGGCTTTTGAACATTTGTTAATAGAGTTAAAATGATTGTTCTAATGTTCTTCACTCTCAATTCATAATCTGTGTCATTCCTAGATCAATCTGATCAATTTGTTTTTCTCCCAGGTATGTGTCCTACGTTTGCCTGAGACAAAAAAGATGTGGGTTCAATCCCTGGGTCAAGAGATTCCCTGAAAGAGAACATAGCAATCCACTCCAGTATTCTTGCCTGGAGAACCCCATGGACAGAGAAGCCTGGTGGGCTACAGTCCACAGGGTCGCAGAGTCAGACATGACTAAGCGATTGAGCACACAAGCTTGACTCTTCATTGCATGCCTTGTTATTTTTTAAAATACTTTGTATTTATTTTGGCCACACGGCATTTGGGGTCTTAGTTCTCTGACCAGGAGGTCTAGCCTGTGCCCCCTGCTGTGGGAACATGGAGCCCTAACCACTGGACCACCAGGGAATTCCTCATATCTGGTTATTTTTTACAGGTGAAAGACATTGTGGATTTTACCTTGCTTGGGGATAGATGTTTTTGTATTCTTACAAATAAACGGTTTATTCTGAGACACAGTTAATTTATCTGGGAAAAGCTCGTTTTTTTCAGTTCTCACTTTTAAGCTTTATTAGGCAGGGCCAGAGCAGCATATCAAGGTCAAATGTTAGTTGGTCAGTCATGTCTCTTTGTCATCTCGCCAGGCTATTCTGTCCATGGAATTCTCCAGGCAAGTATACTGGAGGGACTTCCCTAGTGGTCCAGTAGGTAAGACGCCAAACTCCCAATGCAGGAAACCTGAGTTCAATCTCTGGTCAGGGAACTAGATCCCACATGTCACAAAGAAGACCTGTTGCAGACAAATAAATAAAAATGAATAAATATTTTTTTTTTAAAAAAAAGGAATACTGAAGTGGGATGTCATTTCCTTCTCTAGGGGATCTTCCCAACCCAGGAAAATTATTTTGTAAACATTTTTTTAAATCATTATTTTAGTTGTTTCAGGATGAAGGGTAAATCTGGTCCCTGTTTACCCCATCTAGGCCAGAAGCTGAAGGAAGTCTGGTGTTCTTTCTTAGTATGCAGTTTTAATCTTTTAAATGTATACCTAGAAAGTTTTCTGGAACTATAATTGTTAGTATTTATTTTGTTCCCTTCATCTGGTTTTCTTTTTCAGAGACTTCTATGGAGTATGAACTGGAGCTTCTTTTTCTGCCTTCATTATTTGTCATTTGTCCTCAAATCTTTTTCTTTCTTTCTTTCTTTTTCTCAAAGAAACATGTTCTGGGGCTTCCCTGCTGAGCCAGTGGTTAAAAACCTACCTTACTGTCCAGAGGACATGGGTTCAGTCCCTGGGGAACTAAAAGCCCACAGGAAGAGGAGCAACTAAGTCTGTGCACTGCAACTAAGACCCAATGCAGCCACATAAATAAATAAAATATTTTAAAAATATACCTCCTTTTTGCCTTCTATTTCTCTTAAGCCATCATGTATTGTGTTTATTGCTTTGTGTTCCTTATAGTTTAATCTTCTATTTCTAAAATTACGTTTTTCCCCCAATATTTCCCGAGATCCAAGTTATTTCCGAATTTTTCTAGTACATATTTGTGTTATCCTTTTATTGCCTTGTACCATTTTCTTAATATCTTTTAGTTTGTTCGAAATAACTGCCTTGGGAATTTTCTCATGGTTCAGTGGTTAGGACTCCATGCTCTCACTGTTGAGGGCCCTGGGGTTCAATTCTTGGTTGGAGCTCACAAGTGGTGTGGCCAAAAAAAAAAAAAAAAAAAGCTGGCTGTAGCTTTGATGTGTTCTATAAACATGAGTTTCAATCATGCTTTCATTGTCTCTAAGGTTGATATTCTTATTTGCCCCCTTACTCTTTTACTCTTATATAGCATTGTATGGGATTTGCCTTCTGTGCTTTTTCTTTTTTGCCTTCTGTACATCTTTTCATTCTTCTTTATATGAAATTAGTTTTTCTTAACTTTCGGAAGAAAGCAGAGGTTCAGGGTAGCTTCTCAGATGTCAGAGCTCCCTCTTCTGATCTTTTTGCATAATGCTAGAGATTATGGCAACTTGTTTCAGAGATTTCATCTCTATTCCCCCACTTTCACCTGGACATTCTCTTTTTCTTACTGAGGTAGGCCAAATAATGGCTCCCTAAAAAAATCCATGTCAGAATCCCATCCCTGAAACCTGGGAATGGTACCATCTGGCAAAGAAAAAGGACTTGGCAGATGTGACTAAGGATTTTGAGATAAGATTATCCAGAATTCTCCAGGTGGGCCCTTTGACAAGTATCTTTATAAGAGAAAGGCAAAGGGAGATGACACAAATTGAAGAGCAGAGGGATATGTGACTACAGAGGCAGAGATTGGAGTGATGCAGCCACAAGCCAAGGAATGCCAGCAGCCACCAGGAGCTGGAAAAGGCAAGGGATGGATTCTCTCTTAAAGCTTCCAGAGGGAGCTTGATCCAGTGATACTAATTTGAGACTTCTGGCTTCCAAAACTGTGAGAGAATTCATTTCTGTTGTTTTAAGCCACCAAGTTTGTGGTAATTTGTTATGGTGGCAATAGAAAACTAATGCAGAGTTTAGTACCTGAAGTGGGCTGGTGCTGTAACAAAGATCTAAAAATATGGAAGTAGCTTTGGAAGAGGGTAGTTGAATGATAATGTAGAGGCTTGGAGAATCTTAAGGAACATGACGGGAAAAGCCTAGGTTGCCTAAAACACACTCTTGATAGAAATAGAGATGCTGAAAATACTGCTGGTGAGGGCTCAGAAGAAGTGCGGAATGCTGGCAACCTCTGGATGGAGCAGGATCCCCACTGAGACCTTGATTTGGGGCTAGAGGTGCTGCTTTCAGATGACTTGCCTCTAGAAGTGTGAGAGAATAAATTAACTGTTGTTTAAAACCACCAAATCCAAGGTCATTTGTTACAGCAGCCACAGGAAATGAATACGCTTACTCTTTATTGTCCTAACCTGCTCAATTTTGATTTTATCCCCAGAAGTTTCTCCCCGGTGTAGAACCCTGTTTCTGGAAAAGAGCCCTAGTGGATCAGTGGACAATAAAGCATGAACTCAGCAGGATGAACTCTGTGTTGTCCAAACCTTGCACATTCCAAAGAAAGGTTTGGTGCTTGCCCAGCTCCTGGCAGACCACTTCAAATCCCTTGGAATTAGCCTGTCTGTTAAGAATATCTTCGTCTGCCTGAGTCCATGAGCTATGCCACAGAGTTTATTCTGAAACTGTAATTTATGGTGGATGTCTTGGCCCATCCAGAATCAGTCTGAACTTCGGAGGGACTGAGTAACTAAGATCAGCTCTGCCCCACATAACTGACTCCAAATGAAAATTGACATCAGGGCTCAGATGAGCTTCCCTGGTTGGCAACACTTCTATGTGTTACCCCATCTAGAGGATTAAGCGCTGGTTTGCTCCTGGTCTGTCTGCCCCATGTGCTCATTGTCATTGCTGATTTAAATCTCTGTCCTTTTGTGGAATAAACCTTAACAATGAGTATAACTGCTTTGCTAAGTTCTCTGAGTTCTTCTGATGAATCATTGAATCTGAGGGTGGTCTGGGGGGCGTCCAAGCACAGTCTTAAGTATTCCAAGCCCTCTCAGACCTTACTGCAGACCCCTTACATTCACCTGTTACTGGAAGGAGTGAAACGTCTCTCAGTTTCAGCTGCTGGATTCAAGTTGGCATGCCACCTCTGTTCTCAGGTCTGCCCAATGCCCCTTAATTCTCTCTGCCTTTTCTTACCCAGGTACCTATACCATACAGTTTTTGTGGCTCTTGGTGACCTGTCCTCACCTACACATATTTTGAGATTCATGGATATTTGGGCTATTTATGGCACTGGAAATAAACTGCACCAAAACTTAGTGGCTTATAACCATTTTATTGTTCACAATTCTATGGATCAAAAATTGGGGCAGGGCTCAGTGGAGATGGCTGCATATCTTTCCCATATATGTCTGAGGCAGCTGGAATGGGGTCGGAGGATCCAAGAGGCTTTCATCACATGATTGGGACCTCAGCTGGGGCCTCAGGTCTCGTGCACATGGACTCTTTCAAAATGGTGGCTCAGAGCTCTGGTCTTTGGAAAGACAAAAAGACTTTTCTACAGGGTGTCTAGGTTCCCCTCATACTAAGCCGAAGTTCAAGGCCTCTGGATACCTAGGCTCAGAAGCCCTAGAAGGTAATTTCTGCTGCATTTTGTTGATGAAACAGAAAACAAGCCCAGTCCAGACATAAAGAGTGAAAAAAATTATGCTCCATATCTGGATGGGGGAAGTGGCAAGCACTAATGGGAATAGAAATATTGTTCGCAGTCATATCTGCAGAAAATCTACCTTGCAGGGGATACTGTGTCCCTAAGTTTCATTGTAAATGTTGTCTATGGGTTTTGATGTTGCTATATGGTCGCTCTGTCTGTTTGCATGTTGGCGTGAGGAGAGATTTAAAAACTCCTCTGCTGCCACCATGTTCCCAGCATTCATTCTCATTTTTTAAAATCATCTCAGAAAAGAACAGAAATTTGGGGTGAGGGTCAAATGAAGAAGTAAAATGATCCAAAATGATACCTTCTCCTAAGAAATTAGGATTAAATGAAAGTGTGTGTGTGTTTGTATGATTCGTGGACCCATAGAGAAAATGTTAATTGTGTTTATAAGTAATGGAAGGATAATCACCAGCAGAACTGAATTTCTGAATTACTAAGAGAGGGAGAAGAAGAATGAATAGAAACTTGACAGAGACAAGCAAATGTAAGAAAATTAGAGTATCAACAACAAAGTAGAAAAAGGGAAACAGTCTGATGGAAGACAAAATCAGGCATATCTTTAATAAATGAAATCCATTGGGTTCTCCTATACAAATCTGTGAAATGGGTTTAAAAAATAAGAGTTATGCACTGTTTCCTAAAAGTACATTACACATTAAGCAGCAAAACTAAACACTATGTAAAGATACATCAGGCAGGGCTTCCCTGGTGGTCCAGTGGGTAAAGAGTCCACCTTGCAGTGCAAGGAGCACTGGTTCGATTCCTGGTCCTGGAAGATCCCACATGCCGCGGAGCAGCTGGGCCAGTGTGTCCAATTATGAGCCAGCACTCTGGAGCACATGTGCCCAGAGCCGGTGCTCTGCAACGAGAGAGACCACTGCAATGGGAGGCCCATGCAGGAGAAAGAATAAAGATGGATGAAAATAAATAAATAAATAATTTTTAAAAATGACACATCAGGTAAATGCAAGCAGAATAAAGGAGACCTGTTGATATAATTACTAAGTTAAACTCAAAGGCCAAGAGCATTCAACAGAGTTTTAAAATGAGATATTATGTAATAATAAACTACACATTAGATAAAGATATATTTAATGATGTGTATAAACATTTACTCTAGCATCAATAACACCAGCAAAAATTCATAGCAGAGGAACAAAATTCTAAACTCATATTTGTAGTGGGAGGTTATACCTCTTTCAGAATATGATAGTTCAAGCTAACAAAACAATTAAAGGTAAAAAAGATATGAAAATTATAATCAATAAGCTATACTTAAAAGATAGACAAAGAACAAAGTTCCTGTGGTAGGGCTTCCCTGGTTGCTCAGTGGTAAAGAGTTCGCCTGTCAGTTCAGGCGACATGGGCTCGATCCCTGATCTAGGAAGATCCCACAGGCTGCGGAGCGACTAAGCCCATGAGCCACAACTATGGAGCCTGTGCTCTAGAGCCTTGGAGCCGCAACTATAGAGCCCACGGGCCTCAACTACTGAAGCCCACGTGCCCTAGAGCCTGAGTTCCACAACAAGAGAAGTCACCACAATAAGAAGCCTGCTCACCTCAACTAGAGAGTAGATCCCACTCCCTGCAGCTAGAGAGGAGCCTGCAGCAGCAGTGAAAACCCAGAATAGCCAAATTTTTTTTTTTTAAAAAATGACAATCTGATAGGGATCGTTTCTCAGTGAAAATAATGCATATGGTCAGGAACAAGTAACAGATCTCTTTTCTAGTCCCTCTGCCTGGCCACCATTTAAAAAACACAAGTCTTTCATGTGTGCATATATACTACTGTTCAAAACACATTTTAGCAGACTTCACAGCACACTTAAAGCTTCAGTTTATAGTCATTCATGTGAAAGGTGTCTAATATGGAATGATCACTTGAAAAGAATTCCTCACTGGGATTCTAGTGCTTAGTATCAGAAATGGAAAAGTTCTTCCTTAGTGCAATGCCAGACATTTACCTCTGTTCATTCATCTTTTTCTTTCAAGGGCTCCTGATTTACTTTTATATTTTCATTTGTGTCTGTCTGACTTATTGTCTTTAGCATCTTCTCAGGTAAGGCAGGCTGATATCTGTATAAATAACCATACGGACGAAGATGATAAACGAGGTATTCTAACTCATACATAACTGTAGGATTAACATAGTGGAAAGAAATTGCAAGATCGGAACAGCAACCAGGACCCTCTACAGGAGGATAATAGTTATAATTCCAGTACCAAAAGGTTTTTGGCAGATAACCCTTGATCAAGAGGTGTTCTGGTACAAAGGGATGAAAAGTTTCTTTTCCAGTCGTATCTCTGGAATCTCCCGCTTCTACGTTTATAATTTCCATGCATATCCCCAGGGCTAAATCTTCGGTGGAGGAACTGTGAGTACACTTGTCTGTTTTAAACGCCTGGACAAACCTCTTCAAGGCTTCTTTGCTCAGTACATATCCTGCTCCTCCACTCATGTAGCCCTGCTTTACATAGGCTTTGAATCTTCTCCCAAAGTAAATGGGCTCTTCAGGGTTGTATTTTGAGAGAAGCCATCTCAGGTTATCTAGTATAACATAAGTATCATCATCTGCTTTCATAAACCAATCAGCATCTTCTAAGTAATGATCATGAACATACTGAAAGGCTTTAATTGTCTTCCAGTATAGTTGGTCTCTGCCTTCTCCGGCTTTTAATCCCACAGCAGGGAAGTCTTTATTTTCTTCTGAACTCATAAACAGCACTTTATTACAATGCTGGGCCCAGGTGACTTTAGCGTGTTTAGCCTTTGCCTCTAGATTTTGAGGTGCTGTCATTACCCAGCAAAGAATTTTAAGCTTCTGATAGAGGTTTTCAGCGATGTCAGTGTTCTCACCTTTATGTTGGCTAGCACCTGCATCGAAGTTCATCTGTCCTTCTAGATGATCCTGTTTATTGTCATCTGAACGCCTAGCATGAGGATCATTATGAAGAATACCAGGCTGGATGTCCTTCTGTTCTCTCAACAAAATACTAAGCAGCTGAAAGCATAAAACAAATCCGATTACTGATCCACAAAGGAAGGTTAAAAAATTCAGACAAGATTTAGAGGCCATTTCCTGAAAATGTATTTCCCTCAGAACTGCTGACTATGCTTTACACAGGACAGAGGTAAAATAAATATCAGCTGACTTGGACTGAGAGGGCAAGACGTCTCCTTATTCATGCCCCAACCCCCACAAACCTGGCTATATTTCCACATCTATTTTACACTGTGTGAACACTTTTCTCCCTCCATTCCTTGATCATTTTCCTTTGGGCTCAGCTCTCTTACTGCTCTTTCACAACAACTTTAGAAAAGCTTCAGAGAGCAGTTCTCTTTTTTCAAAAATGCTTTCCAATGCCACAGGATCATGCCCATACTGCTTACTTGGTAAGCAACATGTAGCACCAGTTTACCTAAAGCCTATATATTCAGCCATTCAACAATCTGCCGCGGTCTTTCATATGGATGACTTTGGCCGTTCTATTCTTTCTGCCTGGACTGACTGCCTGCCTCATTTATGTCTAACAGATAAATGCATAATTATTTCTCATGGTTACCTTTGGTTTCAGTACTTTTCATGATCAGTCTTATCCATTGCCCATGAGCAAATTAACTGCTCTTTCATCAAATGTTTTCTTGTTCCTTCCTTCATATCTCTTACTATATACTTCTACTGTATTGTAGTCGTATGTGCATATCTCTTTCCCCTAGACTCTAAGTTCTTCAAGAACAACAGCTATGACTTTTTTTTTCAGAAGAACTTATTTATTTTAATACCAAAAACATTTTTATAGGGGTAGAGCCAATTAACAATTTTGCGATACTTTCAGGTGAACAGTGAAGGGGCTTGGCCATACATATGCATGTATCCATTCTCCCCAAAACCCAGCTCCCATCCAGACTGGTACATAACATTAAGCAGTGTTCCATGTGCTATATAATAGATTTTTGTTGGTTATCCATTTCAAACATGGCAGTATGTACATGACTTTCCCAAAGTTCCCAAGCATTCCCTCCCGCTGCAACATGTTTGTTTTCTAAGTTTTGGTCTCTTTCTGTTTTGTAATAAGTTCATTTGTATCGTTTATCTTTAGAATTCAGACAAGATTTAGAGGCCATTTCCTGAAAATGTATTTCCCTCAGAACTGCTGACTATGCTTTACACAGGACAGAGGTAAAATAAATATCAGCTGACTTGGACTGAGAGGGCAAGACGTCTCCTTATTCATGCCCCAACCCCCACAAACCTGGCTATATTTCCACATCTATTTTACACTGTGTGAACACTTTTCTCCCTCCATTCCTTGATCATTTTCCTTTGGGCTCAGCTCTCTTACTGCTCTTTCACAACAACTTTAGAAAAGCTTCAGAGAGCAGTTCTCTTTTTTCAAAAATGCTTTCCAATGCCACAGGATCATGCCCATACTGCTTACTTGGTAAGCAACATGTAGCACCAGTTTACCTAAAGCCTATATATTCAGCCATTCAACAATCTGCCGCGGTCTTTCATATGGATGACTTTGGCCGTTCTATTCTTTCTGCCTGGACTGACTGCCTGCCTCATTTATGTCTAACAGATAAATGCATAATTATTTCTCATGGTTACCTTTGGTTTCAGTACTTTTCATGATCAGTCTTATCCATTGCCCATGAGCAAATTAACTGCTCTTTCATCAAATGTTTTCTTGTTCCTTCCTTCATATCTCTTACTATATACTTCTACTGTATTGTAGTACGTATGTGCATATCTCTTTCCCCTAGACTCTAAGTTCTTCAAGAACAACAGCTATGACTTTTTTTTTCAGAAGAACTTATTTATTTTAATACCAAAAACATTTTTATAGGGGTAGAGCCAATTAACAATTTTGCGATACTTTCAGGTGAACAGTGAAGGGGCTTGGCCATACATATGCATGTATCCATTCTCCCCAAAACCCAGCTCCCATCCAGACTGGTACATAACATTAAGCAGTGTTCCATGTGCTATATAATAGATTTTTGTTGGTTATCCATTTCAAACATGGCAGTATGTACATGACTTTCCCAAAGTTCCCAAGCATTCCCTCCCCGCTGCAACCATAAGTTTGTTTTCTAAGTTTTGGTCTCTTTCTGTTTTGTAAGTAAGTTCATTTGTATCGTTTATCTTTAGAATCCACATAAAAGAGATGTCATATGATATTTCTCTTTCTCTGTCTGACTTACTTCACTCAGTATGACACTCTCTAGGTCCATCCATATTGCTGCAAATGGCCTTATTTCATTCTTTTTAATGACCAAGTTTTATACACACACACACACACACACACACATCTTCTTTATCCATTCCTCTGTCGATGGACATTTAGGTTGTTTCCATGTCTTGGCTATTGTGAACAGTGCTGCAATGAACGTTGGGCAGCATGTATCTCTTCGGGCCATGTTCTTCTCTGGAGATGTACCCAGGAGTGGGATTGCAGGGTCATATGGTAGCTCTATGTTTAGTTTTTTAAGGAACCTCCACACAGTTCTCTACAGTGGCTGTACCAAATTTGCATTCCCACCAACAGTGCAGGACGGTTCCCTTCTCTCCACACCTTCTCCAGCATTTGTTGTTTGTGGAATTTTTGATGATAGCCATCCTGACTGATGTGAGGTGCTATCTCATTGTACTTTTAATGTTCATTTCTCTAATAACTAGTAATTTTGAACATCTCTTCATGTGCCTGTTGGCCATCTGCATATCCTCTTTAGAGAAGTGTCTATTCAGGTCTTCTGCCCACTTTTTGAGTGGGTTGTTTGTTTTGATGCTATTGAATGTCACAAGAACAGCTATGACTTTTTAAATCTCTATCTCCCCAGCATGTAACATGTTGCATGGTTTATAAAATGCATTCAAATGTTTTAAGTTTGTGTATGTGGGAGGCACAGTTGATATTGCTGTTTAGTTGCTAAGTCATGTTCTATTCTTTGTGACTCTATGGACTGTAGCCCACCAGGCTCCTCTGTCCATGGGATTTCCCAGGCAAGAATGCTGCAGTGGGCTGCCATTTCCTTCTCTAATTTCTCAACATTATTTTGATGGTTCTATCTCAGCATTGTCTGAAACAACTTTCCACAATGATGAAGTGTTCTATATATGTGAAAGTGATTCAGTCATGTCCGACTTTTTACAATTCATGGATGAGCCATGGAATTCTCCAGGCAAGAATACTGGAATGCCTATTATACAGAGTGAAGTATGTCAGAGAGAGAAAGATAAATATTGTATACTGACACATATATATGGGATCTAGAAAGATGGTGCTGATAAATGAATATGCTGAGCAGCAGTGGAGAGGTGGACTTGGAGAACAGTCTTATGGGCATTGGGGTGAGGGAGGGGAATATGCTCGGGGACTAGGGCATCTCAAACAGGGCCTCTGTGGTGACCTGGAGGGGTGAGATGGGGAGGGAGATGGGAGGGAAGTTCAAGAGGGAGGGGACACATGTGTACCTATGGCAGATTCAGATTGACGTGTGGCAGTAAACAACAAAACTCTGTAAAAAAAAATTATTAAATAGAATTTTAAAAAGAAATATATCATGGGGAAAAAAAAGAATATTGGACTCAGTAACCTTTCCCTTCTCCAGGGGTTCTTCCCAACCCAGGGATCAAACTGGGGTCTCCTGCATTGCAGGTAGATTCTTTGCCACCTGAGTCATAAGGGAAGCCCATTCTATATAGAGAGCTGCCTAATACAGTAGCCACTAGCCATATGCTGCCATTGAGCTCTTAAAATGTGGCTAGGTGACTAAGAAACTGAATTTTATTAATAAATTTTATGTAGCTTCAAAAAATTTAAATAGCCTCATAAGCTTAGTGGCTGCCATATCGGATAGCTAATTCAGTGGAAAAAAGAACTAATCACATCAAATAGCAGATAAAAGAGAATATTATCTAAATCTGATATGATTATACAATTAGAAAATTAAAAGATGCCTGCTCCTTGGAAGAAAAGCTATGACAAACCTAGACACCATATTAAAAAACAAAGACATCACTTTGCCAACAAAAGTCGGGTATAATCAAAGCTATGATTTTCCCAGTAGTCATGCATGGATGTGAGAGCTGGACCATAAAGAAGACTGAGCACTGAAGAATTGATGCCTTTGAACTGTGGTGCTGGAGAAGACTCTTGAGAGTGCCTTGGACTGCAAGGATAGCAAACCAGTCAATCTAAAGGAAATCAACCCTGAATAGTCATTGAAAGGACTGATGCTGAAGCTGAAGCTCCAATACTTTGGCCACCTGATGGGAAGAGACGACTCACTGGAAAAGACTCTGATGCTGGGAAAAATAGAAGGCAGAAGGAGAAGAGGACAGCAGAGGACAAGATGGTTGGATAGCATCCCTGAGTCAGTGGATATAAGTTGAGCAAGCTCCATGAGATGGTGAACAGGGAAGCCTGGCATGCCGCAGTTCATGGCGTCAAAAAGGGTTGGACATGACTTAGCTACTGAACAACAAAGATATACTAAGAAACTACCAGAACTGGCAGAGAGTTTTGATAAGGAGCTAAATATAAGATAAAATTATAAAATAGGTCTTTTCTTACTATCATAGCAGTTATCAGATAGGATCAACAAAAATAAGTCTTAACAATGACAATAAAAATATTATAAATATCTAAGGATCAATTGAACCAATAATATGATGGACTTATAACAAGAAAACTATAGACTACCATTGCAGCATATAATACAAGACATAATCAGATAGACATATCAGATCCTTAGATACAAAGGCTTATTATAATAAAAAGCGTTAACTCTCTCCAAACTACTGTCGACTAAAAAAGCTGAACAACTTAAGAGTTGTGGGTTAAGTTTTATTTGGGGCATAATCAGGACTGCAGCCCAGGAGGCAGCACCCCAGATAGCTCTGAGAAACTGCTCCAAAGAGGCACCCAGAGGAAGATCAATATGTAACATTTTGAGGAGGGGGGAGTTCCACACCAATAAACAGTCATTTCACAAGGGATTTTCAGTTAACCACGAGGATCTGATGTCACCATGAGGAGATTTAGTGCTTTTTTAAATATGAGGAGATGCAAGGATTGAGATAATAAAATCTGTTCTTAAAAGCATCCACCTATCTAAAGATCTGCCCCACCAGATTCCCTACTCACAGAGTGCCTCTACTCCACCCTCATCTCCTTCAGGGGTATTGAAGGTCAGCAGCTCTCAGCAGCATAGGGTCTGGTCTCTGCAGAGGCAGAGGGCAAATGTCCTTGTTGTCTAGTCATTGGCAATGTGACTGGTAAATGCCAGTTTGTAGTTGACACTATTATATTAATATAATACAATTCCAATCAGAATTACAATAGTTTTGTTTTGTGGAGGGTATTTTTTTGAGACGGGGTAGTATTCATTTTGAAATTCATAAAATGATTTTAAACTTCTGAGAGTTCCTAGAAAAAAAACATCTGCAAGAACAAAAATCTTTTGGAATCATATAGATTGCAGAGACTTGATGGAGCTAAATATATCTGTGACCTTTTATGACAGAAATGACATTTGATTCAGGGGCTATAGGTCAATAGGTTCCATTAATGGTGCTAGCTAATAATGTTGAATTTTACCTTAGCCCTGTGATCCTGGTAAATAGTGAAGGTTAGGAAAGTCCTTGGGACTTCCCTGGTGGTCCAGTGGTTAAGACTCTGTGCTTCTAATGCAGGGGGCCTGGGTTTGATCCCTAGTCAGGGAACTAGATCCCACATGCCACAGCTAAGACCCAGTGCAGCCAAATTAAGATAAATAAAGCAATAATTAAAAAAAAGAAAGAAAGCCCTTTACTCCTTTGTGTTCTTTTATGTTACTCTTTGCTTACTGCAAAGAACAGGCCCTTCCCCTGTGTGACTTTGGACTCACGGACACCCCTTGTTTGTTGATAACATGGCCAGACACAGACCTTCCAAGTCCTCTTTCTTTTCCTCGTAAACATTAATCTCAACAAAATGCTTATTAGCCAAATTTTAGCCAAACTTCTCTTTTTCCTGTAGGTTCCTGCCTCCCTTCAAGCCTCAGCAAGCACAAAAAAAGTGTGGAGTGTGCCCCTTTTCTCAACATCTCCTGTGAATTGGCTTGCCACAGTGGACACTTTCCTATTGGACCCCACTGGTCATTCCCTTGTTTGTGCAGCTTCTCTTCCAAGATAAGAGTCTGCTTATCTCAGCTTGCCTCCTGCTTACCCTGACTGACGATAAAAGAGAAGCCTTCTGTTCTGTGTGTGTGTCTGTGTTTTAACAGGGTTTTGTTGTTTACTGCCACACATTAACTTGAATCTGCCATTGGTATACATATTACCCCCACTCTCCCTCCCATCTCCCTCCCCCTTCCCACCCCTCCAGGCGGCCACAGAGCCCGTTTGAGATCCCCTAGTCCCAGAGCATATTCCCCTCCCTTCACCCCAGTGCCCATAAGACTGTTCTCCATGTCTGCCTCTCCACTGCTGCTCTGCATATTCATTTATCAGCACCGTCCTTCCAGATTCCATATATGTGTCAGTATACAATATTTATCTTTCTCTTTCTGACATACCTCATTCTGTCAGTTTGGTTTTGAGATGCTTGCAGATCTCTGCGATGGGGATTCTCTCCCTATGGCAATAGTCTTTCTAATTAGTCTCGCCCTATGTAAATATGGATTTGTTTTTATTTGATGCAGCAACAATGAAGCTTCATTTTGATCTCATACCATACATCAGAGTCAATTTCAACTAAAGGTCTAAGTAGAAAAATTTTAAACCATAAAAATGAAATAAATGTTTGGACTGTCTTTTCTAGGACTGCTTGGAATAGGGAAGCGGGACCATGCAAGACAGGAAATACAGAAGTCAGAAAATAAAGCTTTTAAATTTTTAAATTTTTTTTATGGCTGTGCTGGGCCTTTGCTGTTGTGTGCAGGCTTCTCACTGCAGTGGCTTCTCTTCTTGTAGAGCACGGGTTCTAGATGCAGGGACTTCAGTAGTTGCGGCTCCCAGTCTCTAGAACATGAGCCCAGTACTTGTAGTGAAAGAACTTAGTTGCCTGGCAACATGTGGAATTTTCCTGGACCTGGGGATCAAACCCACGTCCCCTGCATTGGCAGGTGGATTCTTAACCAATGGACTACTAAGGAAGTTCAAGAAAACTTATTTTTGATGAAGGAGTGCATTTTTCTAATTACAGACAAAAGGACACCTACAGAATGCAAAGGGCATAAAGAGTTAACAGGGGAAGACAATGCAACAAATATCTCTAGTGTATAAAGCGCTCCTACAAATTGATAAGACAAATCACTGAAAGAAAATGGAACAAAGGATATGAAGATTTGCAGAAGAGAAAGTCCAAATGGTCAACAAACAGAGCAAGATCCTCAGTTTTACAAGTGATTGGGGGAAGTGTAAGAGTAATTAAATTACCCCTCAGACTGACAAAAATTAACAATCAACAATCAACAATCAGTGCTAGGATGTGCCTTGACGGACTCATCCTGTGCTGGTGGGCGGAGGAAATGTTAAAATCTCTGAGGGAAAAGATTTGGCTTTATCTATTCAATAACACAATACCCTTGACTTAATAGTAAAACTTCAAAATATAGGAAGCAAAAGTTGACTGGTGCAATGAAAACTTGGCTTATCAATACAGTGGGAGATCTCTCTAACTCAGAGAGCAAGCAGAAGAAAATCATAGGAAGGACAGTCACATTTTAAATAGCTCAAGGACTTAACACTGGAGTGGGTAGCCATTTCCTTCTCCAGGGGATCTTCCTGACCCAGGGATCAAACTGGCATCTCCTATGTCTCCTGCATTGGTAGGTGGATTCCAACTAACACACAGACACTAACAAGCTTAAACCAATAAACACATATGCTAAACCCAACAAAGGGAAAATACAGTCTTTTCAATCAAGAAATGAAACATTGTTGAAAACTGGGCTCCATACTTGAGCCTTAAGGCAAATTTCTCTTTTTAGGGGACGGGGGCAGATTGGGGAGGGAGGGAGGCCGGCGGGCCACTTCTATTAGTCTTTCATTTATCTATTTTCATCCGTCTTTGTTCTTTGGCTCCTGTGGGCCTCCCACCGCAGCAGCCTCTTGTCGCAGAGCACCGGCTCTGGACGCATGTGCTCCAGAGCTCCAGCTCGGTAACTGGACACATCGGTCCAGCCGCTCCGCAGCACGTGGGATCTTCCCAGGCCAGGGCTCGAACCGGCGCCCCTTGCACTGCAAGGCAGTGTCCTTACCCACTGGACCACTAGGGAAGCCCCCTAAACTTCTTTAATCATTAATCCTGAGAACAAAACATAAATGAATGAGATGGGCCGAATCAGCTCCTTTTGGACACTTGCAGACCAAAGCCTACTAAAGTTGCACCTGGCACTCCACTGCTTCGGTTTCTTTCTATAAAACTCCTCTCCCATATAAAACCCCATGCTCAGGGACTTCCCTGGTCATTCAGTGGTTAAGACTCCCCCTTTCACTGCAGGGGTCACAGGTTTGATACAGATTGTGGAACTAACATCCCACTTGCCTCCAGGGGTCAATAAATAAATCTGTGCTCCAGGTACAGCTGGGCGGATCACCTCATCTCAGTAGCCTGAATAAAATCCCCATTTCCTTGACGTTTGAGTCTTGGAGAAGTTTTGCAAATTCAACACTGGATTTCTAAATCATTCATGGGTCAGAAGGGGGAGGAAACAGTTACAAATTAGGACTTGAAATTGAATACTAATGAAAGTGAAGCAAATTAAAACTTGGAACTTAGTGCTTCCCTGGTGGTCCATTGATTAAGAATCTAACTGCCGCGCTTCCCTGGTGGTTCAGTGGGTAAAGAGTCTGCCTTGCAATGCAAGGGGCACCTGTTCGTTTCCTGGCCTGGAAAGATCCCACAGGCCCAGGAAGCTGGGCGGGTGTGTCCAATTACGAGCCAGTGCTCTGGAGCGCATGCGCCCAGAGCCGGTGCTCCGCAATGAGAGGCCACTGCAATGGGAGGCCCACACAGGCCGAAGAATAAAGATGGATGAAAATAAATAAAATAAAAACCAAATAGTGTGAATATACATACATTAAAAAAAAAAAAAAAGAATCTACCTGCCAATGCGGTGAGTGGAAACCGGCTCCAAGATCCCGCAAGCCTGTGAGTAACAATGACTGAGCCCAAACTCAGGGGCTACTGAAGCCTGGAGCCTAGAGCCAGGCCCTGCAACAAGAGAAGCCACCAAAATGAGAAGCCTGACCACAGAGAGTAGCCCCAGCTCGCAACAACTAGAAAAAACCGGCACGCAGCAACGAAGACCCAGCATAGCTGAATATAAAATAAGTAAATAGTAAATCTCAAAAAACAGAAACAGAAAAACCTTGGATCTTTAGAAGAGAGTTTTAGCTTCCATGCTTATACAAAAAAAAAAAAAACAAACCACACACACACCGGGAAGGCTGAATACTCGAGTTTTGTCGTTGTTGTTTTAATGGATGAAATGTTCCATCACTGATGCACAAGCTTCCCCCACCCCCCCACCCCCATCCCCGTCCGATGGCTCAGTGCAAGTTTACTTGGTTTCTGGCGCTCAACCATCTTAGCTCCCCGCGCCCACAGTGGTAAAATTCTCGCTGCGGGCTACTTCCGCTTCCTGGCCTAAATTTGACACGTACAACTACCCAGGGTCGGGGACAGCCGGAGCCGGGCGATGCACCCAGCCGACCGGTGGACCAAGGTGCCTTCAGGTGGGCAAGTAGCAGCGCCCAGGGCTCTGCCGCCGCGAGCCGCCTGAGCCAATCAGGGGCCGTTCTGCAGCCCAAGAAGTGGAGCGGGGGCGGGGTCTAGGACGCAGGGTGCGGGTGTATAAGCGCGTGGCTCCGAGCTATCTGGGATAGGGAAGGTGGGCAGGGGGAGTTACTACAGGTGAAGACACCGCAGCTCCCCGGGGATAAAGCCTGAGGGCGGGGCGCTAGGACGCAGAGAGAAGACGCCAGGCCTATGCCTGGGGTAATAGTGAAGGGTGCGGCGCAGGAGGGAGGGGCCCGGGAGCCGCAGGTGAATCTGCTAGGCACTATTGGCTCCCGGAAAACCCTACCCAGGCAGGTCGGGCCGGGGACCCTGGTTCCGCAGCCGCAGAGATGCCCACCCTCTCAAGATGGTGATTCCCGCAGAGACACTACCAAGAGACAGCCATGTTAGTGGCCTGGCAAAGTCACTAAAGAAAACTGGAAAGCCCGCCTCTGCTCCGACACACACAGGCATGGACAACGCGCGGACACCTCGTGAGTGCGCCCCTTTGTGAGTGCGCCCCCTGTGATTGGCTACACGGCTGCTTCCGCACCAAAACGGAACATGTGCTGTGGTTAAGTCCAGAAACGCCAGCTTCCCTCAAAGGCAGTTTCAACACTTAAGGCTCTGGGACTGAGTTTAACAGAGGCGGCGATTTAGCACCAGTAAGGCATTGACACAATTCTGGGGGTGTTAGGACATGGCTTTTTTGCTCAGTGATGGTATTCTGTGGGGTGATTAATGGGGCTTCTCTGGAGTCACATTTGAGGAGGTGCATAGAGTGATACAGGGGTTTGTGAATGAATGGTGGGGACAGTAGGGAAAGTAGTAAGCAGTACTGGGAGATTTGTTGGGTCAGTGATACAGAGGGGATAGGGTGAGCAGGGGACATTGATAAGATTAGCAGTGAAGAGTCTGTAAGGGTGAGTGATGAGGATCCTCCAAGGCCACTGATGGGGTATGTGGGGTAAGTGACTAACTTTGTAGGGTAAGTGATCAAGGGTTATTGTGCAGCACGCTCAGTGAAGCACCCAGCTCTGCTCGTGGTGGATGAAAAAGAGGTTTATTAGGCTGGCTTTACAACAGTGGGTCCAAGGCCTTCATTTAGCCAAGGACTCCGAGCAAAACTTGTGGCTCACATACCTAAAGCCTACATGCACAAACCCATATCCCAAACTCCTGAGGAACCATTCAAGAAAAAAAACATGATTTGGTTGCCATCACAAAGGTACAATCAGGAATCACCTAAGCATATCACTTAGCTTGTCTACCAAGAATTGATTAAGATCACAAATGGTAATTTGTCTTGTGACAGATATTTCATTCTCATGGCCGAGGGGAGGCTTGGATACGAGGTTTCTCTGGTCAGGTTCTCATCAGCCCAGGAGGCCTAGTTGACAGTTAATTTTTCATCTCCATGGCTACCCAGTCCAAACACTGTCCAGAGTTCACTGAAAGTGTAACATGGAGTCTTCTTCCTCAAGATGGAGTCAGTTCAGTCAGGGCAGCCAGCTTCTTTTTTTTTTTTTTTTAAAGATTTATTTATTTGGCCACTTCTATTGGTCTCTCATTTATCTATTTTCATCCATCTTTGTTCTTTGGCCCGTGTGGGCCTCCCATCACGGTGGCCTCTGTTGTCGCAGAGCACCGACTCTGGGCGCATGTGCTCCAGAGCTCCGGCTCGGTAATTGGACACATCGGTTCAGCCGCTCTGCGGCTTGTGGGATCTTCCCAGGCCAGGGATCGAACTGGCGCCCCTTGCACTGCAAGGTGGTGTCCTTACCCACTGGACCACCAGGGGAAGCCCGCCAGCTTCTTTCTTCATCAGCACAGGTTACATTCAGTATAGACTAACAGGGAATAATCAATGCTGACAGGGAGTAATTCAGTTCAACAAGTTTATCACTTTTAGATAATGATCTTACAATCACTTACAGGTAAATCTAAGTAAATTATTTCATATTTTATGTCCCCTTTTACAGGGTAAGTAGAGTAAAAAATGGGGATTATGGTCAGTGATTTGGTCTCAGCAACGTGATGCGAGCTCTGTGGGGTTAGTGCTGGAGGTCCTGTGGATCGAAGCATGGGGGTTCTGTGGGGTGTCCATTGGGATTAGTGGGGTAAGTGATGGTAGGGTCTGGGAGACGAATGATGGAGTGCAGTGGGGTGACTGATGAGGGTCTTTGGGGAGAGTCATGGGTGGTCTGTAGAGTGAATGGTAGAGAGCCTCTGAAGGGAGGATTGGAGAATGAGTGATGATGCCTGCGGGACGAGTGTTGTAGGGTCTCTAAGGTGTATGATTGGTTGTATTGTGTGGATGGTCAGGGCTCCTGTTGTGTGAGTGATGGAGCTCTGTGGGAAGAATGATACATTTACTGGGGACTATTGGTAGTGATAGAGGGGCCTATAGACTCCATGCTGCTTCATGGGGTCATTGATATGTGGTTTTAGGATTGAGACATGATTGTTTCCAAAACCTGCTTTCGACCTTTTGGTCCTCCTGTATTTTTGTTTTCTGTGTCATTCGTTTCTGCCCTTGATTTCGCTATGTCTTTCCTTTGGGTTTTTTTCTTTTAGTCTTATTTTTAAATTCCTGAATTGAATGCCCTAAATTTAAATTCCTAAATTGAATCTCATTAATATTCCATCATTTTCTTTTATAGTATAGGCATTCAGTTCATAATTTTTCTCTAAGAACACTTGAGTTTCATGTCACAAGTTTCTCTTTGTAACACCTCCACCATAATTTATCAATAATGCGTTCTAATTTCTGGTGTGGTTTTCTCTTTGACACCTTAGTTATTTAGATATGAGATTTTGATTTCCCCCAAAGGTGAAATTTTTGTTGTTGATTTCTACACTGTAGCCAAAGAGTAACATCTGAGTGATCATTAGGTTCAGGAATAGATGTCCCGTAAAGTGGCTGGTGATGGAGTTGGAAAATCTGCAAAGAGCTGAGTCAGTCCCACCTGCCTGAAGGAACAAAGAAACCCCTCTCCCCCCCAGTCACTTCCCGCCACAAACCTCTGTGGCCACAAAGCTCTCCTGCCTGCGGGCTCACCTCTGCACCAACCCTTCCCTTCTCCAGCAACCATCCCCTCCCCTGGCCCCACCCAGCGATTTTACGCCACTGTTTTGGATCTCTCTCAGCCCGCCTGGACCTCTTGGCCCCTTTTGGCTCTCCTGGCCCGCTGCCCCCTCTTGATCCTCTCAGCTCTCTCTCTGCAGCCATTCTCTCCCAGTAGCCAGATCCATCGTGGTGGCTCCCCTCAAGCTTAAGTATGAATAAACTTTATCTTGTCTGTCTAGGGTCATTTCTGTCTCTTTTCTCACTTTTCTTACAGATGGTACCTATTGAAATTTAAGTTAAATAATCTTCCAAAACTTTTGTAAAATTGCAACACCTACCAGCAGCATATAAAAGGGTTCACTCCAGAATCATCTCCCACACTGAATGTTGCTGCTTTTTAAATTTCTGCTCTGAGGGCCAAACAAAACAATGTGTAGCTTCCTTTGATGTGCATCTTCCTCATCATTGGTGGCTGAACATCTCACATTCATTGGGCATTGAAATGTATTTAAAATTTTTTGTATCCTTTGCTCTTTTTATTCTTCCATATGAGTGTTAAAACCATTTTATTTTACTTCAAAAGCAACCAATAAAACTGTATCTTACAGTTTCTTCTTATAGATTCAGAACCCTTTTTTAAAAGTTCATTCCTAGATATTTTACACTTGATTTCATCATCACAATGACTAGCACATTTCTCTATTTCCATAGGAAAAAAATTTCCCGTTTTTAAATTTTTATTTCTTTTTTGTATTTTATGTCTTATCCAATCTAGCTACCACATTCTCATGTGAATTCTAGTTGCCATTTGTGGTCTCTCAGTTTTCCTAGATATAATGTCATGTTGCATCCAGTTAACAATGATACTCCTCCTTTCAAATATTCTGATTGCTTCATCTTCTGTTACATTAGCTAGAGCTTTCAGAACAATGTTGAAAGATACTTGATAGAGAGTACCCCTATCTTGTTGCTAACTTGAAAGTGCAGGACATTCATTCATTCATTCATTCAACAAACGTTTGTTGAATACCTTCCCCTATCCAGATACTGGGTTTGAAATCCTATGTGGCCACTTACTAGCTACATCATCTTTTCTTTTTCTAACAGCTTTATTGATATAATTCACCTTATCACCTTATTTCGTTGTAGAAGCCTGAACACACTAAGACAATGTGTTTAATTGGACATTTATATACCTCTTCTGGAGAACTATCTGTTCAAATCTTTTGTCTGTTTTTAAAATTGTGTTGTCTTTGTATCACTGAGTGGTAAGCATTCTTTATATAGTCTAGATACAAGTCCCTGGGGCTTTCCAGGTGATGCAGTGGTAAAGAATCTGCCTGCCCATGCAGGAGATGCTGGTTTGATCTCTAGCGTTGGGAAGAACCCCTGGAGGAGAAGATGGCAACCCACTCCAGTATTCTTGCCTGGGAAATCCCATGGACAGAGGAGCCCTGTGGGCTACAGTCCATAGCGTCACCAAGAGATAGACGTGACTGAGTGACTAAGCACATGCAGCACACCCAAGTCCCTGGTCTAATATATGATTTGCTTATGTTTTCTCCCATTTTATGAGTGTCTTTTCACTTTCTTGATGGTGACCGTGTAGCACAAAAGTTTTTAGTTTTGATGAAGTCTAATTTATCTATTTTTGTTGTTGTTGCTTGTGCTTTTGATGTCATAGACTTTCTTTCCCCCATTGAGTTGTATTAAAACCCTTACCTAAGACCAATGGGTCATGAATATAACAGCTAATTTCTGAACTCTTAATTCTGTTTTGTGCATCTTACACCTCATTTATGCCAGTACCATACTGTGTTGATTTATGTAGTTTTGTAGCAAGTTTTCAAATAGAGAATTTAGGTCCTCCAAGTATATTCTTATTCCTTGTTTTGGCTATTCAAGTCCCTCACATTCCCATATACATTTTAGGATCAGCTTGTTACACTCTGCAAAAATGCCATAGGAGTTTTGATAGGGATTGTGTTGAACCTGTATATCATTTGGGGGAATATTGTCATTATAACAATAGTAAGGCTTCTGATCTGGGCATTTTTTTAGCATAATGTTTTCTGGTGATTTGGGGGGTTGTCATGTAATATTGACACTTCAAAAAAATACTTTTTTGGCTGCAGTGCATGGCATGTGGGATCTTATTTCCCTGACCAGGGATCGAAGTCATGTTCCTTGCATTGGAAGCTTGGAGTCTTAGCCACTGGGCCACCAGGGAAGTCCCTATTTACACTTTTTTTTTAATGTTCCTATTTTAATTTGTATTTTTATCAGGAATATCATCCAAATTGTGTCAGGTGCTTTTTGTTTTGTTTTGTTTTATTTATTTATTGGCCACTTTTTTTTTTAAAAGATTTATTTATTTATTTATTTTGGGAGGAGGTCGGGTTGGGGAGGGAGGGGAGCGGGCGGGCCACTTCTATTGGTCTTTCATTTCTCCATTTTCATCTGTCTTTGTTCTTTGGCTCCTGTGGGCCTCCCATAGCCGCTGCCCCTGTTGTCGCAGAGAGCCGGCTCTGGGCGCATGCGCTCCAGAGCTCCGGCTCGGTGATTGGACACATCAGTCCAGCCGCTCCGTGGCACGTGGAATCCTCCCAGGCCAGGGATCGAACCGGCGCCCCTTGCACTGCAAGGCGGTGTCCTTACCCACTGGACCACCAGGGGAAGCCCTTATTGGCCACTTTTTAAAATTGGTCTTTCATTTATTTATTTTCATCCATCTTTGTTCTTTGGCCTTTGTGGGCCTCCCATTGCTGTGGCCTCTCCTGTGGCAGAGCACCGGCTCTGGGCACATGTTCTCCAGAGCGCTGACTTGTAATTGGACACACCAGTCCAGCTGCTCCGCGGCACGTGGAATCTTCCCATGCCAGGGATCGAACCGGCAGCCCTTGCAGTGCAAGGCAGACTCTTTACCCACTGGACCACCAGGGAAGCCCCAGATCCTTTTTGATGTTAATAGCCTTATGGTATTTTCCTCTTTAGTTGCTTGTCATGAATTACATTGATGTATAATGGGACCCCATCTTTGCCTTAGAATAATTCTGTTTGGTCAAGGTGAATTTATCTTATGATGCACAGTTGGATTTGAATTAGTAATATTTTATTTGCATTTTTTGCCACTCTAAGAAAACTACTCATAGTTTTCTTTTTTGGTACTATATCATGCATTGGTATTAAGGTTATGCCAATTTTTAAAAAGAATTCAGGGGATGTCTATCTTTTTATGTATTAAAATGGCATAGAAATTTTCTTCTTTACATTTTGGCTATAAACACGTTTAGAACTGGTGTCTTTTAAAATAGTAAAACTAACAGTTTCAGGTGTACAGTATACCTTAAACTTACACAATGTTATATGACAATTATATTTCAATAAAAAAGAATATAGAATAAAAAGATAACTAAATGACCAGAACTAGTTTGCAATTAAGAAATATTCTCTACAGGGACTTCCCTGGTGATCCAGAGGTTAAAAAATCTGCCTTGTGATGCATGGGACATGGGTTCAATCTCTGTTGGGGTACTAAGATCCAACCTGCTGCAAAGCAACTAAGCCTGAGTCCTATAAGAATCTATGAGCCACAATGAAGATACTATGTACTGCAGCTAAAGCCCAATGTAGCCAAATAAATAAATTCTTCATAAAAAAGAAATATTTTTAAAGATACAAACTACTACACATAAAATAGATAATAAGGATTTACTGTATAGTACAGGAACCTATATACAATATCTTATAATAACCTACAATGGAAAATAATCAGAAAAAGAAACTGAATCACTTTGCTGTACACTTGAAACTGTTAGTTTCAACACTGTAAATCAACTATACTTCAATTAAGGAAAAAAGGAAATATTCTGAGTGATGGGGAGTGAAATTGCTGGGTCATATGGTAGTTCCAGTTTTAGGTTTTTGAAGAACCTCCATACTGTTTTCTGCAGTGGCTGGACCAATTTACATTCTCATCACAGTGTACAAGGGTTCCCTTTTTCCCACATCATAGCCAATATTTGTTATTTGTAGACTTTTTGATAATAGCCATTCTGACAGGTGTGTATAGCTCATTGTGGTTTTGATTTGAATTTCCCTGATGATTAGTTGAGCATCTTTTCATGTGCCTATTGACCATCTGCTTTTTTTCTTTGGAAAAAATGTCTGTTCAATTCTTCTGGCATTTTTGTTTGCTTGTTTTTATTTTTTAATTTTTTTGGGGTGGGGGGCGGGTGAGCCACTTTTATTGGTCCTTCATTTATCTATTTTCATCCATCTTTGTTCTTTGGCCCGTGTGGGCCACCCATCGCAGTGGCCTCTGTTGTCGCAGAGCACCGACTCTGGGCGCATGTGCTCCAGAGCTCCGGCTCGGTAATTGGACACATCAGTCCAGCCGCTCCGTGGCACGTGGGATCTTCCCAGGCCAGGGATCGAACTGGCGCCCCTTGCACTGCAAGGTGGTGTCCTTACCCACTGGACCACCAGGAAAGCCCTGTTTGTTTGTTTTTAATTGGAGGATAATTGCTTAAGAGTATTCTGTGATAAAACAACGTGAATTAGCCATAATTATACATATACATATATATATGTATATGTATATATGCATAGGTATATGTATATATATATATATATATATATATTCCCTCCCTCTCGTGCCTCCCCTCCCCCTCCCACCCCTCTAGATCTTCACAGAGCACTAGACTGGGCTCCTTCTATTATAAAGCAGTTTCCCACTAGCTATCTGTTTTATACACGGCAGTGTATATATGTCAGTGCTACTTTCTCAACTGGTCCTATCCTCTCCTTCCCTCACAGTGTCCACAAGTGTGTTCTCTATCATTTTCAATAAGCTATTTTAGAGAGAGACATTTACCTAACTTTTGTCACAGTATATTATTATAATTGCTCTTTTTTTATTATCATGGCTAAACTTTCAACACTGTAAATCAACTATTCAATTAAGGAAAAAGGAAATATTCTGAGTGATGGAGTGAAATTGCTGGGTCATATGGTAGTTCCAGTTTTAGGTTTTGAAGAACCTCCATACTGTTTTCTGCAGTGGCTGGACCAATTTACATTCTCATCACAGTGTACAAGGGTTCCTTTCCCACATCATAGCCAATATTTGTTATTTGTAGACTTTTTGATAATAGCCATTCTGACAGGTGTGTATAGCTCATTGTGGTTTTGATTTGAATTTCCCTGATGATTAGTTGAGCATCTTTTCATGTGCCTATTGACCATCTGCTTTTTTTCTTTGGAAAAAATGTCTGTTCAATTCTTCTGGCATTTTTGTTTGCTTGTTTTTATTTTTTAATTTTTTTGGGGTGGGGGGCGGGTGAGCCACTTTTATTGGTCCTTCATTTATCTATTTTCATCCATCTTTGTTCTTTGGCCCGTGTGGGCCACCCATCGCAGTGGCCTCTGTTGTCGCAGAGCACCGACTCTGGGCGCATGTGCTCCAGAGCTCCGGCTCGGTAATTGGACACATCAGTCCAGCCGCTCCGTGGCACGTGGGATCTTCCCAGGCCAGGGATCGAACTGGCGCCCCTTGCACTGCAAGGTGGTGTCCTTACCCACTGGACCACCAGGAAAGCCCTGTTTGTTTGTTTTTAATTGGAGGATAATTGCTTAAGAGTATTCTGTGATAAAACAACGTGAATTAGCCATAATTATACATATACATATATATATGTATATGTATATATGCATAGGTATATGTATATATATATATATATATATATATATTCCCTCCCTCTCGTGCCTCCCCTCCCCATCCCACCCCTCTAGATCTTCACAGAGCACTAGACTGGGCTCCTTCTATTATAAAGCAGTTTCCCACTAGCTATCTGTTTTATACACGGCAGTGTATATATGTCAGTGCTACTTTCTCAACTGGTCCTATCCTCTCCTTCCCTCACAGTGTCCACAAGTGTGTTCTCTATATCTGAGTTTCTGTTCAATAAGCTATTTTAAGAGAGAGAGGCCACATTTACCTAACTTTTGTCACAGTATATTATTATAATTGCTCTAATTTATTATTAGTTGTTGTTAATATCTTACTATACCCAAATTGTAAATTAGTTTTTGTCATAGGTATCCATGTATATAAAAGACATAGCATGTATAGGGTTTGGTACTATGTGTGTGTGAAGTTGCTTCAGTTGTGTCCAACTCTTTGTGACCCACTGGACTGCAGCCCACCAGCCTCCTCTGTCCATGGGATTCTCCAGGCAAGAATACTGGAGGGGGTTGCCATGCCCTCCTCTAGGGGATCTTCCTGAGTTTGATACTATACATGGTATCATTTCTACCCATTTTTAAATTGGGTTGCTTGGTTTTTTTGATTGAGTTGTATGAGTTGTTTACATATAATATGTTAGATATGAACCCCTTATCAGTCACATCATCTGCAGATGTTTTCTCCCATTCAGTAGGTTGTCTTTTCATCTTGTCAATGGTTTCCTTCACTTACAAAAGCTTTGAACAGGTTTTTAAACATTAATATTGAACATGGTTTTAAATTTTTTTTAAATGGAAATATATTTTGAGATAACTGTTGGTTCACATGCAGTTGCAAAAAATAATGCAAAGTGGGCTTCCCCTGGTGGTCCAGTGGGTAAGGACACCGCCTTACAGTGCAAGGGGCGCCGGTTCGATCCCTGGCCTGGGAAGACCCCATGTGCTGCAGAGCGGCTGGACTAATGTGTCCAATTACCGAGCCGGAGCTCTGGAGTGCATGCGCCCAGAGCCGGTGCTCTGCAACGACAGAGGTCACCGCGATGGGAGGCCCACAGGAGCCAAAGAACAAAGACGGATGAAAATAGAGAAATGGAAGACCAATAGAAGTGGCCTGCCCGCTCCCCTCCCTCCCCAACCTGACTCCCGTGCAAAATAAATAAATAAATAAATCTTTAAAAATAAATAAATAAAATAATGCAAAGTGATCCCTTGTGCACTTTTTCCTCCAACAGTGACATTTTACAAAATTATATGCCAACCAGAATTCAACCATCTTATTCAGATTTCCTCAGTCTTTCTCATACATGCATGTGTAAATGTGTGTACTAAGTTTCATACAATTTTATCACCTGTGTGGATACGCTTTGTGTATCCATCACTAGAGTCAAAATACTGAATGGTTCTAATATCACAACAATCCCTAGCATTGCCCTTTTATAACCAAACTGATTCCCTTCCTATCTCTACTAACCCTTGGAAACCACTAATCTGTTCTCCATGTCTAAAATTTTGTCACTTCAAAATAGTTATATTAGGGGTGATTCCCTGGTGGCTCAGTGGTAAAGAATCTGCCTGCCGATGCAAGAGACACAGGGTCAATCCCTGATCTGGGAGGATCCCACATGCTACGGAGCAACTAAGCCCTTGCGCCACAACTATGGAGCCTCTGCTCTAGAGCTCAGGAGCTCTAGCCCTAGAGCCCATGCTCTGCAATAAGAGAAGCCACCACAGTGAGAAGCCTGCTCACCACAACTAGAGAGTAGCCTCCACCTTTGCAACTAGACAGCCAGAAATAAATACATAAATTTTAAAAAAGATTTAAAAATTGTTATATTAATCAAATAATACCATGTATAAATTTTTGGGATTTTTTTTTCAACAATGTAGGAGGGATCCAGTTTTTCTGCATCCTCACCAGCATTTCATGCTGTCGGTATTTATTTTAGCTATTCTGATATATGTGTAGTGATGTTTCATTGTAGTTTTCAGCATTTCTCTGAGATGGTTGGTACTACTGGTAAAGAACCTGCCTGTCAATGTAGGAGACATAAGAGACAAGGGTGTGATCCCCAGGTTGGGAAGATCTCCTGGAGGAGAGCATGGCACCCCACTCTGGCATTTTGCCTGGAGAATCCCATGGACAGAGGAGCCTGGTGGGCTGCAAGAATCAGACATGACTGAAGCAACTTAGCACATGCGGTAGATAATATGGGACCTATTTTCATATGCCTATTTGCCACCTGCATATCCTCTTTGGTGCAATGCCTGTTAGTATTTTCTAATTGAATTGTTTGGATGATTTTACTGTTGAGTTTTGAGAATTCTTTATATATTCTTCATACCAGTCTTGTCAGATATGTTGTCCTCAAGTATTTTTCAGTCAGTAGCTTGTCTTTTAATTTTCTTCATCTTTTCCATCCTCTGATCTTTTTCAGAGCAAATGTTTTTAACTTTTTGATAAAACTCAGCTTATCAGTGTTTCTTTTTTATGGATTATGCTTTTGGTGTCCAATATAAAAACTTGGCCATTCTCACATTTTCTGACACCAACTGAACGTCCAACAATTCAATTCAATGTTGATACTACTTACCAGTGTTCTTGCCGGGAAAATACCATGGGCAGAGGAGCCTGGTGGGTTAATGTCACACAGAGTCACACAGAATCGGACATGATTAAGTGACTAACACTTTCACTTCTTTCACTTTCTTTACAGTATCATACTTTACTTTCACTATCAGACACATTACAACCGAACATCATTTCCATTTTGGCCCAACAGCTCCATTCTTTCTGAAACTATTAGTAATTGCCCTCCACACTTCCCTGGTAGCATATTGAGCACCTGACCTGGGGGCTCATCCAGCATTGTATCTTTTGGCCTTTTCATATTGTCCATGGAGTTCTCCAGGCAAGAATTCTGGAATGGGTTGCCATTTCCTCCTCCAGTGGAATACATTTTGTCAGAACTCTTCACTATGACCTGTGTGTCTTGGTTGGCCCCGCATGGTATGGCTCATAGCTTCATTGAGTTACTACGTAATCCCCTTCACCACAATAAGGTTGTGATCCATGAAAGGGTGTTCTCAGCATACAAATCCTGTACATGTTTTGTTACATTTATACCTAAATATTTCATTTTCTAAGTGATACAAAGTATTTTTAATCTGTTTCATTATGTTCGCTTGTAGTATATAAAAATACAAATGAAGGGACTTCCCTAATCTTCCTTCCAATGTAGGGCACATGCATTCAGTCCCTGATTGGCAACTAAGACACACAGAGCAACTAAGCTCTCACATCACAACTGCTGATCCTGCACCATAACAAAGACCCAGCACAGCATAAAATTTAAAAAAAAATACAACTGATTTTGGTTTATTTCCAGTACAGAATATATCCTTTTATCAATGGAAAAGTCATATCAACCAGATACAATGACTGTTTACATTGAAAGTTCTACATCAATTTAACAAACACATAGACTCTGGCCATTTTCCCCATTTGATAAGATTCCTAAACAATCTTGAACTTTTAAAATTTTAACTTTTTGATAAAACTCAGCTTATCAGTGTTTCTTTTTTATGGATTATGCTTTTGGTGTCCAATATAAAAACTTGGCCATTCTCACATTTTCTGACACCAACTGAACGTCCAACAATTCAATTCAATGTTGATACTACTTACCAGTGTTCTTGCCGGGAAAATACCATGGGCAGAGGAGCCTGGTGGGTTAATGTCACACAGAGTCACACAGAATCGGACATGATTAAGTGACTAACACTTTCACTTCTTTCACTTTCTTTACAGTATCATACTTTACTTTCACTATCAGACACATTACAACCGAACATCATTTCCATTTTGGCCCAACAGCTCCATTCTTTCTGAAACTATTAGTAATTGCCCTCCACACTTCCCTGGTAGCATATTGAGCACCTGACCTGGGGGCTCATCCAGCATTGTATCTTTTGGCCTTTTCATATTGTCCATGGAGTTCTCCAGGCAAGAATTCTGGAATGGGTTGCCATTTCCTCCTCCAGTGGAATACATTTTGTCAGAACTCTTCACTATGACCTGTGTGTCTTGGTTGGCCCCGCATGGTATGGCTCATAGCTTCATTGAGTTACTACGTAATCCCCTTCACCACAATAAGGTTGTGATCCATGAAAGGGTGTTCTCAGCATACAAATCCTGTACATGTTTTGTTACATTTATACCTAAATATTTCATTTTCTAAGTGATACAAAGTATTTTTAATCTGTTTCATTATGTTCGCTTGTAGTATATAAAAATACAAATGAAGGGACTTCCCTAATCTTCCTTCCAATGTAGGGCACATGCATTCAGTCCCTGATTGGCAACTAAGACACACAGAGCAACTAAGCTCTCACATCACAACTGCTGATCCTGCACCATAACAAAGACCCAGCACAGCATAAAATTTAAAAAAAAATACAACTGATTTTGGTTTATTTCCAGTACAGAATATATCCTTTTATCAATGGAAAAGTCATATCAACCAGATACAATGACTGTTTACATTGAAAGTTCTACATCAATTTAACAAACACATAGACTCTGGCCATTTTCCCCATTTTAGATCCAAGCAATCTCCTTAAATCAATCTTGAAAGCAGGCAGATAATAAAATTAATTTATTAATTAAGGTTATTTAGTTAGAGCATACTCCACACGGAACTCCATCCTTACAGTACTTCACCATGATTTCATGTAGTCTGGTTCTGGTGTAATTATTTTGCACCCTTGTTAAAAGTGTTTTTGTCTGAAGACCCTCCCGCTTGTGTTTGGTTCTGTCCCAGGTTTACGTCAGAACCCACTGACAAACTGACTCTTGGGACACTTCGTGATTCTGCAAGCCATTATGGAAAGTGCAACTGATTTTTGTGTGTTGTTCTGTAACTACAACCTTGCTGAAGTCACTTATTACTTCTAGAAATTTTTGTATAAGTTCCTTGGGACTTTATGTGTAGACCATCATGAAAAAGTGAAAGTGAAGTTGCGCAGTTGTGACCAACTGTTTGTGACTCATGGAACGAACCATGGAATTCTCCAGGCAAGAATACTAGAATGGGTTGCCTTTCCCTTCTCCAAGGAATTTTCCCAACCCAGGGATTGGCCCCAGGCCTCCTGCATAGCAGGTGGGTTCTTTACTGTCTGAGCCACCAGGGAAGTCCAAGAATACTGGAGTGGGTAGCCTACCCCTTCTCCAGGGGATCTTCCTGACCCAGGAATCTAACTTGTTTCTCCTGCATTGCAGGCAGATTCTTTACTAGCTTAGCTGTAAGGGAATCATATCATCTGCAAATAGGAACAGTTTTATTTCTTCATTTTCTATTTGATGCCTTTTGTTTTCTTTCTTGCCTCATTGAACTGGCTAGAACTATGTTGAATCAGAGTGGTAATCATTAATTTCATGCCTTGTTCCTGATCTTAGAGGGCAAACATTCAGTCTCTCACTATTGATATGATGTTATTAGTTGTAGGGGGGTTTTTTGGTAGATTTTTACAAAGTTTTCCTCTAGTTCAAGTTTTCTGAGAGTTTTTTTTTTTTAATTTATATGGCTGCATTGAATCTTAGTTACATTGCACAGAATCTTTGTTTGTTGCATCATGCAGGATCTTTAATTACAGCACATGGATTCTCTAGTTGTGGTGCACAGTTAGGTGCTCCATGGCATGTGGGGTCTTAGTTTCCTAACCAGGTATTGAACCCATGTCCCCTGCATTGCAAGGTGGATTCTTAACCATTGGACCACCAGGGAAGGCCCTTCTGAGAGTTTTTAATCATAAATGGGTGTCAGATTTTGTCAAAACTTTTTTCTGCCTCAATTGATATAATCATACGATTTTTCTTGTTTAAGCTGTTAATATGGTGGATTACACTGAGTGACTTTCAAAAATTGAACCAGTCTTGCATTCTTGGAATAAACTCCACTTGGTCATGGCATATAATTCTTTTTATATATTGTTGAATTATGTTTGCTAATGTTTTGTTTAGAATGTTTGTGTCTCAATCCCATTCACCACTGCAACCAAAAGAATCAAATATCTAGGAATAAACCTACCCAAAGAAACAAAAGAACTGTACACAGAAAATTACAAGACACTAATGAAAGAAATTAAAGAAGACTTGAACAGATGGAGAGATATTCCATGTTCCTGGGTCAGAAGAATCAATATTGTGAAAATGACCATACTACCAAATATCATCTATAGATTCAGTGCAATCCCTATCAAACTACCAATGACATTCTTCACAGAACTAGACCAAAGAATAACACAGTTCATATGGAAACACAAAAGACCTCGAATAGCCAAAGCAATCCTGAGAAAGAAGAATGGAGCTGGAGGGATCAGTCTCCCTAACTTCAGACTCTACTACAAAGCAACAGTCATCAAGACAGTATGGTACTGGCACAAAAACAGAAATATAGACCAATAGAACAAGATAGAGAACCTAGAGATATACCCACGCACCTATGGGTACCTTATTTTTGACAAGGGAGGTGAAAATATAAAGTGGGACAAAGACAGCCCCTTCAACAAATGGTGCTGGGAAAACTGGACAGCTACATGCAAAAAAATGAAGTTGGAACATTCCCTGACACCATACACAAAGATCAACTCAAAATGGATTAAAGACCTAAATGTAACCATCAAACTCTTAGAGGAGAATATAGGCAAAATACTGAATGACATAAATCAAAGCAAGATCTTCTCTGACCCACCTACTACAATAGCAGAACTAAAAACAAAAATGAACATGTGGGACCTAATGAAACGTAAAAGCTTTTGTACAGTAAAAGAAACTACAAAAAAGGTGAACAGACAACCCACAGAATGGGAGAAAATCATAGCAAATTAAACAACAGACAAAGAATTGATCTCCAAAATCTACAAGCAACTCAGACAACTCAGCACTGGAAAAATGAACAACCCAATCAAAAAATGGGAAAAGGACCTAAACGGACACCTCTCCAAAGAGAACATACAGATGGCCAAAAAGCATATGAAATGATGCTCAACCTCGCTTATAATTAGAGAAATACAAATCAAAACTACAATGAGATATCACCTCACACCCGTCAGAATGGCCATCTCCACAAATCGACAGACAATAAATGCTGGAAAGGATATGGAGAAAAGGAAACACTCTTGCATTGCTGGTGGAATGAAAGAAAAATTAAAGAAAAAAAAACTTGAACAGATGGAGAGATATTCCATGTTCCTGGGTCAGAAGAATCAATATTGTGAAAATGACCATACTACCAAATATCATCTATAGATTCAGTGCAATCCCTATCAAACTACCAATGACATTCTTCACAGAACTAGACCAAAGAATAACACAGTTCATATGGAAACACAAAAGACCTCGAATAGCCAAAGCAATCCTGAGAAAGAAGAATGGAGCTGGAGGGATCAGTCTCCCTAACTTCAGACTCTACTACAAAGCAACAGTCATCAAGACAGTATGGTACTGGCACAAAAACAGAAATATAGACCAATAGAACAAGATAGAGAACCTAGAGATATACCCACGCACCTATGGGTACCTTATTTTTGACAAGGGAGGTGAAAATATAAAGTGGGACAAAGACAGCCCCTTCAACAAATGGTGCTGGGAAAACTGGACAGCTACATGCAAAAAAATGAAGTTGGAACATTCCCTGACACCATACACAAAGATCAACTCAAAATGGATTAAAGACCTAAATGTAACCATCAAACTCTTAGAGGAGAATATAGGCAAAATACTGAATGACATAAATCAAAGCAAGATCTTCTCTGACCCACCTACTACAATAGCAGAACTAAAAACAAAAATGAACATGTGGGACCTAATGAAACGTAAAAGCTTTTGTACAGTAAAAGAAACTACAAAAAAGGTGAACAGACAACCCACAGAATGGGAGAAAATCATAGCAAATTAAACAACAGACAAAGAATTGATCTCCAAAATCTACAAGCAACTCAGACAACTCAGCACTGGAAAAATGAACAACCCAATCAAAAAATGGGAAAAGGACCTAAACGGACACCTCTCCAAAGAGAACATACAGATGGCCAAAAAGCATATGAAATGATGCTCAACCTCGCTTATAATTAGAGAAATACAAATCAAAACTACAATGAGATATCACCTCACACCCGTCAGAATGGCCATCGTCAACAAATCTACAGACAATAAATGCTGGAGAGGGTGTGGAGAAAAGGGAACCCTCTTGCATTGCTGGTGGGAATGTAAATTGATACAGCCACTATGGAGGACAGTATGGTGAATCCTTAAAAAACTAAAACTAGAAGCATCATATGACCCAGCAATCCCACTCTTAGGCTTATACCCTGATGAAATCAAAATTGAAAGAGGCACCTGTACCCCAATGTTCATTGCAGCACTCTATACAATAGCTAGAACATGGAAACAACCTAGATGTCCATTGACGAATGAATGGATATAAAAGCCCTGGCACATATATACAATGGAATACTACACAGCTATAAAAAGAAATGCAGAAGAATTAGTCCTCATGAGGTGGCTGGATCTAGAACTTATCATAAAAAGTGAAGTAAGTAAAAAGAGAAAGACAAATACAGCATACTAACACACACATATGGAATCTAGTAGGACGGTCTTGATAACACACGCAGTGAACTCATGGAAAAACAGACAGAGCATAGACATATGGATATTGTGGGGAAGAAATAGGGAGGGGGAGGCATGGAGACAGTAACATGGAAACCTATACTGTCATGTGTGGAAAAGATAGCTATTATCATTGTGCTAAGGGAATAGGAGTACCTACAATCACTTGGGGCGATGGTTTGGAGGGGTGAGGGGGGGATCTGGGTGGGGGGCGGGTCTAGGGATATGCGTATGACTGATCTGGGAACATACATGTTGGTGAACAACAAAACTCTGTAAAATCCTTAAAATAAAGAATAAAAAAAGAAAAAGAGAGAAAGACAAGTACAGTATACTAACACATATATATGGAATCTAGTAGGATGGTAATGATAACACACACAGTGAAGCAATGAAAAAACAGACATAGAGAATAGACATATGGACATTGTGGGGAATGAACAGTGGGTGGGAGGCGTAAAGGAAGTAGCATGAAAACCTATACTATCATATGTGAAAAAATAGCTATTGTCATAGCGCTGTGGGAAAAGGGGATCCTGCAGGGGTGCTGTGTGACGGCCTGGGGGGATATACATATGACATATGACTAATCTGGGAACATACATATCTGTAAACAACAAAACTCTGTAAAAATAAAAAGTAAAATAAAAATTAAAAAAAAGAGAATGTTTGCATTTTTGTGCATGAAGGTCTCTAGTTCTCTTTTTTTGGAATTTTGGTGGATAGAGTTAGGTAATGAGATAATTCATCAAGACACAGTTTATTTTCCAATATAGGTGATGATAAAATGTGCAAAATTTGATATGCAAACTACTTATAGACTCATTTGAAAAACATTAGCACATCAATAATATATTTTTGGTACTCTTTGTATAATTTTGCTATCAAGTTTTATGAAATGAATTAGGAAGAATTCCCTCTCCTATTTTCTGGGTGAAATAGTGTGGGATTTTGAAAAACTTGTGGAAATCTCCACTTAAATCATTTGGGCCTAGACATTTCTATTTCAGTTGTTTTTTTAATTGCAAATTCAATTTCCTTCACAGTTATGGGGCTATTCAAATGAGCTATCTCATATTGAAAGAGCTGTGGTAGTTTGTACTTTTAAGGAACAGGATCATTTCATATAAGTTGTCAAATGTATATGAGTAAAGTTGTTCATTGTATTTTTTAAATTATTCTTTTGATGTCTACAGGGTTTGTGGTGATACTCGTATTTCATTTTTTATATTAGTCATTTGTGTCTTTGATTTTTCCTTTGTCACTCTTACTAGAAGTTTATTTATTGTTCTGTTTGGAGAACCAGCTCTTTGTTGTTTCATATGCTTTCTTTATTGTTTCCTTGTTTTCAGTTTCATTGACTTCTGCTTCTTCTTTTATTATTTCCTTTCTTCTGCCGACTTATGATTTATATTGCTCTTCTTGTCTAAGGTTTTGACTCAGAGTTTAGATGATTGATTTGAGGCTTTTTCTCCTTCCAAATACACATACTTAGTGCTGTAAATTTTTCTCACCACACTGCTTTAGCTTGTCAAGCAGAGTGATACACTAGTTATCAATCCCAGGGAAGGACTCCAAACACTTCTGCTCATGGCCTCTTGGTATCAGAGTTACCAAGGAAAGCACAACACGGTCAGGCACTGGATGAAACAACACTTGACTCACATAGAGAAGAGACAGAGCAGGATCAGTTTCAATAGTGTGCATACATATCTGTAAACAACAAAACTCTGTAAAAATAAAAAGTAAAATAAAAATTAAAAAAAAGAGAATGTTTGCATTTTTGTGCATGAAGGTCTCTAGTTCTCTTTTTTTGGAATTTTGGTGGATAGAGTTAGGTAATGAGATAATTCATCAAGACACAGTTTATTTTCCAATATAGGTGATGATAAAATGTGCAAAATTTGATATGCAAACTACTTATAGACTCATTTGAAAAACATTAGCACATCAATAATATATTTTTGGTACTCTTTGTATAATTTTGCTATCAAGTTTTATGAAATGAATTAGGAAGAATTCCCTCTCCTATTTTCTGGGTGAAATAGTGTGGGATTTTGAAAAACTTGTGGAAATCTCCACTTAAATCATTTGGGCCTAGACATTTCTATTTCAGTTGTTTTTTTAATTGCAAATTCAATTTCCTTCACAGTTATGGGGCTATTCAAATGAGCTATCTCATATTGAAAGAGCTGTGGTAGTTTGTACTTTTTAAGGAACAGGATCATTTCATATAAGTTGTCAAATGTATATGAGTAAAGTTGTTCATTGTATTTTTTAAATTATTCTTTTGATGTCTACAGGGTTTGTGGTGATACTCGTATTTCATTTTTTATATTAGTCATTTGTGTCTTTGATTTTTCCTTTGTCACTCTTACTAGAAGTTTATTTATTGTTCTGTTTGGAGAACCAGCTCTTTGTTGTTTCATATGCTTTCTTTATTGTTTCCTTGTTTTCAGTTTCATTGACTTCTGCTTCTTCTTTTATTATTTCCTTTCTTCTGCCGACTTATGATTTATATTGCTCTTCTTGTCTAAGGTTTTGACTCAGAGTTTAGATGATTGATTTGAGGCTTTTTCTCCTTCCAAATACACATACTTAGTGCTGTAAATTTTTCTCACCACACTGCTTTAGCTTGTCAAGCAGAGTGATACACTAGTTATCAATCCCAGGGAAGGACTCCAAACACTTCTGCTCATGGCCTCTTGGTATCAGAGTTACCAAGGAAAGCACAACACGGTCAGGCACTGGATGAAACAACACTTGACTCACATAGAGAAGAGACAGAGCAGGATCAGTTTCAATAGTGTGCATTGGTTCCTCATGGCTAGTGGGTCCCCCAGCAACCAAATGGAAACTCAACATTGGAAAAGATGCTCGTCTTCATTAGCTAGCAAGGGAATATAAACCAAAGTAAGCTAATTCTCACACCTCTCTCATGCTACACAGGAAGGACTCTTACCTCTTCCCCATGGAGTCTGAAATACTGAAAGCTGGGCATGTGCTTAAAGGTCACTGATGTACAAGCCTCAGCAGAACAAAACAGCACAAATTGAGTCTAAAATAGGGAAGGATATCCCCACACAAGGTGATAAGCCCAACACAGGCTGTGTGAGCTCTTTACCTTTTGGTAAGGAAGTATTCAGGCTTCCCAGGTGGTGCTAGTGGTAAAGAACCTGCCTGCCAATGCAGGAGACATAAGAGATGGTGCTTTGATTCCTGGGTCAGAAAGATGCCCTGGAGGAGGGCATGGCAACCCACTCCAGTATTCTTCTTTTGGGGGGGGGGCGGGCAGGCCACTTCTATTGATCTTTCTCTTTTTTTGTTTTAATATTTATTTATTTGGCTGCACTGGGTCTTTTGTTGCCACTTGCAAACTCTAGTTGTGGCATGTGGGATCTAGTTCCCTGACCAGGGATCGAACCCAGGCTTCCTGCACTGGGATCATGGAGTGTTCACCACTGGACCACCAGGGAGGTCCCTGGTCTTTCATTTATCTATTTTCATCCATCTTTGTTCTTTGGCCCGTGTGGGTCTCCCATCGCAGTGGCCTCTGTTGTTGCAGAGCACTGGCTCTGGGCGCATGCGCTCCAGAGCTCCAGCTCAGTGATTGGACACATCAGTCCAGCCGCTCCGCGGCACGTGGGATCTTCCCAGGCCAGGGATCGCACCGGCGCCCCCTGCACTGCAAGGCGGTGTCCTCACCCACTGGAACACCAGGGAAGCTCCATTCCAGTATTCTTGCCTGGAGAATCCCATGAACAGAGGAGTCTGGCAGGCTACAGTCCATAAGGTCGCAGAATCGGACATGACTAAAGTGACTAAGCAGCAGCAGCAGCAGCAGCAGCAGCAGCAGCAGGACTCAAGAAGCCTCCTTGAGTTCCTTTCCAATCACTAACTTCCTCCCAAGGGATATCAATATCCTGGCTTCTAACAGCATGGATTAGTTTTATTAATACATGATTTTGAAATTTATAGAATGTAATCATACAGTGTTGATTCATTGCTCTTTCAGGCCTGGCTTCTTTGGCCCATATAATGTTCATGTGATGAGATTCGTGCATGTCATGCATGGTAACTGTTGATTTGCATTGCTGTGCAGTATTTCATTGTATTAATAAAGGACAATGTGTTTATCCATTCTAATGTTGATGGGCTCTTGCATAACTTTGTCTTAAATAAAGCCACTGTGACCATAGTCATACCTGTCTTGGTAAACACATGCTCATATTTCTGTTGAGTATATTCCACAGTGAAATAGCTGGGTCATAGGACATTGCATATGTTCAGCTTTAGTACATACCACTAACCAAATTTTCAGAATATTTGTATGATTTTATGCTCCTGAAAAACAACTTATGAGTTTCAGTTGCTCCACCTCCTCACCAGTTCTTGGTTACTTTCTATGCTTTTCATTTAAGATTCTCCATCCTTTGCATTTAAGTCATTTCTGGTGGGTATGGAGGAGTACCTGTAGCTTATCTTTCTTGCTAACTAATGAATTTGAGGGCTTCCCTGGTGGCTTAAAGGTAAAGAATTCGCCTGCCAATGCAGCAGACACAGGTTTGATCTCTGGGTCAGGAAGATCCCCTGGAGAAGGAAATGGCAATCCACTCCAGTCTTCTTGCCTGGGAAATCCCATGGACACAGGAGTCTGGTGAGCTACAGTCCATAGGGTCACAAAGAGTTGGATATGACTTAGCAACTAAACAACAACAATGAATTTGCACATCTTTTCCTGTGCTTATTTGCCACTTGGATATCTTCTTTGTGAAGTGTCTGCTTCTTCTGTTATTCTCTTGCTGTATTGATTTTTAGGAATTCTTTATATATTTGAGATATAAATTGTTTGTCAGATAAAGGCATTGCAGTTATCTTTTCCCACTGTGGGATTCACCTCTACCCTCTTATTTTTGTCTTCTCATGGACAGAAGTTCTTAGTTTTAATGTAGTCCAACTTAATAATCTTTTACTCTACCAGACATCAAAGCTTAATATGAAGCACATTAATTAAGGCAGTGTAGAACTGGTCCAAGAATAGATATATTTTATTTCAAGCTTCCTATTAGCTCATGCTTGCTATTTTACATGCTTGGTATTTCATCACTTCCTCTTTTCCTTTTTTTGTGAGTTTGATCATGTTTCTCTTAATTCTTCGTCTTTTGTGATTTGGAAATTACAGTTTGGAATTTGGACTCTTTCTGTCCAATTTCTGCTAGTAGTTGTCTTCACCTTCCTTACAAATGTGATTTTTCTATATTTTCTCTGTTTCTAAATCCAAATAATGTTGTAATAGTATTTGGATCTGGTCATAGAGATGCATACTTTGTCTTCTCATTTCACTCAGTAGATTTCCCTCAGTATTAGATTTTTTCTACTTATTAATAGTAACAATCTTCTTTGCTCCAAATGCCCAATTACATAATTTTTCTTTACTCAGTTATAACTATATCAGTTGCAATAATCATTTCTCAAAATTGCATTCCTCCAATTTTGAGGTTTCTATTACTATTTAATTTATAATTGTTTAGACTATTCCCTTGAGTATTCTAAGACGCTGATATTGTCATATAATACTACAAATGCTTATATGTCTAAAACTGTGTTTTGCTCTGACACAATAATGGTATTGAGCTTGAGTGGATTTTAAATTCTTAGATCTCAGTCTCTTTCTCTCAATAATTTTTAGATGATTTTTGTCTAATATGATTCCTATTGTTGCAAATAAGATGTCTAGTGCCACTGTGATCCATTTTCATTGTAAACAACATGCTGTTTCTGCTTAGGTTTTATAACTATTCTTTTTTAAATTAATTAATTTATTTTGATTGGAGGATAATTACTTTACAATACTGTGATGTTTTTTGCCATATGTCAACATGAATTGGCCACAGGTATATGTGTCCCCTCCATCCTGAACACCTCTCCTACCTGCCTCCCCACCCTATCCCTCTGGGTTGTCCCAGAGCACTGGCTTTGGGTGTCCTGCTTCATGCATCAAACCTGCACTGGTCACCTATTTTGCATATGGTAATGCTCATATTTTTGGAAGCTTTTCATGCAATGTTCCTTTTTTTTTTAAATTTTGGCCTCTTTTTATTTATTTATTTTCCATCCATCTTTATTCTTTGGCCTGTGTGGGCCTCCCATTGCAGTGGCCTCACCGGTTGCAGAACACCAGCTCTGGGCACATGTGCTCCAGAGCGCTGGCTTGTAATTAGACACACCGGTCCAGCCGCTCCATGGCACATGGGATCTTCCCAGGTCAGGGATCGAACCAGTGCCCCTTGCACTGCAAGGCGGACTCTTTAGCCACTGGACCACCAGGGAAGCCCCATACAATATTTATTATCATTATTATTTATTTTTAAAATGTATGTGGTTGTGATGGGTCTTAGTTGCAGCATCTGAGACCTTCAGTCTTAGTTGTGGCATGTGGGATCTTAGTTGCAGCATCTGGGATCTAATTCCTTGACCAGGGATCAAACCTGAGCTCCCTGCATTGGGAGCAGTGAGTTTTAGCCACTGGACCACCTCCCGCCTGGAAGTATTTTAAATTTTCTTTTTACTACAGTGCCAAATCAGATTTGGGGTTGATTTGGCTCCTCTTGGAATGAAGGATTGCAAGGATTTTGTGAGGGAGGATTGTGGACTTAGAGTCCAATAGGATTAGATAATCTGGGGCCTGTAGATGTCATTCATATTGGGTCAGTGAGTGATAATCTTGGGAACTCCTTGAAGAAACATAATTAGAGACACATGTGGGGAAGATTCCCTAGAGGAGGGCATGTTCAACCAACTCCAGTGTTCTTGCCTGGAGAATCCCATGGACAGAGGAGCCTTGCAGGCTATAGTCCATAGGGTTGCAAAGAATCGAACATGACTGAAGTGACTTAGCACACACATGGGTTAAGTAATTGGGACTGCTGTAGGAATTCTTGAAGTTTTATAAGAGTTGGATCTGAAGTATCTGAAATCACCAATCAGTCCATGAGAGTTTTTGATTGGGATACTGAGGCGGTGAAAGATTTATTCCGAACTTGGGATTTCAGCTCTTTGGGGTCAATTTTAGGAACCCTATTATTAAAGTCGCTCAGTCATGTCCAACTCTTTGTGACCCATGGACAAGCCATGGAACTCTCCAGGCAAGAATACTGGAATGGGTAGCCTTTCCCTTCTCCAGGGGATCTTCCCAACCCAGGAATCTAACCAGGGTCTTCTGCATTGCAGGCGGATTCCTTACCAGCCGAGCTATAGGAACCCTATTGGAGTCATTGATTGGAACCTATGAACCTGGTAATTGTAGGACCCCCTCATGATGGACCAGAAGGTCTACTTTTGAGGGGTTTATGAGAGTCACTGACTTTATATATGGGCTATGAGTTACGGCATTGTTAGACCCACTGAACAGATTAATAGTTGATTTTCTATTGAGGTTGCGTTACCTGTGTTGGTGATTATTTGAAGAGCCAGTTGATAGTGCCATGTGGGACAGTTTTGTCAAGCAGTGTAGGTTACCAATTTAGGAGTCTGTGCAGACATGTAGGCTTTCAGGGCCAAATGGGAATTGGGGGAGAGGGGGACAAAGAGTTTATGTTTCCATCTTTGGCAAAAATAAATTGCCAATGAGCTCTATAAATTGTCCAGAATGTACAATGAATTATTACGCACGTGTGACATGGTCACCCTTCAGCCAGAGGACTTTAAAGGTAGCAGGAAATAGAAATAATGTTTATTGTGATTCTTCTACAGATAGAATACCATATGGCACAACAGTTAAAGAAAATGTTCTTTGGAGTTAGGCATACCTGAGGTTCGAAACCCTGTCCTTCCTCCTAATCTAAGTAACCTTGGGGCAGATTTTTTTTTTTTTTTTTACCACCACATGGCTTGTGGGATCTTTGATCCCTGACGAGGGCAAAATTTCTTAATAGTTACAAACAGCTCTATCTGATGGTAAAAGGAATAAAAGGAAAAGTAATACCTAGTTCATATGATTGGAGAAGGAAATGGCAACCCACTCCAGTAATTTTGCCTGAAAAATTCCATGGACTGAGACGCCTTGCAAGCTACAGTCTATGGGGTCACAAATATATATATATATATATGTGTGTGTCTTTGTGTGTGTGTGTATACACACACACACACACACACATATATATATACATATATATATATATACACATACATGCATATATATGGCTTCCCTGGTGGCTCAGTGGTGGAGAATCTTCTGCAATGCAGGAGACCTGGGTTTGATTCCTGGATTGGGAAGATCCCCTGGAGGAGGACATAGCAACCCACTCCAGTACTCTTGCCTGGAAAATTCCATGGACAGAGGAGCTTGATGGACTATATAGTCCATGGGATCACAGAGTTGGACACGACTGAAGTGACTAAGCAGCAGCAGTTCATATGATGAGTTTGAAAATTAAATGAAGCACTAACAAAACATTCCTTGTATCTTATAATAACAGTAATATGTAATATCAATGGTATGTGTTCCCAGTGCCAAATAGGAGTGAGTGCTTTTGAAGCATTATGTCATTTAACTCTAATAGCCCTGTAAGATGGGTGTTTTCATCCTCAGTTTTAAAGTGAAAAAATTCAGACTAAAGTGACTTCCCCAGATTCTAGCTAGGATGCAGAAGAGCTGCAATTAAAACTCTCATTTGTTTTACATGAGTTTTTTCTACATAGGTGTTGGTTACTGAACTTTTCCTCACTATTCAGTGTTGTAAACTATTCTTTGGTGCCCTCCCTCCCAGGAAACGCTTGTGGGGTGAATGCTGAATGACTGACCACATGGATACTGTCTTTCCAGGTTTCTTGGAGTCTCTGCGGAGCCCTTGGGCCAGACCCCGCAGTGAAGGCTGCAGAAGCTTGCATCGAGTCCATGGACCTGCCTGGCCTCAGGGTCCCAGGAAAGGCAGAGTTGTCAGCAAGACAGCCTGAGGGTTGAGGAAGATGCCGGCCGACCAGAGCGCTCCCCAGTGGTCTGCAGCCCTGGCTGCAGAGGGACAAGGCAGCGTGTGTAAGGTGAGGAAGGAGAGAGCTTCAGGGACAGGAATTCAGTGAAGAAATGGCCCAGACCTGTCACTAGGGCCTCAGGGAAAGGGCAGGAGGGGCAGATTCCAGACTTGCTGCCCCTGAGATGGACCCATCATCCCCCAGCTGAGAGGAAGCACCACCTGGCTGATGTCCCGCATCCAGAGCCCTGCCTGTTTCAGTGGAAAATGTGATGCAGCCGGTGGAGGGAAGGTGGATCAGGAGGGTCAGCCTCACAGCCTGGTGACGAGGGGACGCTCCCTGCAGGGAGTCTGTGGGTGAGGTCCAGGTGGTGGTGATTACTGGCCCCAACCAGAGAAATGCCTTTCCTTGTGCCCGGCGCAGAGCCTTCGCTCCCCACTGGCTCTGTGTATGCGCTCAGCTGATCCTTCGAGATTTGCTGATGTCCCCGCTATCCTGATCTAGGGCAGAAAGATCCCTTTTTTGAGAACTTAGAGGATGGCAGAGTAGAAGGCTGAGCACAGTCTCTAGGGCCTTTCTAGGTCTTCCTCCTCCTCTCAGAGATGAATAGAGTGGCCTGAGAAGGTACGTGACTTGCCCGGGCGTCTGGGGTTGTGAGTGACAGCAGTGGGTTGGAGTCAGGTCTCCTGACTGTGCCCTCCACCCTCACCACACTACATCCACGACCAGCTTTCCCACTAAAAGTTCCCTCAAAATTCTGTAAAAAGAGGCAGACAAGGGAGCCACACCTTCCCCTACAGATCCCTCCCGACTGTCCTGAGGATGCTGTCTCCTTTGGGGACAGGCTCATTGTCACAGAGGCTCAGAATCAGGTGGTTATTAGAATAACATCAACTTTTAAATTTATTTTGATCTTTGTTATTTAATAATTTCATTATTTCACAATATAATGTTAGAAAATACAGGTAAGCAAATAGAAGGCAATAAAACATTACTTATAATTTCAGCATTAGCCAAAGTTAACCATCGTTAACATTTAACTATATTTCCGTACACTTTTTTCCCTTTGGTTGTGCATGCATGTGAGTTTATATGTGAGGCTGTGAGTATATACACACCACACACATATACATGATATAGCTCAAGTTTATTTATTTATTTTTCTCAAGTTGTTCTGGTTCTTGTTTTCTTGAGAGCTAGGGAGTGGTGGTGGGGTTTACAGTAAGTGGAAAATGAAGGGTTCGTTGAGTTCAAGGAGAGATCAATATAAGAGGATCTTGGGCAGTTGTAGTAAATTTGACCTTGGGTCCTGTCTGCAAATCTTGTCAGTTTCTCTGTGAGGCTCTGCACATAGATACATGTACACATTCAGTGTAAGTGCGTAGCTTATAACGGTTTGTGTGTGTGTGTTGGTTGCTTAGTTGTGTCTGATTCTTTGCAACCCCATGGAATGTAGCCCATAGCCCACCAGGCTTCTTCATCCATGGGATTTTCCAGGCAAGAATTACTGGAGTGGGTTGCTATTTCCTTCTCCATTGCTCAAGTTTAAAAATGAAATTGTAGTATTTGGTTGTATCATTTTTAACTTGGCAGTTTAATTGTATAAGCAGTAAATATATTTATTTATACGATGCATAGCTTTATATCCTTTTGATAAACTATAATTTAACCAGTCCACTGTATATGAACTTAGTGCATTCAGGATTTTCTGTTGTGGTGCAAACTGCTATGGTGGAATACTTACATTTAAATCTTTTTGCCCAATCACTAAAATTATATTTTGAATAAAAGGTATATGGGCATTGAATGGTGAACAAATCGCTGCTCAACAGTTGGGCACTTCCACTCTGGAAAATTGTCCTTGTCCAGTCTCTGCTCCGTCAGATAAGCCACAGACCCACAAGCTGGGGTTGCAACAATGTGGTCCTCCCTAGTCCTTCTGCACATGATGGCCCCTTGCTTGGCCATTGTGTGGAAATTTTTAGATGAATGATTATGATCTCTACAAGGCACATTTCTTTGCAAGGCACAAGACCCCTACCTTCCTTCCCAACCATAGCCTTATGCCTCTTTGCAAGAAGAGATGGAAATGACCAAGACCCTGCTGAATGTTATTTATTCACGTATTTCTTTGTTAGGTTCTTAGTTTTTTCATTAGATGTCAAAGAACAGGGAATGGGCAGAGATACCACAGAACCAATAAAAACATTCCTGGGATAGGGAACAGTCAACTGGGCTAAGAAATAGTGACTGAAGCTGGAAAACAGGCCGGGGGGTGGAGGGTGGGTGGTGGTCAGACGAAGACGAGATGTGAGAAATAGCCACATGGAACAGGTAGTGCGCATACTGGAAATAGACGATAGCCAAGGGGCACAGGAGACAGGTGGGAGTGCAATAGAAAGCAAGAGCCAGATGCCAGAGAGCAGCAAAGAGACCAAGATACAGCACTCAAGGCTGGAGAAGTGGTAATAGTAGAGAGCAAGGAAGAGTCAGAGGGTATGAGAACAATCAGAAGGATCTCAAAATAGGAGAGACCAGGAGAAAGAGAAATCAGACAGTAGCCAGAAGGAATAGAGACCAGCCAGAAGAAACAGGAAACAGAAGACTCAGCTAGATGGAAAAGGCAAAAAAGTTTGGTGTCTTGGGTAAGAGCTTTCCGAAACAAGCCACTTTAAGAGATAACAGGGGTCAGAGGAAAATCTGAGGGGGTGGGGAGAGGCAGAGGTACTGGGAGACAAGAAATAGGAAAGATAAGACTGGGAGTCGGAAGCATCCAGAGGAAGTGGGGACCAGCTTCTGAGGCTGCAGAACTTGTTGGAGGGGCAGGGAAGGGGCAGACCCATAGGGCAGTTGGAGAGACAGAAAAGGACCTCCAAAGCTGAGCAGTAGCCAAAGGCAAGCAGGGGCAACTAGGAACAGTCTCTGAGGTTGGGGAATAGCAAAGCTGTTCTTGGTGTCCTCTAGAGGGACCCTGGGACTAACCAGAGGACTAGAGAATAATGAAGTGGGCATCAAAAGTGTATCTGGTGTTGGATAGCAGCCTGACTGACCAGGGAGCAACTAGAGGAACCAGAGAACAGCTGGAAGGCATAGTATCCATTACCAAAGCCAGAGGCTCCATGTAGTGGGCTCTGGGGTTAAGGAAAATTATAGAAGCCAGGGAGAGGCTGGGGGAGCATCCAGAATTCCAGAGGGTTAGGGCAAGAGGGGCTTCCTGGGATGTGGGGCTTCAATACTAAAACAGGGAAAGTCCTGGGCAAACTGGGACAGTTGATCACCTTGCCCAAGAAACAGTCAAAGGAACCAAAGGTCAGATATAATGTAAGTGGTGGGAGAAGGTGGAAGTTCAGAATCCAGCTGTCAACAGAGAGGACACAGAAGTAGTATACACTGATGATCAAGAGCGAGGCTAGGAACCAGGTAGACCAGCACTCTACAGAGTGTGGTCTATGAACCAGATGCATATCAGATGAGTGCATATTAGAAATGCATTCCAGGACTGCCCAAGGATCAGGGAAGAATTCAGTCTAGAGAGAAATCAGAAGAGGGCATTCAGTCTGTGTCAACTAGAAGGGATGAGAAAGCCTCATCAGGACCAGGCAGCAGCCAGATGTACTGGGCACAACCAGAATGGTGTCACAGACTAAGGATCAGCCAGAGGGACAGCTGCCAAAGGGAACACAGGATAGTCAGGGGCACTAGGGACCAGTGGGAGGGAAGAAGAAACAGGAGGCATGGAATGATGGAACAAGGGACAATCAGAGGAAATGATAAACAGGCATCAGGAAAGAGACCAGGGACACTTAAGAAACATTTAGAGGAAACAGCAGAGAGACAAAAGAAGACTCAGATGGAGACCATGCAGAGGAAATAAAAGCCAGTAGAGGGAGCAGGGAGAAGTCAGGGGATAGAAGTGGGCAGACCCATAGGGCAGTTGGAGAGACAGAAAAGGACCTCCAAAGCTGAGCAGTAGCCAAAGGCAAGCAGGGGCAACTAGGAACAGTCTCTGAGGTTGGGGAATAGCAAAGCTGTTCTTGGTGTCCTCTAGAGGGACCCTGGGACTAACCAGAGGACTAGAGAATAATGAAGTGGGCATCAAAAGTGTATCTGGTGTTGGATAGCAGCCTGACTGACCAGGGAGCAACTAGAGGAACCAGAGAACAGCTGGAAGGCATAGTATCCATTACCAAAGCCAGAGGCTCCATGTAGTGGGCTCTGGGGTTAAGGAAAATTATAGAAGCCAGGGAGAGGCTGGGGGAGCATCCAGAATTCCAGAGGGTTAGGGCAAGAGGGGCTTCCTGGGATGTGGGGCTTCAATACTAAAACAGGGAAAGTCCTGGGCAAACTGGGACAGTTGATCACCTTGCCCAAGAAACAGTCAAAGGAACCAAAGGTCAGATATAATGTAAGTGGTGGGAGAAGGTGGAAGTTCAGAATCCAGCTGTCAACAGAGAGGACACAGAAGTAGTATACACTGATGATCAAGAGCGAGGCTAGGAACCAGGTAGACCAGCACTCTACAGAGTGTGGTCTATGAACCAGATGCATATCAGATGAGTGCATATTAGAAATGCATTCCAGGACTGCCCAAGGATCAGGGAAGAATTCAGTCTAGAGAGAAATCAGAAGAGGGCATTCAGTCTGTGTCAACTAGAAGGGATGAGAAAGCCTCATCAGGACCAGGCAGCAGCCAGATGTACTGGGCACAACCAGAATGGTGTCACAGACTAAGGATCAGCCAGAGGGACAGCTGCCAAAGGGAACACAGGATAGTCAGGGGCACTAGGGACCAGTGGGAGGGAAGAAGAAACAGGAGGCATGGAATGATGGAACAAGGGACAATCAGAGGAAATGATAAACAGGCATCAGGAAAGAGACCAGGGACACTTAAGAAACATTTAGAGGAAACAGCAGAGAGACAAAAGAAGACTCAGATGGAGACCATGCAGAGGAAATAAAAGCCAGTAGAGGGAGCAGGGAGAAGTCAGGGGATAGAAGTGGGCAGGTTAAGCAGCGAAAAACAGAGGGAGGTGCACAGGAGCACAGAGAACCATCTGATGAGTAGGGAAACAGCCAGGGGGAACAGGAAAGACCAGAGCACCCCCAGCTAAGTAGGAACATGCAGAGAGGCTGGGTATCTAGCCCTGAGTAAGGGCAGAGTGAGCTACACTGCACACTTTCAGGCAGCCTAGCGAGTGCCCTGAGAGCCCTTCAGCTTGGCTGGGATAGTGTTGAGAAGGGCAGGGTCGTATCACAGGGCATGACAGAGAAGTGTGCTGGGGAAGGAGTGAGAGCAGCCCTGAAGCTGGGGCACTGAGCCCCAGCAGGCTGGCTGCAGGGTGGGACAGAGCAGATGGCCAGGGACAGAATGACTAGTGAGTGACCAATCCTGGCAGCACAGCATGCTCCAGGGCTGAATGCAGAAAGCTCTTGGACTCAGATGACCCTGCAAGGTTCATTGGTGAGCCATCAGGAGCTGGAGCAGGGATGCTCACATAGGATGAGTAAGTCCCTGTAGGGGTCCTGGTGGTGGCGGAATCACGGGCCATCTCCATGGTAGAAATGGGCCAGAAAACCAAACCTTTTCATATGTAGCTGGTGAGGCTAGAATCTGGGTGGGTCTGTATTAGCAACTTTGCATCCTAATTGCTAGCTCCCAAAACCCCCTCCATCACCTCACATAAGCCTTTTGGGGTGGAGTCCAAAGTGTCTATTGCGGTGGGGAAAGGGATGGAAGTGGGCCATCTGTGCCTGGTGTGATCTTTGTACACTTTTCCTGTGTGACTCCAAGGGAGTGAAAGACAGGGGAAAATGGTCTTTTGCCTGCCAGCTTGGACTGTCAGAGCTGTTCAAATGTTTTACAATGTTTGAAAAAGAATGTGTGTGTGTGTGTGTGTGTGTGTGTGTGTGTGTGTGTGTGTCTGTTAGTTGCTTAGTTGTGTCTGATTCTTTGCAACCCCATGGACTGTAGCCTGCCAGTCTCTTCTGTCCATGGGATTCTCCAGGCAAGAATACTGGAGTGGGTTGCCATGCCCTCCTCCAGGGGATCTTTCCAACCCAGGGACTGAACCCAGGTCTCCCGCATTGCACGCGGATTCTTTACCACTGAGCTACAGGGAAGTCCCTGAAAAAGATTCACATATATATGAATATACATGCACATGTACATATATAGATATATATTCTGAATATGTATTGTGTGAATCCATTTTCTGGACACCTGAAACTAACACAACATTGTAAATTAACTATACTTAAGTTAAAAAACAGTTTTAAAAATATTTAACAATGCCAAATGATAGAAAATTTTTCCACACAGGTTGGCAAATAGCCACTCCTCCCCGTCTCTCCAATCTGAGGCTCCTCCCGTGTGTCACCTACACACCTGCTGGTCTGTCCTGAGGTCACTGGCAAGAGAGCAAGAATCAGGAGGGTGGGCAGGCAGAATGAGAGCTTCCCTCAAGCCTGACCCTGGGACTTCCCCTGAGTAAGTGCCCTTGGGCGGTGAGGGGGAGCAGGGCAGGTGCTTTGCCAGAGGCTCTGGTGCAGATCATCCTTTCAGCAACCCTCAGGGATGTGCTCGGGAAAGCAGGTGGGTAGAGTGCTGGGCATGGCTCAGTGCTTGCGGATCTGCCTTTGTGCTGGTGGTGGAGCAGGTACTGTGAGTTTTGTGCCTACTCAGTGCCCCTGCACAGCTACTAATAAGGGCCCCCAAAGGACAAAGTAAGTGTCTTTCAATGAATAAATGTTCCTCGTTTCCTCATAGTTGGATCACCAGATCTTGTCTTGGTACATAGTGCAATTTCTGTCTTGTTTAGAAAATCCTTGCCTACCCCAAGGCCTAAACGAATGTTTACCTGTGTTTTCTACTGAGTTCTAAAGTACTGATTGTTTTGAAACTTTTTATTCTTTTGCCTTTCACTCCAAATCATTAACTATTAACACTTTGCCATACTTGCTTACTCTTCACAACTTAGTTACATAGGTGTTCAGTTGCTAAGTTGTGTCCGACTCTTTGCAACCCCATGGACTTCCACAGGCCAGGCTCCTCTGTTCTCCACTATCTCACACAACTTGTTCAAACTCATGTCCATTGAGTTGGTGATGCCATCCAACCATTTCATCCTCTGCTGCCTTCTTCTCCTTTTGTCTTCTGTTTTTCCCAGCATCAGGGTCTTTTCCAGTGAGTCGGCTCTTTGCATTAGGTGGCCCAAATTTGGAGCTTCAGCTTCAGCATCAGTCCTTCCAATGAATATTCAGGGTGAATTTCGTTTAGGATTGACTGGTTTGATCTCCTTGCAGTCCAGGGGACTCAAAGAGTCTTCTCCAGCACCACAACTCAAAAGCATCCATTCTTCAAGGACATAAAATTTGTAAATACAGTTTCCCCAGCTGTCACAATATATCCTTTATAGCATTTCCAGCTGATCTAGGATCCAATCCAGGGATGTATATTGTGTTTAGTTGTCGTGTCACTTTAGCCTTTTATCTGAAACAGTTCCTTAGCCCTTCCTTGACTTTCGTGACATTAATCATTTGGAAGACTGTCCCTCAGTTGGGTTTGTTTCTTGCTCCCTCATAACTAGATTCAGGTTACTCATTTGTGTCAGGAATATCACAAAAATGATGCTGTGTTCTTCTCATGCCTCATATCAGCAAGCATTCACTATCAATTTGTCCTTTATTGATAATGTTAACTTTGATCACCTTGGCTAAGATACCGTCGATAAGGTACTTATAAAGTTACTATCTTTCTCTTTGTAGCAAATAACAATTGGGTTGGCCAAAATGTTCATTTGAGTTTTTCTGTAACATTTTTTAAATTAATTATTTGGCTGTGCCTGATCTTCATTGCAATATGTGGGAACTAGTTCCCTGACCAGGGATCGAACCCAGGTCCTCTGCATTAGGAGCAAGGCGTCCTACCCACTGAACCACCCAGAAAGTCTCTTTCAGTAACCTTTTATGGAAAACCTGAACAAACGTTTTGGCCAACCCAATATTTTGTGGGAAGATACTTTGAGACTGAATATCTTATTTTTCATGCTTTTGTCCATTGATTATAGCATCAAGCAGTGATTCTTGCCTGTAACAATTACTGTGCTGTTTCCCTAATGGTGTTTTTCTGATTCCATCATTTCTTCTACATTGACTAGTTGGCATTCTCATATAAGGAAAAACATTCGTTGCTCTGACTGCTGAAAAGGACAATTCAATGCCAGGCATAATGAGAACACCTTGATTTACCATTTGTCCCTAATAGGAACTAGAGGTTTCACCAGGGTTAGAACAGAGAAAGTACAAAATGATTACAGAAGAACTCATTATGCTGGGAATTAATGAAGCACTCAAAAGATGGGAACATGTCAAAATGACACAGGAGCCATTTTGAAGGAGCTCCCTCTGGTCAAATCAGGGACAATCTGAGTAGCAAAAGGAAATCATAATAGTAATAGATTATTATCTACTTAGTAAAGTAGAAAATGACCAGCCTCTATAATAAGTAGGTAGGTACACAGATAGGCAGATAGACAGGAAAGAAGTAAATACTCCTTTTCTTTTTTAGGTTGTTTGTTTTTGGCTGTGCTGCACAACTTGGAAGATCTCAGTTCCCCAACCAGGAATTGAACCTGAGCCACAGCAGTGAAAGCCAGGAATCCTAACCACTAGACCACCAGGGAACTCCTGTGAAAGCTCCTTTTTAATAGCATCTTGATTTTTTTTTGCTGTGTCCCCTACTCCAATCTTTATGAGGATAATTTAGCAGTTTGTTAAAACTTTCCATTTGGAAATAATTATAAATTTACAGGAAGTTGCAAAGATGGCACAGAGAGGTCTCCTGTAATCCTTTACCCAGTTTCCCCCAATGATTACATCCTGTGTTACTAGAGTTACACTTATCACAAACAGGAAATTGACATTTCTGTGGTGTGCTTTGCCATTTTACATGTGTAAATTCCTGTATGGGCTTCCCAGATGGTGCTAATGGTAAAGAACCTGCCTGCTAATTCTGGAGACATAAAAGACACAGGTTCGATCCCTGGGTCAGGAAGATCCCCTGGAGGAGGGCATGGAAACCCACTCCAGTATTCTTGCCTGGAGAATCCCATGGACAGAGGAGCCTGGCGGGCTATTGTCCATGGGGTCACAAAGAGTCGGACACAACTGAAGCGACTAGCAGGTAGGCAGGCCAATTCCTGTACAATAATCCAGATACACAAATATTCCATCACTGTATAGGTTTCTACTGGTGTTGACGTTTTACTAGAGTGAAGTGTAGAAAACTTAGCTCCCTTTAAAGTCCCTTTATATTTATCTTAAATATTTCCTCTACATACATGGAGGTCTACATCATAAAAATGTTACACTTTTTGCTTTGTCCTTCAAGTATAATTTAGAAAACTCAATAGGAAAAAGAAAGTCTACTGTATTTACCCATATTATTTCTCTTTTCATTTTTCTTCTTTCCTGATGTTGCAGGACTTGTTTATCATCTCCTTCCTGTTTAGAGAACTTCCTTTAAGGGTATATCTGCTGACAACAGATTTTCTTAGGTTTTCTTCATCTGAGAATGTCTTGATTTCCTTTTCAGGTCTTCTTTCTTAGTAGCAGCTTCATTGAGATCTACTTCATATACCATACACAGAAGCAGATGAAGCCAGGTTGTTTGTTTTTGGCTGTGCTGCACAACTTGGAAGATCTCAGTTCCCCAACCAGGAATTGAACCTGAGCCACAGCAGTGAAAGCCAGGAATCCTAACCACTAGACCACCAGGGAACTCCTGTGAAAGCTCCTTTTTAATAGCATCTTGATTTTTTTTTGCTGTGTCCCCTACTCCAATCTTTATGAGGATAATTTAGCAGTTTGTTAAAACTTTCCATTTGGAAATAATTATAAATTTACAGGAAGTTGCAAAGATGGCACAGAGAGGTCTCCTGTAATCCTTTACCCAGTTTCCCCCAATGATTACATCCTGTGTTACTAGAGTTACACTTATCACAAACAGGAAATTGACATTTCTGTGGTGTGCTTTGCCATTTTACATGTGTAAATTCCTGTATGGGCTTCCCAGATGGTGCTAATGGTAAAGAACCTGCCTGCTAATTCTGGAGACATAAAAGACACAGGTTCGATCCCTGGGTCAGGAAGATCCCCTGGAGGAGGGCATGGAAACCCACTCCAGTATTCTTGCCTGGAGAATCCCATGGACAGAGGAGCCTGGCGGGCTATTGTCCATGGGGTCACAAAGAGTCGGACACAACTGAAGCGACTAGCAGGTAGGCAGGCCAATTCCTGTACAATAATCCAGATACACAAATATTCCATCACTGTATAGGTTTCTACTGGTGTTGACGTTTTACTAGAGTGAAGTGTAGAAAACTTAGCTCCCTTTAAAGTCCCTTTATATTTATCTTAAATATTTCCTCTACATACATGGAGGTCTACATCATAAAAATGTTACACTTTTTGCTTTGTCCTTCAAGTATAATTTAGAAAACTCAATAGGAAAAAGAAAGTCTACTGTATTTACCCATATTATTTCTCTTTTCATTTTTCTTCTTTCCTGATGTTGCAGGACTTGTTTATCATCTCCTTCCTGTTTAGAGAACTTCCTTTAAGGGTATATCTGCTGACAACAGATTTTCTTAGGTTTTCTTCATCTGAGAATGTCTTGATTTCCTTTTCAGGTCTTCTTTCTTAGTAGCAGCTTCATTGAGATCTACTTCATATACCATACAATTTACTCATTTAAAGTGTCCAGTTCAGTGTTTTTTGCATGTTTATGGATATGGGTAACCATCACTATAATCAATTTTAGAACATTTTCATCACCTCAAAAAGAAACCCCATATCCTTTAGCCATCACTCTCCCCACTTCACCTCCCTGCCTCCTGCAACCCTAAGCAAGCACTAATGTACCATCTATATAGACTTTACTATACATTTCACATGAATTGAATCATATAACATGTGATCTTTGTGTCTGGCTTCTTTCACTCAGCAGTTTTCAAGGAGCTCCCTCTGGCCAAATCTGAGACAATTTGAGTAGCAAAATAAATAATGATAGTAATACATTATAACCCACTGAATAAAGTAGGAAGTCACTCGTCCACATGATAGGTCAGTAGGTATATATGTAGGTAGGCAAATAGCGAAGAAGTGTAGTGTGTACGTGTAGTGGAATTTATGGGTCAAATGATAACTCTGTTTAATCAGGAACTGCCAGACTGTTTTCTAAAACAGCCACACTAGTTGGCATTGCCACCAATTTCCCCACATCCTCACCCAGCACTTGTTATTATATGACGTTTTGATTATAGCCAACCTAGTATGAGGTAGTTTTGATTTGCACTTCCCTGATAAGTAATAATGCTAAGCATCTTTTCTTGTATTTATTGGCCATGACCATTTCACTTCTTAAGGATAATTTTGCCAGATATGAAATTCAGAGTGGACAGTATTTCTTTCAGTACTTGAAAAATGCTGGCCTGCTTCTCTCCACTATGGTTTTAGATGCTGTCACTTTGTTTTTCCCCTACAGGTAATGTATCATTTAGCTCTTGTTGATTTCAAGATTTTTTGTCTTTAGTTTTCTAAAATGTGTCTTGGTATAATTTCTTTGGCTTATCCATTTGGGGTTTGCTCAGTGTCTTGAAACTCTTAAGGTTATATCTTTTGCAAAAATTTGAGAAATTTTCAGCTATAATTTTTTAAAATACTTTTCAGCCCCATACTTTCTGCTCTCCTCTGGGACTCTGGTGACATAAATGCCAGATCTTTCACTATAATTCCCGAGCTCCCTGAGGCTCTGCTCAGTTTTTTCCCATCAATTTTCTTTCTGTTGTTCAGATTGGGTCATTTGTATTGTTCTCTCATCAAGTTGTCTAATTCTTTACTCTGTTCTCTATTCTACTGTTGAGCTCATCCATTGAGTATTAAAATTTTAGTTCTTATATTTTACAGTTCAAAAATTTCCATTCTGTTCTTCTTTATGTCTTTTTTATTCTGAGACTATTTTTGCATTTAAATATATTGAAGCATTTTTATGGTGGCTACTTTAACATCATTGTTTTTTTTAAATCATTGATAACTCTAACATCTATGTCAGTATTGCTATCTGTTGGTTGTCTTTTCTCATTCCAGTTTAGATTTTCTTGCTTCTTTACATGATGCCTGATTTTTAGTTATGTCTTGAAGAGTTTGGGAATGCTGAGATTCTGGATACTATTTAAACCCTGTTTTTAGTAAGCTCCCTCCAACACTGTTCTGCCAAAAAAAAAAAAAAAAGGGAGAGTCTCCTTACTGCCAGATGGAGGTGGAAATTCAGGTCCTTACTTGGTCTCCTTTGACACACCAGAGGGGACAAGCACCTTGTTGCTGCTGGGTGGAGGTGGAGTTTCATGCTCTGCACCAGATGACTTCTAATATCACCCTAGCAGGGAGACAAAAAAGGCACCTAGTTACTGGGTTGGGGATAGAAGTTTCAAGATCCCCCAAATTTACAGTGGCCTAAATTTATACTGTTGGGGAGAGGCCATGTTATCCCCAGGCAGGGATGAAAACCAAGGCTTCCCACTCAGCCTTTGCTGATGGGAATGGCTGTCGGGGGCAGTAATTATCTGAATTTTCCTCCCTTGCTACATTACCCCTTTCCTGGTAATTTGGCTAGAGAGAGCAGACTTTCTAGGGGCTTTTTTAAAAAATCTGTACCAGTTGGCATTGTGGATTGCCAGCTTCTCCATCAATGAGTCCAAGATATATGGGACAAAAAGAAAACTCAGGGAAATCACGACTGTGTCAGTCCTCAGGTTCCGAGGTCCCTAGCTAGTTAACCTCCTTCTCTCCAACTGACAGTCTTCTTTGTTTTATATATAATGTCAGGGACTGTAGCTGAACTTAGTACCAGAAATAGGGAGAATTCTGTCTAATCCATTTTGGACCCGTTGGTAATTTCTAACTTGATTTTTAAATAAGTAATACATTCACATGGTTCTCTCCCCTAGTCCTACAGATCACCCTAACCCAAAAACCAGTCTTGATTATGTGGTGGGTGGGTGATATATGCTCTGAGATTATGCAAATAAAAGCAACTAAGAAAATATCCTTGATATTTTCCCACAAAGATAGTAGATACTGTTAATGTTAAACACAGTTTTTTCAAAATTACTGTTAATTTAAAACTTTTTATCATGAAATATTATACACATTATAAATAGTGCATCTGTACTCTTGAACATGCCTCTTGTTGCACATGAGCACATATTCCAATTGAGCATATTTCCATGAATGGAATCACTGTGTCCTTGTATACATGCTTTGACATTACCAGGTGAAGCCAAAATGCCTTCCAATGTGATTGTACCTCCATCAGACATATGAGAGTTCTCACTGCATAATGTTTTCTTCAACACTTCATACTGCCAGTCTTTTTAAAAAAATTTTATTGAGATATACTTGATTTATAATGTATGTTTCAGTTGCACAACATAGTGATTTACAGTTTCTAGATTATACTCCATTTAGAGTTATTATAAAATATTGACTATATTCCCTGTGCTGTAAAATATATCCTTGTTGCTTACTTATTTTATATATAATAGTTTGCAGCTCTTAAATCTTCTCCCCCTACCTTGCCCCTCCCAACTAGTAATTTGTTCTCTTTTTGTGAGTCTATTTCTGTTTCTGTTGTATTCACCAGTTTTATTTTTTAGATTCTACATATAAGTGATATCATACAGTATTCGGCTTTCTCTGTCTGATTTACTTCATTTAGCATAATACCCTCAAAGTCCATCCATGTTGTTGCAAATGGCAGAATGCCATACTTTTATGGCTGAGTAGTATTCCATTGGTATATACATACCACACCTTTATCTATTCATCTACAGATGGACACTTGGGTTGCTTCTATGCCTTAGCTATTGTAAGTAGTGCTGCTATGAACATTGGAATACATGTATCCGTTCAGATTAGTGTTTTTATTTTCTTTGGGTAATTACCCAGGAGTGGAACTGCTGAATCATATGGTAGTTCTATTTTTAGTTTTTTGAGGAACTGTTTTCCACAGTGGCTATACAAATTTACATTCTCAACAGCAGTACACAGGGTACATTTTTCTCCACATCCTTGATACAGCCAATCTTTTTCATTGAAGACATTGTAGGAATTGTGTAATGGTAACTCATTATGGTTTGACTGTGCATTCCCTGATTAATAAGGAGATTAAACTCTTTGTGTGTATTAACACCTATATTTCCTCTTTTGTTAAATGCTTGTTCCAATTTTTTGCCCACTTTTCTATGAGGTGGCCTCTTTTTAAAAATTATTTTATAAGAGTTCTTTAGATTTCTCTAGATAGGATCCCTTTGTCAGTAATATGTACTGGAGATAACATCCATTTGATGGATTTCCTTTTTTTCTCTTATAATTCAGTCTTTTAAATGAAAAGAAATTTTAAACTTTATCATAGACAGACATCAATCTTTTCTTTATGGTTAATTCTTTTTGCATCCTGTTTGAGAATTATTTTCACAATACAAGATCATGAAGGTATTCATCTATACTATGGTTTTTTCTATGTTATCTCTTAAAAGTTTTATTGTTTTGCCTTTCCCCTCAATACATATCTTCCAAATGCCTTTCAGTCTCTTTTGTATCTTCTTATGTTGGTTGTCTTAAGTTGTTTTTTACTTAGTCAATTCTATATTGCCATTACCTGGTACATAGTCAAGCAGTAAATCTATTATTATATAGCTCCTAAGTTAACCTGAGGACTTAAAGAGAGCCTATGTTAGTCCTTACTTTTGAAAAAAGAGGGACTGAATGAATGCAATTCACAGTGAATGTCAAGATACTTCAATTTGTGTTTTTCTTTCACAAAGTAAAATGCAAAACTGGGTGCTAAGTGAAAAACTCTACATGATACATTATGGTAAAAGTCATTAAAAACAGCTAATTTCCCTCTTCCCTCCATCCCCCACCCCCCCACCCCCCGTGCTGGTCTTGTCACCCTGAATGGATTGTGTTATTACAGGTGTCATTAGAAGATGTCACTGTGGACTTCAGCAGGGAGGGGTGGCAACACATGGATGCTGCTCAGAGGCATCTGTTACCAGGACGTAACCCTGGAGAACTACAGCCCCTGCACAGTGGGTAAGATCAGCTGCCTTGTACACCTGCCGAGGGCCTCAAGGATGCTGCTTCATGCACCTGCCAGGGTCCTCAGGGTGGTCACTCTCATTCTCAGTTGCCGAATGCTCTGGGGCATCTGAAGTGTGTAACGGTGTCATCTTTGATTTGTCCGACGTTCTCCTGTCCTTTTGCACATCTGCGATTATTACTCTATTCCCAATGAAATGGCATCACTTTCCTGGAGAGCAAATAGTAGCATCATTGCAAAGCCCTGAAACCTAATTAACTGGATGCCATATCCTGTATCATGTTCTGTTAAAAGGGTACCAAGGTCCCAAACCAGAGGTTGTCTTCAAGCTGGAACGAGGACAGGGGCCAAAATCTTGAAGGCTCTGAACTTTTGGAGTCACTTGGAGAGAGTTGACAGAAGCCCATTCAATATCTGAAGGGCAACTCCAAGTATGACCCTTGCTAATATCCACTGTTTTCTTTGCTTTTTGATAAAAGAGCTGTCTCTAACCTCTACCATCACATACATAGTTCAGTTGCTCAGTCATGTCTGACTCTTTGCAACCCCATGGACTGCGATACGCCAGGCTTCCCTGTCCTTCACTGTCTCCCGGAGCTTGCTCAAACTCATGTCCATTGACTCAAGGATGCCATCCAACCATCTCATCCTCTGTCATACATACCACTCTATCTTACTGGAGTGCACTACCATTTCCTTCTCCAGGGGATCTTCTGGATCCAGGGATTGAACCTGTGACTCCTGCATCTCCTGCACTGCATGTGGATTCTTTACCACTAGCACCACCTGGGAAGCTATCTTACATAGGAACACTTTACTCTTCTTACCCCACTTCCACCCTCTTATCCTAAGTTCGTGCCTTGTATATTCCCTTTTATTCCAATTCCTCTTTTCCATCCCTTATTGCCTCCTCCCACTGGCAACAGATCTAATGTGTTCGATCTTTGAATTTGTGTGGTATTCTCTTAAAGTATGAGTTTACGGGCTTCCCTGGTCATCCAGTGGGTAAGGACACTGCCTTGCAGTGCAAGGGGCACCGGTTCAATCCCTGACCTGGGAAGATCTCACGTGCCATGGAGCAGCTGGACCAATGTGTCCAACTACCAAGCCAGAGCTCTGGAGCGCATGCGCCCAGAGCCGGTGCTCTGTGACAAGAGAGGCCACTGCGATGGGAGGCCCACACAGGCCAAAGAACAAAGATGGAAATGAAAGATTAATAGAAGTGGCCAAAAAACTGTATGTGTTTACTTGTTGTTCAATCACTCAATAATGTCCGACTCTCTGCAACCCCCTAGACTGCAGCATGCCAGGCTCTCCTGTTCTTCACTATCTCCTGGAGTTTTCTCAGATTCATGTCCATTGAATAGGTGATGCTAACTAACCATTTCATTCTCTGTTGCCTCTTTATCCTTTTGCCTTCGATCTTTCCCAGCATCTGGGTCTTTTATAGTAGAATACTATGCTGCACAGTATTCCACAGTGTGCCAATGCCAAATCTTATTGAACCATTCAACCAACAGGGAAACCTAGGTTTTCATGAACTCCCATCTAAGACAAACAATTCTATAATAGATTTCTACACAAATGTTCCCTTATACAGTATGATACTTTCACAGAGATGTATATAGAAAAGAGGGTTTGCCTGATGATTACATATTCTCATCCTGAATTTACCCATGCACCACTGTCTTCTTCTTGAATTGGCTGCACTAATCTATACTCCCAGAGTAGGGCACAAGGATTCTTGCTTTCCTTGAATTTCTTCCAACAATTAATAGCACCAAAGTTTCTCCTTTTTTTGGCTGACAATGGGTATAATGTGGTATCTCATTTTTTATTTCTCGTTTCTCCAGTACTTTGAGTGTTTCATCATTGACCTGCTGTGGTCTCTTTTGGGTTTCCTTCCTTTGAGGGACCTTGCTTATGTTCCCTTCATTTTGACTGAATTTACTGTGTTTCATACAGATTGGCATCCATTTTTTATGTGCCCCCTTTTGCAGGCATCTCTTTATTATCCCTATAAATGAGGTTGCCCTACAGAGCCCGTCTGCTGTTTACCAGTCTTATCTACATGCAAGGATTCATCCATCCTGAAATGCTGAGGACTCTGCTTTTGACACCTCTAGTCTGTTCTTCCCTAGTACTTTTTAGTACTCTAGTTAGCTATCTGGAAAGTTCCCTTGAGAGGCTTCTCTTACTACTCAATACATCAGAAATTGGCGTCATTACCTCATATCAGAAACCCTTCTCACCTTCCAACTTTTGTCACATTCTCTCAGTGTTTCTCAAATCTTTCATTCATTTTAAAATTAATCTCTCTATTCTTTCTATTACTTTTTCATTTTTGCAAATATCAGTTTTAGTTCTCAGTTCATCTTCTCAGTTCCATCCAAAACCAGCTGCATATTTTCTTATGCCTGGATTATAATTTTTCTCTTACTGATCATATTTGCTGATTCCATTCTTTTTAAATTTTGGCCTCTTTTATGGGTCTTTCATTTATTTATTTTCATCCATCTTTGTTCTTTGGCCTGTGTGGGCCTCCCATTGCAGTGACCTGTCCTGTAGCAGAGCACTGGCTCGTAATTGGACACACCTGTCCAGCTGCTCCGTGGCACATGGGATCTTCCCAGGCCAGGGATCGAACTGGTGCCCCTTGCACTGCAAGGCAGACTCTTTACCCACTGGATCACCAGGGAAGCCCTCATTCTTTTTATTAGTTCACTTCAAATGCAGATTTAATTGCCAAAAATGTTTTATTTATCTTGACATCAGCTTTATGAAAACCTAATATTATTCCCCATGACTCAGTATATGACAGTGAAACTGTTCATTCAGAGAGACAAACAACATAGTCATGTATTTCCAATTCAGACATGTTTGTATATTTTGTATAACTTATGCTTAGCTCCACTTTTAACAAATCTTACGATTATATGAAGTTTATTCTTATTAATAATTCTATTGAGTTTTGGGGAATTCTATGACGGTTCAGTGGTTAGGACCCAGTGCTTTCACTGCTAAAAGCCTGGATTTCATTGGTCAGGGAACAAAATCCTGTAAGCTGCAGAGGGTGGCCAAAATAAAATGATAATAATTCTATGAGTTTTGACAAATGTATATAGTCATAAAAGTACCACAATAATCAAGATATAGAAAAAAAATTACTTCAGGTCCTTGATCTTGGTACTTTTTCCCACTACTTCCAAACCTGGAAAATACTGATTGCTTTCTGTCTCTATAGTTTTGCCTTTTTCAGACTGTCATATAAATAAATGTATCATACAGTATGGAGATTTGGGGGCCTGGCTTTTTTAACTTAGCATAATGCATTCAAAACTCATTCCTGTTGTATTCTCCATAGTTTGCTCCTTTTAATTGCTGAATAGTATTCCATAGCACGGATGTACCACAGTTTATCCAGTCACCAGCTGAACAATCTTTGTCAGTTTGATTAGTATGTGTCTTGGTGTATTCTTCCTTGGGTTTAGCCTGCTTGGGATTTTCTGTGCTTCCTGGACTTGGTTGACTATTTCCTTTCCCATGTTAGGGAAGTTCTCTGTTATCTCTTCAAATATTTTCTTGGGACCTTTCTCTGTCTCTTCTCCTTCTGGGACCCCATAAGGTCTCTTTGGCTGTCTTCATTTCTTTTCATTCTTTTTTCTATATTGTGTTTCATGGTAGTGATTTCCACCATTCTGTCTTCTAGGTCACTTATCTGTCCTTCTGTCTCAGTTATTCTAGTATAGATTCCTTCTAGTGTATTGTTCATCTCTGGTCTTCAGTTCTTCTAGGGTCTTTGGTAAACATTTCTTGCATTCTTTTTCCAAGATCTTAGGTCATCTTTACTATCATTATTCCAAATTCTTTTTTCTGAAAGGTTGCCTATCTCCACTTCATTTAGTTGTTTTTCTGGGGTTTTATTATGTTCCTTCTCCTGGAAGATAATCCTCTGCATTTTCATTTTTATTAACTTTCTGTGATTGTGGTTTTCATTCTGGAGGTTGCAGGACTGTAGTTCTTCTTGCTTCTTCTGTCTGCACTCTGGTGGATGAGCCTTCTTGATGGGAGGGACTTGGGGTGGGAAAAACTGGATCTTGCTCTGGTGGGCAGGGCCATGCTAAGTAAAACTTGTATCTGGTTGCGTGCTGGTGGGTGGGGCTGTGTCTCCTCCTAGTAGTTGGCCTGTGACAACCCACCCCAAGAGTCTACAGGCTCAATAGTAGACAAATGCCAAACTCCAAGAGGGCTCACACCAAGGGGCTCACTTTGCTGTCCCACACCTCCAGAGGAAACCCTCCAACACTAGCAGGTACGTCTGGCTCAGTCTCCTTTGGGGTCACTACTCGTTTACCCTGGGTCCTGGTGTGTACAGGGTTTTGTTTGTGACCTCCAGTAGTGGAGTCTATTTCCCCCCAGTCCTGTGGATCAAATCCCACTGGCCTTCAAGGTGAGATTCCCTGGAGATTCCCAGTCCCATTGCCAGACCCCCAGGCTGGGAAGCCTGACGTGGGCTCAGAACCTTCACAACAGTGGGAGAACTTCTTTCATGTTATTGTTCTCAAGCTTGTTGGTCACCCACCCGTTTGGTATGGGATTTGATTTTATCGTGTTTGAGCCCTCCTCCCATCTCGCTGCTGATTCTTCTTTATCTCTTCAAATATTTTCTTGGGACCTTTCTCTGTCTCTTCTCCTTCTGGGACCCCATAAGGTCTCTTTGGCTGTCTTCATTTCTTTTCATTCTTTTTTCTATATTGTGTTTCATGGTAGTGATTTCCACCATTCTGTCTTCTAGGTCACTTATCTGTCCTTCTGTCTCAGTTATTCTAGTATAGATTCCTTCTAGTGTATTGTTCATCTCTGGTCTTCAGTTCTTCTAGGGTCTTTGGTAAACATTTCTTGCATTCTTTTTCCAAGATCTTAGGTCATCTTTACTATCATTATTCCAAATTCTTTTTTCTGAAAGGTTGCCTATCTCCACTTCATTTAGTTGTTTTTCTGGGGTTTTATTATGTTCCTTCTCCTGGAAGATAATCCTCTGCATTTTCATTTTTATTAACTTTCTGTGATTGTGGTTTTCATTCTGGAGGTTGCAGGACTGTAGTTCTTCTTGCTTCTTCTGTCTGCACTCTGGTGGATGAGCCTTCTTGATGGGAGGGACTTGGGGTGGGAAAAACTGGATCTTGCTCTGGTGGGCAGGGCCATGCTAAGTAAAACTTGTATCTGGTTGCGTGCTGGTGGGTGGGGCTGTGTCTCCTCCTAGTAGTTGGCCTGTGACAACCCACCCCAAGAGTCTACAGGCTCAATAGTAGACAAATGCCAAACTCCAAGAGGGCTCACACCAAGGGGCTCACTTTGCTGTCCCACACCTCCAGAGGAAACCCTCCAACACTAGCAGGTACGTCTGGCTCAGTCTCCTTTGGGGTCACTACTCGTTTACCCTGGGTCCTGGTGTGTACAGGGTTTTGTTTGTGACCTCCAGTAGTGGAGTCTATTTCCCCCCAGTCCTGTGGATCAAATCCCACTGGCCTTCAAGGTGAGATTCCCTGGAGATTCCCAGTCCCATTGCCAGACCCCCAGGCTGGGAAGCCTGACGTGGGCTCAGAACCTTCACAACAGTGGGAGAACTTCTTTCATGTTATTGTTCTCAAGCTTGTTGGTCACCCACCCGTTTGGTATGGGATTTGATTTTATCGTGTTTGAGCCCCTCCTCCCATCTCGCTGCTGATTCTTCTTTATCTTTGAACATGAGGTATCTTTTTCTGGTGGGTTCCAGCATCCTCCTGTTGATGGTCTTTCAATAGCTAGTTGCAATTTTAGTGTTCTCATAGGAGGACATGAGCACATATCCTTCTACTCTGCCATTTTCAATAATCTGACGGATATTTGGATGGTTTCCAGTTTGAGTGATTATGAATAAAGGTGCTATAAATATCTGTTTACAGAATATTTTGTGTGATGGTAAGATTTCATTCACTTGGGTAAGTATCTAAGAGTCAGACTGCTGGGTTATATAGTAAGTATATGTTTGACTTTATTAAAAACTGCCAAATTGTTTTCTAAAGTGACTATATAATTTTAAATTCTAACTAGCTATGCATGAGAGATCCAGTTGATCTGTATTCTCACTAGCACCTGGAATTGTCCATTTAACAATTTTCATCATTCTAATAGTAAGACAGTTGTATCTTACTGAGGTTTTTTTTTTTTTTTTTTTTTTGAAAGTCTGCAGCTCAAAGGCTGGTATGCAGGGGATTTATTGTAATTTTCTTTGTAATTGAACACACTTTCTTGGAACAATTTCTGTCAGGACATAAAAGGCACATCCCTTATTGTATTCCATTGTATGCATGAATGTCCCATCATAAACATAATATACCAGTCTTCTTCTAGCTCAGGAGTCCCCAGTCTCCAGGATCTAATGTCTGATGAGCTGAAGTCATAATGGAAATAAAGTGCACAGTTGGTGTGATTGTGGTGGTTTAGTTGCTAAGTCGTGTCCAGCTCTTTTGTAGCCCCAAGGACTGTAGACCACCAGTCTCCTCTGTCCGCAAGATTCTCCAGGCAAGAATACTAGAGTGGCTTGCCATTTCCTTCTTCAGGGATCCTCCCTACCCAGTGATCAGACCTGAGTTTCCTGCATTGTAGGTGGATTCTTTACCTCTCAGCCATAGGGGAGATAATAAATATAATAGCAACAAATGTAACGTGCTTGAATCATCCCAAAACCATCCCCCATTCCAAGTCCATGAAAAAAACTGTCTTCTGTGAAGCCAGTCCCTGGTGCCAAAAAGATTGAAGACTGCTGTTTTATTATTTTTTTTTAATTTATTTATTTATTTATTTATTTATTTTTGTACATGTATGTTCCCAGATCAATCAGATGCATATCCCTTGGCCCTCCCCCCACCCAGGTTCCCCCATCCCTCCAGACCATTGCTCCAAGTGGTTGTAGGTACTCCTATTCCCCTAGCACAATGACAATAGCTATCCTTTCTACACATGACAGTATAGGTTCCCATGTTACTCCCTCCCATTGTTCGGTCTCCACAATGTCTTTATGTCTATTCTGTTTTTTTATGAGTTCACTGTGTGTGTTATCATGACCATCTTACTAGATCCCATATATATGAGTTAGTATACTGTACTTGTCTTTCTCTTTTTGACTTACTTCACTTTTTATGATAGGTTCTAAAGCCAGCCACCTCATTAGGACTGAGTCTTCTGCATTTCTTTTAACAGCTGAGTAGTATTCCATTGTATATATGTACCAGAGCTTCTGGATCCATTCATTTGTCGATGGACATCTAGGTTGCTTCCATGTTCTGGCTATTGTATAGAGAGCTGCAATGAACATTGGGGTACAGGTGCCTCTTTCAGTTTTGATTTCATCAGGATATAGGCCTAATAGTGGGATTGCTGGGTCATAGGGTGCTTCTATTTTTAGTTTTTTAAGGAATCTCCATATTGTCTTCCATAGAGGTTGTATTAATTTACATTCCCACCAGCAATGCAAGAGGGTTCCCTTTTCTCCACACCCTCTCCAGCATTTGTTGTCTGTCGATTTGTTGATGATGGCCATTCTGACAGGTGTGAGGTGGTCTTACTGAGGTTTTAACTAGTTTTTCCATAATATCTAATATTCAAAATCTATATATCTTCTTTGGTAAAGTAATTTTTATAAGTCTTTTGCCTAGTTTTCTATAGGGAACATTGTTTTCTTATTGTTGAGTTTTAAAGTTCATTATATATTCTGGATACAAGTTATTTATCATATATGTGTTTTGCAAATTTTCTTTTTTATTTACTTATTAGTATCTTTCATAGGGTATTTAAAATTTTGACAAAGTCTAAATATAACTTATTTTATGGATTGTGCTTTTAGTATTGTATCTAAGAAATCTTCACCCAATCCAAAATCACAGAAAAATTAGGTTTTTCATTTAGTTCTGATGCATTTCACACTAAGTTCTATGTGACTTAAAGTATGCATCAAAGTTCTGTGTTTCTTTTTTTTTTTTTTTTTTTTTCTACTCAATCATTTCAGCATCATTTAAAAAAAAAAAAAAAAAACCTCCTCCTCTCAACTGAAATGCCTTTGCACTTTCATTGATAATCAGTTGTCATATATGTATGAGCCTTTCTAGACTCTTGATTCTATTCCATTGATGTATTCATCTGTCTTTATACCATTCCCACAATCTTGAATAGTGGATCTATGTAATAAACTTTAAATCATGTAGTATTAGTTCTCCAACTTTGTTCTTTGCTTTTAAATTCTTTCAGCTATGGTAAGTACTTTGTATATCCATTTGAATTTTACAGTCAATTTCTTTCTATGAGATTGAGTTTTGACTGTGATTAAATTTAATCTATAGGTCAGGTTGGAGGGAATTAGTATCTTAACATTATCAGTTCTTTCAATCCAAATATATAAGTGATTTGATACATTTATATATTGCAAACTAATTACCACCACAGGGTTAGATACTACTTCCACTTCCACCCTGTCACATAGTTACTATTTCTTTTCTGTAGTACACATATTTAAGAGCTATTCTAGGCAACATTCTCACCAGCACTTATCATCTCTAGTCACCATGCTGCACATTAGGTTCCCAGAACTCGTTCATCTTGTAACTGGAAGTTTGTGCCCTTTAACCAGTATCTCCCCATTCCTTCCAGTCTCCAGTCCTTGGGAACCACTTCTCTACTCTGTTTCTCTGGGCTTGGCCTTTATAGATTCCATATACAAATGATAATACCATGCAGTATTTGTCTTTCTGAATTATTTCACTAGCATGATGCCCTCAGTGTTCAGCCAAGTTGTAGCAAATGGCACAATGTTCTTTCTCATGTGTGATAATAATAATATTCCACTGCATATGTGCACCATCTCTTTATCCATTCAGTGTTGACAGACACTTGGATTGTTTTCATATCTTGCTATTGTGAATAATGCTGTGATGAAGATGGGGATGCAGATAGCTCTAAGAGATCCTGATTTAAATTCCTTTAAATATGTACCTAGAAGTGGAATTGCTGGGTCTATGGTAGTCATTTTTGTAGAACAGGCAAGGAAGTGTGAATTGGGGGTTAAACGGCAATAAATTGATAACTAGAACACTTGCCCTTCAGTTTTTCTGAAGCAAAGTGTAGGAAATATTTAGTAGACAAATTTATTGAATTTGGAGTGATAGGCAGAGGAGGATATTTTTCTCTTTTGGAAGGATTCTTCAAGTGTCCACTCAGAGGAACTCAAAATTTCAGCCTTCATGTGTTAATTCTGTTATAACAGAAAACTGTGCCAAATTGAGTCTCAATATGAGAGGTACCATGTCTTCTTTATACATTCATAGTAGGCATTATTTATACACCTCCCTAGAGGTGTACTGAAATTAGAATTGACATTGAAGACAATGTTTTGAATATGTACAAAGGAGCAAAGCAGGAAACTTAATACAACTATATCCTCTCTTACATAAGCATTTTCAGATGAATGAGTCCATTCAAAAAATCATCTCTGATTCCGTTGGGTCACTTCATCTTAGTTTCAGCCTATGGCTTCCACTTCCACCCTGTCACATAGTTACTATTTCTTTTCTGTAGTACACATATTTAAGAGCTATTCTAGGCAACATTCTCACCAGCACTTATCATCTCTAGTCACCATGCTGCACATTAGGTTCCCAGAACTCGTTCATCTTGTAACTGGAAGTTTGTGCCCTTTAACCAGTATCTCCCCATTCCTTCCAGTCTCCAGTCCTTGGGAACCACTTCTCTACTCTGTTTCTCTGGGCTTGGCCTTTATAGATTCCATATACAAATGATAATACCATGCAGTATTTGTCTTTCTGAATTATTTCACTAGCATGATGCCCTCAGTGTTCAGCCAAGTTGTAGCAAATGGCACAATGTTCTTTCTCATGTGTGATAATAATAATATTCCACTGCATATGTGCACCATCTCTTTATCCATTCAGTGTTGACAGACACTTGGATTGTTTTCATATCTTGCTATTGTGAATAATGCTGTGATGAAGATGGGGATGCAGATAGCTCTAAGAGATCCTGATTTAAATTCCTTTAAATATGTACCTAGAAGTGGAATTGCTGGGTCTATGGTAGTCATTTTTGTAGAACAGGCAAGGAAGTGTGAATTGGGGGTTAAACGGCAATAAATTGATAACTAGAACACTTGCCCTTCAGTTTTTCTGAAGCAAAGTGTAGGAAATATTTAGTAGACAAATTTATTGAATTTGGAGTGATAGGCAGAGGAGGATATTTTTCTCTCTTTTGGAAGGATTCTTCAAGTGTCCACTCAGAGGAACTCAAAATTTCAGCCTTCATGTGTTAATTCTGTTATAACAGAAAACTGTGCCAAATTGAGTCTCAATATGAGAGGTACCATGTCTTCTTTATACATTCATAGTAGGCATTATTTATACACCTCCCTAGAGGTGTACTGAAATTAGAATTGACATTGAAGACAATGTTTTGAATATGTACAAAGGAGCAAAGCAGGAAACTTAATACAACTATATCCTCTCTTACATAAGCATTTTCAGATGAATGAGTCCATTCAAAAAATCATCTCTGATTCCGTTGGGTCATTCAGGGGCCACATTCCAAGTTATTGCTCTGCCATCTCCTAGGGCATTGTTGTCAGCTGGGTGATTGATGTTGGGTCCTTGTTGAGTCCCCTGGGTTGGAGATGGGAGAAATGGGAGAGATTTGCCCACTGTCTTAAGGTCTGGCCTAGGTGCAGCATATATCACTTCTGCTCATACTCTACTGGTAAGAACAAAATAAGATTGGTAAAGATAATGCCCAGCTATATTCTATTATTATAAAAGAGGTGAATAGATAATGATAGATGGCTTGCAGTTTCTGCCATAGATGGCTTGCCCCTGTTATTTGACAGTTATTGAAAGCATGCATTTTTAAAAAAGATTTATTTATTTATTTATGGGGGGGTGGGGAGGGAGGGGAGCAGGTGGGCCACTTCTATTGGTCTTTCATTTCTCTATTTTCATCCATCTTTGTTCTTTGGCCCGTGTGGGCCTCCCATCATGGTGGCCTCTGTTGTCGCAGAGCACCGCTCTGGGCGCATGCGCTCCAGAGCTCCGGCTCGGTAATTGGACACATCGGTCCAGCCACTCCGTGGCACGTGGGATCTTCCCAGGCCAGGGATTGAACCGGCGCCCCTTGTACTGCAAGGCGGTGTCCTTACCCGTTGGACCACCAGGGAAGCCCTGAAAGCATGCATTTTTCTTACAGCTGTAGAAGAATTGTTATTAGAGGACTATAAATTTAATGGAGACGCTTATAATGGTTCAGAGAGAAAAGCAAGAGGAAGCAGAGAGATTATTAGAGCTTTAGAGCTAATACGTTATTCTACTCACTGTCCTGACTTCCTACATAGTGTGTATAATGTATATGGAGTTCCAGCGTTCAAGTCCCGTCTCTTACCTATTTAGATATTTAATATTCAGCAACTTACATAACTTCTCCATGCTTCTGTTTTCTCATCTGTGAAACATGATTGATAATGATAGCTACCTGTTCGGGTTTAGTGAGGATGAAATTAGCTATTTTCTGTAAAGAACTTGCAAACAGTGCCTGGTACATCATAAAGGGTATATAAGTTTTCAAAAGAAAATTATAATTAGCTATGTTACTTAATACAACTATATCCTCTCTTACATAAGCATTTTCAGATGAATGAGTCCATTCAAAAAATCATCTCTGATTCCGTTGGGTCATTCAGGGGCCACATTCCAAGTTATTGCTCTGCCATCTCCTAGGGCATTGTTGTCAGCTGGGTGATTGATGTTGGGTCCTTGTTGAGTCCCCTGGGTTGGAGATGGGAGAAATGGGAGAGATTTGCCCACTGTCTTAAGGTCTGGCCTAGGTGCAGCATATATCACTTCTGCTCATACTCTACTGGTAAGAACAAAATAAGATTGGTAAAGATAATGCCCAGCTATATTCTATTATTATAAAAGAGGTGAATAGATAATGATAGATGGCTTGCAGTTTCTGCCATAGATGGCTTGCCCCTGTTATTTGACAGTTATTGAAAGCATGCATTTTTAAAAAAGATTTATTTATTTATTTATGGGGGGGTGGGGAGGGAGGGGAGCAGGTGGGCCACTTCTATTGGTCTTTCATTTCTCTATTTTCATCCATCTTTGTTCTTTGGCCCGTGTGGGCCTCCCATCATGGTGGCCTCTGTTGTCGCAGAGCACCGCTCTGGGCGCATGCGCTCCAGAGCTCCGGCTCGGTAATTGGACACATCGGTCCAGCCACTCCGTGGCACGTGGGATCTTCCCAGGCCAGGGATTGAACCGGCGCCCCTTGTACTGCAAGGCGGTGTCCTTACCCGTTGGACCACCAGGGAAGCCCTGAAAGCATGCATTTTTCTTACAGCTGTAGAAGAATTGTTATTAGAGGACTATAAATTTAATGGAGACGCTTATAATGGTTCAGAGAGAAAAGCAAGAGGAAGCAGAGAGATTATTAGAGCTTTAGAGCTAATACGTTATTCTACTCACTGTCCTGACTTCCTACATAGTGTGTATAATGTATATGGAGTTCCAGCGTTCAAGTCCCGTCTCTTACCTATTTAGATATTTAATATTCAGCAACTTACATAACTTCTCCATGCTTCTGTTTTCTCATCTGTGAAACATGATTGATAATGATAGCTACCTGTTCGGGTTTAGTGAGGATGAAATTAGCTATTTTCTGTAAAGAACTTGCAAACAGTGCCTGGTACATCATAAAGGGTATATAATTGTTTTGCATATAGTAAATGTTCTAGAAAGGATTTCGTATTACTTCATTATTACTATTTTCATTACTGTCATATGAACTCTTCCATTTCTCTTGTCATCCTGTCCAAACTTCATGATAACTGTTCTGCAGTCATTTTCATGATCTTTTTTCTCTTTCTTTTTAGATAAGGATCTTGGGCAAACCCAACAACAGAAAATTTCTGGAGAAGTTCCATTCCACTGTGAGAAAACTGGTCAACCAATAGGAAAAGATTCATTGTGTTCCATTTTAGAAGAACTGTGGCAAGGTAATTACCAGTTAGAGCAAAATCAAGAAAACCAAAATAACCCTTTAAGTTATGTGGAAGTGTTGATTAAGGAGAGGGGCTATGAACATAAAAATATTGAAAAGATAATTCATGTGACTATCAGACTTGTTCCTTCAATTAAAAGACTCCATAACTGTGACACATTTGGAAAAAGTTTGAAGCATACTTTCAACTTACATAATCATAATAAAAGCAATGCAACAAAGAACTTTAATAAGATTTTTGGAAATGACAACGATTTTGCACATAGTTCTTCCTCTACTGAGAATGAGAATTCTAATACAGGAGCAAACTCCTGTGAACTTAATCAGTGTGAAAAACATCTTGACCACAAACAAGTTCTTGCCCAGCATCAGAAAATTCATACTAGAGAGAAACTTTATGTATGTACTGAGTATATGGAAGACCTTTACCCAGAAGTCACATCTTTTTGAGCATCAGAAGATTCATGCTGGAGAAAAATTCCATGAATGCAATGACAAGAGTGAGAACATATTCACTCAGAAGCCACAAACTGAGGTACCTCAAAGTGTTTACACAAGAGAGAAGCCTTTTATATGTACTCAATGTGGCAAGGCCTTTACCCTAAGGTCAAACCTCATTACACATAAAAAAAAATTCTTTACATTTTACAGAATTCATACTGGAGAAAAACCATATGCATGCAGTGAATGTGGAAAATCATTCATTAAGAAATCACAACTCCATGTGCCAAAGAATTCATACAGGAGAAAAGCCTTATACATGTACAGAATATGGAAAGGTCTTTACTCATAGGACAAATCTCATACCTGTTCGGGTTTAGTGAGGATGAATTAGCTACTTAAACTTAAAAGTTTACATCATTTTGTTTTGCTTTAAACTAGAAAGGATTTCGACTTCATTATTACTATTTTCATTACTGTCATATGAACTCTTCCATTTCTCTTGTCATCCTGTCCAAACTTCATGATAACTGTTCTGCAGTCATTTTCATGATCTTTTTTCTCTTTCTTTTTAGATAAGGATCTTGGGCAAACCCAACAACAGAAAATTTCTGGAGAAGTTCCATTCCACTGTGAGAAAACTGGTCAACCAATAGGAAAAGATTCATTGTGTTCCATTTTAGAAGAACTGTGGCAAGGTAATTACCAGTTAGAGCAAAATCAAGAAAACCAAAATAACCCTTTAAGTTATGTGGAAGTGTTGATTAAGGAGAGGGGCTATGAACATAAAAATATTGAAAAGATAATTCATGTGACTATCAGACTTGTTCCTTCAATTAAAAGACTCCATAACTGTGACACATTTGGAAAAAGTTTGAAGCATACTTTCAACTTACATAATCATAATAAAAGCAATGCAACAAAGAACTTTAATAAGATTTTTGGAAATGACAACGATTTTGCACATAGTTCTTCCTCTACTGAGAATGAGAATTCTAATACAGGAGCAAACTCCTGTGAACTTAATCAGTGTGAAAAACATCTTGACCACAAACAAGTTCTTGCCCAGCATCAGAAAATTCATACTAGAGAGAAACTTTATGTATGTACTGAGTATATGGAAGACCTTTACCCAGAAGTCACATCTTTTTGAGCATCAGAAGATTCATGCTGGAGAAAAATTCCATGAATGCAATGACAAGAGTGAGAACATATTCACTCAGAAGCCACAAACTGAGGTACCTCAAAGTGTTTACACAAGAGAGAAGCCTTTTATATGTACTCAATGTGGCAAGGCCTTTACCCTAAGGTCAAACCTCATTACACATAAAAAAAAATTCTTTACATTTTACAGAATTCATACTGGAGAAAAACCATATGCATGCAGTGAATGTGGAAAATCATTCATTAAGAAATCACAACTCCATGTGCGTCAAAGAATTCATACAGGAGAAAAGCCTTATACATGTACAGAATATGGAAAGGTCTTTACTCATAGGACAAATCTCACTACACATCAGAAAACTCATACAGGAGAGAAGCCATATGTGTGCCGAATGTGGGAAGGCTTTCAGTGATCAGGCAAATCTCATTAAACACCCAAAAACTCATACTGGAGAGAAACCCTATAAATGTAATTGCTGTGAAAAGTCCTTCATATGGAAGTCATGCCTCAAAACACATCAGAAACCTCATATTGGAGAGAGACACTATGAATGCAATGAATGTGGCAAAGCTTTTATCTAGAAATCAACACTCAATGTACATCAGAAAATCCATACAGGAGAGAAACTCTACGCTTGTCCTGAATGTGGGAAGGCATTCATCCAGAAATCACACTTCATTGCACACCATAGAATTCATTCTGGAGAGAAGCCTTATGAGTGCAGTGGCTGGGAAATGTTTCATGAAGAAGTCACAACTCTGAGTGCATCAAAAAATTCACACAGGAGAGAAACCCAACATATGTACTAAATGTGGAAAGGCCTCCACTGACAGGTCAAATCTCATAACACACCTAAAAATCCATACTAGAGAGAAACCCTAAAAATGTCGTGACTGTGGAAAAACCTTCACCTGGAAGACACGCTTCTCTATCCATCAGAAATCTCATACTGGAGAAAGACACTATGAATGCAGTAAATGTGGGAAAGCTTTTAACCAGAAAGCAACACTAAGTATGCATCAAATAATTCACACAGGAAAGAGACCTTATGCTTGTACACAATGTCAGAAGGCCTTCACTGACAGATCAAATCTTATTAAGCATCAGAAAACTCATAGTTGAGAAAAACTCTATAAAAGCCAGTGACTAAAAATGCCTTCAGCTGGAAGTCACAATAGAATGTGCATCAGCTGTTTCATAGTGGAGACAAGGAGTGCCTGAGGTTGTGATCATTCTGCAAGGAGAGTAGATATGACAGACTACAACAGCTTAAGTGAACAGAAGGCAAACAAAGCCAAGTATTCTTCAGTTACGTGGAATATAAGTTGATATGCAATTATATGTGTTGGAGGCCACTTCAATAAAGCATTTGAGCAACAGCCCTGATTGGTTTCATGTTTCACACAGGCACTCTCAATTTCCTGCAAATGGTATAGAAAACCCAGAAGATGACTTGTAATCTCTTATGTTTCACTTTTTGGATAAAGGGCTTTACGAATTCAGCACTGACTTGTTCTTCACACCTTGGAATGTAGAACTATTCAATACTGGCCTTTTTTTTTTTTATAGGGTGGGGTGAAGAGCATTCATTGTCCAAACATTTCTAGGGCACTGAAGTCAAAGGGAAAACCAATTTGGGTATATATTAATAGATCTATGAGTAGAAGCCAGAAGTCTTCAGGATAATTGGCATTTAAGACACAGGAAAGATTGCCCTGAGGAAGCATTCTTTCTCTTCCCTTTGAGACATCATCATGGTATATTTTTAAAATATGGAATAGAATTTTTAAAATTTAAAGTCTGACTTTGTGCATTGGCAAATTAAGGATAGCTCTAGCCTATGTTACAGGAATGTAGTTATTAAATGTTACACATTTAATAATTAAGGTGGCAGTTGTTCCCTCATTAATTCCATGCTGTGGCAGCAGGTGATTCACATGCAAAAATGGAGATCATACCTTCTAACCTTAACACTAAAGCTATCATTTCGGCAAGCTGCAGAACATAAACTTCTTATCCCCTTAGTAACTGAACCTAAGACAATGAAACTGAGCCACAGCACACTGGACTTCCACTGAAGGTTCTGCTTTCTTTGGGATTCCTGTTTGAAACACAATGGTTAAGAAATTGGGTTTGGGGCTTCCCTGGTGGTCCATTGGGTAAAGAGTCTGCCTTGCAGTGCAAGGGCACTAGTTCGATCCTTGCCCAGGAAAAATCCCACGTGCCGGAGTGTCTGGGCCGGTGTGTCCAATTACAAGCCATCACTCTGGAGTGCATGTGCCCAGAGCCAATGCTCTGCAATTGAGAGAGGCCACTGCAACGGAAGGCCTACACAGGCCAAGGAATAAAGATGGATGAAAATAAATAAAAACAAAAACAATAAAAGAGGCCAAAATTTTGGTGTTTTCCAACTTAATTTGATATGCAATTATATGTGTTGGAGGCCACTTCAATAAAGCATTTGAGCAACAGCCCTGATTGGTTTCATGTTTCACACAGGCACTCTCAATTTCCTGCAAATGGTATAGAAAACCCAGAAGATGACTTGTAATCTCTTATGTTTCACTTTTTGGATAAAGGGCTTTACGAATTCAGCACTGACTTGTTCTTCACACCTTGGAATGTAGAACTATTCAATACTGGCCTTTTTTTTTTTTATAGGGTGGGGTGAAGAGCATTCATTGTCCAAACATTTCTAGGGCACTGAAGTCAAAGGGAAAACCAATTTGGGTATATATTAATAGATCTATGAGTAGAAGCCAGAAGTCTTCAGGATAATTGGCATTTAAGACACAGGAAAGATTGCCCTGAGGAAGCATTCTTTCTCTTCCCTTTGAGACATCATCATGGTATATTTTTAAAATATGGAATAGAATTTTTAAAATTTAAAGTCTGACTTTGTGCATTGGCAAATTAAGGATAGCTCTAGCCTATGTTACAGGAATGTAGTTATTAAATGTTACACACATTTAATAATTAAGGTGGCAGTTGTTCCCTCATTAATTCCATGCTGTGGCAGCAGGTGATTCACATGCAAAAATGGAGATCATACCTTCTAACCTTAACACTAAAGCTATCATTTCGGCAAGCTGCAGAACATAAACTTCTTATCCCCTTAGTAACTGAACCTAAGACAATGAAACTGAGCCACAGCACACTGGACTTCCACTGAAGGTTCTGCTTTCTTTGGGATTCCTGTTTGAAACACAATGGTTAAGAAATTGGGTTTGGGGCTTCCCTGGTGGTCCATTGGGTAAAGAGTCTGCCTTGCAGTGCAAGGGGCACTAGTTCGATCCCTTGCCCAGGAAAAATCCCACGTGCCGCGGAGTGTCTGGGCCGGTGTGTCCAATTACAAGCCATCACTCTGGAGTGCATGTGCCCAGAGCCAATGCTCTGCAATTGAGAGAGGCCACTGCAACGGAAGGCCTACACAGGCCAAGGAATAAAGATGGATGAAAATAAATAAAAACAAAAACAATAAAAGAGGCCAAAATTTTGGTAGTTTTTCTTCCAACTTAATTTGATATGTTCATCTTTATATGCACATTGAGTAATTTTGTGTGGATTGCTACGGGAGAAAGTCATGTTGCTTTCTAGTTGTTATTATTAAGATATGATTTATACTTTATTATAGTTGAAAAACTGGAAGGTTTCTCTAGAAAGAGCACTGCCTTTTTTTTTTTCTTTTTTTGGCCACTTCTATTGATCCTTCATTTAATTATCTTTGTTCTTTTGGCCTGTGTGGGCCTCCCATCCCAGTGGCCTCTCTCGCTGCAGAGTGCTGGCTTTGAGTGCTTGCACTCCAGAGCTCTGGCTCAGTAGTTGGACACATCGATCCAGCCGCTCCGCGGCACGTGGGATCTTTCCAGGCCAGGGATTGAACCGGCGCCCCTTGCACTGCAAGGCAGTGTCCTTACCCACTGGACCACCAGGGAAGCCCCGAGCACTGGTTTTTTTAAGGACTGATATGTAAACACTTTCTTGTTTTTAATTAAAAAATTTTTGCAATACTCATAAGAAAAAGGGCTTTCTAGCTTACAACTTTATCTTGTTTTAAAACCTTTTTTTTATTAAAGTATAATACATACAGAAAATACATATATCATAAGCATACAGTTCAGTGAATTCTAATTGAGCATACTCAGATTTAGAAACAGATCGTGACTAGCATCCCAGAAACACTTCCTGTGCTCCCTTCCAAGTCTTGCTGTCTGTATCTCCTGCTAGATAAACACTACCCAGACTTTAATAGTTTTGTCTGCTTGGTGTTTTATATAAATTGAGTCAAATAATTATATTTCATATTTTGGTAATATACTCTTAAGTGTCTATCTTCTTTCATTCACATTATAAATATGAGATTCGTCCATATTGTTAAATATAGTTGTAGATAATTCATTCTTACTGTCATGTTATATTACACTCTGAATATCTGGTAATATATTTATCCATTCTATTGTTAATGGACTTTTGTGTTGTTTGCAGCTTGGGGCTATTGGGAATAGTGCTAGTATATATACTTTAGTACCTGTCTATTGGAGAACATTTTTATGAATGCTGTTAGGTATATATCTAGGAGTTGAACTTCCAGATTATATTGTATCCATATCTCAACTAGTTTATAAAACTGGTTTTCCAAAGTGGCTGCACCAATGTACACTCCTACCAGCACAGTATATGAGTTCTAGTTGCTCCTTGTCAATGTGTGGTATTTTCCGTCTTTTATTTTTTTAACTATAGCCATTATGCTGGATGTATAGTGATGTCTCAGTGTGATTTAATTTTTATTTCCTTATCATCCAACCCCACCATAGTATCTTCCCAAGACAGTTGACTGATATCTCAGAACTGAAACTCAGGCATAGTCCTCATGTGACTATACCAGCTTACATCTCACCAGCAATAGTAATCTATTAGTAACTTTAAAACTTCCTACACAAAAATGCCCAAAGCTTGATGGGTTTGACTGGTTGAGTGCATTAAAGGAGAAATCTTTCAGAAAACAGAGGAGGAAGGAACACTTGCCAACTCTATGAGGCCAGTATTACCCTGATACTTAAGCCATACAAACACATCACAAGAAAACTACAAGCAACATTCCTCATGAATTTAGATATAAAAATCTGCAATAAAATATTAGCAAATTGAATCCAGCAATATATAAAAGGATTATACATCATGACCAAGTGGGGTTTATTCCAGTGATGCAAGGCTGCTTCAACATTCAAAAATCAGGCAATGCAACCTACCATATTATATATACAGGGTAAAAAAAAAAAGAAAAATCACATAATCTACATATTGGATACAACTTTTATCAAATTTCCAATAGGCTATCTTCCACAGAAATTGATAAGCCAGTGTTAAAGTTTATGTAGAAATAGAAATGACCAAAAGAACACTACCCAGACTTTAATAGTTTTGTCTGCTTGGTGTTTTATATAAATTGAGTCAAATAATTATATTTCATATTTTGGTAATATACTCTTAAGTGTCTATCTTCTTTCATTCACATTATAAATATGAGATTCGTCCATATTGTTAAATATAGTTGTAGATAATTCATTCTTACTGTCATGTTATATTACACTCTGAATATCTGGTAATATATTTATCCATTCTATTGTTAATGGACTTTTGTGTTGTTTGCAGCTTGGGGCTATTGGGAATAGTGCTAGTATATATACTTTAGTACCTGTCTATTGGAGAACATTTTTATGAATGCTGTTAGGTATATATCTAGGAGTTGAACTTCCAGATTATATTGTATCCATATCTCAACTAGTTTATAAAACTGGTTTTCCAAAGTGGCTGCACCAATGTACACTCCTACCAGCACAGTATATGAGTTCTAGTTGCTCCTTGTCAATGTGTGGTATTTTCCGTCTTTTATTTTTTTAACTATAGCCATTATGCTGGATGTATAGTGATGTCTCAGTGTGATTTAATTTTTATTTCCTTATCATCCAACCCCACCATAGTATCTTCCCAAGACAGTTGACTGATATCTCAGAACTGAAACTCAGGCATAGTCCTCATGTGACTATACCAGCTTACATCTCACCAGCAATAGTAATCTATTAGTAACTTTAAAACTTCCTACACAAAAATGCCCAAAGCTTGATGGGTTTGACTGGTTGAGTGCATTAAAGGAGAAATCTTTCAGAAAACAGAGGAGGAAGGAACACTTGCCAACTCTATGAGGCCAGTATTACCCTGATACTTAAGCCATACAAACACATCACAAGAAAACTACAAGCAACATTCCTCATGAATTTAGATATAAAAATCTGCAATAAAATATTAGCAAATTGAATCCAGCAATATATAAAAGGATTATACATCATGACCAAGTGGGGTTTATTCCAGTGATGCAAGGCTGCTTCAACATTCAAAAATCAGGCAATGCAACCTACCATATTATATATACAGGGTAAAAAAAAAAAGAAAAATCACATAATCTACATATTGGATACAACTTTTATCAAATTTCCAATAGGCTATCTTCCACAGAAATTGATAAGCCAGTGTTAAAGTTTATGTAGAAATAGAAATGACCAAGAATAGCAACTAGGAATTTGCCAAAAAGCACAGTAGGACAATAACTTCCCAATTTCTTGATTACAGTAATCAAGACAGTATGGTACTAGTAGGAGGACAGAGATAGAGATCAATGGAATAGAACAGAGTCCAGGAGTAAACCCTGATACTTACGGTAAACCTATTTTTTACAAAAGTGTGAGGGCAACTGATTGGGGAAAGAAAAGTCTTTTCAACTTTTGGTGTAGGAATAACTATATATCCATATGCAAAAAGATGAACTTAAATCTTCAGACCATACTAAAAATTAACTAAAAATGGATCAGAGATTTAAATATAAAAGGTGTAAATGTAAAATCATAAAAGTTTTAGCAGAAATCATAGGAGAAAAATCTCTGTGACCTTGTATTATTAGGTAAGGAATTCTTAAATACAACACTAAGCATGATCCATAAGGAAAAACATGAAAAATTACACTTCATCAAAACTAAAAAGGCTTGAACTTCAAGAAAATGAAAAGACAAAGCACAGACGGAGAGAAAACATTTATCTGATAAAGGACTTATATATAGAATATAAAACGAATGCTTACAACTCAATAAAAACACAAGCAACCCAGTTGCTTGTTCAACAAATAATAAGCATGTGAAGAGATGCCCAACATCATTAGTCATTAGAGAAATTCTAACTAAAATCACAGGAATCCCTGGTGGCTCAGTGGTAAAGAATCCACCTGCCAATGCAGGAGACACAGGTTTGATCCCTGGGTTGGGGGAAAATCCCTAGATCCCTGGAAAAGGAAATTGCAAACATTCCAAGAATTCTTGCCTTGAAAATCCCATGGATAGAGGAGCCTGGCTGGCTAGTCCTTGGGGGTTACAAAAGGGTCAGATATGATTTAGTCAACAACTAGGACCACAATAAAATACCACTTTATATGCTATAATAGAAAAGACAATTATAACAAACGTTGGCAAGGACATGGAAAATCAGGAACTTTCCTACACTTCTAGTGTGACTGCGTTAAAATGATATAGCCATATAGCCATTTTGGAAAAGTCTGGCAGTTTCTTAAGAAGTTGATCATAAATTTACCAGGACTCAGTACTGTCATTCCTATAATCTATCCAAAAGATATGTTACATATGTTCATACCAACACACTTGAATATTCATAACACCATTATTCATACAAAACAACACATTGCGCTTCCCAATTTCTTGATTACAGTAATCAAGACAGTATGGTACTAGTAGGAGGACAGAGATAGAGATCAATGGAATAGAACAGAGTCCAGGAGTAAACCCTGATACTTACGGTAAACCTATTTTTTACAAAAGTGTGAGGGCAACTGATTGGGGAAAGAAAAGTCTTTTCAACTTTTGGTGTAGGAATAACTATATATCCATATGCAAAAAGATGAACTTAAATCTTCAGACCATACTAAAAATTAACTAAAAATGGATCAGAGATTTAAATATAAAAGGTGTAAATGTAAAATCATAAAAGTTTTAGCAGAAATCATAGGAGAAAAATCTCTGTGACCTTGTATTATTAGGTAAGGAATTCTTAAATACAACACTAAGCATGATCCATAAGGAAAAACATGAAAAATTACACTTCATCAAAACTAAAAAGGCTTGAACTTCAAGAAAATGAAAAGACAAAGCACAGACGGAGAGAAAACATTTATCTGATAAAGGACTTATATATAGAATATAAAACGAATGCTTACAACTCAATAAAAACACAAGCAACCCAGTTGCTTGTTCAACAAATAATAAGCATGTGAAGAGATGCCCAACATCATTAGTCATTAGAGAAATTCTAACTAAAATCACAGGAATCCCTGGTGGCTCAGTGGTAAAGAATCCACCTGCCAATGCAGGAGACACAGGTTTGATCCCTGGGTTGGGGAAGATCCCCTAGATCCCCTGGAAAAGGAAATTGCAAACATTCCAAGAATTCTTGCCTTGAAAATCCCATGGATAGAGGAGCCTGGCTGGCTAGTCCTTGGGGGTTACAAAAGGGTCAGATATGATTTAGTCAACAACTAGGACCACAATAAAATACCACTTTATATGCTATAATAGAAAAGACAATTATAACAAACGTTGGCAAGGACATGGAAAATCAGGAACTTTCCTACACTTCTAGTGTGACTGCGTTAAAATGATATAGCCATATAGCCATTTTGGAAAAGTCTGGCAGTTTCTTAAGAAGTTGATCATAAATTTACCAGGACTCAGTACTGTCATTCCTATAATCTATCCAAAAGATATGTTACATATGTTCATACCAACACACTTGAATATTCATAACACCATTATTCATACAAGGCAAAAAAGGATCTAAATATCCATCAACTTGCGAGCAGACAAACAAAATATAGTATATTCAGCAATAAAAAAGAACAAATAGGGCTTAGACCCTCAGGGCATTTTCACAGGGGTGCGGATGCTTGCATGTGTAATTTTATTTAGGTGGTCCAGTGGGTAGAAAGTCCACCTTGCAGTGCAAGGGGCACCGGTTCGATCCCTGGCCTGGGGAGATCCCACTTGCTGCGGAGCAGGTGGTCAGGTGTGTCCAATGGCAAGCCAGCACTCTGGAATGCATGCACCCAGAGCCTGTGCTCTGCAATGAGAGAGGCCACTGCAATGGGAGGCCCACACATGCCAAAGAATAAAAGATGGATGAAAATAAATATAAAACTAAAAAGAAGCATGATGGGGGGGGGAGTGAAAAAAAAAGAACAAATACTGCAACATACATGAACTTCAAAAATATGCTAAGAGGCCAGACACAAACGATCTAGTACTGTATTTAAATACTGCATTTATATGAAATGCCTGCAAAAGTAAAATCTATAAGGCTCTGTAGATCGGTGGTTGTCTGGAGAAGGAAAAGGTAACCCACTCCAGTATACTTGCCTGGAAAATTCCATGGACAGAGGAGCCTGGCAGGCTACAGTCCATGGGTTCGCAAAGAATCACATACAACTGAGCTCCTGACAATGAGGTTAAGAATGGGAATCTTAATTAGTGCAAGGAATCTTGTTGGGATGATAAAAATGTTACAGAACTTGATTGTGGTGATGGTTGCACAACTAGATAAATTTAATAAAGGTCATTGAGGTGACCTTCCTATTCCACTCCTGTCATTTGGGATCCCTGCCGTAACATCTACTGCCACCTGTATCTAGAATGAAGTGTTGTCTTGGAGCCTGGTGTACATTTAAGAATAAACTTGTGTAGGGGTTTCCCTGGTGGTCTGGTGGGTAGAGAGTCCACCTTGCAGTGCAAGGGGCACCAGTTTGTTCCCTGGCCAGGGAGGATCCCACGTGCTGCGGAGCGGCTGGACCGGTGTGTCCAATTACAAGCCAGCAACTGGAGTGCATGCGCCCAGAGCCAGTGCTCTGCAATGAGAGGCCACTGCGATGGGAGGCCCACACATGCCAAAGAATAAAAAGATGGATGAAAATAAATATAAATAAAAGAGGTATGATGGGGAAAAAGAAAAAGAATTTTTTTAAAAGAATAAACTTGTGTTTTTCTTTAAAAAATGTCATTGAGCTGTACAACTTAAATATGGAACCTAAATTTTATTTCAATAAAGTTGTTTGTTTTTCAGAGTTGTTTTGGCTCTTCCAAGACCTTTCTTTACATTTCTATATAAATTGTAGAATAAGTTTGTCCATTTCAACAACATAAAAAGCTGCTGTGCTTTTTATTGAGATTGGTTTGACTCTATAGATCAGTTTGGGGAGAACTGAAATGTTAACAATATTCAGTTTTCTGACCCATAAATAAGGTATATGTCTCCATTTAATTTCTCTCAGTAATATTTTGTACTTTTCAGTTACATCCAGGTCTTTCACATCATCTGACAAATTATTACCTAAATATTTTGATGCTATTTTACTTGGCATTATCTTATTTTCATTTTATTATGTAGTATTCATTTTTTATTTCAATTATTATTTTTTTAATTACTTGTTACTTACTAGTATGTAGAAAAACAATTGACATTTGTATGCTTACCTTGGGCAGAAGCTAGAGGGAACAGTCCCCATACAAGACTGCCCTCACTTCCAACACCAATTGCAAGTTAAAGGGTCGCCAAGAACACCCTTAGTTTCAATAATTCAAATCCAACCTGTCAACCCATTATATACATTTTCATATTTTTATACAAATTTGATTACTCTTCCTCTCTGATCTACTTCTGATAAACTTGTGTGGAACTATTTAGCACAGAGATTAGCTTATGGTTAGCTAAATTCAGTTCTTCCTCAAGCTAGTCATTTGCCATCAGTGTTATATCCTGAAAAATCTTTTAACTCAATTTCGCCATGTATTTGACCATCAATACAAATATAATCTTAGCAACAATGCCAGTGTTACACCATAATGGTAATGTAACCTGCATACAACATTGTACCTACAATCAACATTATATACTATACATTTAAAATTTGTTTAGAGAGTAGATGTCCTATTAGGTATTTTTCCAAAATAAAATATATCAAAAGGTACCGGCATATTACTAGAGTCCCACTTAGGTCATCAACAATTAGTCCAGTTCATCTCCCAAAACAACATCGCTCAGGTTTGCAGGCTTCCATTTGATCTTCTCAGGTTTCAAAGGTAGGAAAAACATATAGCTTTATTCTTTCTGGCATCTGGTTTGAGTTGAGACAGTATTATCTCTTATTCTGAGCCTCTCAGGGCACCCATGTAATGGATTTCCCTTGTTGTGTAACTTTTTATTCACTCTTTTACTCTCAACTATATTCCTCCTCCTCTCCATTTATCAATGACTTTGACCCAAATTATCCCACGTTTGGACTTCCCTAGTGGCTCAGATAGTAAAAAAATCTGCCTGCAGTGCAGGAGACCAGGGTTCGATCCCTGGGTTGGGAAGATCCCCTGAAGAAGGGAAGGGCTACCCACTCCAGTATTCTTGCCTGGAGAATTCCATGCTCATCTGTGGGTCGCAAAGAGTCAGACACAACTGAGCGACTTTCACTTTTTCCATCTTTGGAAGAGACAATAGGCCTGGTCACTGTGCTGGTCCTGATTGATAGCAGCAAAACAAGTCTAGCAAATGATTCCCCCTTTAGCCCATTCCCATTGGTATGAGTGAGTGAAAATCACTCAGTTGTGCCCAACTCTTTGCAACCTGTGAACTGTCCCCATACAAGCCTGCCCTCACTTCCAACACCAATTGCAAGTTAAAGGGTCGCCAAGAACACCCTTAGTTTCAATACTTCAACTCCAACCTGTCAACCCATTATATACATTTCATATTTTTATACAAATTTGATTACTCTTCCTCTCTGATCTACTTCTGATAAACTTGTGTGGAACTATTTAGCACAGAGATTAGCTTATGGTTAGCTAAATTCAGTTCTTCCTCAAGCTAGTCATTTGCCATCAGTGTTATATCCTGAAAAATCTTTTAACTCAATTTCGCCATGTATTTGACCATCAATACAAATATAATCTTAGCAACAATGCCAGTGTTACACCATAATGGTAATGTAACCTGCATACAACATTGTACCTACAATCAACATTATATACTATACATTTAAAATTTGTTTAGAGAGTAGATGTCCTATTAGGTATTTTTCCAAAATAAAATATATCAAAAGGTACCGGCATATTACTAGAGTCCCACTTAGGTCATCAACAATTAGTCCAGTTCATCTCCCAAAACAACATCGCTCAGGTTTGCAGGCTTCCATTTGATCTTCTCAGGTTTCAAAGGTAGGAAAAACATATAGCTTTATTCTTTCTGGCATCTGGTTTGAGTTGAGACAGTATTATCTCTTATTCTGAGCCTCTCAGGGCACCCATGTAATGGATTTCCCTTGTTGTGTAACTTTTTATTCACTCTTTTACTCTCAACTATATTCCTCCTCCTCTCCATTTATCAATGACTTTGACCCAAATTATCCCACGTTTGGACTTCCCTAGTGGCTCAGATAGTAAAAAAATCTGCCTGCAGTGCAGGAGACCAGGGTTCGATCCCTGGGTTGGGAAGATCCCCTGAAGAAGGGAAGGGCTACCCACTCCAGTATTCTTGCCTGGAGAATTCCATGCTCATCTGTGGGTCGCAAAGAGTCAGACACAACTGAGCGACTTTCACTTTTTCCATCTTTGGAAGAGACAATAGGCCTGGTCACTGTGCTGGTCCTGATTGATAGCAGCAAAACAAGTCTAGCAAATGATTCCCCCTTTAGCCCATTCCCATTGGTATGAGTGAGTGAAAATCACTCAGTTGTGCCCAACTCTTTGCAACCTGTGAACTGTAGCCTGCCAGGCTCCTCTGTCTCTAGACAATTCTACTTGTGTGGGTAGCTGTTCCCTTCTCCTGGGGATCTTCCCAACACAGGGATTGAACCCAGGTCTCTTGCATTGCAGGCAGATTCTTAACCATCCGAGCCACTAGGGAAGCCCTCCCATTTGTATAGGGAATCATTACATAGGTGGGGAATTCGTGGTCTAGCTCAACCACTATGTAATATAGCTGTATTCACTGTCAACCCCAATTTTGCCAAGTTCGGTGAAAGCACATTAGGCCTTTACAAATTCCAACATTAAAGTTTCTTGCTTAAGAATCATCCATTTCTGGCCACTGCAACTGTAGCCCTGGTCCTGGAACCATTGCATCAGGTAGGAATAAAACAAAATTGAGGTATTGTGGGGGAAACTGTATAGTCATACCAGCATCCTCTCCTACCTCCTCTTCCTTAGAGTCTTCTAAAAAGTAAAGGAATCTATCAACTGGAGAACTTCCCTTGGTCATCCTCATGTTGAGTGTGAGCACACATTTGTGAAGATGTGTAAGGTTGCCCTTTATGCTTTTATCTCTCCCAATTTCATTTTAAAATATTAATCATCTTTATTTATTTGACTGCATCACATCTTAGTTGTGGCATATGCGATCTTTAGTTGCAGCATGTGAACTCTTCATTGCAGCATGTGAGATCTAGATCCCTGATTAGGGATCAAACATGGGCCCCCTGCATTGGGAGCATGAAGGCTTAGCCCCTGGACCACCAGAGAAGTCTCTTTCTCTCAGTTTTAGACAACAAATGTTCCATTGTCTATTCTAAGTCTCTATCAAAGCACTGCTCTTAGAATATCTCTGTTTGTTGTTGCACACTATGGATTATTACTGTGGACTGAATTGTGTTCCCACAAAATTTATATTGTGAAGCCCTAACCCTCAGTGTGTTTATATTTGGAGACAGGTCTTTCAAGGAGGTAATTAAAGTTAAATGAGGTCAGGTACTTCCCTGGTGGTTCAATGATTAAGAATTTGCCTGGGGGCTTCCCTGGTGGTCCAGTGGGTAAGGACACCACCTTGCAGTACAAGGGGCGCCGGTTCTATCCCTGGCCTGGGAAGATCCCACGTGCCACAGAGCAGTTGGACTGATGTGTTCAATTACCGAGCCAGAGCTCTGGAGCGCATGCGCCCAGAGCCAGTGCTCTGCAACAACAGAGGCCACCATGATGGGAGGCCCACACAGGCCAAAGAACAAAGATGGATGAAAATAGAGAAATGAAAGACCAATAGAAGTAGCCCGCCTGCTCCCCTCCCTCCCCACCCCCCCCCAAAATAAATAAATAAATAAATCTCAGAAAAAAAAAAAGAATTCGCCTGCCAATGCAGAGGACCTGGGTTCGATCCCTGGTCTGGGGAGATTGCACAGGCCTCGGGGCAACTAAGCCAGAGTTCCCTAGAGCTCCACAAGAGAAGCCACAGCACTGAAAAGTCCATGCACCATAATGAAGGGTAGCCCCCACTGGCTGCAACTAGAGAAAGCATGCACACAGCAATGAAGACCCAGAGCAGCCAAATTAACAACAAACAAAAAAGTTAAATGAGGTTATAAGGGTAGAGCCCTAATCTTAACAAGACTGATGTCCTTATAAAAAGAGGAGGTGACACAAGTGGTGTGCATGCACAGAGAAAATGTCATGTGAGGACACAGTGAGAAAGTGGTCATCCATAAGCTGGGAATAGAGGTCTCACCAGAAACCAATCCTACTGGAAGCTTGATCTTGAACTTCCAGTCTCCAGAACTGTGAGGAAATAAATCTCTGTTGTTTAAGTCACCCAGTGTTTGGTATTTTGTTATGGAAGCCCAGGCAGACTAATACAGTTGTAAAATGTGTTCCTTGGTCTGAATAACTCAGTGGTACAAATCAGTACAATGTCTTCTGTTCTGGTCCTTATATGTATTCTGAGCATGTGCATCTACAACCAGATGCAAACAACTCAGTTCAGAGAGTGTATTCCTGTTAGGACCCACTTGTCGCCTCTCCCAAATTACTGAAAAGCATTACTCTACATAACCAAAAGCTCAAAAAACTCAAAGTAGGATAAATTCAAAAAGATTCAGGGCTTCCCTGGTGGTTTAGTGGTTAAGAATCTGCCTGCCAATGCAGGGGACATGGGTTCGATCCCTGGTCCAGGAAGATTCCATATACCATGGAGCAACTATGCCCGCAAGAGGCAACTACAAAGCCAGTGCTCCACAGCCTGCAAGCCACAACTACTGAGCTCATGTGCTATAACAGCTACTGAAGCCCACCGGCCTAGAAGCCACTACAACGAGATGCCATAATGAAAGAGTAGCTCGCACTCAGTACAACTAAAGAAAGCCACACTCAGTAACAAAGACCCAGAGCAGCCATAAATAAATAAATCCTAAAAAAAAAAAAAAGGGCGACATGCCCAGATACATCATAATAAAAATGCAGAAGGGCAAATACAATGAGAAAATCTTGAAAGTAGCAAAAGAAAAATGACTCATCATATAGAAGAGAGCCCCATTAACATTCTGTTCAAAAACAGCAAAGGCTAGAAAGAAGGCAACGGGATAGATAACATATCCAAAATAACAAAAGACAAGACCTACCAAGTAAGAATCTTATATCCAGCAAAAGTTTCTTTTAAAAATGAAGGAAGGGGCTTCCCTGGTAACTCAGTGGTAAAGAGTTCCCGCCAATGCAGGAGACACAGGTTCGATCCCTGATCCAGGAAGATCCCACATGCTGCAGAGCAACTAAGCCTGTGAGCCACAACTGTGGAGCCTGTGCTCTGGAGCCTGTGCTCTAGAGCCTTGGAGCCGCAACTATTAAGCCCATGTGCCTCAACTACTGAAGCCCCTGTGCCCTAGAGCCTGAGTTCCACAGCTAGAGAAGTCACTGCAACAAGAAGCCTGTTCACGTCAACTAGAGAGTAGCCCCCAATCCCTGCAACTAGAGAAGAGCCTGCAGCAGCTGTGAAAACCCAGAATAGTCAAAATAAATAAATAAAATAAAAAATATATGTATAAAAAAAATGAAGGAAGAAGAGGGCTTCCCTGGTGGTCCAGTGGGTAAAGAGACCACCTTGCAGTCTAATGGGCACCGGTTTGATCCCTTGCCTGAGAAGATCCCACAGGCCAAGGAGCAGCTGGACAGGTGTGTCCAATTACAAGCCAGTGCTATGGAGCACGTGAGCCCAGAGCTAGTGCTCTGCAGCTAGAGAAGCCACTGCAATGGGAGGTCCACACAGACCAAAGAAGAAAGCTTGATGAAAAATAAATGATGACTTAGATACAAAAAATTAAAAAGTGAAAAAAAATGAAGGAAGAAAAACACACTCCCAGTTAGACACTCAGCTTCTTGAATCTGTAGGTTTGTCTTTTACTAAGTTTAGGAAGTCTTCAGCAATTATTTCTCTGAGTAGGTCTTCAGTCATGCCTTATTTCTTCTCTCCTCCAGGACTATTAAATATTTTGCTATAATCCCACAAGTCCCTAAGGATCCATTCATTTTCAAATTCTATTTTTTTTCTCTGTTGTTCAAACTGAGTAATTTCTGTTCTTCTGTCTTCCATTTCACTGATTCTTTCATCTGTTTCTACACTGAGCTCATCTTTTGAGGGTTTTTTTTTTATTATGGTTATTCTATTTTTCAGTTTTAAATTTCCATCTGGTTTTTATTTATATCTTCTGTATCTTTCCTGAGTCTATTTCTTTTCTGTGATTCTATTTTGTCATTTGTTTCAAGTGGAATCATTTTTTATTATCGTTACTTTTAAATATTTGTCAGATAATTCTAAGAACTCTGTCCATTTTGGTGTTCACATGTATTGCCTTTTTCATTCAATTTAGTATCTTCCTGGTTCTTGGGGCAACAAATTATTCTAAATTGAAAGACAAACATTTTCAGGGAATTCCCTGGCAGGCCAGTGATTAGGACTTTGTTTTGTCACTGCTGTGGCCCAGGTTCAATCCCTGGTTGGGGAACTAAAATCCCAAAAGCCACAGGGTCAAAGAAAGAAAGAAAGAAAGATGAATATTTTCGATATTATAAGATCCTGGTTCTTACTTAAGCCTTCTTTCTTTTTTTAAAATTTCTTTTAAAATTTATCTTTTAAAACTTTTTATATTATATTGGAGAATGTGCTATGCTTAGTCACTCAGTCATGTCTCACTCTTTGTGACCCTATGGACTGTAGCCCATCTGGCCCCTCTGTCCATGGTGATTCTTCAGCAAAGAACACTGGAGTAGGTTGCCATACCCTCCTCCAAAGGATCTTCCCAACCCAGGAGTCGAACCGGGGTCTGCATTGCAGGCGAATTATTTACCAGCTGAGCTACCAGGGAAAGCCTACCTGATTAAAAATACTGTGATAGTTTCAGGAGGACAGCAAAGGGGCTCATCCATTTATATACATGTATCTATTCTCCCCCAAACTCTTCTCCCATCCAGGATGCCACATAACATTATGCAGAGTTCCTTTTGCTATACAGTAGGATTGTGTTGGTTATCCATTTTTAAACATAGCCCTGTGGCTTGCCGGATCTTTAGTTCCTTACCAGAGATTGAACCTGGGCCACAAAAGTGAACGCGCCAAGTCCTAACCACTGGACCACAAGGAAATTCCTTAAGCCTTCCTCCTAAGCTGGCTTTTTCTGACACCACTCCAGCATGGAAAAGGAGTGGAGGGTGCCAGTTTGCTAATGCCAACTATGAGGAGAAGTCTTGTTTCCCCACTCAGTCTCCTTGCTACTTCTTGGCAAGGCTGGGAGTTCTACAACCAAGTAGGGCTCTACTGATACATTCCTGGCTGGAAAGGTTGGCAGCGCCTCCCTACTGCTCTCTACAAGGCTTCCAGTGACACCATCCTGGAGGGAAAGGGAGGGGTGACTTGATGCTGACATGTGAAAGAAGAAGTCTAGGCTCCTCATATGGTCTCTTGTTACCTGTCCTCATATGGAGGACTTGTTACCATTCAGTAGGGACAATAGTCCTGGCCTGATAGTCAATTTTATCTGACAGCACCTGGGCAAGGGTTTGGCATGACTTTTACAGTCTGTTCCTCTGCCTTTTCTAAATCCACCTTGTACATCTGGAAGTTCTTGGTTCACATACTGTTGAAGAGATGACTCATTGGAAAAGAGTCCGATGTCGGGAAAAATAGAAGGCAAAAAGAGAAGGGGACGACAGAGAACAAGATGGTTGGATGGCATCACTGAGTCAATGGACAGGAGTTTGAGCAACTTCTGGGTGATGGTGAAGGACAGGGAAGCCTGGAGTGCAGCAGTCCATGGACCTTCCACTTCAGCACAGAACACTGGAGTAGGTTGCCATACCCTCCTCCAAAGGATCTTCCCAACCCAGGAGTCGAACCGGGGTCTGCATTGCAGGCGAATTATTTACCAGCTGAGCTACCAGGGAAAGCCTACCTGATTAAAAATACTGTGATAGTTTCAGGAGGACAGCAAAGGGGCTCATCCATTTATATACATGTATCTATTCTCCCCCAAACTCTTCTCCCATCCAGGATGCCACATAACATTATGCAGAGTTCCTTTTGCTATACAGTAGGATTGTGTTGGTTATCCATTTTTAAACATAGCCCTGTGGCTTGCCGGATCTTTAGTTCCTTACCAGAGATTGAACCTGGGCCACAAAAGTGAACGCGCCAAGTCCTAACCACTGGACCACAAGGAAATTCCTTAAGCCTTCCTCCTAAGCTGGCTTTTTCTGACACCACTCCAGCATGGAAAAGGAGTGGAGGGTGCCAGTTTGCTAATGCCAACTATGAGGAGAAGTCTTGTTTCCCCACTCAGTCTCCTTGCTACTTCTTGGCAAGGCTGGGAGTTCTACAACCAAGTAGGGCTCTACTGATACATTCCTGGCTGGAAAGGTTGGCAGCGCCTCCCTACTGCTCTCTACAAGGCTTCCAGTGACACCATCCTGGAGGGAAAGGGAGGGGTGACTTGATGCTGACATGTGAAAGAAGAAGTCTAGGCTCCTCATATGGTCTCTTGTTACCTGTCCTCATATGGAGGACTTGTTACCATTCAGTAGGGACAATAGTCCTGGCCTGATAGTCAATTTTATCTGACAGCACCTGGGCAAGGGTTTGGCATGACTTTTACAGTCTGTTCCTCTGCCTTTTCTAAATCCACCTTGTACATCTGGAAGTTCTTGGTTCACATACTGTTGAAGAGATGACTCATTGGAAAAGAGTCCGATGTCGGGAAAAATAGAAGGCAAAAAGAGAAGGGGACGACAGAGAACAAGATGGTTGGATGGCATCACTGAGTCAATGGACAGGAGTTTGAGCAACTTCTGGGTGATGGTGAAGGACAGGGAAGCCTGGAGTGCAGCAGTCCATGGGGTTGTAAAGAATCAGACACAAATGAGTGACTGAACTGAACTGAACTTACAGTCTGTTGAGGGTAAAAATATAAGCTCCTTTCTTGACATTTGTTGGCATGGGTGGGAGTTTGGCCACATTTTTTCTATACTGTTGGAATGCAGTAAAGCAATTATTTTCTGAAAGCTCACCATATTGTCAAGCTACCCATTTCATGGTTCTTTTACTAGAGATAACAGGTTTTGTAGGGTCTTTTTTTTCTTGTCTGGGTCCACTGGCATTTCTAGATTGCCAGGTTCTCCACTACTGGAGAAAAGAAAACTCAAAAAGAAAACCCATGGTTTTTTGTTTGTTGTGGGGGGAAGAGGGCTCTGTTTTTTCTTTGATTTTTGCTGCAATGTGCAGCTTGCAGCAACTCAGTTACTCAACCAGGGTTTGAACCCAGGCCTCGACAGTGAAAGCATCGAGTTCTAACCACTATGCAGCCAGGGAACTTCCAGTGTGCTCTTTCCTTTAGAGTCCTGAGGTTCCTAAACAATCTGACTCCTTCATGTACCTTTCTGAGTCAGCTTATGTGTATTTTATAATTATCATTTCCAAAGTTTTTCATTGTACTTAGTGGGAAGAATAGGAAAAAATACATCTGCTCCATTTCCCCAGAAATGGAAGTCCTGTAACTGGATCTTCTGAAATACTTTGCCAAGTGTCTACCTAATTTCTGAGCATGTAGAACACATTTACAAGATATTTAAAGAACTTTTAAAATACCCTTATTTGTTAATCCTAACCTCTGTGTCAATGCTGGGTTGGTTGATTGGTTGATTCTTTTTTTTAAAAGTAAGAACATTTATTATTCACCAAGTAGGATAATAATAATAGTCACTATGTAGCTGACATTTCTTTAGCATAATTTTCAAAATACATCTGACATACTTCTGAGTATAATTAAGCAGTACAAAAATTATTTTAAATTCATAAGAATTTGTTTGGTAATGAAAATAAATTTGACCAAGAGAAGTTATTTCTAATGGAAGAATGTTATTTACCATTTTCCATAGGAAAGATGGACACTGACCTAACAAGAAGTAATCCTTACAGAATGAAAGATGGCGCCACAAAAGCCCGGAAGTCAGTAGCAGGTATCCTGAGCCTACCACTGCTATTCTCTGGGTGGCTTTTAGAAAACTCATAAATTCTTTAGTCTTTTTTTTACTTGTAAGGTAAATCAACATTAGAGTGAAGAAAACCTTTTGCTTTGTGAAGGTCTGTGAATTCATGTAATTATGATTCAAAGCATGGACTATTCCTTGAAATAATATTAAATTACATACAGTTGGAAGTGGATTTTAGCTGTTTAATGTTTAAAGTTTAATGATAAACTATACTGACAACATGATTAAGAACTCAACAAAAATTACTAGAGCTAATCAGTGGATTTAGCAAAGTTTCAGGATACAAAATCAATACACAAAAATTACTCGCATTCCTATATACTAACAATGAAAAATCAGAAAGAGAAGTCAAGGAAGCTATCCCATTCACCACTACAACCAAAAGAATAAAATATCTAGGACTAAACCTACCTAAGGAGACAAAAGAACTGTATACAGAAAATTATAAGACACGGATGAAAGCAATCAAACATGACATACACAGATGGAGAGATATTCCATGTTCCTGGGTTGGAAGAATCAATATCATGAAAATGACTATACTACCAAATGTAATCCACAGATTCAACACAATCTCTATCAAATTAACAATGGCACTCTTCACAGATCTAGAACAAAAAATATCACAATTTCTGAGCATGTAGAACACATTAAAGGAACTTTTAAAATACCCTTATTTGTTAATCCTAACCTCTGTGTCAATGCTGGGTTGGTTGATTGGTTGATTCTTTTTAAAAGTAAGAACATTTATTATTCACCAAGTAGGATAATAATAATAGTCACTATGTAGCTGACATTTCTTTAGCATAATTTTCAAAATACATCTGACATACTTCTGAGTATAATTAAGCAGTACAAAAATTATTTTAAATTCATAAGAATTTGTTTGGTAATGAAAATAAATTTGACCAAGAGAAGTTATTTCTAATGGAAGAATGTTATTTACCATTTTCCATAGGAAAGATGGACACTGACCTAACAAGAAGTAATCCTTACAGAATGAAAGATGGCGCCACAAAAGCCCGGAAGTCAGTAGCAGGTATCCTGAGCCTACCACTGCTATTCTCTGGGTGGCTTTTAGAAAACTCATAAATTCTTTAGTCTTTTTTTTACTTGTAAGGTAAATCAACATTAGAGTGAAGAAAACCTTTTGCTTTGTGAAGGTCTGTGAATTCATGTAATTATGATTCAAAGCATGGACTATTCCTTGAAATAATATTAAATTACATACAGTTGGAAGTGGATTTTAGCTGTTTAATGTTTAAAGTTTAATGATAAACTATACTGACAACATGATTAAGAACTCAACAAAAATTACTAGAGCTAATCAGTGGATTTAGCAAAGTTTCAGGATACAAAATCAATACACAAAAATTACTCGCATTCCTATATACTAACAATGAAAAATCAGAAAGAGAAGTCAAGGAAGCTATCCCATTCACCACTACAACCAAAAGAATAAAATATCTAGGACTAAACCTACCTAAGGAGACAAAAGAACTGTATACAGAAAATTATAAGACACGGATGAAAGCAATCAAACATGACATACACAGATGGAGAGATATTCCATGTTCCTGGGTTGGAAGAATCAATATCATGAAAATGACTATACTACCAAATGTAATCCACAGATTCAACACAATCTCTATCAAATTAACAATGGCACTCTTCACAGATCTAGAACAAAAAATATCACAATTCTTATGGAAACACAAAAGACCCCAGATATCCAAAGTAGTCTTGATCAAGAAGAATGAAGCTGGCGGAATCAACCTATCTAACTACAAAGAAACAGTCACCAAGACAGTATGGTACTGGCACAAAAACAGAAACACAGACCACTCAAACAAGATAGAGAGCCCAGAGATAAAACCACTCACTTAGGGGAGGTACCTTAATTTTCTCAAAGGATGCATGAATATACAATGGGGCAAAAACAGCCTCTTCAATAAGTGGTACTGGGAAAATGGGACAGCCTCATGCAAAAAAATGAAGTTGGAACATTCCCTGACACTATACACAAAGATAAACTCAAAATGGATTAAAGACCTAAGTGTAAGACCAGAAACCGTAAAACTCTTAGAGGAGAATATAGGCAAAACACTCAAGGACATAAATCAAAGTAAGATCTTCTATGACCCATCTCCTTGAGTAATGGAAATAAAAACAAAAACAAGTGGGACCTAATTAAACTTAAAAGCTTTTGCACAGCAAAGGAAACTATAAACAAGGTGAAAAGACAAACCGTGGAATGAGAGAAAATAATAGCAAATGAAACAACCAACAAAGAATTAATTTCCAAAATATACAAGCAGCTCAGACAACTCAACACCACAAAGATACAAATCTTTACCACAGTGTAACTTACAGTTTTCTTAAAAAAAGAGTAAGCCTGGCAGCTATAAAATACACTATGCACATTTATAATAGCTATTTTATATATTGTAGTGTCAACATTTTAAAATTAAATGTTTTATATTGACATGTGGTGCAGAGTGTTGTCATTAAGGTGTGTGTAATTTAGAGTCCCATTGGTTTTCTCCTAAGTAGACTGCACTTGTTTTCCTAGTAGTAAAATGCTTTGCACATTATACCCTGCAGAAGTCCTCATTCTACCACGTTAAAATAACCATCTAGCTGATAATACAGACACTAACTGGGGGATTTACTTATAAGGCCTCTAGACTATAAAACAAGTTATTCACACCAGCATCATCTGTTACTAATATAGTGGTTAGTGCAGCTTTTCTTTGTGTTGTGGTTGGTCTCATAACTAGGTTGAGTTTTTCTCTACCAAAAGGGAACAATAAGGGCTTCCCCTGGTGGTCCAGTGGGTAAGGACACTGCCTTGCAGTGCAAGGGGTGCCGGTTCGATCCCTGGCCTGGGAAGATCCCATGCTGGGAGCAAGAAGAATGAAGCTGGCGGAATCAACCTATCTAACTACAAAGAAACAGTCACCAAGACAGTATGGTACTGGCACAAAAACAGAAACACAGACCACTCAAACAAGATAGAGAGCCCAGAGATAAAACCACTCACTTAGGGGAGGTACCTTAATTTTCTCAAAGGATGCATGAATATACAATGGGGCAAAAACAGCCTCTTCAATAAGTGGTACTGGGAAAATGGGACAGCCTCATGCAAAAAAATGAAGTTGGAACATTCCCTGACACTATACACAAAGATAAACTCAAAATGGATTAAAGACCTAAGTGTAAGACCAGAAACCGTAAAACTCTTAGAGGAGAATATAGGCAAAACACTCAAGGACATAAATCAAAGTAAGATCTTCTATGACCCATCTCCTTGAGTAATGGAAATAAAAACAAAAACAAGTGGGACCTAATTAAACTTAAAAGCTTTTGCACAGCAAAGGAAACTATAAACAAGGTGAAAAGACAAACCGTGGAATGAGAGAAAATAATAGCAAATGAAACAACCAACAAAGAATTAATTTCCAAAATATACAAGCAGCTCAGACAACTCAACACCACAAAGATACAAATCTTTACCACAGTGTAACTTACAGTTTTCTTAAAAAAAGAGTAAGCCTGGCAGCTATAAAATACACTATGCACATTTATAATAGCTATTTTATATATTGTAGTGTCAACATTTTAAAATTAAATGTTTTATATTGACATGTGGTGCAGAGTGTTGTCATTAAGGTGTGTGTAACTTAGAGTCCCATTGGTTTTCTCCTAAGTAGACTGCACTTGTTTTCCTAGTAGTAAAATGCTTTGCACATTATACCCTGCAGAAGTCCTCATTCTACCACGTTAAAATAACCATCTAGCTGATAATACAGACACTAACTGGGGGATTTACTTATAAGGCCTCTAGACTATAAAACAAGTTATTCACACCAGCATCATCTGTTACTAATATAGTGGTTAGTGCAGCTTTTCTTTGTGTTGTGGTTGGTCTCATAACTAGGTTGAGTTTTTCTCTACCAAAAGGGAACAATAAGGGCTTCCCCTGGTGGTCCAGTGGGTAAGGACACTGCCTTGCAGTGCAAGGGGTGCCGGTTCGATCCCTGGCCTGGGAAGATCCCATGTGCCGCGGAGCAGCTGGACCGATGTGTCCAATTACCGAGCTGGAGCTGGGGTGCACGTGCCCAGAGCCGGTGCTCTGCGACAACAGAGGTCACCGCGATGGGAGGCCCACACGGGCCAGAGAACAAAGATGGATGAAAATAGACAAATGAAAACCAGTGGAGGTGGCCTGCCCGCTCCCCTCCCTCCCCAACCCGACCCCCGCCCAAAAAATAAATAAATAAATAAATAAAAGAAAAAAAAAGGGAACAATATCCAACTTCTTTCCCTTGTGGATTTGTATTATAATAACCCTTAGGGTAAACTTGCTGTGGGTGAGGGACACACAGCTTCAGCTTATGGAACCTCTGCCAGTTAAAATGGTGTCATCTGGCATTGGTTCTGGGAAAATCACTTCATAGAGATGACTTTCAAAGTGGTTTTAAAAATTTATCCTTCTACTGAAGTTTTTAGGTCAATTATGTATGTTGGCTAAATTTACAAATAAACTTGTTTATCCAAAAAAAGTTTTTAAATTTCCTGAGTTGGGGCTTCCCTGGTGGTCCAGTGGGTAGGGACACCGCCTTGCAGTGCCATGGGCGCCAGTTTGATTCCTGGCCTGGGAAGATTCCACGTGCTGCAGAGTGGCTGGACCGATGTGTCCAACTACCGAGCTGGAGCTCTGGAGCCCATGTGCCCAGAGCCAGTGCTCTGCAGCAACAGAGGCCACTGTGATGGGAGGCCCACACGGGCCAAAGAACAAAGATGGATAAAAACGAATAAATGGAAGACCAATAGAAGTGGCCAAATATATATATATATATATCCTGAGTTGTAATTCACATACAATAAAATTTACCCACATAATATGACAATTAAATTAATTTTAATATATTCACAGAGTTGTACAATCATCACAATAGAATTTTAGAATATTTTCATCATCTCCAAAAGAAGCCCATTATCATTCACCCTCCATTTCTGCCACCTCCTCCCCCTACCCTGGTCATAGACAAGGACTAATCTACTTTGTCTCCAAAGTTTTACCTATTCTGGACATTTCATATGGAATCATACAACATGTAATCTTTTGTGTTGGCTTCTTTCAAATAACAGGTTTTCAAAGTTCCTCCATTTTGCAACATATATCAGTATATCACCCCTTTTTATTACTGAATAGTTTATTGTATGGATGGACGATATTCTGATCATTCATTAACTGATGGATATCTGGGTTGTTGCCACTTTGGGGCTACTATAAATAATGCTGCTGTGAACATTTCTGTAGTTTTTGTATGGATTTTTTTTTAAATGGGTTTTTGCACATGGTTGTGTCCCTTTTTTTTTCTTCTAATGTTGGCCTCTTTTATTGCTTTATTTATTGTCATCCATCTTTATTCATCGGCCTGTGCGGGTCTCTCATTGCAGTGGTCTCTCTCGTTGCTGAGCGCCAACTCTGGGCACATATGCTCCAGAGTGCCTGCCCACACTTGGACACACCGGTCCAGCCACTCTGCAGCATGTGGGATCCTCCAGGGCCAGGGATCAAACTGGTGCCCTCTGCACTGCAAGGCGGACTCTCTACCCACTGGATCACCAGGGAAGCCCTGGATATGTGTTTTAATTTCCCTTGGGTAGATATCCAAGAGTACCATGCCTAGATCATAATTTAACTCTATGTTTAACATTTTGAGAAACTTCCAAGCTTTCTTCCAAAACAGCTGTACCACTTTACATTTCACAAGCAATGTAAAACAAGTCCAGTTTTTCCACATGTTAGTCAATACTTGTTTTTGTCTATCTTTTTTACTCTAGCCATACTACTGGTTGTACAGTGTTATCTCATTGTGGTTTTGATTTTTATTTCCCTAATGTCTAATGAGGCTTCCCTGGTAGCTCAGCTGGTAAAGAATCTGCCTGCAATGCAGGAGACCCTAGTTTGATTCCTGGGTTAGAAAGTTCCTCTGGAGAAGAGATAGGCTACCCACTCTATTATCCTTGGGCTTCCCTAGTGGCTCAGACAGTAAAGAATCTACCTGCAGGGCTTCCCTGGTGGTCCAGTGGGTAAGGACAACACCTTGCAGTGCAAGGGGCACTGGTTCGATCCCTGGCCTGGGAAGATCCCATGTGCCATGGAGCGGCTGGACCAATGTGCCCAATCACCGAGCCAGAGCTCTGGAGTGCATGCACCCAGAGCCGGTGCTCTGCAACAACAGAGGCCACTGCGATGGGAGGCCCACAGGGGCCAAAGAACAAAGATGGATGAAAATAGATCAATGAAAGACCAACAGAAGTAGCCCGCCTGCTCCCCTCCATCCCCAGCCCCCCCATAAATAAATAAATCTTTAAAAAAAAAAAAAAAGAAGAATCTACCTGCAATACGGGAGATGTGGGTTTGATCCCTGGGTTGGGAATGCTGTGCAGCTTCTCATGTGTTTAGGCCACTTGCTTATCTCATTTGGAGAAATTTGCAGTCAAATCCTTTGCCCATTTTTAAGTTGGGTTATTTATTTTTATGTTGGTATTATTGGGTTATAAATGTCCTTTATATATCCTAGATACAAATCCTTTATCAGATATATGATTTGCAAATATTTTTCCCATTCTGTGGGTTGTCCTTTTACTTTCTTGACAGTATCATTTACAGCAAAAAAGTTTTTAATTTTGATGAAGTCCAATTTATTTCCTTTGTTTTATAGTATATGCTTTTGGTATCACAACTAAGAAACTACTAAGGCTCAAGATTTTAATATAGATTTGTTTCCAACGTTCATGTTCTTTACCATTATGCTACATTGCCTATCTAGCAATTAAATCACTTTTAGTAATATTACACAGGAATTTATTATGATAAGAGTTTTGTGTTTTCACCTGAAAAAATGTCCAAAGGGTAAATGCACCCATGAATCATCCTTCAACCCCAGCACAGACCTCAGAAGGATTCTGGGTAGGGACTGCCTTTTAGGGAGAACTACTGAGGCTCAGGTGAGAGAAGGGCCAGCCCCTAGGCCCCCTAAAGAGCTGGACCCCATGCTACACACCTCACAAGACTGCCATCACTAACATGTTTCTTTTTTTAATATTTATTTTATTTACTGGCTGTACTGGGTCTTCATTGCTGAGCATGGGCTTTCTACAGTCGTGGTGAGTGAGGGCTACTCTCCAGCTGAGGTGCATGGGCTTCTCACTGCACTGTTTTCTCTTGTTGCAGAGCATGGGCTCTAGAGCATGTGGGCTTCAGTAGTTGTAGCACATGGGCTCAGTAGTTACATGGTCCCATGGTACGTGAAATCTTCTTGGACCAGGGATCTAACCCATGTCCCCTGCATTGACAGGCAGATACTTAGCCACTGGGCTACTAGGGAAGTCCCCACGTGCTGTTTTTCTGTCATCAGGGTCTCTTCCAATCAGAGATTCAGAGACACGTGGAATGCTGGGAGTGAGGGGTAACTCACTTTACTCACCTTAATGGATTTTTCTAGAAAGGTAATAAGAGGAAACATACTGACTCACATCAGGACTCTGAACTGAACAGCCTGTCTGTAGGGTCTACTTCTCCAGGTCAGCCACAGCTAAAGGGATCTACTGGAGGGAAGGTGCTCCCTCAGGAGCATGCAACTATCACTTGCTAAATGCTCCCAGCCACATTCACTGTACAACAGTCCTTGGTGCTAAGAAATAATTGGCCAAACCAGAAAATAGACAGTAGGAAGTATGAACAAACCCAGCACTGAGGTAACATCAGGGAGGGTAACATCTATTCCATGTATTGGGGATCTGCTAGAAGCAGCAGAAATGCTCTGCAGTTCCAGACAATAGGTCAGGGCTGAGGAAACATCCCCAGATACTAGAAAATAGCCATGTGGACCAGGAAACAGTCACGACAGAGATGTGACCAGTCAGAGAAACTATCAGATGGCCAGAGAAGCAGAAAATAGTCGTTTTAGTTAGAGAACAGCCAGAGAGACTCCAGAACAGCCAGATGGAAGGAGAAAATATCCCTAAATGTCATTCAACAGCTAGAAATACCTAAGAGACAGCCAGACAGATAAGAGAGCAATCTCAGGAGAAACAAGGAAAGTACCCGACAAGGGGATAGAGTGGATCTGAGGAACTGCTACTGCTGCTGCTTAGTTACTTCAGTCAGGACACCTCACAAGACTGCCATCACTAACATGTTTCTTTTTTTAATATTTATTTTATTTACTGGCTGTACTGGGTCTTCATTGCTGAGCATGGGCTTTCTACAGTCGTGGTGAGTGAGGGCTACTCTCCAGCTGAGGTGCATGGGCTTCTCACTGCACTGTTTTCTCTTGTTGCAGAGCATGGGCTCTAGAGCATGTGGGCTTCAGTAGTTGTAGCACATGGGCTCAGTAGTTACATGGTCCCATGGTACGTGAAATCTTCTTGGACCAGGGATCTAACCCATGTCCCCTGCATTGACAGGCAGATACTTAGCCACTGGGCTACTAGGGAAGTCCCCCTACGTGCTGTTTTTCAGTCATCAGGGTCTCTTCCAATCAGAGATTCAGAGACACGTGGAATGCTGGGAGTGAGGGGTAACTCACTTTACTCACCTTAATGGATTTTTCTAGAAAGGTAATAAGAGGAAACATACTGACTCACATCAGGACTCTGAACTGAACAGCCTGTCTGTAGGGTCTACTTCTCCAGGTCAGCCACAGCTAAAGGGATCTACTGGAGGGAAGGTGCTCCCTCAGGAGCATGCAACTATCACTTGCTAAATGCTCCCAGCCACATTCACTGTACAACAGTCCTTGGTGCTAAGAAATAATTGGCCAAACCAGAAAATAGACAGTAGGAAGTATGAACAAACCCAGCACTGAGGTAACATCAGGGAGGGTAACATCTATTCCATGTATTGGGGATCTGCTAGAAGCAGCAGAAATGCTCTGCAGTTCCAGACAATAGGTCAGGGCTGAGGAAACATCCCCAGATACTAGAAAATAGCCATGTGGACCAGGAAACAGTCACGACAGAGATGTGACCAGTCAGAGAAACTATCAGATGGCCAGAGAAGCAGAAAATAGTCGTTTTAGTTAGAGAACAGCCAGAGAGACTCCAGAACAGCCAGATGGAAGGAGAAAATATCCCTAAATGTCATTCAACAGCTAGAAATACCTAAGAGACAGCCAGACAGATAAGAGAGCAATCTCAGGAGAAACAAGGAAACAGCTAGCCAGACAAGGGGATAGAGTGGATCTGAGGAACTGCTACTGCTGCTGCTTAGTTACTTCAGTCATGTCTGACTCTTTGCGACTCCAAGGACTGCAGCCTGTCAGGCTCCTCTGTCCGTGGGATTCTCCAGGCAAGAACACTGGAGTGGGTTGCCATGCCCTCCTTCAGGGAGATCCTCCCAACCCAGAGATGGAGCCCAGGTTTCCTGCATTGTACATAGATTCCTCACCACCTGAGAAACTGAGGGAACATCAAATATCTAGAGAGACCACAAAATAGTCCTTGTGTTTGGAAGATTAGCAAAAGGGTTACAAAAGAGCCATAGTAACAAGGACTAAACTCTGGGCATCAGGCCAAAAACATCAAGGAAGAGTCTCTGAAGGGAAGGGAATTAAAAAATAAATGAAAAAAAAAAAAGCAGTCTTAAGGTCTGGGGAACCACCAGAGTCCAAGGAACAATTACAGGGATTGAAACAGACCAAAAAACCAATTTACAGAAATCAGGGAACAATGACTGATCCTAACATAATGATCATCAGAAACCATGGGGAGTAATCACAGAGATCAAATACAGTATATTAATGACTAGTGAGGATTCAACAGAAACAATCATAGGAGCTAATAGAGCACTGGCAGATATCGTTATGGGGACTCATGGGAGTCAAAGACATTGTCCATTGTGACAAATAGAAGATCATCAGAAACCACTGAAGAGCTCTAATGTAGGGTAGACTCTGACTATCGCAGGCCTCATGCTGGGGCTCATGAGATAATACACTGTATTAGAGGATGAAGAACTGGCATCCACAGGATTGGGGGCAGCAGATGGGCTGATGTGGGGATAGAGACAAAAATCACTTTAGTGATGGCTAATGGCTAATGAGCAGGGTGATTAAGTACTAATATGAGATCAGCAGACACTAATCAGATTTTTTATGAGGGCTAAAAGACACTCTATTTGTGACCAAGATTAGCAGACACGGTGATGACACATTAATATAGGATCAGCAGCAGATACTGTGAAAACCGTGAGGCAAAGACTCTAAATTAGTGCCTGGTAGTCAACAGTCTCAGTGTTGAGGCCAGTATAGGGGTAACAAATATGGAGATGGACTCCAATGAATGGTCAGCATGCTCTGAACTGGGGCATCATTGCATTCAGATACTGTATTAGTAGCTAATGGGGTATCAACAGGCACAGTGATGATGGTTAATTGCAGGATCAGCAACACCGTGATTGGGACTTAGGAAGGTCAGAGACATTGTTGTCATTGCTAATGGGTGGTCAGCAAGGTGAGACTAGTGTGGAATCAGCAGATGCTGTTCTGGAAACTGCTGGAGTTTAGTCTCTGATCTTATAGCTAATTGAGGGTAAGCAAAATATATTGCTGGAACCTCATGCATACTGAAGAAACTGTACTGCTGCCTAAGAGAAGATCAACAGACACTGTGACGGGAGCTAATGTGGGGTCTATGGCACACTCTATGGCCTCCACAGATCAGAGACACAATGCGACTGCTGCTACTGCTCCACTGCCCATGTGATTTTCCAGGCAAGAATACTGGAGTGGATTGAAATTTCCTCCTCAAGAGGATCTTCCCCATGCAGGGATCTATCTCACACCTCTGGCATTGGCAGATGTATTCTTTACCACTGAGCCACCTGGCAAGTCCCAAAGACACAATACTTACGGTTAAAGGCAGGGGAGAGGGACCCATCAGCAGACACAGGGATTCAGCTACTGCAAGGACAAAAGACATGATAATGGGTCCTCAAGTAGGTCATATTCTGTACAAGTGTCTAACAAATCAGAAGACATTAATGTATGATCAGCAGATACACTGATAGGCTATAATGTAGTATCAGAAGACACAGTGATGGTGGCTATTTAGAGGTCGTCAGGTAAAAAACTTGGAACTTGGTAAATTAAGGATCAGGGTAAATGGAGGATCAGAAGACAGAGTGGCAAGGCTGAGTTCTATAGACATTGTGCTGGGGCTCAAGAGGATCAAAGTCACCATATTGGTGACCAATTAGGGAACAGCAAATAAATAGTGGTGTAACTGTGTTATGTTGTGGGTTCATGGGGATCAAAGACACTGTGAAAGTGAAGTGGAATTGTTAGTCGCTCAGTTGTGCCTGATTCTTTGTGACCCCATGGACTGTAGCTCTCTAGGCTTCTCTGTCCATGGGATTCTCCAGGCAAGAATGCTGGAGTGGGTAGCCATTCCCTTCTCCAGCAGATCTTCCCAACCCAGGGATCAAACTCAGGTCTCCTGCAATGCAGGCAGATTCTTTATCATTAGAGCCACCAGGGAAGCCCCAAAGACACTGTATGTGTGCTCAGTCCCTTCAGTCGTATCCAACTCTTTGCGACCCCACAGACTGTAGTCCACCAGGCTATTCTGTCCTTCTCTAGGCAAGAATACTGGAGTGGATTGCCATGCCGTCCTCCAGGGGATTTTCTTGACCCAGGGATCAAACCTGCAGCTCCTGCATTGCAGGAGACTCTACCACTGAGCCACGGTGGCTAATTAAAAAAAAAAAATCAGCAGATTTAGTGACGGAATCTGATGTAAGATGAGCAAACGCTGCAATTAGAACCAAAATTGGGTTAAATATACTGTACAATGGCTGATGGGGAATGAACAGACAAAATAGTGAGAGCCAACATGGGGTCAACAGCCACTGAATTAGGTCTAATGGAAGGTAATAAGATACACAGATAGGAGCCAACGGAAGGAAAGTTAGTAGTTACCATGCTGAGTCTAAAGGAGGGAAAAAAGATGTGATACTGAGCTAGCAGATCATCAGTCACTAAGTTGGAAGCTAAAGGAGTGAAGAGATGGTATGCTATGAGCAAATGGGGGTCAACAAATATTGTAATGGCAGCTAAAAGAGGTGCCAAGACATGATATTATGAATTAAATGGGGTGAGCAGACTCTCCTGGAACAAAAAGTGGGGAAGACAAGCTGGTAGGTCAGCAGACATTGTCCTGCTTTCACTATAGATTACTTTTATTTAAGTTTGACATTTTCCATAATAATTTTAAAACATCAGATTTAATTTTTAATGGATACACTGAAGATTGGAAGAAGTGAGGAGATAATGTCTTGATAAACAATACTTAGCAACAAGACTGAGGGTACACTATATACAAAGTAAAGAAGAAGAAGGGATGATATGTATATTCAAGTGTATGCTGTATTGGGAGGCATCTGACAATTCAAATACCCCGAGTTGCCATAATCATTATGGAACAAACAAGGGGAAAAGCAAAAAAAAAAAAGTGTTTAACTTAGTGTCAATTTACTATGGCACAGTGCTTCAAGATTGCCGGGAGAGATATCAATAACCTCAGGTATGCAGATGAAACCACCTTTATGGGAGAAAGCAAAGAATAGCTAAAGCACCTCTTGATGAAGGTGAAAGGGAAGAGTGAAAGCTGGCCTAAAAGTCAACATTCAAAAAATGAAGATCATGGCATCCATTTCCATCGCTTCATGGCAAACAGATGGGCAAACAATGGAAACAGGAACAGATTTATTTTCTTGGGCTCCAAAATCACTGCAGATGGTGACTATAGCCATGAAATTAAAAGATACTTGCTCCTTGGAAGAAAAGCTATGACAAACCTAGACAACCTATTAAAAAGCAGAGATGTCACTTTGCCAACAAACGTCCATATACTCAAAGCTATGGTTTTCTCAGTGGTCGTGTACGGATGTGAGAGTTGGACCATAAAGAAGGCTGAGTGCTGAAGAACTGATGCCTTTGAACTATGGTGTTGGAGATGACTCTTGAGAGTCCCTTGGACTGCAAGGAGATCAAACAAGTCAATTCTAAAGGAAATAAATCCTGAATATTCATTGGAAGGACTGATACTGAAGCTGAAGCTCCAATACTCTGGCCACTTGATGCAAAGAGATAACTCATTGAAAAAGTCCCTGACGCTGGGAAAAATAGAAAGCAGGAGAAGGGGACGACAGGACAAGATGGTTGGATGGCATTACCAAATCAATGGACGTGAGTTTGAGCAAACTCTGGGAGACGGTGAAGGACAGGAAAACCTGGCATGCCACAGTCCATGGGGTCACAAAGAGTCGGACACAATTGAGCCACTGAACTGAACTGAACTAAGTACTTAAGGTAAAGGATTTGCTTTTACTTTAAAAAACAAAAAAAGTACAAGGGAATCAGATTTAATTTTTAATGGATACACTGAAGATTGGAAGAAGTGAGGAGATAATGTCTTGATAAACAATACTTAGCAACAAGACTGAGGGTACACTATATACAAAGTAAAGAAGAAGAAGGGATGATATGTATATTCAAGTGTATGCTGTATTGGGAGGCATCTGACAATTCAAATACCCCGAGTTGCCATAATCATTATGGAACAAACAAGGGGAAAAGCAAAAAAAAAAAAGTGTTTAACTTAGTGTCAATTTACTATGGCACAGTGCTTCAAGATTGCCGGGAGAGATATCAATAACCTCAGGTATGCAGATGAAACCACCTTTATGGGAGAAAGCAAAGAATAGCTAAAGCACCTCTTGATGAAGGTGAAAGGGAAGAGTGAAAGCTGGCCTAAAAGTCAACATTCAAAAAATGAAGATCATGGCATCCATTTCCATCGCTTCATGGCAAACAGATGGGCAAACAATGGAAACAGGAACAGATTTATTTTCTTGGGCTCCAAAATCACTGCAGATGGTGACTATAGCCATGAAATTAAAAGATACTTGCTCCTTGGAAGAAAAGCTATGACAAACCTAGACAACCTATTAAAAAGCAGAGATGTCACTTTGCCAACAAACGTCCATATACTCAAAGCTATGGTTTTCTCAGTGGTCGTGTACGGATGTGAGAGTTGGACCATAAAGAAGGCTGAGTGCTGAAGAACTGATGCCTTTGAACTATGGTGTTGGAGATGACTCTTGAGAGTCCCTTGGACTGCAAGGAGATCAAACAAGTCAATTCTAAAGGAAATAAATCCTGAATATTCATTGGAAGGACTGATACTGAAGCTGAAGCTCCAATACTCTGGCCACTTGATGCAAAGAGATAACTCATTGAAAAAGTCCCTGACGCTGGGAAAAATAGAAAGCAGGAGAAGGGGACGACAGGACAAGATGGTTGGATGGCATTACCAAATCAATGGACGTGAGTTTGAGCAAACTCTGGGAGACGGTGAAGGACAGGAAAACCTGGCATGCCACAGTCCATGGGGTCACAAAGAGTCGGACACAATTGAGCCACTGAACTGAACTGAACTAAGTACTTAAGGTAAAGGATTTGCTTTTACTTATCAAAAAAGTACAAGGGAAAATATGTACAAGGTTGAGAAGGTTTGTCACTAATACATTTCCACTAAACAAAACTTGAAAGGACAGTTTTCAGGCAAAGAAGAAAATAATCATGAAGGCAATGAGGAAAAAAATGAAGAGCAACCAAAGTGCTAAATATGTGGGTAAAATAAAATGAATATATAAGTATTTCCTGAGGAGATATACACACACATGTGTATACACACACAGAGATACATATATTACATATACATATACCCCATAATATACCATTATATTAAAATATATATATACATATATATGAGCAAATTTTCTATCACTAGATTAACTTTCAAAGACAGTTTCTTAGAGAAAATCATAAAATACGATTTAAAACTTAAAAAATGAGTTAAATAAAAAGACAAACTAAATTTTAAGAAGTGGAAAGGCTTAAATCCATTTTACACCTTTCAGATCAGCAACAATTAAAAAAAAACCAGATAAGTCCTAGTGAATATGTGGGAAAATGCAAACTTTTTCTCAAACCGCTCATGAGAGTGTAAAACAGTGCAATTTTTAAAAACTTTAGTATTTAGTCAAGTTGAAAAATTTCTATATCAGAACCCAGCTAGGAAACAGAAACCCATACCAGTTATTTTAACAGAGAGAACTTATTATAACAAACTTTTAACTAGTCATGAAGTTACTAACCACGTAACTTAAAAGACAAAAAGAACATTAAAATTCTCATGGAAGTAGCAATTGCAGAAAAGCAGCTGGCCTAGGGTAAAAAGGGAAGAAGCGGGAATTATAAAAATAGAAGGTTGGAAGTAGGATCTTATGGAACCAAACTTCATAACTCTAAGGAGGTGGCAGCAGCCAGATGCTGTGTGTGTCTCTGAGGGGGTGTGACACCATACAGCTGTTAGTGCTAGAAAAGTGCAAACTGGATTAAACTGATGCTACCATGAGGATCTGCTGCTACTCAAGTGAAGAAGCAATAATGGGCTGACACACAAAGAGGGAGCCAACCAGAAGGAACAAAAAAAAAAGGAGCAAGTCCCTTCATCCTTCTGTGGGCTGAAAATTTACATTTCATATCTCGTATTGGCAAGACCCAACAGAGAGTAGCAGCCACCAAGACAGGAATGTTTTCTGTAGAGTCATGGCCCCAGCATCACAAAGCCCAGTATAGAAGGGTGGGTTTGGAACTGGGGCACAATAGATGAATAATTGGCATATTGCCTATATCCCATGACCCATCATTTCCACTTCTAGATTTAAATACTAAAAACAGAAATGATACAAATGCCTTTCACTAGGGGAATGGAAAGAGAAATAAACCAGACTTGTATTTATCAACACTGATATATCTTGGAAAGGTAACATTTCATGAAAAAAATAAGCAAGCTGCATAAGTTTAAAAACAGTATCATATCACCGATGTTAAGTATTTAAAAGAAATACAGCCTCATATATTGCAGACTTCATATTATACAGAAAAAACTTAGGGTAGATTAAAATTTTACGTGTTGAAGATGGAACCTTCGCTTTAGAGGAAAGTACAGGAGAATATTATCACCTTGAAACTAGTAATATGCAAACATAAACCTCAGCAGAAGAAAAAAGTTTAAAAAATTAAAGAACCAATCACAGATTGAGATGAGATATCTGCAACATGCAGGTCTGAAAAAGGATTTTTATATTCTCATATATGTTTTAAAAAGAACAATAAAAAACATTTAAACCAAGAAATAAAAGACAGCTTATTAGAAAACAATGAACAAAGAATATGAACAGTCACTGCATAGAAAAAAATATAACAAATGACCAGTCAACAGGTAAACTGATGTTCAACCTCACCAATTAGGGAAATACAAGTGAAATGAAAACAACGAGACACTCCCTAAGGGGATCAGGACAATTTTCACACCAAGGTAGGGGCCATATTGTTAGAGATATACTCTGTGTGCCCCAGTAATCAGATGGCCCAAAGGGCTTGGTCAAATGGTAAGGAGTCTTCTAGAAGCTTTCTCCACAGGACAAGGCAAGAACTGGCCCTACGTGAGTTTTCTGATGCTCTGTGAGGTCCAAAAGCAATAATGGGCTGACACACAAAGAGGGAGCCAACCAGAAGGAACAAAAAAAAAGCAAGTCCCTTCATCCTTCTGTGGGCTGAAAATTTACATTTCATATCTCGTTGGCAAGACCCAACAGAGTAGCAGCCAGCAAGACAGGAATGTTTTCTGTAGAGTCATGGCCCCAGCATCACAAAGCCCAGTATAGAAGGGTGGGTTTGGAACTGGGGCACAATAGATGAATAATTGGCATATTGCCTATATCCCATGACCCATCATTTCCACTTCTAGATTTAAATACTAAAAACAGAAATGATACAAATGCCTTTCACTAGGGGAATGGAAAGAGAAATAAACCAGACTTGTATTTATCAACACTGATATATCTTGGAAAGGTAACATTTCATGAAAAAAATAAGCAAGCTGCATAAGTTTAAAAACAGTATCATATCACCGATGTTAAGTATTTAAAAGAAATACAGCCTCATATATTGCAGACTTCATATTATACAGAAAAAACTTAGGGTAGATTAAAATTTTACGTGTTGAAGATGGAACCTTCGCTTTAGAGGAAAGTACAGGAGAATATTATCACCTTGAAACTAGTAATATGCAAACATAAACCTCAGCAGAAGAAAAAAGTTTAAAAAATTAAAGAACCAATCACAGATTGAGATGAGATATCTGCAACATGCAGGTCTGAAAAAGGATTTTTATATTCTCATATATGTTTTAAAAAGAACAATAAAAAACATTTAAACCAAGAAATAAAAGACAGCTTATTAGAAAACAATGAACAAAGAATATGAACAGTCACTGCATAGAAAAAAATATAACAAATGACCAGTCAACAGGTAAACTGATGTTCAACCTCACCAATTAGGGAAATACAAGTGAAATGAAAACAACGAGACACTCCCTAAGGGGATCAGGACAATTTTCACACCAAGGTAGGGGCCATATTGTTAGAGATATACTCTGTGTGCCCCAGTAATCAGATGGCCCAAAGGGCTTGGTCAAATGGTAAGGGGAGTCTTCTTAGAGAAGCTTTCTCCACAGGACAAGGCAAGAACTGGCCCTACGTGAGTTTTCTGATGCTCTGTGAGGTCCAAAAGCTGGCAGAAAGCTTCTTTTCTTCTGGCAGAAAGCTTTTCCACATTCTTTACATTCAAAGCATCTCTCACCTACATTAATGAGGTATACTTTCACAGAGAAGGCATTTCTTCATTCACAAGGTTTCTCTCCTGTGTGCGTTCTCTGGTGTTGACAAAGGGATTTCTTCATACTAAAGACTTTTCCACATTTACTACATTCATACGGTTTTTCTCCTGAATGCATTCTCTGATGTTCAATGAGGCGTGCTTTGACATAGAAGGCATTACCACATTTATTACATTCATAAGGTTTCTCTCCTGTGTGAATTCGCTGATGTATTCCAAGAGATGAGTGTACACTGAAAGATTTTCCACATTCATTACACTGATAGGGTTTTTCGCCTGTATGAGTTCTCTGGTGATTATTGAGAGTCATCTTCAATCTAAAGAATTTTCCACATTCACCACATTTATAGGGCTTCTCACCTGTATGAATTCTTTGATGTTGGTTTAGGGATTTTTTTGCACCAAAGTTTCTCCCACAGTCGCAACATTCATAGGGCTTCTCCCCTGTGTGAGTTCGCTCATGCTGAGTAAGAGATATCTTAACACGAAATGTTTTTCCACATTTGCCACATTCATAGGGTTTCTCCCCTGTGTGAGTTCTCTGATGAATCATGAGGGTTGCCTTCTCAGAAAAGGTTTTCCTACACTCAGCACATTCATAGGGTCTTTCTCCTGTGTGTGTTCTCTGATGTAGAATGAGTTGTGACTTCCTGCCGAAAGATTTTCCACATTCGTTACACTCAAAGGGCTTCTCTCCTGTGTGAGTTTTCTGATGAGCAATGAGGTATGATCTTGCACTAAAGGTTTTTGCACATTCACCACATTTATACGGTCTCTCCCCTGTGTGTATTCTCAGATGCTCAGTAAGGTTTGATTTCCTGCAGTAAGTTTTCCCACATTCATGACATTCAAAATTTTTCTCTCCTGTGTGTGTTCTTATATGTCCAACAAAGCTCGTTCTCTTGTAGAGGGCTTTCCGATATTCAACAGTTTGATCCAAAGTTTGGATCTTCTGATGCTGAAGATCATTATCATGCCTGAGGGTATTACCTCGAACAGAATTGCTGGCACCCGGCAGTGAAAAAGAGCCTTTAAAAATAAATCGGATCATATCACTCTTATTTAAAACCCAACAGAGTCTTTCCCTTGTTATAGTATAAAATTAAAATGCTTAACAAAGCTTATAAAAACTCTACCTAATTTAGTCCCCAGCTAACTCTAATATCACTTCTTAACACTCTCAAGCATCCAACCTTAATCCACACCAGCATCATTGTTATTGCTATGATTTATCACTCATACTAGGCTTGACACTTACTGCTCTCTCTGCTCAGAATACTAAAATCTCTATGGATCTGTCTCTCTCACTTCACTAATGTTGGTGCACTAATGTTAACTTCCCCAGTCTTCCCTGAGCACATTCTCCAAAAGCACAAACCCCATCACTGCCTATCCTTCTTATCTTGAATTGATTCTCTCTTTACCACTAAACATCATATATTTGTTTGTTTCTGGTCTCTTTCCCACTATTAGACCACAAGCTCCAAGAGAACAGAGATTTGACTTTATTCACTACTGGATTCCGCCACCTAGAATGTGATCAGCAAACAGCTGACCTTCATTTAAGATTTGGTAGATGACTAAATGAATGTATGAATGAGTGTTTGACAACAGAAGACATCCAAGGCAACGGTGAAAAGAAAGACAATTGAGAAAACTAAAGAGAGACCAACTAGCTAAGAATGAATGCATGGCTGAGGCAAGCAGGGAAAGACAAGAGCGGTAAATAACTACAGAAATCAAAATAAAATAGGAGAGAGTACTTCAATGTGAGCATGATATTGGGATGTAGAATTTAGGTATCTAAAGAAAGGTATTCTTTTTGCACATTCACCACATTTATACGGTCTCTCCCCTGTGTGTATTCTCAGATGCTCAGTAAGGTTTGATTTCCTGCAGTAAGTTTTCCCACATTCATGACATTCAAAATTTTTCTCTCCTGTGTGTGTTCTTATATGTCCAACAAAGCTCGTTCTCTTGTAGAGGGCTTTCCGATATTCAACAGTTTGATCCAAAGTTTGGATCTTCTGATGCTGAAGATCATTATCATGCCTGAGGGTATTACCTCGAACAGAATTGCTGGCACCCGGCAGTGAAAAAGAGCCTTTAAAAATAAATCGGATCATATCACTCTTATTTAAAACCCAACAGAGTCTTTCCCTTGTTATAGTATAAAATTAAAATGCTTAACAAAGCTTATAAAAACTCTACCTAATTTAGTCCCCAGCTAACTCTAATATCACTTCTTAACACTCTCAAGCATCCAACCTTAATCCACACCAGCATCATTGTTATTGCTATGATTTATCACTCATACTAGGCTTGACACTTACTGCTCTCTCTGCTCAGAATACTAAAATCTCTATGGATCTGTCTCTCTCACTTCACTAATGTTGGTGCACTAATGTTAACTTCCCCAGTCTTCCCTGAGCACATTCTCCAAAAGCACAAACCCCATCACTGCCTATCCTTCTTATCTTGAATTGATTCTCTCTTTACCACTAAACATCATATATTTGTTTGTTTCTGGTCTCTTTCCCACTATTAGACCACAAGCTCCAAGAGAACAGAGATTTGACTTTATTCACTACTGGATTCCGCCACCTAGAATGTGATCAGCAAACAGCTGACCTTCATTTAAGATTTGGTAGATGACTAAATGAATGTATGAATGAGTGTTTGACAACAGAAGACATCCAAGGCAACGGTGAAAAGAAAGACAATTGAGAAAACTAAAGAGAGACCAACTAGCTAAGAATGAATGCATGGCTGAGGCAAGCAGGGAAAGACAAGAGCGGTAAATAACTACAGAAATCAAAATAAAATAGGAGAGAGTACTTCAATGTGAGCATGATATTGGGATGTAGAATTTAGGTATCTAAAGAATATAGACCTTCTGTCCAACAGTCATTCTCAAAGAGCAAGGGCCTCTGAGAAGATTTTCCTAAGAAATACTGCCCAAATACAACTTCTGTCTTGAATTCCTGAAGCTTTATTTCTGCTACTTTCCATATGCTGAGTTCTTGCTCACTCACCTGGGTAACCATGGTCTGAGGATTCCTCCTCTAATATCCACAGTTCTTCCCCTCGCTCCAACTTGAAGATCATCTCTGGTTTGGCCACGCAGAGGCCTGTTAATGGGAAATGGCACAGGAAGTAGGCCAAGTTGCCTGAGCTTTAGGGCCTATGATGGAGGAGAAAGGTGCATCTTCATGAACTGCACAAGGAAGGGTCTCCACTGAAACTTTTCACTGGGGGAAGTGAGAACACACACACTCTTCCTGTTGCTCCAAACTAATAAATTATGTGTGACCCCTTGAATCTAGAAAGGCTGCCCAGGTTACAGAAACCAAGAAAGGAAACATATGCTACTAAGAGTTACATGGACAATAATCCTCACCCACAAATGTCAGGTTGCTATAGTTCTCCAACATCACATCCCTATGCATGGTCCTCTGGGCAGGATCCAGTCTGTGCCACTCCTGTCGGGTAAAATCCACAACCACGTCTTCAAATGACACGGTTCCCTGTAACAACAATTTGCAATGATCAGAATAGGACACCTGGAAAAGATGTGCTGGAACTAATTGTTTCTAATTCTTTCAATAGAGTACTTTTGATAGCTGACTAGAAAAAGCTTCACTGGTGTCAAATGACAAAAAAAAAATGATACATAAGACAAAATAAAATTTAGAAAAAGAGTCATACAAATATGGTCAATTGATGACTGACAAAGATGTCAAGAATATTCATTGGAGAAAGGGTACTCTTCTCAACAAATGTCTCTGGAATAAACAGACAGTCCTACCCAGAAAAACTTTAGAATTCCTATAATTGCCCTCTGTTCTTCCTAAGTGGCATACAAAACACCTTCTGACCTGGGTGCTCATCTTCTGGTGTCATACCTTTTTGCCTTTTCATACTGCTCATGGGATTCTTAAGGCAAGGATACTGGAGTGGTTTGCCATTTCCTTTTCCAGTGGACCACATTTTGTCAGAATTCTTCACTATGACCTGTCCATCTCAGGTGGCCCTGCACAGCATGGTTATGCAAGCCCCTTTGCCACAACAAGGCTGTGATCCATGAAGGGAAGGATATTTACTGAACTGTTAAGACCAAAATCTGAAAGTCTTGAATTCCTGAAGCTTTATTTCTGCTACTTTCCATATGCTGAGTTCTTGCTCATGGAAGTCTGAGGAGACCTCCTCTAATATCCACAGTTCTTCCCCTCGCTCCAACTTGAAGATCATCTCTGGTTTGGCCACGCAGAGGCCTGTTAATGGGAAATGGCACAGGAAGTAGGCCAAGTTGCCTGAGCTTTAGGGCCTATGATGGAGGAGAAAGGTGCATCTTCATGAACTGCACAAGGAAGGGTCTCCACTGAAACTTTTCACTGGGGGAAGTGAGAACACACACACTCTTCCTGTTGCTCCAAACTAATAAATTATGTGTGACCCCTTGAATCTAGAAAGGCTGCCCAGGTTACAGAAACCAAGAAAGGAAACATATGCTACTAAGAGTTACATGGACAATAATCCTCACCCACAAATGTCAGGTTGCTATAGTTCTCCAACATCACATCCCTATGCATGGTCCTCTGGGCAGGATCCAGTCTGTGCCACTCCTGTCGGGTAAAATCCACAACCACGTCTTCAAATGACACGGTTCCCTGTAACAACAATTTGCAATGATCAGAATAGGACACCTGGAAAAGATGTGCTGGAACTAATTGTTTCTAATTCTTTCAATAGAGTACTTTTGATAGCTGACTAGAAAAAGCTTCACTGGTGTCAAATGACAAAAAAAAAATGATACATAAGACAAAATAAAATTTAGAAAAAGAGTCATACAAATATGGTCAATTGATGACTGACAAAGATGTCAAGAATATTCATTGGAGAAAGGGTACTCTTCTCAACAAATGTCTCTGGAATAAACAGACAGTCCTACCCAGAAAAACTTTAGAATTCCTATAATTGCCCTCTGTTCTTCCTAAGTGGCATACAAAACACCTTCTGACCTGGGTGCTCATCTTCTGGTGTCATACCTTTTTGCCTTTTCATACTGCTCATGGGATTCTTAAGGCAAGGATACTGGAGTGGTTTGCCATTTCCTTTTCCAGTGGACCACATTTTGTCAGAATTCTTCACTATGACCTGTCCATCTCAGGTGGCCCTGCACAGCATGGTTATGCAAGCCCCTTTGCCACAACAAGGCTGTGATCCATGAAGGGGAAGGATATTTACTGAACTGTTAAGACTGATTATCTCCAGAAGATGGGATTATGAGGACTTTCCAAATGAAAACTTTTATGTCTCTGTTAAGGTAGTGTTTATCAGGTTTCTCCACTGTAATGCTGCCAATTTACCTATGTAATAAATGAGTAATCTCTAAGGACAGACCTTGAAGCTATGCAAATACTTTGTTCCTTGTGAAACTTTCATCTAATAGCTTTGGCATCTATTAGTGATTCTTGCATGGCTCAAGAATCACTAACTACAGTGGTTGCAAAAGGTTATTTTTCTAACTCCATCGTTTGGCACATTACTATTCCACATTACTATGTGGCATTAGACCTTAAAGAAAATCTTTCCCTTCTCCTTCATTCATTCATTTATTGTCAGTATGGGTGTCAGTTGCTCAGTTGTGCCTGAATCTTTGTGAACCCATGGATCGTAGCCTGCCAGTCTCCTCTGTCCATGGGATCCTCCAGGCAAAAACACTGGAGTGGGTGGCCATTTCCTTCCCCAGGGGATCTTCCCAACCCAGGAATCGAACCCAGGTCTCCTGAATTGCAGGTAGATTCTTTATCACTGAGCCACCAGGGAAGCCCAATTATCAGTAAGGACTCATAGTTTATCTTAATCTCCAACCAGGCTCAACACCCAGCTGGGCACACAAAGGCCATATACATATATGTGGGCAAATGGTCAGAGTGTGGGAAATAAACTTTTCTGGGACTCTTTGACATGGAAGAATAATGCACTGTGATTCTAAAATCGGTTGGTCAAGTCTTAACAAGGGCCACATTTAGGTTAGGAGGGCACAAGGATGCAACAGTTGATGGAATTAAGGTTGAATGAAAATAGGAATATTTGAATGGAATTTATGCAACGTCCATCTCCTTCATCTAAATGTACTCCTGAGATGGATATTATATTTGACTGGGGAATACTTATCCTAACTAGTATTACAAAATAGGAGAAATATAAGTTTATCCCTTGGCCAGTATTAATTGAACATGATAAATGAGAATCTTTAGAACTGCCTAAGCTCATACAAAAAAGTGTATTACCACATTTTGTCAGAATTCTTCACTATGACCTGTCCATCTCAGGTGGCCCTGCACAGCATGGTTATGCAACCCCCTTTGCCACAACAAGGCTGTGATCCATGAAGGGGAAGGATATTTACTGAACTGTTAAGACTGATTATCTCCAGAAGATGGGATTATGAGGACTTTCCAAATGAAAACTTTTATGTCTCTGTTAAGGTAGTGTTTATCAGGTTTCTCCACTGTAATGCTGCCAATTTACCTATGTAATAAATGAGTAATCTCTAAGGACAGACCTTGAAGCTATGCAAATACTTTGTTCCTTGTGAAACTTTCATCTAATAGCTTTGGCATCTATTAGTGATTCTTGCATGGCTCAAGAATCACTAACTACAGTGGTTGCAAAAGGTTATTTTTCTAACTCCATCGTTTGGCACATTACTATTCCACATTACTATGTGGCATTAGACCTTAAAGAAAATCTTTCCCTTCTCCTTCATTCATTCATTTATTGTCAGTATGGGTGTCAGTTGCTCAGTTGTGCCTGAATCTTTGTGAACCCATGGATCGTAGCCTGCCAGTCTCCTCTGTCCATGGGATCCTCCAGGCAAAAACACTGGAGTGGGTGGCCATCTCCTTCCCCAGGATCTTCCCAACCCAGGAATCGAACCCAGGTCTCCTGAATTGCAGGTAGATTCTTTATCACTGAGCCACCAGGGAAGCCCAATTATCAGTAAGGACTCATAGTTTATCTTAATCTCCAACCAGGCTCAACACCCAGCTGGGCACACAAAGGCCATATACATATATGTGGGCAAATGGTCAGAGTGTGGGAAATAAACTTTTCTGGGACTCTTTGACATGGAAGAATAATGCACTGTGATTCTAAAATCGGTTGGTCAAGTCTTAACAAGGGCCACATTTAGGTTAGGAGGGCACAAGGATGCAACAGTTGATGGAATTAAGGTTGAATGAAAATAGGAATATTTGAATGGAATTTATGCAACGTCCATCTCCTTCATCTAAATGTACTCCTGAGATGGATATTATATTTGACTGGGGAATACTTATCCTAACTAGTATTACAAAATAGGAGAAATATAAGTTTATCCCTTGGCCAGTATTAATTGAACATGATAAATGAGAATCTTTAGAACTGCCTAAGCTCATACAGGTTATTTTGAAGTAGTATAAAAAGTGTGGTGGACAAACAAAAATTGCCATTTTAATTAATGACATGCATTCCTATCAAGATGGCAGAGTAGAAGAATGTGCACTCATCTTCTCCTGCAAGAGCACCAGAATTGCAACTAGCTGCTGAAAAATCGACAGGAGGAAGTTGGATCCCACCACCAACAACAACAACAAAAAAAAAATACCCCACATCCAAGAGCAAAGGAGAATCCACAGTAAGACAGCAGGAGGGGCGCAACTGCATTTTTAAAATCAAACCTCAAACCTGCCTGAGACACTGGGAGGGCACAAACAAAACCTTGTGAACACCAAGACCCAGGAAAGGAGCAGTGATCCCCACAAGAGACTGAGCCAGATCTGCCTTTGAGTGCATCCTGAGTGTCTCCTGCAGAGGCATGGGTCAGCAGTGGCCTGCAGCAGTTCTCAGAACTGCAGCATTTGGCATAAGTCCTCTTGAAGGAGGTTGCCATTAGACAGACTATAGAGCCACTGAGCAGGACTGGGGACACAAATGAAACTTTGTGAGCACCAGGATCCGGGAGAAAGGAGCAGTGACCCCACATGAGACTGAGCCAGACTTGGCCCTAAGTCTTCCAGAGTCTCCAACAGAGGTGTGAGTCGATGGCGGCCTGCTGCGGGGTCAGGGACACTGGGGCAGCGGTCCTGGTACAGCATGCTGGCATAAGTCCTTTTAGAGAGGGACATTATTACCCCTACCATAGTTTGCCTCAGGCTAAACTACAGGGCAGGAACATAGCTCCACCCATCAAGTACCTGATGCACCCCAGTCAGGGCAAGCCTTTTAGTGCTTGAATAGGCAAAGCTACAGAAAATGACCAGTAAAGAGGCCTCCTGATCTGACAGCTGCCAGAAGCAAGGAAAAGACACTGACAGGGCCATAGCTCCTGTGGCTGAGGCAGTCTGTGTCCCTGAACACATGGACCCGCCACTCAGAGGCTCAGCTGCAATATTATATTTGACTGGGGAATACTTATCCTAACTAGTATTACAAAATAGGAGAAATATAAGTTTATCCCTTGGCCAGTATTAATTGAACATGATAAATGAGAATCTTTAGAACTGCCTAAGCTCATACAGGTTATTTTGAAGTAGTATAAAAAGTGTGGTGGACAAACAAAAATTGCCATTTTAATTAATGACATGCATTCCTATCAAGATGGCAGAGTAGAAGAATGTGCACTCATCTTCTCCTGCAAGAGCACCAGAATTGCAACTAGCTGCTGAAAAATCGACAGGAGGAAGTTGGATCCCACCACCAACAACAAAAAAAAAATACCCCACATCCAAGAGCAAAGGAGAATCCACAGTAAGACAGCAGGAGGGGCGCAACTGCATTTTTAAAATCAAACCTCAAACCTGCCTGAGACACTGGGAGGGCACAAACAAAACCTTGTGAACACCAAGACCCAGGAAAGGAGCAGTGATCCCCACAAGAGACTGAGCCAGATCTGCCTTTGAGTGCATCCTGAGTGTCTCCTGCAGAGGCATGGGTCAGCAGTGGCCTGCAGCAGTTCTCAGAACTGCAGCATTTGGCATAAGTCCTCTTGAAGGAGGTTGCCATTAGACAGACTATAGAGCCACTGAGCAGGACTGGGGACACAAATGAAACTTTGTGAGCACCAGGATCCGGGAGAAAGGAGCAGTGACCCCACATGAGACTGAGCCAGACTTGGCCCTAAGTCTTCCAGAGTCTCCAACAGAGGTGTGAGTCGATGGCGGCCTGCTGCGGGGTCAGGGACACTGGGGCAGCGGTCCTGGTACAGCATGCTGGCATAAGTCCTTTTAGAGAGGGACATTATTACCCCTACCATAGTTTGCCTCAGGCTAAACTACAGGGCAGGAACATAGCTCCACCCATCAAGTACCTGATGCACCCCAGTCAGGGCAAGCCTTTTAGTGCTTGAATAGGCAAAGCTACAGAAAATGACCAGTAAAAGAGGCCTCCTGATCTGACAGCTGCCAGAAGCAAGGAAAAGACACTGACAGGGCCATAGCTCCTGTGGCTGAGGCAGTCTGTGTCCCTGAACACATGGCACCACCAGGGTCTGTGCAACTCAAGCTGCAAAGCCTCCTTAATGCTCAATCCTCACAGAGCTGAGCCACAGGCTAGAAAAAGCCCTCATAGTGCCATATCTCCCCAATAGCCACCCATACTCCTGAATAGCCAGCACTGCCAGGGTCCCCAAGAGCCAAGAAAATGTACCACCTCCACTCACAATCCCTACTGGGACAGAGCTGCCAGAGGCTAGAAAAAGTCCTGCATCTATGCAGAAGGAGGCACTTTGGTCATGTGAGACTCTTTGCAATCCTTTGGACTGTGGCCTGCCAGGCTTTTCTGTCCAGGGAACTCTCCAGGCAGGAAAGCTGGAGTGGATGGACATTCCTTTGTAGAGCACCACATTTTCAGCTACCCTAGCTGCCAGCTGCACTGAATACCTAGTTCTGCCAATGCTCCTGCAACTGAAGCAGCTATGCCACCTCCACTCCTGGCTCTCACTAGGGCAGACCCAATTCCTCCAGGGCAACCTCAGAAGCAAACCCTGGTGGACGACCCACATGTAGAGGTGAAGATAAAACCACAACTGAAATCCCGGGGCAGGGTGGCTAAGGAAGAGGACACAAAACCTTCCCACCCACTGTACAAGCTGCAGATTAAAACCACACAATCAAAAAAAAAAAACACACACACAATCAACTAGGTAGACACTATGTCTAGGGAATATATAAAAGGATAATGACAGTTTCCACAAAAGAAAACACACTAGTTTTGACAGCTGTGGACCTTGAGGCAACACACGGGAGTAGGGCCACATTAGAGTCTGAATCTGCCTCCACAGCAGGTCCAGAGACCAGCCCAGGGGTGAAGGGTATCATATGCAGGCAAGGTACACTGTCACTTACAACAAGGAAAGGATGCTGACAGCAGAGACCCCAAAACAAAAACATTCATTATTTTTACATTTAGACTTGCTCTGGAGTTGCTTCAGGATTTGTTTTTTCTGTTTTTTTGTTGTTGTTGTTTTTTTGCTCCTCCCCCTACCTTTTGTTCATTTATTTTCCTTCACCTTCTTCTGTTGTAGTTGTCAATTTTTTGAGTACTATGAAATATATTAAAGGTTTTAAGACTTTTTTTAAAATCACACATTTTATTCTGGTTATACACTTCAGCTTCTACATTGGCCTTTTGTGGTTCTGTGGGGGGGCTTTTTTGTTTTTCTATATTTTTCTCTCTCTTTGTTTTAATTTTTTATATCTATTTTTTAATGCATTTATATATTTATATATTTATTTAATTTATTTTTGGCTATTCTGGGTTTTCACTGCTGCCACAGGCTCTTCTCTAGTTTCAGGGAGTGGGGGCTACTCTCTAGTTGAGGTGAGTTGTTTTCTTGTTGTGGAACTCGGGCTCTAGGGCACACAGGCTTCAATAGTTGTGGCACATGGGCTCCATAGTTGCAGTTCCAAGGCTCAGAGCACAGGAAAATTTCATTCCCACTAGTGGCGGGAACCCAAAATTGCCTTTTTCCATTTGAGCTGCAACTAACCTAGTTCTGCCAATGCTCCTGCAACTGAAGCAGCTATGCCACCTCCACTCCTGGCTCTCACTAGGGCAGACCCAATTCCTCCAGGGCAACCTCAGAAGCAAACCCTGGTGGACGACCCACATGTAGAGGTGAAGATAAAACCACAACTGAAATCCCGGGGCAGGGTGGCTAAGGAAGAGGACACAAAACCTTCCCACCCACTGTACAAGCTGCAGATTAAAACCACACAATCAAAAAAAAAAAACACACACACAATCAACTAGGTAGACACTATGTCTAGGGAATATATAAAAGGATAATGACAGTTTCCACAAAAGAAAACACACTAGTTTTGACAGCTGTGGACCTTGAGGCAACACACGGGAGTAGGGCCACATTAGAGTCTGAATCTGCCTCCACAGCAGGTCCAGAGACCAGCCCAGAGGTGAAGGGTATCATATGCAGGCAAGGTACACTGTCACTTACAACAAGGAAAGGATGCTGACAGCAGAGACCCCAAAACAAAAACATTCATTATTTTTACATTTAGACTTGCTCTGGAGTTGCTTCAGGATTTGTTTTTTCTGTTTTTTTGTTGTTTTTTTGCTCCTCCCCCTACCTTTTGTTCATTTATTTTCCTTCACCTTCTTCTGTTGTAGTTGTCAATTTTTTGAGTACTATGAAATATATTAAAGGTTTTAAGACTTTTTTTAAAATCACACATTTTATTCTGGTTATACACTTCAGCTTCTACATTGGCCTTTTGTGGTTCTGTGGGGGGGCTTTTTTGTTTTTCTATATTTTTCTCTCTCTTTGTTTTAATTTTTTATATCTATTTTTTAATGCATTTATATATTTATATATTTATTTAATTTATTTTTGGCTATTCTGGGTTTTCACTGCTGCCACAGGCTCTTCTCTAGTTTCAGGGAGTGGGGGCTACTCTCTAGTTGAGGTGAGTTGTTTTCTTGTTGTGGAACTCGGGCTCTAGGGCACACAGGCTTCAATAGTTGTGGCACATGGGCTCCATAGTTGCAGTTCCAAGGCTCAGAGCACAGGTCAACAATTGTGGCGCATGGGCTTAGCTGCTCTGCAGCATGTGGGACCCTCCCAGATCAGGGATTGAATTCACGTCTCCTGCATTGGCAAGTGAACTCTTTCACCACCGAGCTACCACGGAAGCCCCCTATTATTATTTTTTATACAACTGTTCTTTTGTTTGCTTTCTCTACTGTTCTTTTCCTGTGGCACTAAACTTTACTATATACAAATCTTCTTTACCTGCCTCTATTTAACTTTGCATTACTATTCTATCTTGCTTTTCTATCTTTCCTTTTGCTTCTTTCTTTTCCTCATCTTATTTTTTAGTTTGTTTTTTCATTGCTTTATCCTGCTGGGACCTTTCTCTAGTACTGTTTCCCAATTTGTGCTTTAGTAAGTTTGGTTCTTAACTGGTAGATATTATTTTTTGTTTCCTCTATTCACCGGGTTAATCTATTGCACTGTATTTTGTTGGACAGTTTGTGTTTTCTTATGGGTGTATATGTTTGTGTGTATATTCCATTACATTAAATAATATTTCCATGACTATTTAATTGCCATTTTTCAGGGGTGCACCTTCTGTTCCTCATTTGTGGGTATCTCTTCTAAAGCCACTTAATGCCATAACAAACCAACTGTGGACTCTCCATTCCCCAGCCAGAGATCAAGCCCTGGGACTTCAGAGAGGGAGAACTGACTCCAAGACCCTACACAACCAGAGAACACCTAACACTAGGGAGCATTAAACAGCAAGAACTCCCACAAAGGCAAACATTTATTTGTATGAAAGACCCGGCATCACCCAACCACCAGTAGCACCCTATGTAGGATGCCTCATCGAAACAACAAACAAGACAAAAGTACAAAACCAATCATCAGCAGACATCACCTCAGGCCTGCGCATCAGAGGGAAAAAATAAAAACTCACCTCCTCCCACACTACACGAAACTTACACAAACCACTGGACCAACCTCACAACGGCAGAAACCAAAAGGAAGAAAGAATTCTACCTCGAAGCCTGGGAAAAGGAGACCCTAAACACAATAAGTTAAAAAATTAATAATAATACTGAAAAGGCACAGAAATACTGCACAGATGAAGGAACAATCTATTAACACATACAAGTCCAAATAAATGAAGAGGAACTAGACAAGCTATCTGAAAGAGAATTCAGAATAAAGATAGTAAAGATGATCCAAAACCTCGAAAACATAATGGAGAAAATGCAAAAATCAACCAACACATTGAAGACAAACAAGAAATTAATACTAAACAAACAGAGACAAACAACACAATTAATGAACTTAAAAATACTCTAGAAGGGCAGGCAGGAGGTTAAAAAAAATACTCTAGAAAAAAATCAATAGTAGAGTACCAGAGACAGAAGAACAGATATGTGAGCTGGAAGATAGAATGGTGGAAATAACTGCTGAAGAAAATAAAGTTCAAAGAATGAAAAGAAATGAGGACAGTTTCAGAGACCTCTGGGATAATATTAAATGCACCAACATTCAAATTATAGGAGTTCCAGAAGAAAAAGAGAAAAAGAAAGGGTATGAGAAAATTTTTAAAGAGATTATAGTTGAAAACTTCCCCAACATGGGAAAGGAAATAGTCATTCAAGTCCAAGAAACATCCATACAGGATAAATCGTAGGAGAAACACACCAAGACACATACTTACTAAGCTAACACAGAAGACTAAACACAAAGAAATAATATTAAAAGCAGCAAGGGAAAAGCAGTAAGTGACATACAAGTGAAACCCCATACGTTTAACAGCTGATCTTTCAACAGAAACTCTGCAAACCAGAAGGGAGTGGAAGGACATATTTAAAGTACTGAAAGCAAAAAATCTACAACCAAGATTGCTCTACCCAGCAAGGATCTCATTCAAAATAAAGATGGAGAAATCAAAAGCGTCACAGACAAGCAATAGTTAAGAGAATTTAGTACCACCAAACCAGCCTTACAACAAATCTTAAAGGGACTTATATAGTCAGCAAATACAAGAGAAGAAAAAGATCTACAAAATAATCCTCAAACAGTTAAGAAGATGGCAACAGGAACATTTCTGTCAATAATTACTTTAAATGCAAATGGATTAAATGCTCCAACCAAAAGACACAGAGTGGCTGAATGGATACAAAAACAAGATCCATATATATGCCGTTTACAAGAAACCTACTTCGGACCTAAAGACACATATAGACTGAAAGTGAGAGGATGGAAAAAATATATTCCATGCAAATGGAAATCAAAAGAAAGCCAGAGTAGCAATCCTCATATCAGACAAAACAGACCTTAAAATAAAGAAGATTATAAGAGACAAGTCAGGACACTATATAATAATCAAGGGATCAATCAAAGAGGAAGACATAACAATCATAAATATTTATGTACCCAACATAGGAACACCTCAATACATAAGGCAAACACTTTCAGACATAGAAGAAGAAACTGACAATAACACAGTAATAGTAGAAGACTTTGACACCCCTCTTAGACCAATGGACAGATCATCAAAACAGAAAATTAATAAGGGAAAACCAGCCTTAAATGATACATTAGAAGAGATGGACCTCATGGATATCTTTAGGACCTTCCACCCAAATGCAGAAGAATACACTTTCTTCTCAAGTATATATGGAACATTCTCCTGCATAGACCACATTTTGGGCCACAAATCAAACCTCAGTAAATTTAAGAAAATTGAAATTATATCCATCATCTTTTCTGACCACAATTCTATGAGACTAGGTGTCAATTACAAGGGAAAAAAACGCTAAAAACACAAACACATGGTGATTAAACAATACATTTCCAAATAATGAACAGATTGCCTAAGATACCAAAAGGGAAATTTAAAAAATTCCTCGAAAAAATGACAATGAAAGCACAACAACTCAAACCTTATGGGATGCAGCAAAAGCAGTTCTAAGCAGGAAGTTTTTGCAGTACAATGCTACCTCAAGAAACAAGGAAAACATCAAAAAGACAACTTAACTTCACACTTAAAACAACAGAAAAAGGAAGAACAAAAAACCATCGAGTTAGCAGAAGAAGAGAAATCATAAAGATTAGAGCAGAAATAACTGGAAAGAAATGAAAGAAAAAATAGTAAAGATTAATAAAACCAAAAGCTGATTCTTCAAAAAGGTAAACAAAATCGACAAACCTCTAGCCAGACTCATCACGAGAAAGAGAAGAATCAAATCAACAAAATAAGAAATGAAAAAGGAGAGGTTATAATTGACAATACATAAATACAAAGGATTATAAGAGACTATTATGAACAATTATATGGCAATAAACTGGACAACCTGGGAATAATGGACAGATTCTTAGAGAAGTTCAATCTTCTAAGACTGAGCCAGGAAGAAATAGAAATTATGAACAATCCAATTAAAAGCTCAGAAACCAAATCTGTGATCAAAAATCTACCCAAAAATAAGAACCCAGGGACAGACAGCACCACTGGTGAATTCTACCAAACATTTAAAGCAGAGCTAACGTTTATCCTTCTAAAACTTTCAAAAAATTGCACAAGAAGGAACACTTGCAAACATACTCTATGAGGCCACAATCACCCTGATACCAAAAACAGGCAAAGACAACACACAAAAGAAAACTGCAGGCCAATATCATTGATGACTTTAAACGCAAAAATCCTCAACAAAATTCTAGCAAACAGAATTCAGCAATAGATCAAAAAAATCATACACCAGCATCAAGTTGGGTTTATCCCAGGTATGCAAGGATTCTTCAGTATATGCAAATCAATGTGAAACACCATATCAACAAACTGAAAGACAAAAATCATATGATAATCTCAATAGATGCAGAAAAAGCCTTTGACAATATCCAACACCCATTTATGATAAAAACTCTTCAAAAAATAGGCATAGAAGGAACCTATCTCAACATAGTGAAAGCCATGAGCAAACATGGTAAGCCCAGAGCAAACATTTTAAATGGTGAAAACCTGAAAGCATTCCCTCTAAGATCAGGAACAAGACAGAGGGGTCCGCTTTCACCACTACTATTCAACATAGTCCTATAAGTCCTAGCTACAGCAATAAGAGAAGAGAAAGAAATAAAAGAAATTCAGATTGGAAAAGAAGAAATAAAACTGTCACTGTTTGCAGACAACATGATACTACACCATAGAAAACCCTAAAGATACTATTTGAAAATTACTAGAGCTAATCAGCTAATTTAGCAAGTTGCAGGATACAAAATCAATACACAGAAATCATTCACATTCCTATACACTAACAATGAAAAAATCAGAAAGAGAAATCAAGGAAGCAATCCCATTCACCACTGCAAGCAAAAAAATAAAATATCTCATAATAAACCTAACTCAGGAGACAAAAGAACCGTACAAAGAAAATTATAAGACACTAATGAAAGAATTCAAAGACAACATAAACAGATGGAGAGTTATTCCATGTTCCTGGGTTGGAAGAATCAATATTGTGAAAATGACCATACTATCAAACATCATCTACAGATTCAATATGATTCCTATCAAGATATCAATGGCATTTTTCACAGAACTAGGCCCAAAAATAGCACAGTTCATATGGAAACACAAAAGACCCCGGACAGCCAAAGCAATCCTAAGAAGAATGGAGCTGGAGGGTGATCAACCTCCCTAACTTCAGACTATACTACAAAGAAACAGTCATCAAGACAGTATGGTACTGGCACAAAAACAGAAATATAGACCAATGGAACAAGACAGAGAGCCCAGAGATAAACCCACACACCTATGGGTACCTTATTTTTGACAAGGAAGGCAAAAATATACAATGATGCAAAGACAGCCTCTTCAATAAATGGTACTGGGAAAACTGGACGGATACATATTAAAAAAAATGAAGTTGGAACACTCCCTAACACCTTACACAAAAATAAAGTCTAAATAGATTAAAGACCTAACTATAAGGCCTCCCTGGTAGCTCAGTGGTAAAGAGTTCACCTGCCAATGGAGGAGAAACAAGTTCAAGCCCTGATCTGGGAAGATCCCACATGCTGCGGAGCAACTAAGCTGGTGAGCCACAACTATTGAGCATGTGCTCTAGAGCCTTGGAGACACAACTAGTGAGCCCATGTGCCACAACTACTGAAGCTTGTGAGCCCTAGAGTGTGATTTCCACAACAAGAAAAATTCACTGTAACAAGAATCCTACTCACCTCAACTAGAAAGTAGCCCCTACTCCCCTAGAGAAGCGCCTGCAGCAACAGTGAAAACCTAGAATAGCCAAAAATCAAAAATAAATTTAAAAAACCTAACTGTAAGACCAAAAACCGTAAAACTCTTAGAGGGAAACACAGCTAGAACACTCGATGACATAATTCAAAGCAAGATCTTCTATGACCCATCTTCTAGGGTAGTGGAAATAAAAACAAAAATAAACAAGTGGGACCTAATTAAAGTTAAAAGCTTTTGCATAGCAAAAGAAACTATAAACAAGGTGAAAAGACAACCCTCAGAATGGGAGAAAATAATAGTAAATGGAACAACCGAGAAAGAATTCATTTCCAAAGTATACAAGCAGCTCATACAACTCAGCACCCAAAAAACCCAAACAACCCAATCAAAATATGGGAAAAAGGGCTTCCCCTGGTGGTCCAGTGGGTAAAGACACCGCCTTGCAGTGCAAGGGGCGCCGGTTTGATCCCTGGCCTGGGAAGATCCCACGTGCCGCGGAGCGGCTGGACGGATGTGTCCAATTACCGAGCTGGAGCTCTGGGGTGCGTGCGCCCAGAGCTGGTGCTCTGCAACGACAGTGGCCACTGCGATGGGAGGCCCACAGGAGCCAAAGAACAAAGAAAGATGAAAATAGATAAATGAAAGACCAATAGAAGTGCCCCGCCCATCCCACTCCCTCCCCACTCCACTCCCCAAAAGATAAATAAATAAAATAAAATAAATGTAAAAAAAAAAAAAAATATGGGAAAAAAAACCTAAAAAGACATCTCTCGAAAGAAGACACACAGATGGCCAACAAATACATGAAAAGATGCTCAGTATCATTCACTGCTACAGAAATGCAAACAAAAACTACAATGAGATATCACCTCACATCAGATAGAATGGCCATCATCAAAAAAGCTACAAACAATAAATGCTGAAGAGTGTGTGGAGAAAAAGGAACACTATTGCACTGTTGGTGGGAATATGAATTGATACAGCCACCTTGGAAGACAGTATGGAGATTCCTTAAAAAACCAGGAATAGCATCACCATATGACCCAGCAATCCCACTATTAGGCATATACCTTGAGGAAATCAAAATTGAAAGAGACACATGTACCCCAATGTTCATCGCAGCACTTTTTACAATAGCTGGAATATGGAAGCAACCTATATGTCCATCAACAAATGAATGGAAAAAAAATAAAAACAAAACAACAAATGAATGGATAAAGAAGGTATGGTATGCTGGGGGCTTCCCTGGAGTGGGTAAAGACACCACCTTGCAGTGCAAGGGGCGCCAGTTCAATCCCTGGTCTGGGAAGACCCCACGTGCCACAGAGCGGCTGGACCGATATGCTCAACTACTGAGCGGGTGCTCTGCAGCGAGAGAGGCCACTGCAATGGGAGGCCCACACAGGCCAAAGAACAAAGATAGAAATAAATGAAAGACCAATAGAAGGGCCAAAAAAGAAAGAGAAGGTATGCTGCATATATACAATGGAATATTTGTCAGCCATAAAAAGAAATGCATTTGAATCAGTCCTAATGAGGTGGATGAATCTAGAATCTATTATACAAAGAGAAGTAAATAAAAAAGAGAAGGACAAATATAGCATACTAACACATATATATGAAATCTAGAAAGATGGTACTGATAAATGCATATGCAGAGCAGCAATGGAGAAACAGACATAGAGAATTGACTTATGGTCATTGGGGTGAGGGAGGAGTGGAAAAGAAGTATGGAAAAAGTAACATGGATAACTACACTACCAAATGTAAAAGAGACTACCATTGTGAATATGCCCTAAGACTAAGGGAACTCACATGGGAGCTACACAACAACCTGAAGGGGAGGGATGAGGAGAGACTGGGATAGGGGTTCACGTGGGAGGGGTCAAGGGTTTACCTATAACTGACTTGGGTTTATGCATAGCTGTAAACAACAAAACTCTGTAAAAGTAAAATAAAAATAATTATTAAAAAAATAAAATTTTAAGCATAAAAAAAGAAATAAAATCAAATTGCAAATCTGGGTTCTTTGTGGAAGATACAGAATAAAAGATCTACAAGCAGTTGTGTGGTTAAATTTGCCAGAAAGACAGCATGACCATTCTTCTGTGGTAGAGACTTCCTGGTATGTGATTTTCAAACATTTTCTGTTTGTTATTTGTTTTTCTGGCCTAGCCACACAGCATGTGGGATCTTAGTTCCCCTGTCAGAGATCAAACTCACATCCCCTGCAAGGGAAACATGGAGTCTTAACTAGTAGACTGCCAGGGAAGCCTCTCAGATGTTTTCTGATAGATCTTCATATAAATTGATAGAAGGGACTTTGTTCATAATTATGCTGTAACAAGTAGTATACACTGGGACATATAGTCAACCTAATAATAAAAGATGTCATTTATAGCAACTCCATCCTCTTTTTTTTTTACCTTTTATTTAAACTGAAGTATATACCGGTGGCTCAGCAGCAAGAGAGTCTATCTGCAATGCAAGAGACGTGACAGGAGCCTCAGGTTCAGTCTCTGGATAGGGAAGATCACCTGGAGAAGGAAATGGCAACTCACTCCAGTTTTCTTGCCTGTAGAATCCCACGGACAGAGGAGCCAGATGAACTACAGTCTACAAGGTCACAAAAACTTGGATACAACAGCCACTATACAACAACATAGTTGATTTACAACGTTGTGTTAATTTTTGCTGTACAGCAAAATGATTCAGGGCTTCCCTGATGGTCCAGTGGGTGGAGAGTCCACCTTGCAGTGCAAGCGGCACTGGTTCAATCCCTGGCCCAGGAAGATTCCACATGCCATGGAGTGGCTGGACTGGTGTGTCTAATTAAGAGCCAGCACTCTGGAGCACATGTGTGTTGAGCCAGTGCTCCGCAGCAAGAGAGGCCACAGAAATGGGAGGCCCACACAGGCCAAAAAATAAAGATGGATGAAAATAAATAAATTTTAAAAAAACAATAAAAGAGGCCAAAATTAATACATACACACACACACACACACACACACACACACATTCTTTTTTCAAATTCTTCTCTACTGTGGTTTATCACAGGATGTTGTATATAGTTCCCTGTTATAGAAGCCCCATCTTGCGTGTAGTGCTATGTGCTTGTTTTGGTTATCTTCTAAAGTAGGCCTTCACAAGCATTTTTTCTAGGGCCTGATAGTAAATATTTTAGGCTGTGTGGCTCATACAGTGTCTGTTACAACTAGTCAACTCAGTCTTTGTAGCATGAGAGTAGCCATAGTCCACAGGCAAACATGCCTACCTTTATTCTAGAGAATTCTCCAGAGGAAGCCAAATGTCTAGGGTGAAAACAGGTCTCAACAAATTTATCATAACAACATGCCAAAACTGGGCTTCCCCAGTGGTTCAGTGGCAAAGAATCTGTCCGCCAATGCAGGAGACACGGGTTCAATTTCTGATCTGGGAGGATCCCACATCCTTCGGAGCAACGAAGCCCATGTGCCACAATCATTGACCCTGTGTCCTAGAACCCAGGAGCTGAAACTACTGAGCCTTGTGCCACAACTGCTGAAGCCTGCACGCCCTATAGTCTGTGCTCCACAAAAAGAGAGGTCATCACAATGAGAAGCCCATGCACTGTGACTAGAGAGTAGCCCGTCCTCCCCACACCCAGAGAAAGTCTGCACAGCAACAAAGACCCAGCACAGCCACAAATAAAGATGATTAATTTTAAAAAGAAGCCCAAACTGAGGGTACACATTCCCCATGGTCTGACTACATACAAATAGAAAAGACTAAATTATAGGTATCAATGAGTGGGCTAAATGCACATCAGTAATCTTACATAAGTGCCCTATAAACCTGCTAGGGGCCTCAGAGAAAATGCTTCCATGCACCTTCTGGGGGCTTCAGGGAGGCCTCTTCCATGCACCTTCCGGGGGCCTCAGGGAGGCCTCTTCCATGCACCTTCCGGGGGCCTCAGGGAGGCCACTTCCATTCTCAGTTGCCAAATGCTCTGGGGCATCTGAAGTGTGTAACGATGTCACCTTTGATTTGACCCAGAGTCTCCCGGCCTTTTTCACGTCTGTGATTACTACTCTCTTCCCAGTGAAATGGCATCACTTTCCTGGAGAGCAAATAGAAGCGTCGTTGCAAAGCCCTGAAACCCAATTAACTGCATGCAACATCCTGTATCGTTCATGTCCTGTTAACAGGGTACCAAGGTCCCACACCAGAGGTCGTCTTCAAGCTGGAGCGAGGAGCGGGGCCGTGGACATTGGAGGAGGAAAGCCCACATCACAGCTGCTTAGGTGAGTGGGACCTGACCAGATGGGGGATAATGGAGTAGGTGTGCTTTTCTAGGAGCGGGCGATGCTTTTGCAAGGCTCTGAGAGAACCTGTCTTGAGGGCTCTAAGAAAGCCCGCGATCCCTGTCCCAGAATGCTCTACTGCGTAACGTAGCTCCTTACGGCGACGGAGGGGGGCGCACTTGCGGCTGTGGACCGGTGGCGACAGGCTTCAGCGTCGGCGGAGTCACGGGGGTCCCTCCGTGTGGGAGCCCCTCCGTGCGGGAGCGGGTGACGAGCCGGTGACTTTGCTGGCAGTGGTATCGCCACCCTAAGGCTACCGTGCCCCTTCCCCGGCCCGCGACATCGCCACGAAAGCGAGGCAGCGGCGGCCGCCAGAAACCAGTGACTCGGCCTCCTAACCGTAAGAACCCCCTCAGAAGCCGGCCGTCTGAAATGAACAGTGGGTGGGAGGCGTAGAGGGAGTAACATGGAAACCGAAACTACTATATGTGAAAATGATAGCTACGGTCATTGCGCTGTGGGCATAGGAGTTCCTACACGGGCTCGGTGCGACAGCCTGGAGGGGTAGGATGGGGGGACTGGGAGTGGGGAGGGGGCCAGGGATACGCATATGACTGATCGGGGAACGGGCGTGTCTGTGAACAACAAAACTGTAATAATTTTTTAAAAAATTAAAAAAAACCAGACAAATAGAAAAGATATGCAGAAAGTTTTGATAGAAACCTAATGATTCTAAGTACAACAAAGGAAAAAAAAAAAAGTCTGCCGTCTGGCAGTAAGAAGCATGACAACCCCACTGATCAGGTTCCCCTTGGTCAATTCTAGGCCCTGAGACGCTCAAAAAGAGCCAGCGTGTTCTGCTTCCTGCTGCCCTCTGGAGCCGTGCTCCGTGTGCGAGCCGTTCTCCAAGTGCAAGCCCTAGAGGCCTCCATCTTCCCCTTCGAGGTGCGGGAGCTTGGCGTGGCCTCCGTCTTGTTTAAAGATGGCGAGCCGCCACCAGGGGGCGAGCGGCGGCCAGGGGGCGAGCGGCGGCCGGAGGGCAAGCAGCAACCCGGGGGCGAGCAGCCAGATGGCGAGCAGCGGTTCCGGGGACAGTTTCATTGTGGGAGGCAATTTTAAACTCATACAGCACATAGGATCTGGCACCTTCGGAACCGTACATGTGGCGGCCAACATCACCACTGGCGAGGAAGTGGCCGTGAAGCTAGAATTACAGCACACTGCAGCTTCCTATTTATTCCATGAGATGCAAGTCTATATGGCACTTCAGGGTGGGGTTGGCATCCCCAAACTACGAGGGTATAGTCAGCAAGCAGGCTATAATATGCTAGTGATGGACATGCTTGGACCCAGCCTGGAAGCCCTCTTTAACTACTGTTCAAGACAGTTCTCAATGAAAACCATACTTATGCTAGCAGAACAGATGATCAGCAGACTCGAATATGTGCATTCCAAAAATATCATCCACAGAGACATTAAACCAGAAAACTTCCTAATGGGCACTGGGAATGACAGTAATAAGTTATTCCTTGTTGATTTTGGTTTGGCAAACGAGTACAGGAACCGCAGCACAGGCCAACACATAGAATACAGAGAAGATGCAAACTTCGTCGGCACTCCGGCATATGCCAGCCTCAATGCCCTGCTTGGTATTGAACAGAGTCGCCGAGATGACATGGAATCATTAGGATATGTTTTGGTATATTTTGTGAGATCCAGCCTGCCATGGCTAGAAGAAGGTGCAACAGTGATGGAAGCCTATGCAAAGATGGCAGAAAAGAAGCTGAACACACCTCTTGATGTTCTGTGCCAAGGACTTCCTCCACAGTTTCACATGTACTTGAGCTACTGTCACCAGCTGGGCTTTGAAGATGCCCCAGATTACGACTATCTGAAGCGGCTGTTCCGCCTTCTCCTCAGGACTATGAATCAGCAATATGACTATGCATTTGATTGGAAAATATTGGAGCAGAGTGCAGCACAGCAGGTAGCCTGTACAAGTGGGCTGGGTCAGCAGGCCCAACCCGCAGGCCAGCAAAATGGCCAAGGCAAGGATAAAGCAAAATCTTTCTAACCACGAGTCAAGGAATGGAAAAAGCAGAGGCAAACAGGAGAATATGTGTCTCTCCAAATTTATAACTTTTAGTTCAAAGTACAGTAGTGTTTGAGCTGATGAAAGACTGCCTGTTTACCTGTGCTAGAAAGGTTTCATTGTGGAGGCAATTTTAAACTCATACAGCACATAGGATCTGGCACCTTGGGAACCGTACATGTGGCGGCCAACATCACCACTGGCGAGGAAGTGGCCGTGAAGCTAGAATTACAGCACACTGCAGCTTCCTATTTATTCCATGAGATGCAAGTCTATATGGCACTTCAGGGTGGGGTTGGCATCCCCAAACTACGAGGGTATAGTCAGCAAGCAGGCTATAATATGCTAGTGATGGACATGCTTGGACCCAGCCTGGAAGCCCTCTTTAACTACTGTTCAAGACAGTTCTCAATGAAAACCATACTTATGCTAGCAGAACAGATGATCAGCAGACTCGAATATGTGCATTCCAAAAATATCATCCACAGAGACATTAAACCAGAAAACTTCCTAATGGGCACTGGGAATGACAGTAATAAGTTATTCCTTGTTGATTTTGGTTTGGCAAACGAGTACAGGAACCGCAGCACAGGCCAACACATAGAATACAGAGAAGATGCAAACTTCGTCGGCACTCCGGCATATGCCAGCCTCAATGCCCTGCTTGGTATTGAACAGAGTCGCCGAGATGACATGGAATCATTAGGATATGTTTTGGTATATTTTGTGAGATCCAGCCTGCCATGGCTAGAAGAAGGTGCAACAGTGATGGAAGCCTATGCAAAGATGGCAGAAAAGAAGCTGAACACACCTCTTGATGTTCTGTGCCAAGGACTTCCTCCACAGTTTCACATGTACTTGAGCTACTGTCACCAGCTGGGCTTTGAAGATGCCCCAGATTACGACTATCTGAAGCGGCTGTTCCGCCTTCTCCTCAGGACTATGAATCAGCAATATGACTATGCATTTGATTGGAAAATATTGGAGCAGAGTGCAGCACAGCAGGTAGCCTGTACAAGTGGGCTGGGTCAGCAGGCCCAACCCCCGGCAGGCCAGCAAAATGGCCAAGGCAAGGATAAAGCAAAATCTTTCTAACCACGAGTCAAGGAATGGAAAAAGCAGAGGCAAACAGGAGAATATGTGTCTCTCTCCAAATTTATAACTTTTAGTTCATATGTACAGTAGTGTTTGAGCTGATGAAAGACTGCCTGTTTACCTGTGCTAGAGGTAACAACATCTGAAGTGAAGGGCCAAGAAAAACTTCGTGACTATGAGATTACCCTTAGTACTCTGCATTGACTCTTTAATGTTCTTGAATGTATGTATTAAACATATGCTAGACATAACAACATCTGAAGTGAAGGCCTAAGGAAAATTTAGTGACTACTAGATTATCCTTAGGACTCTGCATTAACTCTGTAATGTTCTTGAACATATGTATTAAAACTGTGCAAGTAATAACATCTAAAGTGAAGACCTAAGAAAAACTTAGTGACTGCTAGATTAACCTTAGGACTGTGCATTAACTATATATTGTTCTTGAATGTATGTAAGAAAATGTGCTAGAAATAATACCTGAAGTGAAGACTTACAAAAAACTTAGTGACTAATGGATTAACTTTATAATGTTCTTGAATGTATGTATTAAAAATGAGTTAGAAATAACAACATATGAAGACCTAAAAAAACTTAGTGACTATGAGATTATCCTAGGACTCTGCATTAACTCTTTAATGTTCTTGAAGGTATTAAAAATGTGCTAGAAATAACAACATCTGACATGAAGACCTAAGAAAACCTAAGTGACTGCTAGATTAACCTTAGGATTCTGCATTAACTCTGTAATGTTCTTGAACATATGTATTTAAAATGTGCTAGAAATAATATCTGAAGTGAAGACCTAAGTTTAGTCACTACTAGATTAACTCAAAAATGTTCTTGAATGTCTGTATTAAAAATGTATAAACTACACCTTCAGATATGTATTGGGTTGATTCTATTTTTCCTTAATGATTTATAAGAAAGATTTACCTATTCTGGTTATATATTTGTTTCAGACATAGATATCTGAAATAGCTCACCACCTGTGTTTCTCTTACACACTACTTCTATCCTATATTTTGGTAAACAGAAATCCTGAAATTTAGTGTAGTTATTTTGTAAGTAGTGACATTTAACAGTTTTATTAGGTACAATTTATATAAAATAAAATTCACTCTTTTTAAACCTGGAAAAATGTATTAAAAAGCATATTTGTCACATATTCGTCTGTATTATCTCTATATTGTTGTCAAAAAAGCATATTTATCACTCATCTATTAACTCCATAATGTTCTTGGTGTGAAAATAAAAGCATATTTTTCAGGGAAAGTTAGTTAACATCTTTCCACTGAACATGTATCTGTGTGGCTTAAATAAATATAATTACTATAAATGTGATCTAGATTTTGTTTTTACTTTGAAATGGGAGCGTTTTCTTTACAAATTCATTAAACACTCTAAACTGTTTCCTATAAAGAAAAAAAGGCTCTAAACCTCCAGGGGTGCTCAGAGAGAGTTGACAGAAGCCCCTTCAATCCCTAATGCCATCTCCTAGTATGACCCTTGCCACGGTCCACTGTCGTCTTTGCTTGGCTCTCTGGCAGGAGAGCTACCTGCCCTCCTCCCCCTCCCCCTGTCCTCTAGACACCCACGCTGCCTTCTCAAGGACCTGGCTTTCTTAGTTGTTTTCTCTTCCCTCATGTTTTGTGCTTCTGCTGTCCGGCCTCCCCCCACCCCACCGCCATAGTTTTGTTCTTATGCATTCGGATTTCGCGGATCTGCCTCCTTTCAGAACCAGCAGGGCCTGCTCGTGCTCCTGCCCGTCCCTTTTCCTTTCCTCTCCAGCTCCTCAACTGTCCTCCAGAACCAGCCTCATTCTGTTGCATGCATGTCAACGCTGGTCCTATACTCTTGCGCATCACCCTGTGCCTCATCCGCAGCTGCTAGCTTTGTGGTGTTTGTGCCTCAATTGCTCTTTTCACCAGCTACTTTTGAATGTTGATTGTATTGCTATCCATGGGGACTCCATCCTGTGAAGTGCTTCTACTCACTTATTGTTTTATCCATTTGTCACTGTAGATATCTTTTCCTTGTTAATGAGTACCTCATTTTCTTTTTACAGGCTTTTCCCCTTCCGTTCCCTGTAGCTGAAGGGCCCTGTCTACTGTCCTCTGCTCTTCCCTTCCTTAAGGGGATCTTCCAGCCACTCTGAACACAGGTTTCGTTTTCCTATTCTACTGACTCACATGGTGATACGTTTAGTGCTTACAGTACAACTGGACCCTAATACCACATGTTACCTGTGTAGAGTGGCATTTCTCACAGCTGTGCGGTTCCTTCATTCTCAATACAGTATTAAATGCAATCATCACTGCCCAAATCAGGTGTTTTTCTCCTCTTCAATGTTCTTCACTCTGCAATGCCTAATTCTTCTTTTCCTCTTTTTGAAAGTGTTATTTAAAAGCTTCCTTTTCCTTCTTTGAATGTAAAATTATCCATAATGCGGGTGCATATTTTTCAGGGAAAGTTAGTTAACATCTTTCCACTGAACATGTATCTGTGTGGCTTAAATAAATATAATTACTATAAATGTGATCTAGATTTTGTTTTACTTTGAAATGGGGCGTTTTCTTTACAAATTCATTAAACACTCTAAACTGTTTCCTATAAAGAAAAAAGGCTCTAAACCTCCAGGGTGCTCAGAGAGTTGACAGAAGCCCTTCAATCCCTAATGCCATCTCCTAGTATGACCCTTGCCACGGTCCACTGTCGTCTTTGCTTGGCTCTCTGGCAGGAGAGCTACCTGCCCTCCTCCCCCTCCCCCTGTCCTCTAGACACCCACGCTGCCTTCTCAAGGACCTGGCTTTCTTAGTTGTTTTCTCTTCCCTCATGTTTTGTGCTTCTGCTGTCCGGCCTCCCCCCACCCCACCGCCATAGTTTTGTTCTTATGCATTCGGATTTCGCGGATCTGCCTCCTTTCAGAACCAGCAGGGCCTGCTCGTGCTCCTGCCCGTCCCTTTTCCTTTCCTCTCCAGCTCCTCAACTGTCCTCCAGAACCAGCCTCATTCTGTTGCATGCATGTCAACGCTGGTCCTATACTCTTGCGCATCACCCTGTGCCTCATCCGCAGCTGCTAGCTTTGTGGTGTTTGTGCCTCAATTGCTCTTTTCACCAGCTACTTTTGAATGTTGATTGTATTGCTATCCATGGGGACTCCATCCTGTGAAGTGCTTCTACTCACTTATTGTTTTATCCATTTGTCACTGTAGATATCTTTTCCTTGTTAATGAGTACCTCATTTTCTTTTTACAGGCTTTTCCCCTTCCGTTCCCTGTAGCTGAAGGGCCCTGTCTACTGTCCTCTGCTCTTCCCTTCCTTAAGGGGATCTTCCAGCCACTCTGAACACAGGTTTCGTTTTCCTATTCTACTGACTCACATGGTGATACGTTTAGTGCTTACAGTACAACTGGACCCTAATACCACATGTTACCTGTGTAGAGTGGCATTTCTCACAGCTGTGCGGTTCCTTCATTCTCAATACAGTATTAAATGCAATCATCACTGCCCAAATCAGGTGTTTTTCTCCTCTTCAATGTTCTTCACTCTGCAATGCCTAATTCTTCTTTTCCTCTTTTTGAAAGTGTTATTTAAAAGCTCCTCCCCTTTTTTCCAGGATTCCTTTGTAGCTCAGCTTGTAAAGAATCAACCTGTAATGTAGGAGACCCTGGTCAGATTCCTATGGCGGGAAGTTCCTCTGGAGAAGGGATAGGCTACCCACTCCAGTATTCTTGGGCTTCCCTGGTAGCTAACGTGGTAAAGAATCCACCTGCAATGTAGGAGATGTGGGTTTGATCCCTGGGTTGGGAAGATCCCCTAGAGAAGGGAAAGGCCAGTCCAGTATTCTTGCCTGGAGAATTTCTTGGCTCTTCCACAGGTCACAAAGTGTCGGACACGACTGAGCAACTTCACTTTTTTTTTTCTAAGTCCCATCTATGTCACCTAAAACCAAGTCCATATTTTATCCTGTCTGGATTGTTCTGGTCTTAATGGGATTAACTGATTCCATTTTTTAACAAATTCATTTGAGGTGCTACTGACAGATTTCACCACCTAAACCATGGCGTTTATCTTGTCCTCGCTTTAGGCAATAAAATAGCAGTTACTCCCTATTATGTAGCACATGATAATTAAACTTTCCTCTTAATGACAACAGGCTCCTTATTTCCAATTCAAACTTGTATCTGTATATTTTCCACAAATCATGTTTACTCCACTTTTCTCAATGTTTCCTACATATTATTTCTCTCTGTCAGCTTACTGATTATTTAGGGCTCTATTTAGATATAGGCTTCACCTGTACCATAAAATTGGGCCTATAATCATTCCAATCTCTAGTATTTTCCTTTTCTCACCCTCACCATCCCATAGAAACTCAGAAAAAAATTAAATTTTTTAAAAATAAAAAAATAAAATAGAATATAAAAATAAAAATTTTGCCTCCTTTAATTTTTTTAAAAATTTTTTTGGGGGGAGGGGTTGGGGACAGAGGGGCGGGCGTGCCACTTCTATTGGTCTTTCATTTGTCTATTTTCATCCATCTTTGTTCTTTGGCCCGTGTGGGTCTCCCATCGCGGTGGCCTCTGTTGTCACAGAGCACCGGCTCTGGGCGCATGCGCTCCAGAGCTCCGGCTCGGTAATTGGACACATGGTTCCAGCTGCTCCACGGCATGTGGGATGTTCCCAGGCCAGGGATCGAACCGGCGCCCCTTGCACTGCAAGGCGGTGTCCTTACCCACTGGGCCACCAGGGAAGCCAATCAGTGTTGTTTTTTAAACTGTATCAAAAAGAATTAAAGAATCAGATTGTTAGTAGGAAGGGGGGAAATGACTTGAAAACAAAAAAGAATTCAGCCTTTTTTTTTTTTCTTTTACAGAGTTTTGTTGTTTATGGCTACACATTGCCCCAGCCTTGTTTCTTAATTATTCTAGTGAAGCAGACAACACTTGCTAAAAAAATTGAGCAAGGAATTTGGGATTAGCAAATGCAAACTATAATAAATCAAATGGAAAAGTAAGGGCTTCCCTGGTGGTCCAGTGGGTAAGGACATCGCCTTGCAGTGCAAGGGGCGCAGGTTCAATCCCTGGCCTGGGAAGATCCCACATGCCGTGGAGCGGCTGGACCCATGTGTCCAATTACTGAGCCAGAGCTCTGGAGCGCATGTGCCCAGAGCCGGTGCCCTGCGACAACAGAGGCCACCGTGATGGGAGGCCCACACAGGCCAAAGAACAAACATGGATGAAAATAGACAAAAGAAAGACCCATAGAAGTAGCCCGCCCCACCCCCAAAATAATAAATAAATCAATAATTTTTTTTTTTTTTTTAAAAAGGACAAGTAACAAGGTCCTACTGCATAGCACAGGGAATAATATCCAATATCCTATGATAAACCATAATGGAAAAAAATATTTAAAATGTATGTATATGTATTAACTGAATCATTTTGCCCTACAACAGAAATTAACACAATAGTGTATTAATAAATCAACTGTATTTCAATAAAAATTATTGATATAAATGAGAACTAAGCTAAGCCCTCTTAGGTCCTCCAGTTAATTTGAGAACTGCCAGAAACACCTTTCCGAGGCAGCTGAGTACCAGATGTTATGCTGGGAACTGAGTAGGAAGAAATATACACACCCCTGGCCCTGTAGCAACGCTGAAACATGAAAAAACAAATACAGGTAGGTAGGAGAGGTAAATTCTCCTTTACCTGGGGGTGGAGGTGGTGGTAAGTTTACCTCTCAGCATTGTGATGCAAAGTGCAAAGGTGTAGAAGTTAAGAAAAACTCATGTCAAATATCTCTATGTAGAAAAAGAAGAGTATATGTGACATTCAGGGAAGCAAAATGAATGAAAAATCTGAGGACAAATGCTGGACTCCATCATAGGAAAAGGAAGAATTGTTTTCCTTGATCTAAGAGCTTATATATGCAGGGAACATATATGAACTATCTACCTATCTATCTATATAAATATCTTGAAAGATTTATAGTCACTATTGCAATTGTATTTTATATTTTAGTATAAAATACTTTAGAGATTTTTTTAAAACAACATTAAAAGAGGAACAGAACACAGAGTCCTTGCACAAAATTTTAAGTCCAGAATGAAAATGGCATATTCTATGACCAATTTTTAAACATTAAAAAAAAATTTCCAGCTTTATAGAAGAATGGCTAACAAATTAAAAGCTCTATATACTTAAGCTGTACACTGTGGTGTTTTTATATAAATACAGGCTTTTTACTCTGGCCTACCTAAGGCTCAAGTCATGTCAAAAGTCTCAGAGGAAAATGAAAATGCAGGATGGAATGCATCTATATGAACTGAAATCATCAGTGAGGTGTGCACATGAAGAATCCTATCCACTGAGTTCTGCTTTGGCCCTACGCCCTCAGCTTCTTTTTGACGGTCCTAAACCAGCAGTTCTCAAAACTGAACATGTATCAGAATCACCTAGAGGGCTTGTCAACATACATATTGCTAAACCTCAGACCCAAAACTCTGGTGTAGAACCTGAGCATTTCCATTCCTACCCATGTGCTGCTGCTAGTCCAAGGAAAATACTGAGAACCATTGTTTGTGAATATGGATGGCTGTGGCAGACTTTACCGTAATACACTTGTGGTAAGATTAATATTGACAGCCCTCTGTCTTTTTCATCAGGCTGACCCCTTGTTCAGTTTACACCTGTTGTTCGGTATAGCCATTATTTCTATTATTATTGGCAGCGGTGCACAGCTTGAGAGATTTTAGTTCCCTGACCAGGGATTGAACCAGGTGTGCTGTAGAGATTAGGTTTACCAGTGTGCAAGCACCCACACTTCAGCTGGGGGCCACAGCCTTTGGAGGACTCTAGGAGCACCACCTTTCTGTGGCCACAAGCTGTGTATCTAACTGATACGACTGTGTGACGCTTGGAAAAGGCAGGTTTCTCACTGGGACCAAGTGGACAACTATCACCTCCTAAGTCATTTTGTATCTGTCCTCACACCCTGATCCAAGATTTCCATTTCTGGAAAACAGTCCTGTATATGCACAAAGATAGAAATGCAGGAATTTCACTACGGCGGTGTTAACTGACAAAGCCATAACTATCCTTCAAACATGTTTCCTAACAGAATATTGGTTATAAAATTATGATACGTTCAAAGATTCAATATTATGAAACTCTTAAAATCAAATACAAAACTATTTCCTGACATGGAAAAATATGCAGGTTAGAGTACAGAGCAACAAGAGAAGGTCACCAAAATTTCTAGTTTTCATTTGAACAACATGTGCGTGTAGCAATATATTAAACACTCATAAACCTAAAAACCAAAGCACATACCCAGAAAAAATCTCTGAAAACAAAAATACCAAAATGCTCAGACATTTGATAATTAGGAGAAACTAGAATTAGAGGTCACTTTAACTTTCTTCTATTTACATTGCATAACTGCCTCTTACAAATATAACTATTCCATATCTGTATAATAAACACAACTCAAATAATGGAGTTTTATAATATATACGGTCTTATTGATCCCTGTGACAATGAGCCTGCCCCCAAAGGGGACAACCTCCTCAGGACAGTCAGAAGGAGGCAGCTGTCAGGGAGGGTGTGCCTCCCTTGTCTGCCTCTGTTTACAGAATTTTGAGGGAACTTTTAGTGGGAAAGCTGGTCGTGGACGTAGTGTGGTGAGGGCAGAGGACACAGTCAGGAGACCTGGCTCCAGTGCATCGCTGTCACTCACAACTCCAGACGCCCCAAGTTATGTATGTTCTCAGGCCACTTTTTCATCTCTGAGAGGAGGAGGAAGACCTAGAAGGGCCCTAGCGACTGTGCTCACCCTACGACCCTGCCATCCTCTAAGTTCCCGAAACAGGGATCTCTCTGCGCTAGATCAGGATAGAGGGGAAAATCAGCAAATCCCCAAGGATCGGGAAAAGGTAAGCTTTGGCGGCGATCAGCTGAGCGGGTGCACAGAGTCAATGGGGGCTGCTGGACATCAAGGGGCAGCGCCTCCCTGGCTGGGGCCGGTGGTCATCCCTACCTGGACATTGCAGCCTTTGGACACCCTGGACCTTCCCTTCCCCCAGGCCATGAGGGGCCGATCCTCCCGATCCACCTTCCCTCCATCGGCTGCGTCATATTTTCCTCTGAGACAGGCAGGGCTCCGGATGTGGGACACCAGCCACGGGGTGCTCACCATCAGCAGGGGGACGGTGGCTCCATCTCAGGGGCAGCAAGTCTGGAATCGGCCCCTCCAGTGGCACACTTGCCCTGCCCTGAGGCCCTGGTGACCGACATCAAGTACCTCACTGAATAGCACTGTAACCTTGCCAGCTACAGGAGAATGGTGATCATTAGGACCATCTGACAGTAGAAGCTGCTGAAGCACAGGAAGGCTGAGTCAGTTACCCCAAGGTCAAACTGCTAGCAAGCAGAAGGACCAGGAAGTACGTAAGCCAAGGTCAGCAGACGCCAAAGTCAGTCTGTGATTGTGAACCCCATGCTGGGTCGGCTCCCAGTGAACGACAGTCCTCTCTTCCACTGTCTTCAGAATGCTCGGGCTGAAGGAGGACAAGATCCTGTGGGCATAAACTGAGCTCCTGCATATGCCAGTGCACATCCTGGGCAACCTGCCTAGCCTTCCCTCTTCTGACAGAGGGGAAATCTCAAACTCGCCCTCCCCACTCCTCTCCTAGACACTGGAAACCAGGGGCACCAAGTCCCCCAGTGATGGACCAACTCAAATAAGTTGGTCTCTGGTCACCTCAGGTCCCTGGGACTGTGCCCGATTCCTCTGGCTGCCAGTCATTCACTGGCCGGCAGAAGCCACTCCTGGCTGGACTGGAAGGACTGCCAGAGGACACTTCCAAGTGCCCTAGTCACCAGCATGGCCAGGCTCCTCACATGACTAATCCACAGTGAGGACCATGGCAACCTGGAATGATACCCAGCACAAGCACTCCAGTGCCACCCCCCATGCAGGCTGCCAATGATCCACCTGCCCAGACTGCCAGTTTTGGACCCACGCAGTTTCTAAACCTGACACACGGAGCAGCCAAACACTGACTACTTCTGAAGGATGGTACGGTTTTCACTTCAGAAGCCAACCTAGTATCCCTCCCCAAGTCACTGACCCTCCAGTCCTTAGCTGCCTGGCTGCACATCCCCGTGAACTTAGTGGCCTAAAGCAACACACAACGTAATATCACATAGTTTATGTGGGTCAGGAATCTAGCCATAGCTTGGCTTGCTCCTCTGCTTCAGGGGCTCTCATGAGGCTGCTATCAAGGTCTCAGCGAGGCTGAGGGCCTCATCTTAAGGCTCATCTGGGGAAGGATCTTCTTCCAAGCTCATTGATATGCTTGTTTGCAGGATTCAGTTCATTTGGGCTGTTGGACTAAGAGCCTCAGTTTTTGTTTTTTGGTTTTTTTTTTTAAATTTATTTAGAGGGGGCAGGTTGGGGAAGGAGGAGGGCGGGCAGGCTGCTTCCATTGGTTTTTCTCATTTATTCAGTTTCATCCATCTTTGTTCTTTGGCCCGTGTGGGCCTCCCATCGCAGCGGCCTCTGTTGTCTCAGAGCACCAGCTCCGGGCGCATGCGCCCCAGAGCTCTGGCTCGGTATTTGGACACATGGGTCCAGCCGCTCCGCGGCACGTGGGATCTTCCCAGGCCAGGGATCAAACTGGTGGCCCTTGCACTGCAAGGCGGTGTCCTTACCCACTGGACCACCAGGGAAGCCCGAGCCTCAGTTTCTTACTGCTTGTCAAAGGCCCTCCTGAATTCCCTGCTATACAGGCCTCCCCAACATGGCAAGTTAGGTCACCAAGTCCAACAAGGAGGATAGCCTGCTAGCAAGACAGAAGCTGCAGTCTCGTGTTATCTAATCATGAAGGTGCCTCTCCTCAATGGTAAAGGGATGCTACTGGTTAGAAGCAAGTTACACAAATGGAGGAAATGATACCAAGCCATCAATACCAGGAGGCAGGGATCACTGGGAGCCATCTTAGAGGCTCCTTCCCCTGGGCTATCAATAAAGAAGAACTCTTGGATACAAGTGCATGGCTGAGTCCCTTTGTTGCCCACCTGAAACTATCACAACATTGTCAATCGGCTAGACTCCAATACAAAATAAAAGGTGGAATTCACAAAAAGAAGGACTCTAATGCAGAGATCCTATACCCCTTCCCAAGATGGCATTCCTTAAAGCAAAAGAATGACAGGTTCAAACAGTAACTAATTTGAAGTCTGTTTCACCAGTTACTCTATTTGATGAAAGCACTAAAGGCAGTAGCTAAATAATGAATACTAAATCAGGAGACAGATCTCAAAATAAGAGAGGGAAACAAGAGTTAGCAATAACCCTCATGATAAAACACCACCTCAAGTGCACATTCATATAGCTAGGTTTAAATTATGATAAATAAAGTGACTGGGGTCTTTGAATTAAAATACTGAGTAAGTTTTCTGGAAGAAGTGACTTACCCTAAGAAAAATACAGTCTTCCAATAAATAGTTTAAATGCTTCTAGAAAAATTCCAGAAATAATACTGTTCATCTTCCTGAGGTAAATATGGAGGATAGAGTATCTTTTGCTACAAAGAATGGCTAGTTAGAGTCTGATCAAATAATAGAGAAAACATAAATCATGCCTATGAGAAGTGACAAAATATATGACCAGCGAACATAAAAGTATTAATGAGGTAAGGTGGAGGGACAAAATGAACAGAAATATCATTAAGGTATTAGGAAGAAGAATAAAAGTTGCATTTATGAAATAGTCAAATTGATGATAAGAATAATATAAAAGATAAGATGATCATATTTATACAAGTTTAAATGGACTGAATCTCAAGACACAAATGTGAGATTTATAGCAAACAAGTATACTTATACTTATATACAGTTAAAAGAAGTATATCTTAAATAAAGAAGAAAACACAAAATAAGGTTTAGGCAAACATATGCAAGGTTGGCTTACTGCTTGTCAAAGGCCCTCCTGAATTCCCTGCTATACAGGCCTCCCCAACATGGCAAGTTAGGTCACCAAGTCCAACAAGGAGGATAGCCTGCTAGCAAGACAGAAGCTGCAGTCTCGTGTTATCTAATCATGAAGGTGCCTCTCCTCAATGGTAAAGGGATGCTACTGGTTAGAAGCAAGTTACACAAATGGAGGAAATGATACCAAGCCATCAATACCAGGAGGCAGGGATCACTGGGAGCCATCTTAGAGGCTCCTTCCCCTGGGCTATCAATAAAGAAGAACTCTTGGATACAAGTGCATGGCTGAGTCCCTTTGTTGCCCACCTGAAACTATCACAACATTGTCAATCGGCTAGACTCCAATACAAAATAAAAGGTGGAATTCACAAAAAGAAGGACTCTAATGCAGAGATCCTATACCCCTTCCCAAGATGGCATTCCTTAAAGCAAAAGAATGACAGGTTCAAACAGTAACTAATTTGAAGTCTGTTTCACCAGTTACTCTATTTGATGAAAGCACTAAAGGCAGTAGCTAAATAATGAATACTAAATCAGGAGACAGATCTCAAAATAAGAGAGGGAAACAAGAGTTAGCAATAACCCTCATGATAAAACACCACCTCAAGTGCACATTCATATAGCTAGGTTTAAATTATGATAAATAAAGTGACTGGGGTCTTTGAATTAAAATACTGAGTAAGTTTTCTGGAAGAAGTGACTTACCCTAAGAAAAATACAGTCTTCCAATAAATAGTTTAAATGCTTCTAGAAAAATTCCAGAAATAATACTGTTCATCTTCCTGAGGTAAATATGGAGGATAGAGTATCTTTTGCTACAAAGAATGGCTAGTTAGAGTCTGATCAAATAATAGAGAAAACATAAATCATGCCTATGAGAAGTGACAAAATATATGACCAGCGAACATAAAAGTATTAATGAGGTAAGGTGGAGGGACAAAATGAACAGAAATATCATTAAGGTATTAGGAAGAAGAATAAAAGTTGCATTTATGAAATAGTCAAATTGATGATAAGAATAATATAAAAGATAAGATGATCATATTTATACAAGTTTAAATGGACTGAATCTCAAGACACAAATGTGAGATTTATAGCAAACAAGTATACTTATACTTATATACAGTTAAAAGAAGTATATCTTAAATAAAGAAGAAAACACAAAATAAGGTTTAGGCAAACATATGCAAGGTTGGGCATCCCTGATGGTCCATTGGTAAATAGTCCACCTTGCAGTGCAAGGGGCACTGGTTTGGTCCCTGGCCTGGGAAGATCCCACGTGCCATGGAGCAGCTGAACCGACGTGTCCGACTGCCGAGCCGGAGCTTTGTAGCGAGAGAGGCCACTGCAATGGGAGGCTCACACAGGCCAAAGAACAAAGGTGGAAATAAATGAAAGACCAATAGAAGTGGCCGAAAAAAAAGTATACTTCTATATAGTTAAAAGAAGTACTTCTTAAATGAAGAGGAAAATGTGACAAGGTTTAGGCAAAGATACACAAGGTTGGGCTTCCCTGGTGGCCCAGTGGTTAAAGAGTCTGCCTTGCAGTGCAAAGGGCGCTGGTTCGATCCCTGGCCTGGGAGGATCCCATGTGCCACGGAGCAGCTGAACTGGTGTGTCCAATTATGAGCGAGCACACTGGAGCGCATACACCCAGAGGCAGTGCTCTGCACCAAGAGAGGCCACTGCGACAGGAGGCCCACACAGGGCAAAAAATTAAGATAGATGAAAATAAATAAATGACCAATAAAAGAGGACAAAATTTAAAAATAAATCTTTAAGAAACACACACACACACACACACACACACACACACACACACACAAGGTTGTGCAGGCTCAGTTGCTCAGTCGTGTCTACCTCTAGTTGAATCCATGGACTGCCCCACTTTTCAGGCAAGAATACAGGAGTGAGGTGTCATTTTGCACTCCAAGGGATCTTCCTGACCCAGGGATCGAACCCAGGTATCCTGCACTGCAAGTGGATTCTTTACCTCTGATCCACCTGGGAAGCCCTCACACAAGGTTAGTGGCTGCAATAAAAGCGCAGTGATGATGTACTCAGCACAGGAAGTTCAAGGTCAAAATGACTCAACAAGCAAAACAAAACACATACTGGCATTGTGCAGAATAGCCTAAGATTAGTATTTTAGGCTCCCTCTTCACCTGCCAAAAACAGGACTGCAAGGAGAAATTGTTTAAAAAATATTACAATATTTATTCAATCCATTGATAATATAACAGCTGGAGTAGACAAAAAGGCAAAAAGTCAGAGTAAAGAAGTGGTAACCATCAAACTAGAATGAAAATACCTACTGAGTAATCTGTATGTAACAGAGAATACATAGTTTCTTCTCTTATATCCACGAACGTCTTACAAAACTCACTTGAGTAATCTACGCCACAAAGAACATACTGAGTGGTGTTTTGAGTTCAAATTCAACAAGCTACATTCTCTGATCACAGTAAAACCATAATCACAGAAATAGAAAGGAAAGACAACCAAACTCCTGTAATCAGTTAGAAACCAAGAGACATTCCTTAATAGCTACAATCAAAATGAGAAATCAATTCTAAACTTCACCTTTCACACCAGAGTTTATGAGGTACAGCTGAATTAGGAAAAGTGCACAGTTTCAGATTCTTAGTATTAAAAAACCCTGGAAAACCAAAGAATAATCAGACTTGATAACAGCAAAAACAACAAAAAAGACTGGCTCACAGTGCTTCAGAATCTCTCGTAGAGTTTGTAGAAATACAGATGCCTGGGCCCACAGACACTCAGTTACATTTATTCAGGAATGGGACTCTGCATGAGCATTCTTAGAAGAGCCTAGCTTGATTTTAATGGGTAGGCAGAGTTAGGAACCACTGACTTCAGCCTTACTGGTATTAGTGATGCGAAGGCCTACTGGAGTTACTCACTTGTCAACAGTGAACTTGCATTTGAAGGAGCCCTTAGCAAATAATACTTGGGCATGTTGGGGGCAGAGGGGTAGAGCAATGGCATCTTTCTGGAATCTTTGATTGTTGAAGTCAGTGATGAAGACCTCCCCAAGATAATGATAAAAGGGCCAATGTGATCAGTGAGTAAATGAGAGCTTCGGTGCTTTGACAACTGCAGAATTTTGAGGAATCTTATTTTGAAAATACTTAGGATCAGAGATTTTGGGTCCTGTGGGGATCAGGAATTGGATCACGTGGAGTAAGTCTACTGCGCCTGGAAGATCAGCATCTGGCCTCCCCTTTAGTCCATTTCAGATACTGTAAGGATAAGTTATTGGCTGTCTAGACAGATCAAGGATTGGACTCCCGGCAGGAGTGTGTTATTGGAATCGTGTGGGGGGGGATAATTTGAGGGGCCTTTGAAAGCCAGGCTAATTTCCCTCTTGGAAAAATAACTTGCAATCTGCTCGAATTCACATTAAGAGCCAGTGCCCTGGCAATGTTTGGTTAGTTTTGTTAGATTTTCAGTAGCACTAGCATTTGATGTGGTTCAGTCACTGGTGGCTTGTGCTGTCAGCTAGAGGTAATAGGGACGTAGCCTTAGGGATCTGGGACCTGTGATAAACAGTTATCAGTAGACTAGGGCAGATCAGGGATTGGACATTTGATGCAATATTACAGAGTGGCTGAGAGAGTGAAATTTGGAACAGATCTGGGTTGAATCTGGTCTTTCCACTTGTTATGTGATATTAGTGCACATGACTTTAAACCCACTAAACTTCTATTTTCTTATCTATAAAATGGGTAGAATAATAATAGTCGGAACTAATTGTCAGAATTGTGAAAAATAAATGAGGTGCCTTGATGTGTGCCTTTTAATTTAACAGAAATTGCTAATATTGATTCAATGCTTATTTTTGACTGTGTGGATCACAACAAAATGTGGAAAATTCTCAAAGAGACAGGAATACCAAACCACCTTACCTGCCTCCTGAGAAACCTGTATGCAGGTCAAGAAGCAACAGTTAGAACCGCAAATGGAACAATGTACTTGTTCAAAATTGGGAAGGGAGTACAACAAAGTTTTATATGGTCACCCTGCTTATTTAACTTCAGACTGTCAGGAGACATATCAACAACCTCAGATAGGCACATGATACCACTCTAATGGCAAAAAGCAAAGAGGATCCAAAGAGTGTCTTGATGAGGGTGAAACAGTAGCGAAAAAAGCTGGCTTAGAACTCAGCATTCAAAAAACTAAGATCAAAAAAATCCACTAACATGGAAAAAAACCCACTAAGATCATGGCATCCTGTCCTATCACTTTATGGCAAATAGACAGGCAAAAGATGGAAACACTGACAGACTTTATTTGCTCGGGCTCCAAAATCACTGTGGACGGTGACAGTAGCCATAAAATTAAAGACACGTTAGGAGAAAAGCTATGACCTAGACAGCATACTGAAAAGAACAGACATCATTCTGTCAACAGAGGTCTGCATATTGGAATCGTGGGGGGGATAATTTGAGGGCCTTTGAAAGCCAGGCTAATTTCCTCTTGGAAAAATAACTTGTTGCTCGATCATTAAGAGCCAGTGCCCTGGCAATGTTTGGTTAGTTTTGTTAGATTTTCAGTAGCACTAGCATTTGATGTGGTTCAGTCACTGGTGGCTTGTGCTGTCAGCTAGAGGTAATAGGGACGTAGCCTTAGGGATCTGGGACCTGTGATAAACAGTTATCAGTAGACTAGGGCAGATCAGGGATTGGACATTTGATGCAATATTACAGAGTGGCTGAGAGAGTGAAATTTGGAACAGATCTGGGTTGAATCTGGTCTTTCCACTTGTTATGTGATATTAGTGCACATGACTTTAAACCCACTAAACTTCTATTTTCTTATCTATAAAATGGGTAGAATAATAATAGTCGGAACTAATTGTCAGAATTGTGAAAAATAAATGAGGTGCCTTGATGTGTGCCTTTTAATTTAACAGAAATTGCTAATATTGATTCAATGCTTATTTTTGACTGTGTGGATCACAACAAAATGTGGAAAATTCTCAAAGAGACAGGAATACCAAACCACCTTACCTGCCTCCTGAGAAACCTGTATGCAGGTCAAGAAGCAACAGTTAGAACCGCAAATGGAACAATGTACTTGTTCAAAATTGGGAAGGGAGTACAACAAAGTTTTATATGGTCACCCTGCTTATTTAACTTCAGACTGTCAGGAGACATATCAACAACCTCAGATAGGCACATGATACCACTCTAATGGCAAAAAGCAAAGAGGATCCAAAGAGTGTCTTGATGAGGGTGAAACAGTAGCGAAAAAAGCTGGCTTAGAACTCAGCATTCAAAAAACTAAGATCAAAAAAATCCACTAACATGGAAAAAAACCCACTAAGATCATGGCATCCTGTCCTATCACTTTATGGCAAATAGACAGGCAAAAGATGGAAACACTGACAGACTTTATTTGCTCGGGCTCCAAAATCACTGTGGACGGTGACAGTAGCCATAAAATTAAAGACACGTTAGGAGAAAAGCTATGACCTAGACAGCATACTGAAAAGAACAGACATCATTCTGTCAACAGAGGTCTGCATAGTCAAAGCTATGGTTTTTCTGGTAGGCACGTACAGATGTGAGAGATGAACCAAAAAGAAGGCTGAGCACTGAAGAATTGATGCCTTTGAACTGTGGTGCTAGAAAAGACTCTTGAGAGTTCCTTGGACTACAAGATCAAACCAGTCAATCCTAAAGGAAACCAACGCAGAATATTCATCAGAAGGACTCATGCTGAAGCTGAAGCTCCAATACTTTGGCCATCTGATGCAAAGAGCCAACAAATTGGAAAAGACCCTGATTCTGGGAAAGATAGAAGGCAGAGGAGAAGGGGACAACATAGGATGAGATTGTTGGATGGCATCACTAAGTCAATGGACACGAGTTTGAGCAAGATCCGGGAGACGGTGAAAGACAGAGAGGCCTAGTGTGCTGCAGTTCACGGGGTCCCAAGGAGTCAAACATGACTTGGTAACTGAACAGCAGCAACACACACATTACCATCACAAGGATCATTTCATGTACATTAAAAATTTTTGATGGGAAGCATTTTTAAAGTCTTTAAGTTTATTACAATATTGCTTCTGTTTTTTAAAAAAGATTTATTTTGTTATTTGTCTGTGGTGGGTCTTCATTGCTCCATGTGGGCTTTCTCTAGTTGTGGTGCAAGGGCTTCTCAATGCAGTGGCTTCCCTTATTGTGGAGCACAGGCTCTAGGTATACGGGCTTCAGTAGTTGCAGCCCATGGGCTCAACAGTTGTGGCTCTCCAGCTCTAGATTATAGGCTCACTGGTTGTGGCACATGGACTTAGTTGCTCCAAGGCATGTGGGATCTTCCTTGACCAGGGATTGAACTGGTGGCCCTCGAATGGCAAGGCAGATTGTTAACCACTGGTCCACCAGGGATACCCTTGCTGCATTTTCAGTTTCAAGGCATATGGGATCTCAGCTCCCTGACCTGGGACTGGATCCACACCCCTTACATTGGAAGGTGAAGGCTTTTCTTTTTTTTCTTTTGGCCACTTCTCTTGGTCTTTCATTTATTTATTTTCATTCATCTTTGTTCTTTGGCCTGTGTGGGCCTCCCATCGCAGTGGCCCCTCTCATCACAGAGCACCGCCCTGGGCACATGCGCCAGCCTGTGAAAAATAAAGACACGTTAGGAGAAAAGCTATGACCTAGACAGCATACTGAAAAGAACAGACATCATTCTGTCAACAGAGGTCTGCATAGTCAAAGCTATGGTTTTTCTGGTAGGCACGTACAGATGTGAGAGATGAACCAAAAAGAAGGCTGAGCACTGAAGAATTGATGCCTTTGAACTGTGGTGCTAGAAAAGACTCTTGAGAGTTCCTTGGACTACAAGATCAAACCAGTCAATCCTAAAGGAAACCAACGCAGAATATTCATCAGAAGGACTCATGCTGAAGCTGAAGCTCCAATACTTTGGCCATCTGATGCAAAGAGCCAACAAATTGGAAAAGACCCTGATTCTGGGAAAGATAGAAGGCAGAGGAGAAGGGGACAACATAGGATGAGATTGTTGGATGGCATCACTAAGTCAATGGACACGAGTTTGAGCAAGATCCGGGAGACGGTGAAAGACAGAGAGGCCTAGTGTGCTGCAGTTCACGGGGTCCCAAGGAGTCAAACATGACTTGGTAACTGAACAGCAGCAACACACACATTACCATCACAAGGATCATTTCATGTACATTAAAAATTTTTGATGGGAAGCATTTTTAAAGTCTTTAAGTTTATTACAATATTGCTTCTGTTTTTTAAAAAAGATTTATTTTGTTATTTGTCTGTGGTGGGTCTTCATTGCTCCATGTGGGCTTTCTCTAGTTGTGGTGCAAGGGCTTCTCAATGCAGTGGCTTCCCTTATTGTGGAGCACAGGCTCTAGGTATACGGGCTTCAGTAGTTGCAGCCCATGGGCTCAACAGTTGTGGCTCTCCAGCTCTAGATTATAGGCTCACTGGTTGTGGCACATGGACTTAGTTGCTCCAAGGCATGTGGGATCTTCCTTGACCAGGGATTGAACTGGTGGCCCTCGAATGGCAAGGCAGATTGTTAACCACTGGTCCACCAGGGATACCCTTGCTGCATTTTCAGTTTCAAGGCATATGGGATCTCAGCTCCCTGACCTGGGACTGGATCCACACCCCTTACATTGGAAGGTGAAGGCTTTTCTTTTTTTTCTTTTGGCCACTTCTCTTGGTCTTTCATTTATTTATTTTCATTCATCTTTGTTCTTTGGCCTGTGTGGGCCTCCCATCGCAGTGGCCCCTCTCATCACAGAGCACCGGCCCTGGGCACATGCGCTCCAGAGCTCTGGCTCGGTAGTTGGACACATCGGTCCAGCTGCTCCACGGCACGTGGGATCTTCCCAGGCCAGGGATCGAACCAGCACCCCTTGCACTGCAAGGCAGTGTCCTTACCCACTAGACCACCAGGAAAGCCCAAAGGTGAAGTCTTAACCACTGAACTACCAGGGAAATTGCCCACATACATTTTGTCACTCTTTAAGATACACATATCTTGTTTTAGAACTTGTATCAGAAAGTAACTTCTTCATAGTCTCCCAGCTAACATGTGAGAGACCTGGGATTCAAACCTTCACTAAGTTCTGTCAGGATTTTATAATCTTCCCTATATTCCACCATCACTATAAACTAGAGCTAATTTTTTCGGACCTTTTTCCTTCCACAGTATTCAATCTGGCTAGCTACTGTGTGACGCCTGTAGGAAGTGTTTGTTGGGTGAATGCTGACTAACCAACCACATGAACCCTATCTCTCCAGGTTTCTTGGAGTCTCTGCAGAGGCCCCGGGCCAGACCCTGTAGTGAAAGCTGCACGATATTTCTTCCGGCCCCAGCAGCTCTGGTTGAGTCCACAGGTGCCCATCTGACCTGGGGCTCCCAGGAAGAACAGAGCTGTCAGCAAGACAGCCCGAGGGTAAAACCCAGCAGGAAGATGCCGGCCAATCAGAACAATCCCCAGTGGTCCCCAGCTCTGGCTGCAGAGGGACAAGGCAGCATGTGTGAGGTGAGGAAGGAGAGAGCTTCAAGAGCAGGAACTCAGTGAGGAGATGGCCCAGACCTGTCACTAGGGCCTCAGGGCAGGGGCAGGAGGGGCAGATTCCAGACTTGCTGCCCCTGAGATGGATCCATCATCCCTCAGCTGAGAGCGCCACTGTGAGACTATAGACCATAAAACTCTTGGAGGAAAATATAGGTAGAACACTCAATGACATAAATCAAAGCAAGATCTTCTATGACCCGTCTTCTAGGGTAGTGGAAATAAAAACAAAAATAAACAAGTGGGACCTAATTAAAGTTAAAAGCTTTTGCACAGCAAAGGAAACTATAAACAAGGTGAAAAAACAACCCTCAGAATGGGAGAAAATGATAGCAAATGGAACAACCAACAAATTAATTTCCAAAATATACAAGGAGCTCACACAACCCAACACCAAAAACATGAACAACCCAATCAAAAAATGGGAAAAAGACCTAAGCAGACATCTCTCCAAAGAAGACATACAGATGGCCAACAAACACATGAAAAGATGCTCAGCATCACTCATCATTAGAGAAATGCAAACAAAAACTACAATACTGATATATCACCTCACATCAGTCAGAATGGCCATCATCAAAAAGTCTACAATCAATAAATGCTGGAGAGCGTGTGGAGAAAAGGGAACCCTCTTGTACTGTTGGTGGGAATGTAAACTGATACAGTCACCTTGGAAGACAGTATGGAGATTCCTCAAAAAACTAGGAATAGAACCACCATATGACCCAGCAGTCCCACTACTGGGCATATACCCTGAGGAAATCAAAACTGAAAGATACACATGTACCCCATTGTTCACTGCACCACTTTTTACAATAGCTAGAACATGGAAGCAATCTAGATGTCCATCGATAAATGAATGGATAAAGAAGCTGTGGTACAAATATACAATGGAATATTACTCAGCCATAAAAAGAAATGCATTTGAGTCAGTTCTAATGAGGTGGATGAACCTAGGGTCTATTATAAAGAGTGAAGTATGACAGAGAAAGATAAATACTGTATACCAACACATACATATGGAATTTAGAAAGATGGTACTGATGAATGTATATGCAGAGCAGCAACGGAGAAACAGACATAGAGAACAGACTTATGGACATTGGAGTGGGGGAGTGAGTGAGATGTATGGAAAGAGTAACACAGAAACTTACATTATCGTATGTAAAATAGATAAGCAATGAGAAATTTCTGTAAGACTAAGGGAACTCAAACAGGGGCTCTGTAACAACCTGGAGGGGTGGAATGGGGAGGGAGACGGGAGGGAAGTCGGGGGGAGGGAACGTATGTATACCTTTGTCCGATTCACGTTGATGTTTGGCAGTAAACAATAAAACTCTGTAAACTATTATCTTTCAATTTAAAAAATAATATAATAATAATAATTAATGACATGTTAAAAGCTGGACTGCTGCTCTACCGAATTCTTTTAGAATAGCCCTGGATGGCACGTGAAAAAGGTGATGGCTCCAGAAGACTAACAACAGAGCAACAAGGTTTAAATAAGTTAGTATCACCATAGCATCAGTAGTTCCTGATACAGTTTCAACAGCAGAAAAATACAGGAACCTAAAGGAAACTGGTTCTCAATGACTGATCCTGCAAATGCTTTTTTCTCTACTTCAACAGAGTCAACTGGAGTTTTCTTTTATGCAAGAAGGTCCTAAGGAAAAAAAAGAAGGTCCTAATTTACATTTACTGTACTGCCAAAATGTTATTTGAATTCACCAGCTACCAAGGCTTCCCTGGTAAAGAATCCACCTGCAGTGCAATAGACCCTGGTTCGATTCCTAGGTTGGAAAGATTCCCCTGGAGAAGGGATAGATTATACACTCCAGTATTCTTGGCCTTCCTTGGTGGCTCAGATGGTAAAGAATCTGCCTGGAATTCGGGAAACCTGGGTTCAGTCCCTGGGTTGGGAAGATCCAGGACAAGGGCATGGCAACCCACTCCAGCATTCTTGCCTGGAGAATCCCATGAACAAAGGAACCTAGTGGGCTATAATCAACTGTCACAGTTTGGTTAGAAGGGATTTGGACTTGATGCAGGCCTCGAGTATATTTAATAATTAATATACTATACCAATGATATGACAATATTAGAAACTGAAGATCAAGCTAAGACTGATTTAAATGCATTAGTGACACATATGATCAACAGAAGCTAGTTGATAAATCCAACAAAAATCGAAGGGCCCACTCAAATGGTGAAATTCTTAGGAATACTCTGGGAAAGAGCCACACATGACATTCCATAGGCAATAAAACATGAACTGCTTTTGCCAACCCCTGCTTCTAAGAAATGTAGCACCTGACTGGGTCACTTGGATTTTTCAGGATGCATGCTCCACATATGCAAATATTGCTAGCTCCTCTCTATCAAATGGCCCAGAAGAGGACCTGAAAAAATAAGCCATGTCTGAATTGCAAAAAGCAGCAGCTCTCTTCATGTCTTTGGGTTTCTTGAACAGAATGTTGCTGACAATAGGCAAAAGTGGAATTCAAGAGGAAATCTTATGCTAGAAAAAGAAACACAGCTGCAAAAATTTGATTCCATCTTCTTGAGGATTCTTTCTTTATAAGCCAGTTCCCTCTGGATGCTCCGTGAGAAAAAGCACGGCTGTTTGCTACACAGTCAAACAGAGAAACTATATTGATGATGCTCTCTCCCAGAGGAAACATTTGCACACTGCTAGAGACAGTACTTTACCCAAGCCTTGTCATCTCAACATGGATTAGCAATTTGTTATTCAGCAATGCTCCTCCTGCTCAGACTTCTTTGATAATAACATCATCAGAACCCTCAAATTGTGTATCATCTAGCAACTCAGAAAAAGAGAACCAGTCAGAAAGGAGTCAGAAAAACATGGAGACAAAAAGGGAGACAGAGTAAGGATTCAATGATGGTGAAGATGAAATCACCTGGAATGCAAATTCTACTCAACTGATGTTGCGAGACTACTACAATACATGCAATAAACATTGCAATTCTCTTGCAATTTAATTCATCTGAAATTCTACGGACATGTAGGAGTGCTTTACATTTTCCAACTAATCTTCATTTCAAAGATTGATTTATTTATTTATTTTGGGCAGGGGTCGGGTTGGGGAGGGAGGGGAGCAGGCGGGCCACTTCTATTGGTCTTTCATTTCTCTATTTTCATCCGTCTTTGTTCTTTGGCTCCTGTGGGCCTCCCACCGCAGTGGCGTCTGTCATTGCAGAGCACCGGCTCTGGGCGCATGCGCTCCAGAGTTCCAGCTCAGTAGTTGGACACATCGGTCCAGCCGCTCCGCGGCACGTTGGATCTTCCCAGGCCAGGGATGGAACCGATGCCCCTTGCACTGCAAGGCGGTGTCTTTACCCACTGGACCACCAGGGGAAGCCCCTAATCTTCATTTCAAAGTATGCCTTTAGTTCTGCTTAGTGGGTGTGGGTTAAAACTGTTTAATTCAGACAAGTCCAAAGACAAAATAACGAACTGGTTGTGAAGTCCTTGCATATGGCAACCAACTGTTAGAAGCTAAAAAATCTAAAGGTCTTATATAAGAACTATATAAACAAGGTCTTACAGTATAACAAAGGAAACTATATTCAATATCCTGTAATAACTTACAATGAAAAAGAATATAAAAAGAATATATATATATAAATACATGTAAAACTGAATCACTAGTACACCAGAAACTAACACAACATTGTAAATCAACTATACTTCAATTTTTATTTTTAACAATACATTTTTAGATTTTATTTATTTTTGGATTACACTGGGTCTTCCTTGCTTTGTGTGGCCTTTCTCTAGTTGCAGAGAGCCGGGACTACTCTTTGTTGTGGTACATGGGTTTCTCAACGAGGTGGTTTCTCTTACTGCAGAGCATAGGATCTGGCTGTGTGGGCTCAGCAGTTACAACTCAAGGGCTCTAGAGTACAAGCTCAGTAGTTGTGGCTCACGGGCTTAGTTGTTCCACCGCATGTAGGATCCTCTCCAACCAGGGACTGAACCTGTGTCCCCTGCACTGGCGGGTGGATTCTTATCCACTGTACCCCCAGGGAAGTCCTATTCTGCTTAGTCGCTCAGTCATGTCCAATTCTGTGTGACCTTATGGACTGTGGCCTGTCAGGCTCCTCTGTCCATGGGATTCTCCAGGCAAGAATACCAGAGTGGATTGCCATGCCCTCCTCCAGGGAATCTTCCCAAGCCAGGGATCAAACCCAGTTCTCCTGCAATGCAGGCAGATCCTTTACCAACAAGCCACCAGGGAAGCCCCTATGGACTGTAGCCTGGCAGGCTTTTCCATTCATGGGATTTTCCAGGCAAGAATACTGCAGTGGGTTGCCATTTCCTTCTCCAGGAAGTCCTATACTTCAATTTAAAAAGAAATCTAAAGGTCTGACACAATTACCGTCCATCAGTGTTCTTATGTAGTATTTTATGTACTCAGTATCCCTATGTTCTCAGATGGTATGTTTTGTTTAGAAGTATTTTGGTAAAAAATTCTTAAGCCCACACAAAGTAACTGGTATATTTGACTCTGGGTCAGATGAGTTAATTATCCAATCAGAGGATTATTTATGTTCAGTCTTCTGCAATGCAGGAGATGCGGGTTTGACCCCTAATCTGGTTAGAACCCCTGGAGAAGGAAATGGAAACCCATTCCAGTATTCTTGCCTAAGAAATCTCATGGACAGAAGAGCCTGATGGGCCAGTCTATGGAGTCGCAGGAGTCGGACACGACTTAGCAACTAAACAACAATAATGAACCATTCTGCACTTACGACTTACATGAAACAAGCCAATTCATAAAAATAAACAAATAAATAAATAAATCACAAACACCGCGCATAATTAGCAGCTGCCTCCATAGCTGGCTGCCACCTCCTCCTCTTCTCCTGGGCTGCCATGACTAGAAGCTGCAGCCCTCGCCTCACACAGCACTGGCTGCCTGCACTGTCCTCCCGATCTACCGCCCAAGCTGCTGCTGCCTCCATGGGCTACTGGGGGGCCCCAGACATGCACTTCAGGTACATGCCACCATGCCTGCCAACCTGGCACCCGGCCCCTGTTTGGTGATTTCTGCACCCTGTGCTCCTAGGCTAACCTCTCCTGAGTTTTTCCTGCAGAGTTAAGGACAGGGAGAAGTCCAGGCACCAAGACTAGCCTTCCTCCAGCACGCAGCCTGGACAGGGCCACAGCAGGCACAGCCAGAGTACCAATGGAGCCATGAGAGAATACAAAGTGGTGGTGCTGGGCTCAGGTGGCATGGGCAAGTTCGTGCTCACGGTACAGTTCATGACCAACTCCTTCATCGAGAAGTAAAACCCACCATCAAGGACTTCTACTGCAAAGAGACCGAGCTGGACTTGTCACCATCAGTGCTGGAGATCCTGGACACAGGCATGGAGCAGTTTCTGTTCATGCAGGCAAGAATACTGCAGTGGGTTGCCTTCTCCAGGAAGTCCTATACTTCAATTTAAAAAGAAATCTAAAGGTCTGACACAATTACCGTCCATCAGTGTTCTTATGTAGTATTTTATGTACTCAGTATCCCTATGTTCTCAGATGGTATGTTTTGTTTAGAAGTATTTTGGTAAAAAATTCTTAAGCCCACACAAAGTAACTGGTATATTTGACTCTGGGTCAGATGAGTTAATTATCCAATCAGAGGATTATTTATGTTCAGTCTTCTGCAATGCAGGAGATGCGGGTTTGACCCCTAATCTGGTTAGAACCCCTGGAGAAGGAAATGGAAACCCATTCCAGTATTCTTGCCTAAGAAATCTCATGGACAGAAGAGCCTGATGGGCCAGTCTATGGAGTCGCAGGAGTCGGACACGACTTAGCAACTAAACAACAATAATGAACCATTCTGCACTTACGACTTACATGAAACAAGCCAATTCATAAAAATAAACAAATAAATAAATAAATCACAAACACCGCGCATAATTAGCAGCTGCCTCCATAGCTGGCTGCCACCTCCTCCTCTTCTCCTGGGCTGCCATGACTAGAAGCTGCAGCCCTCGCCTCACACAGCACTGGCTGCCTGCACTGTCCTCCCGATCTACCGCCCAAGCTGCTGCTGCCTCCATGGGCTACTGGGGGGCCCCAGACATGCACTTCAGGTACATGCCACCATGCCTGCCAACCTGGCACCCGGCCCCTGTTTGGTGATTTCTGCACCCTGTGCTCCTAGGCTAACCTCTCCTGAGTTTTTCCTGCAGAGTTAAGGACAGGGAGAAGTCCAGGCACCAAGACTAGCCTTCCTCCAGCACGCAGCCTGGACAGGGCCACAGCAGGCACAGCCAGAGTACCAATGGAGCCATGAGAGAATACAAAGTGGTGGTGCTGGGCTCAGGTGGCATGGGCAAGTTCGTGCTCACGGTACAGTTCATGACCAACTCCTTCATCGAGAAGTAAAACCCACCATCAAGGACTTCTACTGCAAAGAGACCGAGCTGGACTTGTCACCATCAGTGCTGGAGATCCTGGACACGGCAGGCATGGAGCAGTTTCTGTTCATGCAGGACCTGCACATCAAGAATGGCCAGGGCTTCATCCTCATATACAGTCTTGTTAACCAGCAGAGCTTCCAGGACATCAAGCCCATGCGGGACCAGATCATCCACACGAAGAGGTACGAGCACATGCCCATGATCCTGGTGGGCAACAAGGTGGACTGGAGGACAAGTGTGAGGTTTCATTCAGCAAGGGCAAGGCCCTGGCAGAGTGGAGCTGCCCCTTCATGGAGGTTTCAGCCAAAAATAAAGCCTCAGTGGACGATCTGTTCACCCAAATCATGGGGAAGATGAACTACATGGTACAGCCCAATGGAGATGCAGGCTGCTGCTCTGCCAGTGTGATCCTGAGGTGCCTGCAACTGTCACATGCCAGCCACACTCTGCGCACAAAAGCCAAACGCACCTGACTCTTCTAAATATGATTTCTCTTCTTTCTTTGAGATTGGAGACGACTTTGCATCAGCTGGGATGTCTTGGGAGCCCAGGTGGCCTCCATGGCCATGTCACCTGCCTCTGCCCCATGTCCGAGGGGGGTGTCCTATCATGACTATCCGAGTCCCAGTGGAAATGTGGCTCTTTGCAGCATGTAGGTTTCTCAATGATTTTGGTTGACACATATTTCCCCATTGAAGCAGCCACGGGGGTGCTGTATTGGCAGCTTGACACCAGCAGGTCAAAGTTTCAATCAGGAAAATGAGGTGGAGGGGAAGAGGACAGGGAGAAGGTTGGGGAGGTTTGTTTGTTTGTTTGTTTGTTGTGTTTGTTTGTTTTTGTCAACAACTGTTCTTCTAGTTTCAACTTTCAAATTCATGGAAGGAAGTCCAGGAGAACCAAATGAAGGAGCAGGAGGAAAGGAAGAAACTTTTGTTTTTTCCTTGTTTTCCAGGAGTAGCTGGAAATTAAGATGGGGTTCCTTTTCTGCAAAGCTTGGAAGGACAACCTCTTGACTGATTTCAATTCTGAGGATGTCTAAGTTGGATTCTTATTACAGTGTATCCCATCTGAAGCACTGCACATCTGAATGGGGACTGCTAACACTGATGCCAATACAGTGTAGGGTGCCTGAAAGTGTCTGCTGATATTTGTGGGAAAAAAATTCTATTTTGCTTCCCTACTGTATCAAAAGAGAGTCTGGGGGAGAATGGTGGCATTTATTTTTATCAGCTATGGAAAAAAATGTTACACATATGCACATTTTTGTGTGTACTGTTGTGTGTGTGTTTTAGATTTAGCTTTTTGTTCTTACTGGTTGGCCATAACATGGTTTTGATGACTAGCTCTTTAAAATCAGTAAAGACACTTTGCAAATATGATTCAGGGCCCCCAGCAGCCCCGTGTCTGCAGAGTGCCTTCAAACTCAGCTGTTCCACCTGGTGCCAACCTGTGAACTTCCCACCAGATCCCAGAAACTGTTTATTCCTCCCCAAACTACTTCCCAGTTTACATTCAATAATCTTTCCAAAGAAGCCAGGGCAGTAAACACTGTTGTTCAGTGAGTTTCTTATTTTTTTCCAGCCTTTAAAATGTAATTTATTTGTCTTGCAATGGGTTTTCTTTTTATTTTTTTTTTTGCTTCATTTTGTTCCAATATTCAGGTATTTAGCTCCCTGTGTGTGTGTGTGTGTATGTGTGTGTGTGTGTTTATATACATTTTTTTTTTTACTTTTGGTTTTCAGTTTTAGGATGTTCCTCTAGAAGCACAGAGCAAAATTTTACTGTTCTGATGTACCATAAGAATTCTAACAATTTGTTATATCTAATTCCATACACGGGTTTAATCACTGTCTCTTCATTTTAAGAGTTTTAATATAAATGTCATTTTCTTTTTTTTTAGATTTATTTATTTATTTTGGGCGGGGGTCAGGTTGGGGAGGGAGGGGAGTGGGAGGGCCACTTCTATTGGTCTTTCATTTCTCTATGTTCATCCGTCTTTGTTCTTTGGCTCCTGTGGGCCTCCCATCGCGGTGGCGTCTGTCGTTGCAGAGCACCGGCTCTGGGCGCATGCGCTCCAGAGCTCCGGCTCTGTGATTGGACACATCAGTCCAGCCGCTCCGCAGCACGTGGGATCTTCCCAGGCCAGGGCTCGAACCGGAGCCCCTTGCACTGCAAGGCGGTGTCCTTACCCACTGGACCACCAGGGGAAGCCCCTAAATGTCATTTTTAAAGAAACAAATCCAAAAAAAAGCCCCACAACCAACCACAAGTCATCCAATATGAAACAGATAATTTGAGTAGCCATATCACTATTAAGGAAAATTTCTCCATAATTTAAAACTCACCAAAGAATCTAAAACGAGTCAGTATATGATATGTATTTATATCACTGGCTCACTTTGCTATACAGCAGAAACCAACACAACATTTTAAATCAACTACACTCCAATAAAAATTTTAAGAAAAAAAAAAAAAAAGAAACTCATCCCTCAAAAACTCACCCCTCGTGCTCACTTTGGCAGCACATATTGGAACAATATGGAGAAGATTAGCATGGCCCCTGTGCAAGAATGACATGCAAATTCGTGAAGCCTTCCATATTTTTTGTAAGACTAAGGGAACTCAAACAGGTGCTCTGAAACAACCTAGAAGGGTGGCATGTGGAGGGAGATGGGAAGGAATTGTGGTGTCCCAAGGATGAAAGAACAAGGCGAACAAGGAGGGTCTTGGAATGCAGGAAGAGATAAACCAGATCCTTACGCTCGTTCCCTCCCTCATGCTATAACCATTACTCCTCCCCATCCAGTACACTGTACCTCATTTAATCAGCAAATGACTCATAAGACCCCTATTCCACTCCTTGGACCCTGGCTACAAAAATGGATCAAAGACTGCTGGTCAACGTCGGTTCTCCCTGACTATCAGGAAGCTGGCCTGCTGTTCTAACAGCATCTCCCACTCTAATAAACTTTACCTGGCCTTTCTGTTCTTTACCCTGCATGGTCCAATTATTTATTTATTTTGGGCGGGGGTCGGGTTGGGGAGGGAGGGGAGTGGGAGGGCCACTTCTATTGGTCTTTCATTTCTCTATGTTCATCCGTCTTTGTTCTTTGGCTCCTGTGGGCCTCCCATCGCGGTGGCGTCTGTCGTTGCAGAGCACCGGCTCTGGGCGCATGCGCTCCAGAGCTCCGGCTCTGTGATTGGACACATCAGTCCAGCCGCTCCGCAGCACGTGGGATCTTCCCAGGCCAGGGCTCGAACCGGAGCCCCTTGCACTGCAAGGCGGTGTCCTTACCCACTGGACCACCAGGGGAAGCCCCTAAATGTCATTTTTAAAGAAACAAATCCAAAAAAAAGCCCCACAACCAACCACAAGTCATCCAATATGAAACAGATAATTTGAGTAGCCATATCACTATTAAGGAAAATTTCTCCATAATTTAAAACTCACCAAAGAATCTAAAACGAGTCAGTATATGATATGTATTTATATCACTGGCTCACTTTGCTATACAGCAGAAACCAACACAACATTTTAAATCAACTACACTCCAATAAAAATTTTAAGAAAAAAAAAAAAAAAGAAACTCATCCCTCAAAAACTCACCCCTCGTGCTCACTTTGGCAGCACATATTGGAACAATATGGAGAAGATTAGCATGGCCCCTGTGCAAGAATGACATGCAAATTCGTGAAGCCTTCCATATTTTTTGTAAGACTAAGGGAACTCAAACAGGTGCTCTGAAACAACCTAGAAGGGTGGCATGTGGAGGGAGATGGGAAGGAATTGTGGTGTCCCAAGGATGAAAGAACAAGGCGAACAAGGAGGGTCTTGGAATGCAGGAAGAGATAAACCAGATCCTTACGCTCGTTCCCTCCCTCATGCTATAACCATTACTCCTCCCCATCCAGTACACTGTACCTCATTTAATCAGCAAATGACTCATAAGACCCCTATTCCACTCCTTGGACCCTGGCTACAAAAATGGATCAAAGACTGCTGGTCAACGTCGGTTCTCCCTGACTATCAGGAAGCTGGCCTGCTGTTCTAACAGCATCTCCCACTCTAATAAACTTTATTTTCCTCTCATTGTGCCTTATGTCTGGAAATTCTTTTCCAGCCCATGCATGGATCACAACAGGAAGTTCAAGAGGAAGGGGCCATATGTATAGCTATGACTGATTCAGGTTGATGTGTGGCAGTAAACAACAAAACTCTGTAAAAAAAATAAAATAAAATAATTTTAAAAAAAAGTGTCTCTGGTCAAATGGTTTGCCTGGGAAATTTTACCAAACTTTTAACAAAGAATTAACACAATTACATAATCTCTCACAGAAAACAGAAGAGGAAGTAACTTTCAAACTCATTCTATGATGCTAGTATTTTCCTTGGATTAGTGAAAAAAGGCCTCCACAAGATACCCACATCCTAATCCTGGGAACCTACGAACATCAAGGTCTTTGCAGATGTCATTAAGGATCTTCAGATAAAAAGAATATCTTGGATTATCCATGTGGGTTCTAAATGTAAACACATGTATCCCTTACGAGAGGGAGGCAAAAGACCTGACTCACACAGAAGGCAGGGCCGTGAAGACAGTAGCAAGAGATTTGAGGATGCTGACCATAAAAAAATGAAGGGATGAAAAAAGAAAAACAAGGAAAAAATGAAGGGATGAAGCCACAAGTCAAGGAATAGCTGCAACCCCCAAAAGCTGGCAGAGCAAGGAATAGATTTTCTCCCAGAGCCTCTGCAGGGAGTAAGCCCTGGCACTACCTTGATTTGGGCCCAGCGATGCTTACTTTGGATTTCTGGCCTTTAAAAACAAGGAGAGAATAAATACCTGTTGTTTTAAGCCACCATGTTTGTGGTTATTTCTTGCAGCAGCCACATGAAACTAACACATTCCCTCATTACAAAATCAGACAAATAATAGGACAAAAGAAAATAGCATATCAATATGAATACAGAGGCAAAATTTTGTTACCAAATATTAGCAAACAAACTTCATTAATATATTAAAGAATTATACATCATCACCAACTAGGGTTTATTTCAGGCATGCAAGACAGGTTCAGTATTCAAAAACCCAATCCATGTTATCCACCACATTAGCAGGATTTTAAAAATCACATGATCATATCAATTAATGTGAAAAAAATCACTTGAAGAAATACAACACTCATTCCTACAAAAACTGGAATAGAAACAGAAATACAGAAAAAAAAAACCCTCAATTTGATAAAGAGCATTTAAAACAAAACTACAAGGAATATTATATTTGTGCTCAGTCGCTCAGTTGTGTCCAGTTCTTTGAGAGTCCATGGACTGTAGTCCACCAGGCTCCTCTTCCAAGGAATTTTCTAGGCAAGAATACTGGAGTGGGTTGCCATTTCCTTCTCCAGGGATTCTTTCACTTACCCACCCTTGAAATGGGAATATTACATTGGGTTGGCCAAAAAGTTTGTTGGGGCTTTTCCATAACAAACTTTTGGCCAATGCAATACTTTATGATAAGAGACTGAAAATGAAGAACAAGGCAAGGATGTCCATTCTCACCACCCTTATTTAATATGGTGCTGGAAGTTCTAACTAGTGAACAAGGCAAAAAATCAAAATGAAAGGCATACAGAATAAAAAGGAGGAAATTAAAACTTCTTATTTCCAGATGACAAGGTCATAGGAAGCAGAGAAAAACATACAAAAACCAAGTGTACTTCTATAGATTTGCAATGAAAATGTGGACTCTGAAAAAAAATGAAACCACTGATAATTACTCATAAGCATGAAATTCTTAAGTATAAACCTAACTTAAAAAGCAAGACATAAGTACTGCAACACACTGGCAATCTTAAGAAAAACAACACTGGAGGTACTGCACTATCCAATTTGAAGCCCTTGAACAATGAGGGACTGGAGTATCAACCTTCTGCACAGTTGAAAATCCATGTATAACTTCCAGTTGGCCCATTATATACTTGGTTCTCCCTTATCCCATTTCTCTGTATCCACAGATTCAACTAATCATAGATCATGTAGTACCATAGTATTTTCTATTGAAAATAATCCACTTACAAGTGGACCCACACAGTTCAAACCTGTGTTGTTTAAGGATCAACTATATGACAAAGCTACAGTAATCAAAACAGTACGGTATGGGAGAAAACTGTAATTTGAGAACATACGTGCATCCCAATGTTCACCACAGTACTATTTACAACAGCCAAGACATGGAAGCAATCTACATGTCCATCAACAGATGAATGGATAAAGAAGATGTGGTATATATCCAATAGAATATTACTCAGCCATAATAAAGAACGACATAATGTCATTTGCAACAATATGGATGGACTTAGAGATTATCATACTAAGCAAGACACAGACAAATATCATATAATATCACTTATATGTGGAATCTAAAAAAAAAAAAAAGATATAGGAAGTTCCCTGAGGCCCTAGTGGTTAGGATTCAGCACTTTCACAGCCATGGCCTGGATTCAGTCCCTGGTCAGGGACCCGAGACCCCATAAGCCTCACAGCATAGCAAAAAGGAAAGAGGGTCTTCCCTGGTGGTCCAGTGGGTAAAGAGACCGCCTTACAGTACAAGAGGCACCAGTTTGATCCCTGACCTGGAAAGATCCCACGTGCCGTGGAGCAGCTGGACCAATGTGTCCAATTACTGAGCCGGAGCTCTGGAGCGCATGCACCCAGAGCCAGTGCTCTGTGACGAGGGAGGCCACTGAGATGGGAGGCCCACACAGGCCAAAGAATAAAGATGGATGAAATGAATGGATGGAAAATCAATGAAAAGAGGCCAAAAATTTTTTAAAAATAGCAAAAAAAGAGAGATATAAATGAACTTATTTACAAAACAGAAATAGACTCACAGACACGGAAAACAAATTTATGACTACCAAAGGGGAAAGGTGGCAAGGGATAAATTAGGAGTTTGGGGGCTTCCCTGGTGGTCCAGTGGGTAAGGACACTGCCTTGCAGTATAAGGGGCACCGATTCGATCCCTGGCCTGGGAAGATCCCACATGCTGCGGAGCAGCTGCACCGATGTGTCCAATTACCGAGCCAGAGCTCTGGAGCGCAAGTGTCCAGAGCCAGTGCTCTGCGACGAGGGAGGCCACTGTGATGGGAGGCCTACATGGGCCAAAGAACAAAGATAAATGAATGAAGGATCAATAGAAGTGGTGAAAAAGAAAAAAAAAAAATTAGGAGTTTGGGATTAACATATATATAACACTGTGCTGTACACGTGAAACTATCACAACATTGTAAATCAACTGTACTTCAATTTAAAAAATAAAATAAATAAATTTAGTCAAGACAAAAAAAAAAGCCAGTACTGTACTGGCATAAAAACAGACACAAACAACAGAATAAAATAGAAAACCCAGAAATAAACCCATACATATAGAGGCAATTAGTTTATAAACAAAGAAGCCAAGAATATGTAAGGGAAAGAACAGTATCTCCAAAAACTAGTGTTAGACAGTCAAATACAAAAAATGAAACTGAATCACTATCCTACACCATATAAAAAATTAACTCAAAATGGATTAAAGAGTTGAATGCAAGACCTGAAACCATAAAATTCCTAGAAAGTATGGGTACACTCCCTGACAGCAGTCTTGGCAATGATTTTTTTGAATCTGACTCCAAAGGGGAAAGCAATAAAAGCAAAAATGAACAAGTGGGACTATATCAAACTAAAATTCTTCCACACAGCAGCAAAGGAAACTATCAACAAAATGAAAAGCAACCTACTGACCAAGTGCTACTGAGCCGGAGCTCTGAGTGCATGTGCCCAGGGCCAGTGCTCTGCAGTGAGGGAGGCCACTGAGATGGGAGGCCCACACAGGCCAAAGAATAAAGATGGATGAAATGAATGGATGGAAAATCAATGAAAAGAGGCCAAAAATTTTTTAAAAATAGCAAAAAAGAGATATAAATGAACTTATTTACAAAACAGAAATAGACTCACAGACACGGAAAACAAATTTATGACTACCAAAGGGGAAAGGTGGCAAGGGATAAATTAGGAGTTTGGGGGCTTCCCTGGTGGTCCAGTGGGTAAGGACACTGCCTTGCAGTATAAGGGGCACCGATTCGATCCCTGGCCTGGGAAGATCCCACATGCTGCGGAGCAGCTGCACCGATGTGTCCAATTACCGAGCCAGAGCTCTGGAGCGCAAGTGTCCAGAGCCAGTGCTCTGCGACGAGGGAGGCCACTGTGATGGGAGGCCTACATGGGCCAAAGAACAAAGATAAATGAATGAAGGATCAATAGAAGTGGTGAAAAAGAAAAAAAAAAAATTAGGAGTTTGGGATTAACATATATATAACACTGTGCTGTACACGTGAAACTATCACAACATTGTAAATCAACTGTACTTCAATTTAAAAAATAAAATAAATAAATTTAGTCAAGACAAAAAAAAAAGCCAGTACTGTACTGGCATAAAAACAGACACAAACAACAGAATAAAATAGAAAACCCAGAAATAAACCCATACATATAGAGGCAATTAGTTTATAAACAAAGAAGCCAAGAATATGTAAGGGAAAGAACAGTATCTCCAAAAACTAGTGTTAGACAGTCAAATACAAAAAATGAAACTGAATCACTATCCTACACCATATAAAAAATTAACTCAAAATGGATTAAAGAGTTGAATGCAAGACCTGAAACCATAAAATTCCTAGAAAGTATGGGTACACTCCCTGACAGCAGTCTTGGCAATGATTTTTTTGAATCTGACTCCAAAGGGGAAAGCAATAAAAGCAAAAATGAACAAGTGGGACTATATCAAACTAAAATTCTTCCACACAGCAGCAAAGGAAACTATCAACAAAATGAAAAGCAACCTACTGAATGGGAGAAAACATTTGCAAATCTTGTATCTGGTAAAGGGCTAATATCCGAAATATATACAGAACTCATACAACTCAATAGCAAAAAACAAACAATCCAATTAAAAAATGGACAAAGGATCTGAATAGACCTTTCTCCAGAGAAGACATACAGATAGCCAACAGGTACATGAAGAGATGCTCGACATCACTAATCATCAGTGAAATGCAAATCAAAAACCATAATGAGATGTCATCTCACACCTGTGAGGATGCCAAAATTAACAAAAGGACAACAAATAACAAGCGTTGGTGAAGACACAAACAAAAGAGAACCCTTGTGCATGGTTAGTGAGAATGAAAACTGGTGCAGCCACTATGGGAAACAGTATGAAGATTTTTCACAATTAAAAATAAAACTACCATATGATCCAGCAATTCCATTTCTGGGTATTTACCAGAAGAAAAAGAATATACTAACTTGAAAAGGTACGTGTACTCCCATGTTCACTGCAGCATTGTTCACAATAGGCAAGAGATGGGAGCAACCTAAGTATCTCCCCAAAAGATGTATCTTTTTTTTTTTCTTTTAGATTTATTTATTTATTTATTTTGGTGGGGAGGGGTAGGGAGGAGGGAGCAGGCGGGCCACTTCTATTGGTCTTTCATTTGTCCATTTTCATCCATCTTGTTCTTGGCCCATGTGGGCCTCTCATCACGTGGCCTCTGTTGTCGCAGAGGGTCTTGCTCAGAGCTCCTGTGATTGGACACATTGGTCCAGCTCGGCACGTGGGATCATATAAAACAAGTGTAAGGAAAGAACAGTATCTCCAAAAACTAGTGTTAGACAGTCAAATACAAAAAATGAAACTGAATCACTATCCTACACCATATAAAAAATTAACTCAAAATGGATTAAAGAGTTGAATGCAAGACCTGAAACCATAAAATTCCTAGAAAGTATGGGTACACTCCCTGACAGCAGTCTTGGCAATGATTTTTTTGAATCTGACTCCAAAGGGGAAAGCAATAAAAGCAAAAATGAACAAGTGGGACTATATCAAACTAAAATTCTTCCACACAGCAGCAAAGGAAACTATCAACAAAATGAAAAGCAACCTACTGAATGGGAGAAAACATTTGCAAATCTTGTATCTGGTAAAGGGCTAATATCCGAAATATATACAGAACTCATACAACTCAATAGCAAAAAACAAACAATCCAATTAAAAAATGGACAAAGGATCTGAATAGACCTTTCTCCAGAGAAGACATACAGATAGCCAACAGGTACATGAAGAGATGCTCGACATCACTAATCATCAGTGAAATGCAAATCAAAAACCATAATGAGATGTCATCTCACACCTGTGAGGATGCCAAAATTAACAAAAGGACAACAAATAACAAGCGTTGGTGAAGACACAAACAAAAGAGAACCCTTGTGCATGGTTAGTGAGAATGAAAACTGGTGCAGCCACTATGGGAAACAGTATGAAGATTTTTCACAATTAAAAATAAAACTACCATATGATCCAGCAATTCCATTTCTGGGTATTTACCAGAAGAAAAAGAATATACTAACTTGAAAAGGTACGTGTACTCCCATGTTCACTGCAGCATTGTTCACAATAGGCAAGAGATGGGAGCAACCTAAGTATCTCCCCAAAAGATGTATCTTTTTTTTTTTCTTTTAGATTTATTTATTTATTTATTTTGGTGGGGGAGGGGTAGGGAGGGAGGGGAGCAGGCGGGCCACTTCTATTGGTCTTTCATTTGTCCATTTTCATCCATCTTTGTTCTTTGGCCCATGTGGGCCTCTCATCACGGTGGCCTCTGTTGTCGCAGAGCGCCGGCCCTGGGCGCGTGTGCTCCAGAGCTCCGGCTCGGTGATTGGACACATTGGTCCAGCCGCTCCGTGGCACGTGGGATCTTCCCAGGCCAGGGATCGAACCGGTGCCCCTTGCACTGCAAGGCAGTGTCCTTACCCACTGGACCACCAGGGGAAGCCCTCCCCAAAAGATGAATGGACTAAAAAAAACAATGTGAGGGGCTTCTCTTGTAGCTCAGTGGTAAAGAATCTGCCTGCCAATGCAGGAGGCATGGGTGCAATCGCTGACCCAGGAAGATCCCATATAGTGCTGAGCAACTAGGCCTGTGGGCCACAACTATTGAGCCTGTGCTCTACAGCTTGGGAATCACAACTATTGAGCCTACATGCCACAGGTACTGAAGCCCATCTGCCCTGGAGCCCATGATCCAAAACAAGAAAGGCCACTGCAATGAGAAGCCTGCTCACCACAACTAGAGAGTAGCCCCCACTCCCTGCAACTAAAGAGGAGCCCTTGTGCAGCAACAAAGACTCAGAACAGCCAAAAATAAATAAATAAATTTGTTTTTAAAAAATGTGACATAGATGAAGATATATATACATACACAATGGAATATTATTCAGCCATGAGCAAGAAGGACATCCTGTTGTTTGCAACAACTTCGATGGACCCTTAGGGCATCATGCTAACTGAAATACTTCAGACAGAGAAAGATAGTGTATGATCTCACTTATATGCGGAATCTAAAGCAACAAAGCAAAATAACCAAGCTCATAGACACAAAGAACAGGTTGGTGGTTGCCAGAGGTGAGAGGAGTGGGTAAAAAGGCATGATGGGAGTCGAAAGGTACAAATTTCCAGTTAAAAAATAAACAACTCATGAGGATATACTGTAGACCATGGTGACTATAGTTAATAATGTTGTATGACATATTTGAGACTTCCCTATGGTTCAGTCAGTAAAGAACCCAAATGCAATGCAGGAGACTTAATAAGAGACCAGTGTTTGATCCCTGAGTCAGGAAGATCCCCAGGAGAAGGAAATGGCAACCCACTCCAGCATCCTTGCCTGGAAAATTCCATGGACAGAGGAGCCTGGCAGGTACTCTATAGTTAAGAATATTGGATTGCATATTTGAAACCTGTATGGTGATTGATGTCAACTAGACTTCTCATAGCGATCATATAACAGTACATACAAATATCAAATCATTATGTCACATATCTGAAACTAATATAATATTGCAAGTCACTTATACCTGAATTTCAAAATAAATAAATAAAGCATGATATTGGTAAAAATAGACAAATTTATCCATGGAAAAAATAGAGAGCAAGGAAATATACCCACACAAAAACAGACAACTGATCACTGACAAAAGAACAGTGGCAATTCAATGGAGAAAAGACAGTCTTTTCAATAAATGGCATTGAAAAGCTTCAATATCCACTTGAAAACAAAAAAAATCTAGACCCAGTCCTTACAACTTTCACAAACACTAACTCTAAATGGATTTTAGAGTTAGTGCCTGGCTTTCACTGCCATGGCACAGGTTCAATCCCTGGTCAGGGAACTGAGATCTTGCAAGTTGCATGGTGCAGCCAAAAAGAACAAGAAAGAAAACTGCAAATAACAGGAGAAAATCTAAGTGAATTTGGGCTTGGCAATGTTTTAAAATAGAACACTAAATGCACATTACACGAAAGAAAAACTGACAAGTTGAACTTTATTAAAATTTAAAAATTCTGGAGAAGGACACGGAAACCCACTCCAGTATTCCTGTCTGCAGAATCCCATGGACAGAGGAAACTGGAGGGCTATAGTCTACGGGATCACACAAGAGTTGGACATGACTGAAGCAACTTAGCACAGCACAGTACTAAGAAAGCAAAAATTTCAAACTTTTTTTTAATAGGGGGTTTCGGGTTTCCCTAGTGACTCAGTGGTTAAGAATTCACCTGCCAGTGAGGTTAACATGGGTTCAATCCCTTGTTCAGGAGGATCCCACAGGCCACAGAGCAACTAAGCCCATGAGCCACAACTATTGAACCTGTGCTCTACAGTCCTAGAACCACAACTGCTTAGTCTATGTGCTGCAATTTCTGGAGCCCACACACTCTGGAGCCCATGCTTCACAACTAGAGAAGCTACTGCAATGAGAAGCCCTGCACATTGCAAAGAATAGTAGCCCCCACTCACTGCAACTACAGAAAAGCCCACACAGCAACAAAGACCTAGCACAGCCAAAAATAAAAATAAATAAATATAATTTTTTTAAAAAAATTCTGCTTTATGAAAAGCACTGTTAAGAAAATAAAGAATATAACTAATCTGGGATCATACATATCTGTAAACAACAAAACTCTGTAAAAGTTAAAAGTAAAATAAAAGTTTAAAAAAAACCTGTAAATGTAAAAAGTAAAAAAAAAAATAAAGAGACCACCCCAAAACAGGAGCAAATATTTGCAAAACACAGATCTGATAAAGGACTGGTATTTAAAATATATCAATGCAAAGAACACTTAAAATGAACAATAAGACAATATACAACCCCATTAAAAAATGGGCAAAAGATGTGAGCAGACAACTTGACCAAAGAAGATATACATATGAGATATAAGGATGTAAAATCATGTTCAACATCATTTTCCAATGGGGAATTTCAAAATAAAACAATGAGTTACCAACTCTTTGCCACCCCATGGACTGTAGCCCACCAGGCTCCCCTGTCCATGGAATTCTCCAAGCAACAATACTGTAGTGGGTAGCCATTCCCTTCTCCAGGGGATCTTCCCAACCCAAGGACTGAACCCAGGTCTCCCACATTGCAGGCAGACTCTTTATCATCTGAGCTACCAGGGAAGCCAATGAGTTACCACTACTGACTTATTAGAGCAGTTAAAATCCAAAAAACTGATAATACCAAATGCTGGCAAAGATATGAAGCAGCAAGAATGTTCGTTCATTACTGGTGAGGATAAAAATGGTGAAAAACTTCAGAAGACAGTTGTCAATTTCTTATAAAGTCTTACCATATGACCCACAATTGCACTCCTGGTTATTTACCCAAATGAAATGAAAACTTCTGTCCACACAAAAACCTGTACATACACATTGGTGGGAGCTTTATTCATAATCACTCCAAACTAGGAACACCCAAGATGTCCTTCAACAGGTAAATGGGTAATCAAATTGTGGGGCGTCCCTACAATCAAGTATTATTCAGTGATTAAAAAAATGGAGAATTATGCTGAGCAAAAAAAGCCAGTTCCAAAAGGTTGCATACTATATGATTTTATTTATATAATTCTTGAAATAACAAAATTATAGAACTGGAGCACAGATTATGGGTTGCCAGGTGTCAAAAACAGAGAGAGAGAGATGGGAAGTGGGTATGGCTATTAAAGGGGGCAACGTAGGGGCTTCCTGGTGGTCCGTTGGCCCAGCGTGTCAAAAACAAAGGGGGGGATGAGCAATGGAGCATCATTAAAAAGGCCTGTAAATGTAAAAGTAAAAAAAAAAATAAAGAGACCACCCCAAAACAGGAGCAAATATTTGCAAAACACAGATCTGATAAAGGACTGGTATTTAAAATATATCAATGCAAAGAACACTTAAAATGAACAATAAGACAATATACAACCCCATTAAAAAATGGGCAAAAGATGTGAGCAGACAACTTGACCAAAGAAGATATACATATGAGATATAAGGATGTAAAATCATGTTCAACATCATTTTCCAATGGGGAATTTCAAAATAAAACAATGAGTTACCAACTCTTTGCCACCCCATGGACTGTAGCCCACCAGGCTCCCCTGTCCATGGAATTCTCCAAGCAACAATACTGTAGTGGGTAGCCATTCCCTTCTCCAGGGGATCTTCCCAACCCAAGGACTGAACCCAGGTCTCCCACATTGCAGGCAGACTCTTTATCATCTGAGCTACCAGGGAAGCCAATGAGTTACCACTACTGACTTATTAGAGCAGTTAAAATCCAAAAAACTGATAATACCAAATGCTGGCAAAGATATGAAGCAGCAAGAATGTTCGTTCATTACTGGTGAGGATAAAAATGGTGAAAAACTTCAGAAGACAGTTGTCAATTTCTTATAAAGTCTTACCATATGACCCACAATTGCACTCCTGGTTATTTACCCAAATGAAATGAAAACTTCTGTCCACACAAAAACCTGTACATACACATTGGTGGGAGCTTTATTCATAATCACTCCAAACTAGGAACACCCAAGATGTCCTTCAACAGGTAAATGGGTAATCAAATTGTGGGGCGTCCCTACAATCAAGTATTATTCAGTGATTAAAAAAATGGAGAATTATGCTGAGCAAAAAAAGCCAGTTCCAAAAGGTTGCATACTATATGATTTTATTTATATAATTCTTGAAATAACAAAATTATAGAACTGGAGCACAGATTATGGGTTGCCAGGTGTCAAAAACAGAGAGAGAGAGATGGGAAGTGGGTATGGCTATTAAAGGGGGCAACGTAGGGGCTTCCCTGGTGGTCCGGTGGGTAGAGAGTCCCCCTTGCAGCGTAGGGGGCACCAGTTCAATCCCTGGCCCAGGAATATCCAGGAATATCTGTGGTGCTGCTGGACGGGTGTGTCCAATTATGAGCCAGCGCTCTGGAGTGCATGTGCCCAGAGCCAGTGCTCTGCACCCAGAGGAGTCACTGAATGGGAGGCCCACACAGGCTGAAGAATAAAGATGGATGAAAAATAAATGAATGGAAAACCAATAAAAGAGGTCAAAATTTAAAAAAAAAAATTAATAAAGGGGCAACATGATGTAAATGTTCTATATGTCAATACCCTGGTTGTGATATTGTACCAAGAGTTTGCAAGATGTAATGATGAGGGAAACCAGGTAAACAATACATTGCATTTGAACTTACAATGATCTTAAAATTAAAATCTGTCTAAAAAAGCTAAAAATTTTGTCTACAAAATTAAAAAAAAAGAAAAAAATGGGAAAAGTAAGCTCTTCTTAACTCACCTCAAATGATCCACCAGGTTGTCCTGGAAGCACAGGAATAAACCTCTGGGGCGATTTCCTATTAGCTGGCATGTTCGCTCTGGATACCAGCCCACCTTCCAAAGCTGGAGAGGCGTGTGTATGTGGGCTGCAATCAGAATAAATGGAAGATCCTGCAGCCTCCATTAAGGGGAAAGCTCAACAGCTCCACAGAGACACCAACAAATCCTAAAAAGACAGTACCTATGTCATCAGTGTCATTCCACATTAACCCCACAAAGCTCAGCAACTCCCTCTCTGAGCATTAATCAAGGCATGTTATGGAAATAATCATGATATTTGGAATCAAATTAATGAGCTCAAAGGGGTGCTTCACACTTTACCCAACCAGCCCATCGCTCAATTCCAGCTTCAAGGCAGATCTGGGTTTGGGAAGAAGGTGGAACTGAGGCAGTGAATGGTGCTGAAGCGCCATGGGTTAAGCAGGAGAAGGACTTGTTCATGGGGTCCTGGTAGGTGACTATGGAGGCAGAACACCTGGACACTTGGTAATCTAAACAAAAGGGATCTCTTCTGCCCACTTTAATTACGTCGCCATTCTAGGGTGAAAAATCTTTCTTAAACTCTGCTCAGGGGAAGTTCTCAGCCTGTTCTTTCTAGAAGATGATTCAACATTAATATTTACGAAATCAGCAAATTAGAGGGAAGGAGGAAACATGCTGCTTTTAACTTATACCAAAATAAGTATTTGACACAATTCAGCGATCATTACTAAAACACTCAAAATAAAATTAGAAAAGAAGTAAATCCCTGAAATATCTCAAAAATCATTTACAAAAAATAGCCCTGAAATACTATGCTAAGCAGTAAAACAATGAAGCAACTGACATTAAAGCTGTAAAAAGATAAGAATGGCCGATACAATTCAGAGTTGTTTTTTTCCCTGACTCTAGCTTACATGATATAAGACGAAATAATCAGAGTAAATATTTCAAAGAAATGAAAATGTAGCTTTCTCTGCTGGTGATATGATTTTATACATAGAAAACCTACCAGATTCCACCAAAAATCATAAGGTAATTTGATATGGGGCTGGATACAAGATGAAATTATAAGAGCAGACAGTTTTTTTTTCTTGTATAATAACGATCAAAAGAAAACAGAAAAAAAAATTAGTGATGACAAGAAAAATATATAAGTATGCAAAATAAACTTTCAAAATTTTTTAAAGTATAAAAAATGATAAAGATAAAATAGTCACCAGGCAAAAAGATTTAATTAAAATGGATAAAAAGATTCAATTACAATGTCAACTCTCCCAAAAGCATTACAGTACTGTAAGGAATAAATGAAAAAGAAAAATTAAACACAAACCTCAATAATAATAACATGGTGTATATAACATTTTGCGGAATACGTCTAAAGAGATTCTTAAAGGGAAATTCATGTTCTTACGGGTTTTTTTTTTTTACAAAGAAAGGTTAAACGTTAATAAATTAACAACCAATTTAAGAAGTTAGAGAAAATAGTACAAATAGGAGGAATCTGGGAAACTAAAAACAAGGGTAAAACAAAACCAAAAGCTGGTTCTTGGAAAAGGCTAATAAAATTAGCAAATCTCTGGAGAGACTGAGGAAAAAAATCTAAACACACAAGCACTATTAGGACCTGACGACAAGATGCAACAAGGTCTCTTAAAAACTGACTCCTTCAGAAGCCTCCGTCCCTGACCCCCTAGATTCCCATTCACCAATCTTTAACTCCCCACCCACTGACACCACAAACTGGCAGTCTGCAACTCCCCAAAGGCAACAAAGCCTAAAAAATCACTGACGACTGTCACGCCGCGCATCCTCCGGCACTCGCTTTAGTGCCGGGCGCTAACAAGACTTAGCCCCGGCGGGCCACTTCCGTTTCCGGTCCTCAACTCTGCCACTGCCCCATCCGGGGCTGTTAATTTCACACACAATTACACAATCTGAGACTGTGGTCCACTCACTCTGAACAAGGTGCAATTAGGGATCTGCAGAGACTTTATCCTGGAACAGGGGTGCAGGGTAAGGAACACGGCTGCGCCGAGTCGTTCCACTATGAGGCCCGCCATATTGGCGTCCTTTCCGTACAGTGGACTGTTCCATAGAAGGCGACGGCGTGGGGGTGGGGGGTGCGGGTGAGGGTTGCCGTTGACTTTACGAAAACAAAGTTCCAGGAGAAACCGACCTGATTCTATAGGTCTGTGCCAAGCTTACAGAAGCAGAAGTGCCAAACGGCATCCCCGGGGGAAGGGGAGATGTGTCCTGTGTTCAGGAGAGATACCATTAAGGAGAGGTTTTACCTCTTAGGATGTATCACTGGGCAAGAGAGAGAAGTCAGAGTGATACAATCCCTCCTGTTCAACTCTCCCAAAAGCATTACAGTACTGTAAGGAATAAATGAAAAAGAAAAATTAAACACAAACCTCAATAATAATAACATGGTGTATATAACATTTTGCGGAATACGTCTAAAGAGATTCTTAAAGGGAAATTCATGTTCTTACGGGTTTTTTTTTTTTACAAAGAAAGGTTAAACGTTAATAAATTAACAACCAATTTAAGAAGTTAGAGAAAATAGTACAAATAGGAGGAATCTGGGAAACTAAAAACAAGGGTAAAACAAAACCAAAAGCTGGTTCTTGGAAAAGGCTAATAAAATTAGCAAATCTCTGGAGAGACTGAGGAAAAAAATCTAAACACACAAGCACTATTAGGACCTGACGACAAGATGCAACAAGGTCTCTTAAAAACTGACTCCTTCAGAAGCCTCCGTCCCTGACCCCCTAGATTCCCATTCACCAATCTTTAACTCCCCACCCACTGACACCACAAACTGGCAGTCTGCAACTCCCCAAAGGCAACAAAGCCTAAAAAATCACTGACGACTGTCACGCCGCGCATCCTCCGGCACTCGCTTTAGTGCCGGGCGCTAACAAGACTTAGCCCCGGCGGGCCACTTCCGTTTCCGGTCCTCAACTCTGCCACTGCCCCATCCGGGGCTGTTAATTTCACACACAATTACACAATCTGAGACTGTGGTCCACTCACTCTGAACAAGGTGCAATTAGGGATCTGCAGAGACTTTATCCTGGAACAGGGGTGCAGGGTAAGGAACACGGCTGCGCCGAGTCGTTCCACTATGAGGCCCGCCATATTGGCGTCCTTTCCGTACAGTGGACTGTTCCATAGAAGGCGACGGCGTGGGGGTGGGGGGTGCGGGTGAGGGTTGCCGTTGACTTTACGAAAACAAAGTTCCAGGAGAAACCGACCTGATTCTATAGGTCTGTGCCAAGCTTACAGAAGCAGAAGTGCCAAACGGCATCCCCGGGGGAAGGGGAGATGTGTCCTGTGTTCAGGAGAGATACCATTAAGGAGAGGTTTTACCTCTTAGGATGTATCACTGGGCAAGAGAGAGAAGTCAGAGTGATACAATCCCCTCCTTGGCTATACCACTGGGAAGAGGGGGGAAAGTCAGCCCCCTCCTGGGCGATACCACTGTACAGGAGAGGGGAGGAGTCAAGGTGGTACAGTCTCCTTTTAATGTACTGTGGAATTTATATAGAGGGGTGTTTGATCCCCCCTCAGTCTTTATTACCCTGAAATTATTGTAGCTAGGAATAATATTACTAGTCTTTGATATGGACAATATCAAAAACATTTTCTGAAATGTTTTTCAGAAAATTATCAATAGAGAGATATTAGAAAAGATTATAAGCACACTTTTAATGAAAATGAATCTTTAAAGCATGCCCCCAACATCTGCTGTCAATCAGGTTAGCCACTCTTATATGGAAATTTAGGAGCTGCTACTGACTCTTGTGACAGAAGAAAATTCTGGAGTTCTTGGCCTCTGAATTCCTATGAACATTGTTTCAAACCTAGCCCTAGGATCTCCTCCTGCAGGGAGCCTACTCTGACAAGAGATAGAGAGCTCTTTTCCCTGCTGAAGGTGTTTCAAGCGCAACAGTTAGACCCTGGCTAACTGTGGGTGAGGATTGTTGAGTACCCAAAGGACATTCATTTCCCCTCTCTGGGCCTCAATTCAATAATCTGGAGAGTAAGAATGCTAGCCTCTCAGATTATCCCATTTTCTTTGTTTCCCCTGCAATATTTTTGAACTGGATGAAGACAGAATGGCAAATGTGAGAACACACACACATCTATGTAAATTTCCAAAATTTATTATTGTGATTTCTGGTCAACATCTCAAATCCTAAAACCTGTTTCCTTCCACCATCAATGCTTCTCGGAGCTGATCTTAAACCTCAGCCTTAGGCTTCCCTGGTCGTCCAGTGGGTAAAGAGTCTGCCTTGCAGTGCAAGGAGCACAGGTTTAATCCCTGGCCCGGGAAGATCCCACGTGCTGAGGAACGGCTGGACCGATGTGTCCAAGTACGAGTCAGTGCTCTGGAGAGCATGTACCCAGAGCCGGTGCTCTGCAGTGAGAGAGGCTAGTGCAATGGGAGGCCCATACATGCCAAAGAATTAAAAAGATGGATGAAAATAAATTAATGAAAAAAAACCCCAAAACCTGAGCCTTTCCAAACTCTACCAACACCTATGTGATCTGGATTCATGTTCTCTAGCAATGCTTTACTTTCGTTTTAGGCTTGAAGGATTCATTAACAAAGGAAACCACTTGTTATACACATAATCAATTTCCATTTTTAATAGAAGATTATTTAACTTAATTCCAATATACAGTCATTAGAAGCACCAAAACAAATTAAAACAATAAAGAGAAGTAACAGGGGCTTCCCCTGGTGGTCCAGTGGGTAAGGACACCACCTTGCAGTGCAAGGGGCACCGGTTCGATCCCTGGCCTGGGAAGATCCCACGTGCTACGGAGCGGCTGGACCCATGTGTCCAATTACCAAGCCGGAGCTCTGGAGCGCATGCGCCCAGAGCCGGTGCTCTGCAACAACAGATGCCACTGCGATGGGAGGCCCACACAGGCCAAAGAACAAATATGGATGAAACTAGACAAACGAAAGACCAGTGGAAGTCGCCCACCCAGCCCCCTCCCTCCCCACCCCCGCCAGAATAAATAAATAAATAAATGTTTAAAAAAAAAAAAAAAGAGAAGTAACAGCATCTACATCACCAAATTGGGCCAACACTCGCATCCAGGCTTGACCAGCATTGGAAAGTCCCGAGCAACAGCAATCTGGAGTGTCAAATGGGAAAGGGTCCTGGACAGTGGGTCCACTCCAAGGGTGAGACTTCAATTTGCAGCTTTGGAGGCTTGCCCCTACATTCCCCAGCCACACACTGACATCATCAAAATCCATTTGCTCTCAAAAATACAGCTCTAAAAAAAAAAATACCAGCCCTGTTTTTTACTTTAATCTTTACAATGCTGTTTGTTTCACCTTATGAGTCATAAGATTAGTTAGACCCCAGGAAAATATCAAGGTCCCCAGAGTCTTAAGAAATTCCAAGACCTACTCCCTTTCTCATCTAAAGTGCCACTTGACTTGCTGGTAACAACTGATGTGCTTGCAGGTAGGCACGAGACCCAGGCAGGTCCAAATTCAGTCAGAGGCCTGCTCTCCTGTTCTCAAGCCTGAACGAGACTACTTCCATTTTAATTTCCCTAACAAGTAATGAGTCAGTCAATGTTCTGATAGTTTGACTTTTGACAATATTGCATTAAAATGTTGTTTTGACGACTGAGTTTTTGGTTCCCCCTTAAATTTTGCACTTTGAAATGTCCCTTTTGCCTTACCCTAGTCCCAGCCCTGCTAAGAAAACTTGTTCTGTAACATCATAGACTATCAGAAACTTTGTTAATTGAAAATGTCAGTAAGAATAAAACATCCCACTCTTGCCTGAAGGATGCAAGCCACTTTGATACAGAAAATCAGATTTGATTTCCAACCCAGATTCAGAGATTCAGATAAGGAGCATCTGAAATGCATGTGTCACATCTATATTTTTTAATTAATTAATTAATTTACTTTTCTCTAGTTGCAGAGAGTGGGGGCTACTCTCTAGTTACAGAACTTGGGCTTCCCATTGTGGTGGCCTCTCTTGTTACAAAGCACCATTTCTATGGCACTTGAATTTCAGTAGTTGTAGCACATGGGCTCAGTACTTGTGGCACACAAGCTCAGTTGCCCCACAGCCTAGGGGATCTTAGTTCCCCAACCAGGGGTCACACCCACATCCCCTGCATTGATAGGGGGATTCTTTACCACTGGACAACCAGGGAAGTCCCATGCTTCATTAAATTTTAACTAAACTCTACTCTTCCCCAACATCCTGTAGCAATCCCATTTCTTCCTTTGTTTGGTGGGACTAAGGTAATTAACCATCCCTGTCTGTGCAGGACAGAGGGGTTTACTGGAACAAGGGAACTTGAGTGCTAACATCAGGAAAGTCCTGGAGGAAACTGAAACAAGTTGACCACCCTAAGTGAAATCCTGCACAATTCTTGCCATGTGTGGTCTCCCTTGTTACAGCAAGTTAAAGTCCATTTCTGGGGAGTTCCCTGTTGGCCTAGTAGTTAGGATTCTGGACTTTCACTGCCATGGCTCGAGTTCAATTCATGGTTGAGGAACAGATCTCATAAGATGTGGGGAACTGCCAACAACAACAACAATATTTCTGTCCAACTATGGATGTGACCTTTGTGGTCTTTATCAGATGGACTTTATCAAGATCATTAATGTTGGAAGGGCTCATAGAGGTCGAGTTTCAGATCACTCCTAGTATGCATTGATGGTAGAAAACCTATCAGGCCTGGGTTCTAGCTCCGGGTCAGGGGGACACTGATGGAGAATGGTTCATTGAAGGCTGAATGCTAAATGATACTAGAAAGGCGTTGATGGCAGAAGAATTATCAGAACTCTAGGTTACCAGTCAGACTAGAGTAATAATGAAGGGTTGAAAGTTGGCCCAAAGGTAGTAGAAATGTTAACGGGAGGCTGGATTTTAGCTTTCAACAAGAGTCACTGATGGTTGGTTAGTTAACAAATGACCAAATTCAAGGTCCTACCATATGAGCAGTGGAGGTGGAAGAGTTAATAGAAGCCAGCAATTTGAGTTCTCTTGTCTAGACCGAGGGGTTGTAGATAGATGGCATAGCTGGCCAATCAGTGGCTGTGTAGAATAGGTGGGATCTGATTTCTGGTGACTAATGGGATAAAGTAGCAGCCTGTTACTAGGGAGAAGTCCCTGTTGCTAGGTGCAGAGTGAGAGAGGCAGGGTATAGCCTGAATTGCTACAGACGAATAGTTGGCCAATGACTGCAGAAATTGGGCTTTAGCTTCTTCAGCCTATGGCAAACTGTTGCTAAGTGGCAACCCCATTGCATTGTGAAAGGAGGCAGCCAAAGTGGCACTTGAGAGACTGTAAAACAAAGGCACAGTTAGCCAGTGGATGAGTAAGAATGGGGCTCTGGACTCCCCAGGCATATGAGGCTTCCTGTGCTGTGCTGAGTGGCTCAGTCGTGTTCAACTCTGTGACCCCATGGACTGGACTGTAGCCCGCCAGGCTTCCTTGTCTATGGGGCTCTCCAGGCAAGAATACTGGAGTGGGTTGCCATTTTCTTCTCCAGGTGATCTTCCCGACCCAGGGATTGAACCCAGGTCTCCCACATTGCAGGCGGATTCTTTACCATCTGAGCCACCAGGGAAGCCCGAGAATACTGGAGTGGGTATTGCATTGCCCTTTCCCTGAATTGGACAATGAGGACCTTATTGATTTACAGACCAGGAAGCCTCTTATCTTGAGGTCCTCATTGTCCAGTTCAGGGAAAGGGCAATGTATAGCCAGAGGGCACTGCAGGTAGGTAACAGGGCTGTGTATTTGGGGTGGCAGAGTGGAAGTAGATGAGAGTGGGAGCAAGGCCTGAGGTTGCTTTGGGAAGGTGTTGCAGCTAACCAATGGTTCTGTGTGAGAGGCAGACCTTAGTCACCCTGCCCAATCAAATGGTAACATCCCTGTTACTATGCAGAAATAGCTTTGTTCCAAATTCAGAAAGAACTAATCCTCTCACTCTTGCCTGGAGAATGGAAATCACTTTGATACAGAGCAGTAGCCTCAATTTCCAAACCCAGAAGAGGAGGAATAAACTTAGCATGAGGGACTGCAGACAGGTGACAAAGGAAAAGGAAATGAAATAACTTTAATAATATACTTTATTTAAACTACATATCCAAACTATCATTACGGCTTGTAATTAGTCTTTAAAATTATTGAGATATTTGGCATTCTTTTTGTTGTGTTAAGCCTGTGAAATCAGATACAACCCATCTCAATTTGAATGACAAATTTTCATCAGAAATACTTATGAAGTCTAAACATAATAGACTTCATGATATTTACAGATAAGGACTTCCCCTGTGGTCCAGTTGTTATGACTCTGCACTTCCACTACAGGAGGCGCAGGTTCAATCCCTGGTTGGGGAACTAAGACCCCACATGCCACACTGTGTGGCCAAAAATAAATAAATACAAGGCAGGAATACTGGAGTGAGTTGCCATGCCCTCCCCCAGGGGACCTTCCTGACTTAGAGATCAGACTCATGTCTCCTGTATTGGCAGGCAGATTCGTTACCATTGAGCCACCTGGAAATCCCTTTTTAAAAATAAATTAGGGAATTCCCTGGTGGTCCAGTGGTTAAGACTCTGTGCTTCTAGTGCAGGGGGCCTGGGTTTGATCCCTGGTCAGGGAACTAGATCCCACATGCCACAACTGAGACCCAGTGCAGCCAAATTAAGATAAATAAAGCAGTAATTTAAAAAATAAATAAATTATATTTAAAATTGGTGACCATGTATTAAGAGACAAGTTTTAAGAATCAGATAGTATACTATTTTAAATCTAATTTAACTTAGTTGTTCAATTTTTCTATCTTATTTTTTAAAAATATAAAGAATAAACCAAAGACATAAAACTTCAGTCTTGTAACAAAAAAATAATAATAATAAAAATAAAGAAAGAAAAATAAAATTTATAGATGATAATTCAGGTTAATATTCCCAGGTTATTCAAACCTTGCATTAAAAGTTTCCTAATAACTGAATTGAGTATCTAATTTTTAACAGAAGAAATGTCTAGTAATGCCAAAATTTACAACATTTAGAACAGTTTTTCTTTCAAATGGCAGCTAGATATTTGAAAGATTTGCCACAGAAAGGAGTGACTATAAACTCAAAGCTCAGTTGGTGGCCAGTGGGGACAGGACATCATTTCAAATCTCTTAATCCAAAGTCGTAATGCATTTTATGGAAGCACTGGATCTTCTGCTTGTGTATCTATTTTAAATTTTTAATTAATTAAAATGAATAAAATTTTACATTCAACTTTAAACCTCACTAGCCTCATTTCAACTGCTCAACAGCCACATCTGGCTTGTGTCTGCCATATTGAATGGCACACTTCTAGGCTATGTGCCATTGATGGTGGCCAAGTTGAAAGAGCCATGGCTTTGAGTTGTAGACCAGAGGAGCAGGGATGGTAGAAGAGTTCATAGAAACTAAGATTGAATATATATTAAGATGAGCACTGGTGGTGAATTGTTGACAAATGCCCACACTCAAGGACAGACCAAAGTAGCACTGATGATGGAAAAGCTAAGAGAGGTTTGAGTTTGAAGTCAGACCTGCAAGGCATTAATAGTTAATTAAAAAAAAAGGCGGGGGGAGAGAGAGAGATCTCCAGTTCAGGCAAGATAGTGTAGACCTGTTTCTCCCTGTTCTTTCCCGCTAACATAACTATCAAGTTTTGAAATGAAACAAGGGAAAAACATAGGAAAATATGAAACATGATAAAAAGGAAGGTGTACTCAGGATCTCGGGACTGAAGGAACAACACACCTGCAGGGTATCTTGTGTCCTCCCACTCAACAGCAGACAGCAACTCAGGCCCAGCATTTCCTAATGTCCAATCTAGCAATAGAAGACAGCTCAGCTGAAACTCTTACCCTTAATTGGGATCTGAACCCACGTGGCTGGGACTCGACCCCAGTCAAAACCCATGGTACCTGGTTTCAAGACTAATGGAGCTCAGGTTCTTGATGTCTCATTGCAGAAAAGACTTTAGTGAGAGACAAAGTGGTAACTAAGAAGTGGATTTACTCAGAGAGAAGCACACTCCACAGACAAGAGTGTCAGCCATTGCAGAGGGTGAAAGGAGCAGCCTCAAAAATGTAGTGTGCTTAGCTTTTATGGGCTGGGTAATTTCATATGCTAATGAGCGGGAGGATTATTCCAACTATTTTGCAGAAGGGTCAGAACTGTCATGGCACCTCTGGGTGTGTCATTTAGCTTGCTGATTAAGGATCAAGGTCTAGTCTGCCATATTGTACCTATTTGAGTCTAATCGGTTTATGTTGTGTCCTTGGACTATGTCATTCTTTCATAAATTATGCCCTGCCCCTCTCCTTCCTGTTACACAACTAGGCTCATTCCTACCCTGAATTGAATGGAAGTCTTGCATGGCAAGCCCAACACCAACAAGGGGATGGATTTGGAATCTACTTGTAATTAGGAACCATGACAAGTGCTCCCTTTCCCCAGCGGGCCTTGGGAAGGCAGGGGGAACCTGCAGGAGAGATGCAGACACAGCAAGAGATCAGGCCTGGAAACTTCTTTTACCTTGAAGGTCCCAAAGACCTGAGATTCCCTTCTCCCAACAGGAGACATGAGGCAAGTAGGTGAAACTAGCAAAAAGGATCCAACCAATCAGCCAGACTTGAGAAACCTCTCCCCTGCCCAGGGCAGGCAGATAGAACAAGCAAGATGGACCTAACCACAGCAAGCATCTTGACCCAGGATGCCACTTGGACCTTGCAGATCTGAGATTCCCCTTCCTGGTACAGACAGGCAGTCAGAAGACACTGGTCAGTGGAGCTCATCACATCTCTCTATCACTGAGAAACACCCAGAGACCTGACCAGTAGAAATTCCACACACGCTTAGGCAGTACCAGTGGAAGCCCCAGAGGCACCAGATAGACCAAGAAGATGGAAATAACACCACAAAGGCTTGAAAAATTAAACTGATGTTAGAACCACAGTACCTCAATTAGGCCAGATTTTCATGCCAAACCAAAACAGGGTGACCGACTGCTAAAACAAAACATTTTAATAAGGACCCAGAATCTCCTAACAGCATAGACGAAGGCCTGAATTACAATAGAAAATCATCTGTCACATCAAGAACCAAGTAAACAACAACTTGAATAAGAAAAGACAATCAACAGATGCCAACACTGAGATGACTCAGATCAATCAATTACTGAGGTCGAAAGCTCAGCTTATCTGTACACCGATGCTGAATCAAATGTCAGAGACAAAACTGTGGGTGAAGCAGAAAAGAATGCCTTCATTATTTTTCCAGGCAAAGGGGGCCACAGTCTATCTTACACCTGTATACACAGAAATACTGAGCTTGTATTAATACTGAGCTAATTCAGTGACTAAGATACCATGCTCCCAATGCAGGGGGTCTGGGCTCAATCCCTGGTCAGGGAACTAGATCCCACATGCTGCAACTGAGAGTTCACACGATGCTATGAAGATTCAGGATGCCATGTGCTGCAACTATGATCCAGTGTGGCCAAATAAATAAATAATTAAAAAAAAAAAAGAAATACTGAACTCCAAATCCATGAGACAGTATCTCAAATTAAGAAATTTGCACGTTTCTATGTATGAAAAGATGCAAAAATCAGGGCTCATTAAAATTATTTCCTTGGTATTTATCTCAGCTAACTGGTGCCTGTAATCCTGCATTATTAATTTCCTTGTAGGGAGTGTCTGCCATCCAATTACTGCCAGGTGGCAAGTATTCCCCTTCCTCAGCATTAACTGGCTCACTTTGAAGGGCTGTAATCACTGATTCCATTCCTCAGGTCTTTCCCAATTTGTCATGAATGACCATTATCTGGGAGACATTTCATGATCAACTTTGGTCCCATGGCACTGAGAGGCTGTTCCCAGTTCAGGTAAACATACTTGATACGCCACCCTAGGTGTTAAGTTTTGGACCAGGCCCCATCAATAATTAAAAGTTCTCTGGATTCTGTCAAACTGTAATCCAGGAAACATTTTCCCTGTTGCTTCTTCCCATATCTAATCACACTACTGGAATCACTTTATGTTACAAATGTGATTCCCTCAAAACAGTCATAGCAGTTTTCTTGAAGACCTAATTACACATTGGTTACTGCAACAGACAATAGTCTTATATATTAAATAGGATATAAGTAATGCAGAAAATGACATATTGCAACAGGGAGACACAAAGCACAATTTGAAAACAAAGAACAAATTTAAACAATGATCATTGTTCAGTTCAGTTCAGTCACTCAGTCATGGCTGATTCTTTGCGACCCCATGGACTGCAGCACACCAGGCTTCCCTGTCCTTCACCATCTCCCAGAGCTTGTTCAACTCATGTTCACTGACTCACTGATACCATCACACCATCTCATCCTCTCTTGTCCCCTTCTTCTGCTGCTTTCTATTTTTCCCAGCATCAGGGTCTTTTCCAGTCAGTCAGCTCTTCACATTAGGTGGCCAAAGTATTGGAGCTTCAGCTTCAGCTTCCAATGAATATTCAGGGTTTGATTTCCTTTAGGACGGGCTGGTTTGATCTCCTTGCAATCAAAGGGACTCTCAAGAGTCTTCGCCAACACCACAGTTCGAAGACATCAATTCTTTGGCACTCAGCCTTCTTTTTTTTTTTCTTTTTTCTTTTCCCTTTTTTTTGGGGGGGGGGGTGGTTTGGGGGAGGGAAGGGGTCGGGTGGGCCACTTCTATTGGTCTTTTCATGTATCTATTTTCATCCATCTTTGTTCTTCTGGCCCACGTGGGCCTCCCATCACAGTGGCCTCTGTCGTTGCAGAGCACCAACTCTGGGCGCATGCGCTCCAGAGCTCCGGCTCGGTAATTGGACACATCGGTCCAGCCGCTCCCCAGCACGTGGGATCTTCCCAGGCCAGGGATCGAACCGCGCGCGCCCCTTGCACTGCAAGGCGGTGTCCTTACTCACTGGACCACCAGGGAAGCCCCAGTTTTAACTTTTAAGTTGTAGAATATTCGGAAAAGTATCTTTTAACATCATTTCACATAAATAGTGAGGAGGCCTCAGTTCGTAGTTCAGGTTTCAGTTCTGATTCAGGTACAGCACTGTAAAAGCCATCGTTTACAAAAGAGGTTGGATTGATATTGCTGTTTTCACAAATGAAACAAGTAAGGTGTTTGCCTAGATGGTTGAATATTGATATTTGTGGAAAAAGGCAACCTTTTTTTTTTTTAGAAAAAAAGCAACTTTTAACTACATTGGACAAACAAACTTTTAAATTATTTTACCATAGAATTTTCTAGGCAAGAATACTGGAGTAGGTTGCCATTTCTTTCTCCGATGGATTGTGGGGAAGAATAATTACCTTGTTATGGATTATAACAGAGTTATCAATAAAGCCCTTTGTATATGGCAAATAAATAAAGAAAGAAACAGCAGAGAAGAAGATTTCTGAGGAGCCAGAGAGGACATTTGCATCTCAAAGATACTGGCAAGTTTGTTTGGTATCTACAAGCTTCAGAAGGTGAACAGGGACGGTTTTGGGGGGGGGGGGGGATTTTTGGAACCACCTTTCTGGTCCTGTGAACCTACGTTTGTAAAGCAATGACAGTTTTGTTTTTCCCTCCTTTCCCGAAAGAATGGGGTGGCATCCCCAGCAAGGACTGACACCTCAATCCACCCACATTACAAAGCTTCACCCCTCCTCCTCTAGTCTCACGGAGAAGGCCTCTCTGGAAGGCCCATGGGTAACACCCAGGCTCCCACAGGAAAAAGGCAAAGACAATATGAAAGGTAAAGCAGACAGACTGAGGAATCCATCCTCTAATCCCGCCAGCTTTGTCCTCAGCTGAAGGGAGGAAGAAGAAAGGAGAACCCTCACTCACTTAGGTGGCAGCTATTGGGACACAATGGGCTGTCATCCTTTGTCATCCAGAGAGTAACCTGTCCAGAGTTCCTCAATTGCGTCCACAGTCATTTGCCTGTTCCCAGAGGACTGAAGGACAAAGAAATGAGAAAACCATGGAGGAAGCCTTAGAGGAAGCAGTTAGTAAACCAAACCTAGCCAGCTGGAAAATCACATTAACATGACTTCCCAGTCTCATTAGACCTGTGACCTTTCTCTCCAAAGCCCCTTATAAATGGAGTTGCCCTTCAGAGGAAGAACATCCCAAATTGGAGCCAAAGCCCCCATCCCCAGATGAGCGCCGAAGCTCCCCAGATTGGACAAGGTCAAAAGGGCCCCGGTGGGAACCTGATGTCAAGCTGTTCTGGGGAAAAGATTATTTATTTTTAATTTACCAAGGAAACTAGTATCTATTAGACAGCCAATTAACTTGTTCTCCACTGTCAAAATTACCTGGAGCTCCTGTAAAGGAAATTAGCATTGGTTACCTCAAGTCCAGGGGAGTCCCACCAGGCACGTTCACAAAGAACAGAGTGTTCTTGGCCTTTGTAAAACACTCCTGCTGCCAGATTGTTTAATTGTGAGCCATTCAGGGGCTATTGCTCTTCATCTTAACATATCTAATGTGCATCCCAAAAGATCTCTCCTTTGGGATAGATGCAATATTCCCACTTTTATAAGCTTTAGAAAAGCACAAAAGATGCAGACAAATTCCAACAAACAGATAGACCGATTGCAGCACTGATGCATCCAGATGAAATGAGTTCCAGAAAGGGTTAATAAATTTACCCTATAAAACCAATGAACTAATTTCTATGTTATCCACCTCCACAAGAACTAGCTCCCAAATGAACTAGTTCCAACTGGACCAGTTCCCAAATCAGGTAAATAATTTACCCTACAAATGAGCTAATTCTAAAATGGTCTTGCCCCACGGGGACTAGTTCCGAATGAACCGGTACAGGGAAGAGTCCAATAACACCTCCCCTCTGTAAATTGGTACCCAAACAAATTGCCTTGTCCCCTAAAGGAAAATCCCAGATTGAGGGGGGAAAACTGTTCCTGGTGTGCACACCAGAGCGACTTACCCTCCAAAACTGAGCCCTTCGGCTCTTACAACAAAAGGACACAAAAAGCAAGTGAACTGGCTGAACCAGCTATCAAAAATGGTACAAACGAAATTGAGTCTGTCAACTCTAGAAGTTTGTCAGTTCCTTGTCTCAACTACCAAGCGCTGGGGACAGCAGGTGCTGCTTCAGGGAATCTTGCAGGAAAGAACCTCAGGATCAATAGTCCTATCAGCTGCTAAGGTCTCCCTCCAATATTTCCTGATATGGTCAGCTAGCCAAGAGCAGCAAGGCTCTTGACTGGCTAAGCCAAATTGTTACCAAGCCCAAGCTTACTCTGCTCACCGCATGACAGACCAATGAAACCGAGAGGTGAGGTGTTGAGGCAAGGAAAAACGACTTTATTCGGAAAGCAGCTGACGAGAAGATGGCCGGCTAGCCCCTTGAAACAGCCATCTTATTGGGGTTTGGATGCCAGGTTCCTTTATAGATCAGAGTTGGGGGGAAGTGAAGAAGCAAAGTGAACAGGTCCTTAATCTTGCAAGCATCTAGAATGGCAAGTCTCAGGCAGAGAATGTGTTAATGTCTCCCTTCCTGTCATCCACAGGTGGACAGGGTTCTAAACAAAGGCACTTTAGTTTAACAATCAGGCAGAGGGGCAGGGTCCTCCAGGGAAGCCATTAAGTATGATTATAAAAACAAAAGCAAGGGAAAGCAAGTCAAAGAAACTGTTTGCCACAAGGAGTCAAAATTGGTTTCCACCCTGCAACACTAATGCCCTAGAGAACCCTCATGTTGAGGGGAAACTGCTTTGGGAAATGCTTTCCTTTACGCCTTTATCCAACTTTCTGATGGATGTCTCTATTTAGATGCCACATAGATGCAACAAACTCGTCTTGTCCTTCCACCCTGCCCAACCCAATGCCCCTTTCCAACTGGACCAGTTCCCAAATCAGGTAAATAATTTACCCTACAAATGAGCTAATTCTAAAATGGTCTTGCCCCACGGGACTAGTTCCGAATGAACCGGTACAGGGAAGAGTCCAATAACACCTCCCCTCTGTAAATTGGTACCCAAACAAATTGCCTTGTCCCCTAAAGGAAAATCCCAGATTGAGGGGGGAAAACTGTTCCTGGTGTGCACACCAGAGCGACTTACCCTCCAAAACTGAGCCCTTCGGCTCTTACAACAAAAGGACACAAAAAGCAAGTGAACTGGCTGAACCAGCTATCAAAAATGGTACAAACGAAATTGAGTCTGTCAACTCTAGAAGTTTGTCAGTTCCTTGTCTCAACTACCAAGCGCTGGGGACAGCAGGTGCTGCTTCAGGGAATCTTGCAGGAAAGAACCTCAGGATCAATAGTCCTATCAGCTGCTAAGGTCTCCCTCCAATATTTCCTGATATGGTCAGCTAGCCAAGAGCAGCAAGGCTCTTGACTGGCTAAGCCAAATTGTTACCAAGCCCAAGCTTACTCTGCTCACCGCATGACAGACCAATGAAACCGAGAGGTGAGGTGTTGAGGCAAGGAAAAACGACTTTATTCGGAAAGCAGCTGACGAGAAGATGGCCGGCTAGCCCCTTGAAACAGCCATCTTATTGGGGTTTGGATGCCAGGTTCCTTTATAGATCAGAGTTGGGGGGAAGTGAAGAAGCAAAGTGAACAGGTCCTTAATCTTGCAAGCATCTAGAATGGCAAGTCTCAGGCAGAGAATGTGTTAATGTCTCCCTTCCTGTCATCCACAGGTGGACAGGGTTCTAAACAAAGGCACTTTAGTTTAACAATCAGGCAGAGGGGCAGGGTCCTCCAGGGAAGCCATTAAGTATGATTATAAAAACAAAAGCAAGGGAAAGCAAGTCAAAGAAACTGTTTGCCACAAGGAGTCAAAATTGGTTTCCACCCTGCAACACTAATGCCCTAGAGAACCCTCATGTTGAGGGGAAACTGCTTTGGGAAATGCTTTCCTTTACGCCTTTATCCAACTTTCTGATGGATGTCTCTATTTAGATGCCACATAGATGCAACAAACTCGTCTTGCTCAACACAAATATCATACTATCCTTATAATCTTCAGTCCCAACATGTGTGTGCTCAGTCGTGTCTGATCCTTTGCGACCTCACGGACTGTAGCCTGCCAGGGATTTCCCAAGCAAGAATACTGGAGTGGGTTGCCATTTCCTCCTCCAGGGGACCTTCCCGATTCAGGGATCAAACCCATGTGTCTTGTCTCCTGCATTTGCAGATGGATTATTACCAGCGGCATCACTTGGGTTTCTGTCTTTTGCCAACTTTGTGACATTTCATTAATTATTCAAATTTCATAGCAGGGAAGAATCCAATTCTGACTCCACCTTGGAAACTGTTTCTTTGACTTGCTTTTCCTTGCTTTTGTTTTCATAATCATACTTAATGGCTTCCCTGAAGGACCCTGCCCCGCTGCCTGACTGTTAAACTAAAGTGCCTTTGTTTAGAACCCTGTCCACCTGTGGATGACAGGAAGGGAGACATTAACACATTCTCTGCCTGAGACTTGCCATTCTAGATGCTTGCAAGCTTAATGGCCTTTTTACTTTGCTTTCTCACCTCCCCTTATCTCTGATCTAAAAAAGAACCTGGCATCCAGACCCCAATAAGATGGTTATGTTGAGGCATGAACCTGCTATCTTCTCGGTCAGCTGCTTTCTGAATAAAGTCGCTTTTCCTTATCTCAGTACCTCATCTCTTGAATTCACTGGCCTGTTGTGTGGTGAGCAGAGTGAGTTTGGGCTTGGTAACAATTTGGTTTAGTCAGTCAGAAGCTTTGCTGTTCTTGGTTAGTTGACACTGATCAGGGAATATTGGGGCAAGACCTAACAGTTGCTGGGACCATTGGTCCTGAAGTTCTTTCCTTCCAGATTCCCTCAAGTGGGACCGGGTGCCCCCAGTGCTTGGCAGTTGAGATAAGGTGCTGATAAACTTCTAGAGTCAGTTCAGTTCAGTTCAGTCACTCAGTTGTGCCTGACTCTTTGCAAACCCATAGGCTGCAGCATGCCAGGCTTCCCTGTCCTTCACCATCTCCCAGAGCTTGCTCAACTCATGTTCATTGACTCAGGGATGATATCCAGCCATCTCATCCTCTATCGTCCCCTTCTCCTTCTGCTTTCTATTTTTCCCAGCATCGGAGTCTTTTCCAGTCGGTCAGCTCTTCACATTATGTAGCCAAAGTATTGGAGCTTCAGCTTCAGCATCAATCCTTTCAATGAATATTCAGGGTTGATTTCCTTTAGGACGGACTGGTTTGATCTCCTTGCAATCCAAGGGACTCTCAAGAGTCTTCTCCAACACCACAGTTTGAAGGCATCAATTCTTTGGCACTCAGCCTTCTTTATGGTCCAATTCTCACAGCCATACCTGACTACTGGGAAAACCATAGCTTTGACTATACGGACTTTTGTTGGCAAAGTGATGTCTGTAAGAAAACTGTTGATAAAAGAAAGAGAATCACCGACCTCAGACAGGCAGGATTGAGGGTTTATTCAAGTTGTGCACTGGGAGATGACCAGGAGTCAAAGAGAGAATGACACAGAGAGGGGAGGGGGAGTGTTTTTAAGCAACTGGATGAGGGGGCAGGTAAGGAGTGAAAGTTGAAGGAGGGGAGGGGTTGGTGCCAAGTGAGTTCATGGGCAGAGAGCTTCATGGAGGTGGAGGCTTCAGGAAGTTGTGACTGGCATGGGATGGTGGGAATGACTCAGCTCTTTGTGACTTTTCAATTTCATCAATGTCTCTGCTTTTGAATATGCTGTCTAGGTTTCTCATAGCTCTTCTTCCAAGGAGCAAGAATCTTTTATTTTCATGGCTGTCCCATCTGCAGGGATTTTGGAGCCCAGGAAAATAAAATCTATCACTATTTCCATTGTTGCCCATCTATTTACCATGAGGTGATGGGACTGAATGCCATGACCTTAGTTTTTTGAATGTTGAGTTTTAGGCCAGCTTTTTCACTCTCTTCTTTCACCTTCATCAAGAGGCTCTTTGGTTCCTCTTTGCTTTCTGCCATAAGGGTAGCGTCGTCTGCATATCTGAAGTTACTTATATTTCTCCCGGCGGACTTGATTCCAGCTTGTTCTTCATCCAGACCAGCATTTCACATTATGTGCTCTGCATAGAAATTAAATAAGCAGGGTGACATTCTACAGCCATGACATCCTCCTTCCCCAGTTTGGAACCAGTCAGTTGTTCCATGTCCAGTTCTAACTGTTGCTTCTTGTACCACATACAGATTTCACAGGAGGCAGTAAGGTGGTCTGGTATTCACATCTCTTTCAGAATTTTCCACAGTATGTTGTGATCCACACCGTCAAAGGCTTTAGCATAGTCAATGATACAGAAGTAAAAAAAAAAAAGATACAGAAGTAGATGTTTTTCTGGAATTCCCTTCCTCTTTCTATGATTCAACAAATGTTGGCAATTTGATCTCTGGTTTCTCTGTCTTTTCTAAATTCAGCTTGTTACATTTGGAAGTTCTCAGTCCATGTACTCTTGAAGCCTAGCTTGGAGAATTTTGAGCATTACTTTGATAGCATGCGAAATGAGTGCAATGGTGTGGTAGTTTTAACATTCTTTGGCATTGCCCTTCTTTGGGATTGAAATGAAAACTGACCTTTTCCAGTCCTGAGGCCACTACTGAGCTTTCCAAACTAGCTGGCATATTGAATGTAGCACTTTAACAACATCTTCTTTCAATATTTGAAATAGCTCAGCTGGAATTCCATCACCTCTACTAGCTTGTTCATAGTCATGCTTCCTAGGGCCCGCTTGACTTCATACTCTAAGATGTCTGACTCTAGGAAAGTGATCACACCATTGTGGTCATCCTGCTCATTAAGATCTTTTTTGCACAGTTCTTCTGTGTATTCTATCCACCTTTTCTTTCTTTTTTTTTTTTTTAAACATTTATTTATTTTGGCAGGGGTGGGTAGGGAGGGGTGGGCAGGCCACTTCCACTGGTCTTTCATTTGTCCAGTTTCATCCATCTTTGTTCTTCGGCCCGTGTGTGCCTCCCATTGCGGTGGCCTCTGTTGTCACAGAGCACCAGCTCTGGGCGCATGTGCTCAGAGCTCGGCTCATGGCCATCGGTCCAGCCGCTCCACATGCTTTCTGCCATAGGGTAGCGTCTGCATATCTGAAGTTACTTATATTTCTCCCGGCGGACTTGATTCCAGCTTGTTCTTCATCCAGACCAGCATTTCACATTATGTGCTCTGCATAGAAATTAAATAAGCAGGGTGACATTCTACAGCCATGACATCCTCCTTCCCCAGTTTGGAACCAGTCAGTTGTTCCATGTCCAGTTCTAACTGTTGCTTCTTGTACCACATACAGATTTCACAGGAGGCAGTAAGGTGGTCTGGTATTCACATCTCTTTCAGAATTTTCCACAGTATGTTGTGATCCACACCGTCAAAGGCTTTAGCATAGTCAATGATACAGAAGTAAAAAAAAAAAAAAAAAAGATACAGAAGTAGATGTTTTTCTGGAATTCCCTTCCTCTTTCTATGATTCAACAAATGTTGGCAATTTGATCTCTGGTTTCTCTGTCTTTTCTAAATTCAGCTTGTTACATTTGGAAGTTCTCAGTCCATGTACTCTTGAAGCCTAGCTTGGAGAATTTTGAGCATTACTTTGATAGCATGCGAAATGAGTGCAATGGTGTGGTAGTTTTAACATTCTTTGGCATTGCCCTTCTTTGGGATTGAAATGAAAACTGACCTTTTCCAGTCCTGAGGCCACTACTGAGCTTTCCAAACTAGCTGGCATATTGAATGTAGCACTTTAACAACATCTTCTTTCAATATTTGAAATAGCTCAGCTGGAATTCCATCACCTCTACTAGCTTGTTCATAGTCATGCTTCCTAGGGCCCGCTTGACTTCATACTCTAAGATGTCTGACTCTAGGAAAGTGATCACACCATTGTGGTCATCCTGCTCATTAAGATCTTTTTTGCACAGTTCTTCTGTGTATTCTATCCACCTTTTCTTTCTTTTTTTTTTTTTTAAACATTTATTTATTTTGGCAGGGGTGGGTAGGGAGGGGGGTGGGCAGGCCACTTCCACTGGTCTTTCATTTGTCCAGTTTCATCCATCTTTGTTCTTCGGCCCGTGTGTGCCTCCCATTGCGGTGGCCTCTGTTGTCACAGAGCACCAGCTCTGGGCGCATGTGCTCCAGAGCTCCGGCTCGGTAATTGGACACATCGGTCCAGCCGCTCCACAGCACGTGGGATCTTCCCAGGCCAGGGATCGAACTGGCGCCCCTTGCACTGCAAGGTGGTGTCCTTACCCAATGGACCACTGGGGAAGCCCTCCACCTTTTCTTAACATCTTTTGCTTCTGTTAGGTCCATACTGTTCTGTCCTTTATTGTGCCTGTCTTTGCATGAAACGTTCCCTTGGCATCTCTAATTTTCTTGTAGAGATCTCTAGTCTTTCCTATTCTATTGTTTTCCTCTATTTCTTTGCATTGTTCACTTAAGAAGGCATTCTTATCTCTCCTGGCTATTCTCTGGAACTCTGCATTCAGATGAGTATATCTTTCCTTTTCTCCTTTGCCTTTTTGCATCTCTTCTTTTCTCAGCTATTTGTAAGGTTTCCTCAGATAACCATTTTGCCTTTTTGCATTTCTTTCTCTTGGGCATGGTTCTGATCCCTTCCTCTGGTACAATGTTACTTTTAAACTCACAAGACTCAATTTCATTTGTGGAGTAAATCTACCCAATTCGATAGCTGGTTCAGCCACTTGGCCTGTTTTGTGTGTCCTTTTTGTGTTAATGTAAGATCTGGTCCCGAGGTCCCTTCCCCCACCTCCTACCTCCCCAATGCAAGAAAGACCTTGACTAGAAGGCCCCTCACGCCAGATTGAACAAAGCCAATGAAAAACAGCCACAACACCAACAGAGGACCACCCTGCCCCTGCCAAAAGTTCTCGCTGGACAAAGGAAAGATCAAACTGCCCAGTTTGCGAACACCCCAACACCTGGCCTCAACCAATCAGGTAGACGGCGCCCCAACCTGGCCATCTTTGGTCAGGGGCTCTGCTGACCACGTCACCTTACCTATAAAGGGGGCCCTCCCAGCCTTTGTGTGTGCTTTCCCTCACTCCCTCTCTCCTCTCCTGCCTGTGAGGGACGCCCAAGAGCACCCGTCCAATTAAGCCTGCTCTGCCTCACCAGTTCCAATCTTCCTCTCTCATTTTAAAATACCCGGCAGAGACTAACCTTACAGTTAAGAGCTGACAGGCTTGATTTTGGAGAGTAAGTCACTGTGGTGTGCACACTGGGAATATTTTTTCCCCTATATCTGGGCTTTTCCTTTACTTATAACCCAATTTGGTTGGGTACTCATTTGCAGATGGGAAGTGCTGTTGGACTCTACCCTGAACCAGTTCATTGGGAGTTAGTCTGCATGGAGCAAACCCACTCAAGGTGAGATTAGCTCATTGGTAGGGAAAGTTTATTTACCTGATTTGGGAACTGGTCCAGTTGGAACTGGTTCATTTGGGAGCTAGTTTTTATGGGGACCTGGTAGCCTGCTTGGAATTAGTTCATTCTTTTCATAGGGTAAATTTATTAATCCTTTCTGGGACTCACGTCATCTGGATGCATCAATGCTGCAATCAGTCTATCTGTTTTTGTTGGAATTTGTCTGCATCTTTTGTGCTTTTCTAAAGCTTATAAAAGTGGGAATATTGCATCTATCCCAAAGGAGAGATCTTTGGGGATGCACATTAGATATGTTAAGATGAAGAGGGCTTCCCCTGGTGGTCCAGTGGGTAAGGACACTGCCTTGCAGTGCAAGGGGCGCCGGTTCCATCCCTGGCCTAGGAAGATCCCACGTGCCGTGGAGCAGCTGGACTGATGTGTCCAATCACCGAGCCGGAGCTCTGGAGCGCATGCGCCCAGAGCTGGCGCTCTGCAACGACAGACGCCACCGCGACGGGGGGCCCACAGGAGCCAAAGAACAAAGATGGATGAAAATAGAGATATGAAAGACCAATAGAAGTGGCCCGCCCGCTCCCCTCCCTCCCCAACACGACCCCCGCAAAAATAAATAAATAAATAAATAAATAAATCTTTTTTTAAAAAAAAATATGAAGAGCAATAGCCCCTGAATGGCTCACAATTAAACAATCTGGCAGCAGGAGTGTTTTACAAAGGCCAAGAACACTCTGTTCTTTGTGAACGTGCCTGGTGGGACTCCCCTGGACTTGAGGTAACCAATGCTAATTTCCTTTACAGGAGCTCCAGGTAATTTTGACAGTGGAGAACAAGTTAATTGGCTGTCTAATAGATACTAGTTTCCTTGGTAAATTAAAAATAAATAATCTTTTCCCCAGAACAGCTTGACATCAGGTTCCCACCGGGGCCCTTTTGACCTTGTCCAATCTGGGGAGCTTCGGCGCTCATCTGGGGATGGGGGCTTTGGCTCCAATTTGGGATGTTCTTCCTCTGAAGGGCAACTCCATTTATAAGGGGCTTTGGAGAGAAAGGTCACAGGTCTAATGAGACTGGGAAGTCATGTTAATGTGATTTTCCAGCTGGCTAGGTTTGGTTTACTAACTGCTTCCTCTAAGGCTTCCTCCATGGTTTTCTCATTTCTTTGTCCTTCAGTCCTCTGGGAACAGGCAAATGACTGTGGACGCAATTGAGGAACTCTGGACAGGTTACTCTCTGGATGACAAAGGATGACAGCCCATTGTGTCCCAATAGCTGCCACCTAAGTGAGTGAGGGTTCTCCTTTCTTCTTCCTCCCTTCAGCTGAGGACAAAGCTGGCGGGATTAGAGGATGGATTCCTCAGTCTGTCTGCTTTACCTTTCATATTGTCTTTGCCTTTTTCCTGTGGGAGCCTGGGTGTTACCCATGGGCCTTCCAGAGAGGCCTTCTCCGTGAGACTAGAGGAGGAGGGGTGAAGCTTTGTAATGTGGGTGGATTGAGGTGTCAGTCCTTGCTGGGGATGCCACCCCATTCTTTCGGGAAAGGAGGGAAAAACAAAACTGTCATTGCTTTACAAACGTAGGTTCACAGGACCAGAAAGGTGGTTCCAAAAATCCTCCCCCCCCCCCAAAACCGTCCCTGTTCACCTTCTGAAGCTTGTAGATACCAAACAAACTTGCCAGTATCTTTGAGATGCAAATGTCCTCTCTGGCTCCTCAGAAATCTTCTTCTCTGCTGTTTCTTTCTTTATTTATTTGCCATATACAAAGGGCTTTATTGATAACTCTGTTATAATCCATAACAAGGTAATTATTCTTCCCCACAATCCATCGGAGAAAGAAATGGCAACCTACTCCAGTATTCTTGCCTAGAAAATTCTATGGTAAAATAATTTAAAAGTTTGTTTGTCCAATGTAGTTAAAAGTTGCTTTTTTTCTAAAAAAAAAAAGGTTGCCTTTTTCCACAAATATCAATATTCAACCATCTAGGCAAACACCTTACTTGTTTCATTTGTGAAAACAGCAATATCAATCCAACCTCTTTTGTAAACGATGGCTTTTACAGTGCTGTACCTGAATCAGAACTGAAACCTGAACTACGAACTGAGGCCTCCTCACTATTTATGTGAAATGATGTTAAAAGATACTTTTCCGAATATTCTACAACTTAAAAGTTAAAACTGGGGCTTCCCTGGTGGTCCAGTGAGTAAGGACACCGCCTTGCAGTGCAAGGGGCGCGCGCGGTTCGATCCCTGGCCTGGGAAGATCCCACGTGCTGGGGAGCGGCTGGACCGATGTGTCCAATTACCGAGCCGGAGCTCTGGAGCGCATGCGCCCAGAGTTGGTGCTCTGCAACGACAGAGGCCACTGTGATGGGAGGCCCACGTGGGCCAGAAGAACAAAGATGGATGTAAATAGATAAATGAAAGACCAATAGAAGTGGCCCGCCCATCCTCTCTCTCCCCAACCTGCCCCCCCAAAATAAATAAATAAATAAATGTTTAAAAAATAAAAAAGTTAAAACTGTGCTGAAATAACTGATAAAGTATATGAAAAATGGATGGGGTGCAACTTTGGGGGTAATGTGGGTGGATTGAGGTGTCAGTCCTTGCTGGGGATGCCACCCCATTCTTTCGGGAAAGGAGGGAAAAACAAAACTGTCATTGCTTTACAACGTAGGTTCACAGGACCAGAAAGGTGGTTCCAAAAATCCTCCCCCCCCCCCAAAACCGTCCCTGTTCACCTTCTGAAGCTTGTAGATACCAAACAAACTTGCCAGTATCTTTGAGATGCAAATGTCCTCTCTGGCTCCTCAGAAATCTTCTTCTCTGCTGTTTCTTTCTTTATTTATTTGCCATATACAAAGGGCTTTATTGATAACTCTGTTATAATCCATAACAAGGTAATTATTCTTCCCCACAATCCATCGGAGAAAGAAATGGCAACCTACTCCAGTATTCTTGCCTAGAAAATTCTATGGTAAAATAATTTAAAAGTTTGTTTGTCCAATGTAGTTAAAAGTTGCTTTTTTTCTAAAAAAAAAAAGGTTGCCTTTTTCCACAAATATCAATATTCAACCATCTAGGCAAACACCTTACTTGTTTCATTTGTGAAAACAGCAATATCAATCCAACCTCTTTTGTAAACGATGGCTTTTACAGTGCTGTACCTGAATCAGAACTGAAACCTGAACTACGAACTGAGGCCTCCTCACTATTTATGTGAAATGATGTTAAAAGATACTTTTCCGAATATTCTACAACTTAAAAGTTAAAACTGGGGCTTCCCTGGTGGTCCAGTGAGTAAGGACACCGCCTTGCAGTGCAAGGGGCGCGCGCGGTTCGATCCCTGGCCTGGGAAGATCCCACGTGCTGGGGAGCGGCTGGACCGATGTGTCCAATTACCGAGCCGGAGCTCTGGAGCGCATGCGCCCAGAGTTGGTGCTCTGCGACGACAGAGGCCACTGTGATGGGAGGCCCACGTGGGCCAGAAGAACAAAGATGGATGTAAATAGATAAATGAAAGACCAATAGAAGTGGCCCGCCCATCCTCTCTCTCCCCAACCTGCCCCCCCAAAATAAATAAATAAATAAATGTTTAAAAAATAAAAAAGTTAAAACTGTGCTGAAATAACTGATAAAGTATATGAAAAATGGATTCCCAAAAGGGTTTTGTACATTGTCAGGATTGACTAAACCTAAATTAAGTTTCAGCTGGAGTACAACCAGCTGTAATAATCATTGTTTAAATTTGTTTTTTGTTCTCAAATTGTGCTTTGTGTCTCCCTGCTGCACTATGTTGTTGTCAGCATTACTTATATCCTGTTTAATTTATAAGATTGTTGTCTCTTGCAGCAACCAATGTATAATTATGCCTCCAGCAAAACCTCTAAGGCTAAACATTTTGAGAAAATCACATTTATTACATAAAATAATTGCAGTAGTGTGGTTCTAAGTATGGAAAGAAGCAACAGGGGAAAATGTCTCCTGGACTGTAATCAAAATCCAGAGAATTTTAATTATTGATGGACCTGGTCCAAAACTTAATACCTTCAGTGGCATATCAAGAATGTTTGCCTGAACTGGGATGAGCCTCCCAGCACAGTGGGACCCATGTTGATCATGAAATGTCTCCCAGATAATATCCATTCATGACCAAGAGGGGAAGACCTGAGGAATGGAATCAGTCATTGCAGCCCTCCAACATGAGCCAGTGAGCCCTGAGGAAACTCAGAATGCAGGATTATAAGCCCCAAATAGTTGAAATAAATACCAAGGAAATAATGTTAATGAGCTCTGATTTTTGCATCTTTTCGTACATAGAAAAGTGCTCAATTTCTTGAGATGCTGTCTCATGGAATTGGAGTTCAGTATTTCTGTGGCTACAGGTGTAAAATAGACAATTTCCAAAAAAGGAATAAGAAGACAAACCTCAATTTTTGAAATAGAATGATGGTGAACACCCCTAGAAAGGTCCATCTGACTAAGCAGATGTCCTCACCCCTTTTTCCACAAGATTGTAGAATGGACTTTGACAGTGGGGAATTGTTGCAGGGAGGAAATGGATTCTGATTCCATGTTGTAAACTGTTTCTTTGACTTGCTTTTCATTGATTTTATTATTATAATCACACAGAATGGCCTGCCTGGAGGACCCTGGCCCTCTGCCTGACTATTAAACTGAAGTGTCTTTGTTCAGAACCCTGTCCATTTGCGGATGGCAAGGAAGCCTGAGGCTTGCCACTCTAGGAAATGTTTGCAAGGTTAATGGCCTTTGCACTTTGCTTTCTCACCTCCCCCTATCTCTGACCTAGAAAAGAACCTGGCATCCAGACACCAATACGATGGTTTTTTTGAGATGCTAGTCTGCCATCTTCTCGGTCAGCTGTTTTCTGAATAAAGTCATTTTCCTGTCTCAGATTCATTGGTCTGTTGTGGGGTGAGCAGAGCAAGCTTGGACTGGTAACATTAGCAAATATTAAAGAAAAAATAAAGGAGAGAAGACACCATGTAAGATAACTTAGGGGGAATATTTGGTTACAGGAAGTTAAACAAATATTGAGCCTTTAATATGTTAATGTACATTGTGAATTTCCAAAAGCAAAGGTATTTCCCAAAATCATTTGACCATGAGCCTGGCTTTTCTTCCCATATAGTTTCTTGTGGGACTCATGTTCCAAGGAACCATTTTTGGAAATGCTTGTTTTGAGTTTGAGAGAGACAAGTTTGGAATAGCAATATAAGAACACTCTGCATTAACATGGCAACTGAAGGCAGGGGAACAGTGACATCAGTACAGAGCCTGTGGAGTGAGAAGAAATGATGCCTGAGACAGCCTGAAGGCAAAAGTGAGACTTTCGAAAGGATGCCTGGAAAGATTGGTCCGCAAAGAAAGTCACCTGCCATTTCAGTAAACAAAGGGTATTGTCGCCAGCAGCCACTGCAGTTGCCCCTGCTCCCAGGGTCCCTGAAGGGAATTCAGGATGGAGAAAAACAGAATGCTGGCCCTAGATTGTTAGGATGCATATCTAAGGAATGATGCATCTTCCCATATATAGAAAAGCTACTAAAATCATGGAGATGTCTGTTTTGTTTTCGTGGGTTCTTTTTTTTTTTTTTTTTATGATTAGCAGTAATCACTTGATGTTCAACTACATGTTGGGTTTGTGTTTTTTTGTCAGCAAAAAAATTTTATATATACTGCGTCCTCCCTTACCTCTTTGGAACAGCTCTTTGGAGCTGTCTGAGTGGCTGTATCCTGGGCTATCGTAATCTGTAGTAAGTCTGCCAGATAAAACATAATGCCCAGCTTTTAGGTTGCGCACTTTTTTTTCAACTGACACTAGTCATAGTTTGTGTCTGGTTAGGCTACCTATAATAAAATATAATTTTCCATTACATGATGTCTTATTCATGTTTTATTCTTTCAATTTACTTTTTTAAACCTTTTCCTGAAGTTTTTATCAGAAAAGTGCACAAACCATGAGTGTACAGCTGACTGGATTATTCCAAAATGAACACACATCCCCATGTAATGACACCCATGTCAAGAAATAGAACCTTACCAGCATGCCCAGAAACTCCCTTGTGCCCTCCCAAGTGTTAGCCTCCCACATTCTCAAAGTAGCAGCTGTCCTGACTTATCACCCCATACATTTGTCTGTTCTTGAACTTTAATCATTGGATTAAATTATTAATCCAGTCTTTTAAATTGGATTTTTAATTTTAAATGATTATCCAATTAATCTGACTTCTTTTACTCAGCATCATGAGATTCATCCATGTTGTTGCCAATTTTAATCTGATCTTTATACCACAATTTAACCATTCTATGACAAGTTTGGAATAGCAATAAGCTTTGGCAACTGAAGGCAGGGAACAGTGACATCAGTACAGAGCCTGTGGAGTGAGAAGAAATGATGCCTGAGACAGCCTGAAGGCAAAAGTGAGACTTTCGAAAGGATGCCTGGAAAGATTGGTCCGCAAAGAAAGTCACCTGCCATTTCAGTAAACAAAGGGTATTGTCGCCAGCAGCCACTGCAGTTGCCCCTGCTCCCAGGGTCCCTGAAGGGAATTCAGGATGGAGAAAAACAGAATGCTGGCCCTAGATTGTTAGGATGCATATCTAAGGAATGATGCATCTTCCCATATATAGAAAAGCTACTAAAATCATGGAGATGTCTGTTTTGTTTTCGTGGGTTCTTTTTTTTTTTTTTTTTATGATTAGCAGTAATCACTTGATGTTCAACTACATGTTGGGTTTGTGTTTTTTTGTCAGCAAAAAAATTTTATATATACTGCGTCCTCCCTTACCTCTTTGGAACAGCTCTTTGGAGCTGTCTGAGTGGCTGTATCCTGGGCTATCGTAATCTGTAGTAAGTCTGCCAGATAAAACATAATGCCCAGCTTTTAGGTTGCGCACTTTTTTTTCAACTGACACTAGTCATAGTTTGTGTCTGGTTAGGCTACCTATAATAAAATATAATTTTCCATTACATGATGTCTTATTCATGTTTTATTCTTTCAATTTACTTTTTTAAACCTTTTCCTGAAGTTTTTATCAGAAAAGTGCACAAACCATGAGTGTACAGCTGACTGGATTATTCCAAAATGAACACACATCCCCATGTAATGACACCCATGTCAAGAAATAGAACCTTACCAGCATGCCCAGAAACTCCCTTGTGCCCTCCCAAGTGTTAGCCTCCCACATTCTCAAAGTAGCAGCTGTCCTGACTTATCACCCCATACATTTGTCTGTTCTTGAACTTTAATCATTGGATTAAATTATTAATCCAGTCTTTTAAATTGGATTTTTAATAATTTTAAATGATTATCCAATTAATCTGACTTCTTTTACTCAGCATCATGAGATTCATCCATGTTGTTGCATGTAACTATAGTTTCTTTAGTCACAGTCTAGTATTTCATTGTGTGAATATACCACAATTTAACCATTCTATTGTTACAGACATTTGTATGGTTTCCAGGTTACTTCGACTGAGAACATTAATGTAGACACTCATCTACATGACTTTTAGTGTACCTGTGACTACATTTCTGCTGGTAGATGCCTAGGAGTGGAATAACTGGGTCATAGGGTATATGTATGTTAAAATTTAGTTTGTGCGTGCATGTGTGTGTGCTTAGTCACTCAGTCACGTGCGACCCTTTGTGACCCTATGGACTATAGCCCACCAGGCTTCTTTATCCATGAAATTCTCCAAGAAAGAATACAGGAGTTGCCATTTCCTTTTCCATAAAATTTAGTCGATAATGCCAAACAGTTTCCCAGAGTTGCTGTACCAATTTGTACTTTTACCTGCAGTGTATGAGAGCTCCCATTGCTCCATATTCTCACCAACACTTAGCGTTGTTAAATGTATTTGTAAAATTATTTGAAAACCATTTACTACACTTCTCTAATTATTGGCAATAAGCAACCCTTTCTGAAACATCAGAGAAAAGTCATGCCTAAAGATGACACTTTAATGACACTGAGTTATTGTAAAAGCTGAAAGTAAACAAAGGAACCTTACCCAAATCCCTCTCATTCTGCAGGTTTAGATGGGTTCAGTTTTTCCTTACAGAATTTCCTTAGTAATATGGTTCATTACAATTATAGACTCCTGTACCCAAAACAGGTCTCAGGCGTTGGCATGTCCCCTTATAGCTTGGCCTTTATATCACAGTATGAGATATTTGCAAGTATTAATTTGCATACATTATATGCGTTTACATGCATTTAAAGGGTTATGATTTCCCAAACCCTCCCTTCACTGAAACTTTCATTTACATGGTTCTCTAAAACAATGGATTTCCCAGGTTGCACTAGTGGTAAAGACCCCACTTGCCAATACAGGAGATGTAAGAGACATGGATCAGGAAGATCTTCTGGAGGAGGGCATGGCAACCCATTGCAGTATTCTTGCCTAGAGAATCCCACAGACAGAGGAACCAGGTGGGCTACAGTCTATAGAGTCACAAAGAGTCAAACACGACTGAAGCGACTTAGCATGCATTCACACTAAAACATTATTTGGCTGAAATTATCTTACTCTTAAGTATTTGACTGCTTTGATTCTAAATATCATAGTCTGAATATCAGATGGTCATCCAAACACAGATGGTATCCTGGCTGACACCGATGGATAGGGCTTTGAGCAGCCATCTTCCTGGGGCAGGAGGAAGTGTTACCAAGTTCAAGCTCGTTCTGCTCACCACCATACTTCGCAGTATATACTTTTTTATGTGTCCTTATAAGAACATTTTACTTTATGAAAATACTACTAGCAATACAAAGGTTTTTTTTTTTTTTTTTAATTCAGTTTAATTTAAAACCTGAGGATGTTGCCGGGCAAAATCTTGGCCTTCTCTGCCTACAGAAGCCAAGCGAAAAATATGGAGACAGAGTTTGGAGGAAATAGAAAGGTGGCCTTTATTCTCAGCCTGTGGAGAGAGGAACACAATAGGCTGATGCCTCAAGAACTATGCCCCGCACCATGAGGAGTCTAAGGTTATATACAAGGCAAGTCATGGGTCAGTGATGAGGAACAAAGGTGATAGGATCTTGATTTCTTCCTCTTGTATTGCTTCAAAGACAGTCATAAAGTCTGGCAGTTCTGTCGCTCTGAGGCCTTCTTTTTGATATGCAACTACACGGGGAAGGGTGTTGTAAGGATAAAGAGCAGATAGAGGATGTATTTAGCATAGATTTCAAAGAAAATAGGTGCCAAGTGTAGCTCCTGCAGAGTTAGGGGACAGAAAAAGCAAACTTTGTTACAGACATGCAGAGTTACGAAGAGTTAAAGTTAAAACCTTAGGAATGTTCAGGCCTGCTTACTGTCTCTTTATTTTTGTTCTCAGGAAAGAGTAAGAGAAAAACTCATTTTCCTCTTTTTTTCCTTTTCACTCAACAAGGAGACACACAGAATTTACCCTACATAGAAGAATCTAGAAGAAATAAACGGGCAATCACGTACTCAAAGAAATTTCGATGTTTGATAGTAATATTGATTTTAAATGGAAGTCTCTGGCAGCAAAGCTGTTTTATGTATACCACTCAAGAATTTATGAATATGCAGCAGCTGTACAAAAGATAAAGGTCAGAGTACAAAGGGCCTTTAAATTTAAGACTTTGCCTTACACTTATCCTTTTATCAAAATAGAAAAGTCCTTACTTAGCTTTTAATTCTTTTATTTATTTATTTTTGATTGCCCTGGGTTTTCCTTGCTGCACATGGGCTGTCTCTAGCTGTGGCGAGCGGGGGCTGCTCTTCGTTGTAGTCTGCGGGTTTCTCATTGTGATGGCTTCACTTATTGTAGAGCACAGGCTCTAGGTGTGTAGGCTTCAGTAGTTGTGTCTCACGGGCTCAGTAGTTGCTACTTGCAGGCTCTAGAATGCAAGTTGAAGGTTGCGGTGCAAGGGTTTAATTGCTCCATGGCATGTGGAAGCTTCCCAGACCAGAGATCAAACCCCTGTTCCCTGCAGTGGCAGGCAGATTCTTATCCACTGCACCATCAGAAAAGTCCTAGCTTTTAATTCTTATTTTACCTATTTGTTTCTGTTTTTATTAGGGGAATTCCAAAGTGGTAATAATGGCACATGAATAATAAAGAAACATTCATTTTCTTTTCTTTTTAAAAAATATTTATTTACTTGACTGCACTGGGTCTTAATTGTGGCATGTGGGATCTAGTTCCCTGACAGCGATTGAACCTGGGCCCCTGCATTGAGAACATGAAGTCCCAGGCACCGGACCATCAAGGAAGTCACAGAAAATATTTATTTTCATGTTCTAAAATTTTTTGATCTTTTTTTGTAATGGGGGTGGGTTTTTTGTTTGTGTTGGTCATGCTGTGGCATGTGGAGTCTTAGTTCCCTGCCTAGAGATTGAACCAGGGCCCCCTATAAGTACAAGCACAGAGCCCTAACTTTTGGACTATCGGGGAATTCCCTATTCTAATATGTTTAATAAAATATTTTCTATTTGACCCTTATTAACAAAGATTTAATGAGACAACTGTATAGCTAAGGGTACTATTTAAAATTCTCTACACACGAGTCATTCATGCTTAAGACTGTTATTTCCTATAAAATGTTAGTAAGCTTCTAAGCAACAGGGTCTAAATGTTAATGTATAAATTGTGGGTAAATGGCTCCAGCATGGCGTCCTGGTCACCTTGCTTTTCTCCACGTAAGTTACGAGGCAAGATTTGACCACACTCACCCGAGTTCTGCCAGAACGTCCTGTGATCTTCCCCTGGAACAGGGCAGTCTTGTCAGGAGCTGTCACAGGACATTCGTCATCTGCCTCCCTATCTCTTAGAAGTCTTACTATCTTGCCAAAGATTCCCACAAAGCCATTTCTCATCCGTCCCCCCACCGGATCAGATGACAAACACAGGAATTTCTGCTCGGTTGCCTCCCCTTAGGCTATAGATTCAGGCTTCTTCTTAAGTCATTACACTTAACTGCTTGGGCGTAATTTAGAGAGGGTGTTCAATGACAGAGTGACTCACCATACGGGCTTTCTGTCATCTGCCCCCTCTGATTCAATGTTATCCTGTGGGAATAGGCACATGAAGAGTGACACAATTGTGACCTTTCTTTTACTGTCTGTGTAAATAATAAATCCTTATGGTTCATTATCTCCTTACCAGATAAATCTGTGGAAACACGACAAGCCAACTTAACTGCACTGCTGCTTAGGGACTGCTTGATCACTTGACAGATTGGCACTGATCGTGGGGCAGGTAAAGTCACAATGCCATTTTTTTTTTTTTTTTGTATGTAATGACTGTAGTAATCAGTTTATTACACAGATTAATCATTCTTGAACGTACAAGCTCCAGAGGAGCAACTGGGTCTTTAAATATACACAAGTATTTCCATCAAATGAATTTTCACCCTTACATCCAGATAGACCTAAGCAGTTAAAAACATAAGAAAAATAAGAGCTATTAGCTATGTATTAACTGAGAAACCACATACAAACCAAAGAATATGGTAGAGAAAGAGGGGCTGAAGGACGAAGGCTGAAGGGTGGGCAGATGTAAAAGAGTCAGGAACAAAGCCCATCACACCTTACTTACTAATAGCTCCAAACCATTTAAATGTTGACCAGTTAAACTTAGACCTTAAAATACAAGATGTGGGTAGAGTTAAATCTGGTTGGTCGTAAATTTCACCTAAGACATTAAGTCCTTTGGAATAAAAGGAATACAGAAACAGCTTCATGTTCTTCACCTTGCTTTTCATAACTATTTTGAGTTTAATAGGATTTCACTTTAAAAACAATCTCCTACAGGTCAGTGGAGCTTTTCTTCCCCATCCAAGTACACACCATACCACCACCCCTCACACCTTGCCGTTATCCAAATTTAAGTCAATAAGGAAAGCTTTTAGTCTCACACCTAGCTTATGCCTGGAGAACTGGCTCATCACACACACACTTCTCTGCTAGGAGGCAATGTTGGTACAGAAGTACAGTATTTCTAGTTTGTTGTTCCAAGTATGTACAACACGCAGCACTGCTGTATCAGGTAAACATGTGCACAGGGGAAGATGAGGCGTGGGCTCATAGAAAGCAGTCAAATGGAAATCAAAAGGACTTTCTCTTTCAGAGTTCCCCTATCTTTTATTTGTAGAGGTTATCCAATAATTTCTTTAATTACATCGCATACTTCTGAGTCCATTCCCGAGCTATTCTGTTGTACTTTTCTCTATCTGTTTTGTAGATCCGAGCAATCTCAGGCACTAAAGGATCATCTGGATTGGGATCACACAACAGAGAACAGATGGACAAAAGTACTTTTGAAATAGTTAGTGCTGGAGACCACTGTGACCGTAGAATATCAAGACAAATGCTGCCATTACTGTTAATATTTGGATGATAAATTCTTGTTGTAAATGCAACCTTAGGTGGTTTGAAGGGGTAATCTGTTGGGAAATGAATTGTCAAGAAAAATACTCCACCCTGATAAGGACTGTCATTTGGCCCCATTATTGTAGCTTGCCAATGGAACATATCATCTCCAACGGGACCTGCTGAACACTGTGCTGGGGGGTCCCGTGCCAGGTCATTCAATTCCTTGTGGATCCTCTTCAGAGCCATCGTGGGAGGTGGGTGGCGGCGGCCCCCGGGGCGGGGACGGGGGCGGGGCCACAATGCCTTTTTGGAAAAAAGATAAAGGGGCAGTGTAGGCTAAGGTAGGGGTTATGAGAAAAAACCCTGGAATCTGGCAGTTGATCCTTTTTCTCTTTTCAGACCACTGTTACATGTGAAAACAACTCTTGGGATAAACTCCGCCCTCCTCCTACAATTTGTCACTAGTGGGTGATTCATGATTTAATGCAACCACCTCTATGCTATGATGTCTAAAGTTTTCACTGTATAGATGATGTCCTATTGGTTGGCAAAAACCTTAGCAGCAGCAGCTCTCACTATGGTATCATCTCATCTTTAACAGCTATCTTTTTTTTTAAATATAGTTATTGCTGAATTTTTTTTTCTAATTTGGGCTTATTTTATTGGTTTCTTTTTATTTATTCATTTTCTTCCATCTTTATTCTTTGGCCTGTGTGGGCCTCCCATTGCAGTGGTGACCCTCGTTGCAGAGCACCGGCTCTGGGAGCATGCACTCCAGAGCGCTGGCTTGTATTTGGACACACCGGTCCAGCTACTATGTGACATGTGGGATCTTCCCAGGTGGGGATCAAATTAGCGCTCCTTGCACTGCAAGGCGGACTCTTTACCCACTGGACCACCAGGGAAGCCCAATAGCTATCATCTTTGATAGCTGATCAACTCAAACAACATCCTGAGTCCCGCCTGCCACATAAAGTTTCTCAGACCAATGTGGGCGGGTTTACAACACTTATTCCCTCTGGAAACTAAGTTTAGAAACCTACTAGCTTTTACAAAATAGAGAATGCTTGTCAAACTTGCAAAGACTGCAAGGAGATCAAACCAGTCAATCCTAAAGGAAATCAGCCCTGACTATTCATTGGAGGGAATGATGCTGAAGCTGAAGCTCCAATACTTTGACCACCTGATGCAAAGAACCGACTCATTGGAAAAGACCTTGATGTTGGGGAAAATAGAAGGCAGAAGGAGAAGGGGATGACAGAGGACAGGATGGTTATATGGCATCACTGAGTCAATGGACATGAGTTGGAGCAGGCTCTGGGAGATGGTGAAGGACAGGAAAGCCTGGCATGCTACAGTCCATGGGTTCTCAAAGAGTCAGCCATGACTGACCGAACTGAACTGTCAGGCTTGTAACTTCTGGCAAAATCTTGTGATTAAAGAATCCCCATGCCATTGGCCTTTGGCCCTACCTGCTCCTAACAGATTAACGTCAGACTTGTGACACTCTGGTTATCAGATGCACCTCATCACAGTTATTATTTGAACTGTCTTATGTTTGACTTGATGGACATACACCCAAATTGTTCTAAAGGATGCTGCTAAGAGTGCTGGAATATTAGATGCTTTAACTGGCATAATACTTCTCTTGATTGTATGGAATATTTCCAGTGCAGAATTGCCACAACTAAAACAGTAGCCATAGGGACTTCCTAGGTGGTCCAGTGGCTGACCATGCTACCAGTGCAGAGGGCCTGGGTTCAATCTTGGCTGGGGAACTAGATCCCACATGCTGCAACTAAGAGTTCACATGTTGAAACTAAAGATGCCTAGTGTTGCAATGAAGATTGAAGATCCTTTGTGGCACAACTAAGACTCTGTGCAGCCAAATAAATAAATAATTTTTTAAAAAAATTCACCAGATGTAAGAAAAACAGTAAAAATATTTCAGCAGATTGCCATCCCACTTAGGCCAGTCAGGCCTAATGAGGCTTTTGAACTGCAAGTGTCAACAACTGACAATTGGGCAGACTGGAGCCTGTAGGAAAAAGAAACTGACACTAGACCATAGCTTTCTTGTGGCTTTGCACATGGCACTTGCCTTAGCATATCAGGATTCCTAATAACTGGCCCTGACTCATGGACAGATCAGCTAAATTAGAGTCTACTACAATATGCTGAGACACTTGCAACAGTGCAATCACCAAAACAAAACAAAACAAAATTTTAAAAGATTGAAACTTTGCATGGAGCATGCAGACCAAGGAAAAGGCTCTGAACTCCTGAGGGTAGTACCAGCACAGACGTGGCAGGAGGCACTGGGAAACCAAAAACTGTTCCCACCTCCCAATCTTACACCCACAGGCAGTAGACAGAACCAAGGAATCAAAATCCACCCCAGCACCAACAAAGACTGATATGGTGCTCCAGTGGCATCAGGCAAGCAGGAATGGGAGAGATGTATGGAAAGAGTAATGTGGAAACTTACATTACCATGTGTAAAAGAGACAACCAATGTGAATCTGCTGTAAGACTAAGGGGACTTACATAGGGGCTATGCAACAACCTAGAGGTATGGGATGGGAAGGGAGATGGGAGGGAAGTTCAAGTGGGAGGGGTTAAGTGTATACCTATAACTGATTCGGGTTTATGTGTAGCAGAAAACAAACAAAAAAAACCTCCATGAAAGTAAAATAAAAATAAATTAATATATAAAAAATAGCAAAGCAGACGAGAATGACATTGCAAGGTCATTAGAATCACAGCCTCAAATGGTCAGGATCTATATGATAAACCTAAACAGGATGACCACTAAAACTGAAGATTTAAATAGAATCCCAAGTCTCACAACATAACAGGCAAAATATGTGAGATATAATAAAAATCCAGGATCATACCAAAAGCCAGAAAAAATCACAGTGCGAATGAAAAGAAGAATCCATAAAAGCCAATACCAAGATGAATAAGATATTACAATCATCTGACAAGGATTTTAAAGTAGCTATTATAAAAATGATTTAACAAGGAATTACAAGTAAACTTGAAACAAATAAAGAAATAGAAATTCTCACCAAATAAGATATAAAATAAGAACCACATGGAAATATATAACTGAAAAAAATAAATAAAATTTAAAACTCAGGCAAAAAGATCAATGGCAGGATGAATCTGACAGAGGAAAACTGATCTTGAAGATAAACAATAGAAATTATCCAAGCTGAACAACAGAGAGAAAATACACGGAAGAAAAAGGATGAATAGAGTCTTAGGGACCTGTATGACAGTAACAGAGATCTAAGATTCATATCATTAGACTACCAGAAGTAGAGGAGAGAGTGATGATGAAAAAGTATTTGAATAAATAAGTGTTGAAATCTTCCCAAAATTGGCAATAGACATAGACCTACAGATTTAAGAAGTTGAGAAAACCCCAGTGTGTGTGCATTTTAATTCACCTCAGCCATGCCCAACTCTGTGACTCTATAGACTGTAGTCTGCCACAGGCTCCTCTGTTCATGGGATTCTCCAGGCAGGAATAGTGGACTGGATTGCCATGCCCTCCTCCAGAGGATCTTCCTGACCCAGGGATCGCACCTGGGTTTCCTGCATTGCAAGCAGATTCCTTACCACTGAGCCACTGGGGAAGCCCCAGATAACTCCAGTAGGATAAACCAAAAGAAAGTCATGTCAATATATCAGAATTAAACTTCTAAAAACTGAAAACAAAGAAAAAAGACAATCAACTAGAGGAAAATGACACATTATGTATAGGGGAACTGCGATTAGAAAAACAGCGAATTTCTCATCTGAAATCAGAGACTAAAAGGACATGGCACATTTTTCAAGTACTAAAAGAAAAAAGCTGTCAACTGAGAATTCTGTATTGGGCAAAATTATCTTTCAGGAATGAAAAGGAAAAGGAAATAAAGGCATTCTCAAATGAAAACAATGAAAACAATTTATTTCTAGCACATCTACCATTTAAGAATGGTTAGAAATTAAACAAACAAAATTAAAATAGTAACAGACAAAGGCTTCAGGAAGCAGGAAAGAACCACAGTGTGAGTTAACATGGAGCCAACGTCCTTTGCCTCATGAGCTTTTTAAACCATATCTGATGATTTAAGCAACAATAATAACAACATCTGATATGGAGGTCAATGTATGTAGAGGAAACACTTAGGACAATTATGTTTTAAAATCCAGAAGGATAAAGGAACCTAAAGCAAAGCAAGTCTCTTCCACTTCAATCAAAAGTGGAAAAATATTGCTATCAGTAGACTGTGATGGTTCATCTGCACATTTTAATAACCAGAGCAACCACTAAGAAAACTATATAAGAGATATACTTAAAAAGTATGTAAATAAATAAAAATGGAATTCTAAAAGATATTCCTGTACCCAAAGTAAGGCAAGAGAAGCAGAAGAATAAGAATCAGAGGGAACAAATAGAAAACAATAAAAAGTCAGAAATAAGCCCACAGATATCTCACTAATTACTTTAAGTTTAAATTGTCCAGCTGGTGGCTCAGACAGTAAAGAATCTGCCTGCAATGCAGGAGACCCAGGTTCAATCCTTGGATTGGGAAGATCCCCTGGAGAACGCAAAGGCACTCCAGTATACCTGCCTGGAGAATCCCCTGGACAAAGGAGTCTAATGGGCTACAGTCCATGGGGTCACAAAGAGTCGGATATGACTAAGGGACTCACACACATGCCAAATAAAAACAGAGATTGGCAGAACAGATAGAAAACACAACTGAACCACATACTGTCTACAAGAAACTTCGTGGACTTCCCTGGTTTCCCGGTAGTTAAGACTCGGTCCTTCTACTGCAAGGGGGCATGTTGGGGAACTAAGATTCCACATGCCATGTGGAACAGCCAAAATAAAAAAAGGAAAAAGATAAGCAATATAAACACACATTTTAAAAAAGTAGACTTAAGGGCTTCCCTGGTGGTCTAGTGGTTAAGAGTTTGCCAGCCAGTGCTGGGGACACAGGTTCAATTTCTGGTCCAGGAGGATCTCATATGCCATGGAGCAACTGGGCCCATGTGCCACACCTACTGACCCAGGGCTCTAGAGCCTGCAAGCCCCAACAATGAACCCACACGCCATAACTACTGAAGCCTGCATGCCTAAAGCCTATGCTCCACAGCAGAAGTCACTGCAATGAGAAGTCTGGGCAGCACAACAAATAGTGGCTGCAGCTCACCACAACTAGAGAAAACCTGCTTGCAGCACTGAAGATCCATCCATCAGATTCAAAAGTTTATAAAAAACAAATCTTTTTTTCATAAAAGTAGACTTGAGAGCAAGTAGGGGACAAAGAGCAATATTGAATAATGATAAAAGAATCAATTCACCAAGAAGACATAGGAATCCTAAATGTGTACACACAAAAAATACCTTCAAGATATACGAAGCAAAAACTGATGGGGCTGAAAGGAGAACTAGATAAATCCACAAGTATAATTGGGGACATTAGCAATTATTAGAACTAGTAGAGAGAAATTCCAACAATGATAAAGAAGAACTGAACACCACCACTGATCAACAGACTCTATGTGATATTTATAGAACATTCAACCCAACAATAGCAGAATACACATTCTTTTCATGTGTTCATGAAACAGATTCACCAAGATGGACCATTACCTGAGCCATAAAACAAATCTCAACAAATTTAAAAAAGGACCCTGGGGTTCAATCCTTGGTCAGGAAACCAAGATTCCATAAGCCCCGCAGCTTAAAAAAAAAAAAAAAAAAAAAAAGGTGGAAACAAACTAGAAGTCAATAACAGAGAGACAACAGGGAAAATCTCTAAAATGCTTATTTAAAAACCATGCTTCAGGGCTTCCCTGGTGGTCCAGTGGGTAAGGACACTGCCTTGCAGTGCAAGGGGCGCTGGTTTGATTCCTGGCCTGGGAAGATCCCATGTGCCACGGAGCGGCTAGACGGATGTGTCCAACTACTGAGCCAGCGCTCTGGAGCACATGCACCCAGAGCCAGTGCTCTGCAGCAAGGGAGGCCCACACAGGCCAAAGAACAAAGATGGATGAAAACAGACAAATGAAAGACCAACAGAAGTGGCCTGCCTGCCTCCCTCCCTCCCCACCCCACCATCCCCCCACCGTCAAAATAAAACATGCTTCTTCGGACTTCCCTGGTGGCCCAGTGGTAAGACTATGCTCCCAATGTAGGAGGCCTGGGTTCAATCCCTAGTCAAGGAACTAGATCCCACATGCCACCACTAAAAAAAAAAAAAAAAAAGTTCCCGCATCATAACTAAAGAACTCGTGTGCCATAAAGAAAATCAAAAATTCTGTTGGCCACAACTAAGACCCAGTACAGCCTAATAAATAAACATTTATATATATATATATATATATATATATATATGCTTCTCAATCATCTATGGGTCAAAATGGAAGTCAAAAGGAAACTGTTACAAACACATAGAACTGAAAGAAGAGAGAAAATAAAACATATTAAAATCTGTGCAATGCACCAAAGCAATGCTGAGAGGGACAGCCACAGTACTAGATGCTTACATGAAAAAAGAGGAAAGTTCTCACATCAATAATCAAAGCTCCTACCCCAAGAAACCAGAAAAAGAAGAGCAAAATAGATCCAAAGCAAGAAGGAAGAGCAAAATCAATAAAACTGAAAACAGGAGCCATGACCAAAATAATAATAAAAAAAAAAATCAGTGAAACAAAACGTTGGATCTTTTTCCATTCTCCCCCAAACCTCCCTCTCACCCAGGCTAATACATAACATTGAGCAGAATTCCATGTGCTATACAATAGATTTTTGTTGGTTATCCATTCCAAACATGGCAGTGTGTACATGACTTTCCTGAAGTCCCCAACCATCCCCTGCACTTGCAACCATAAGTTCATTTTCTAACTCTGTGTCTCTTTCTGTTTTGTAAATACGTTCATTTGTATTATTTTTCCACATAAAAGGGATGTCATATGATATTTCTCCTTCTCTGCTTGACTTGGATACATGTATCTGTATGGCCAAGTTCCTTCACTGTTCACCGGTAACTATCACAAAATTGTTAATTGTCTATACCCCAGTACAAAATGTTTTTCGTGTTAAAAAAACTTTTTTTAAAGCTAGATCTTTGAAAAGATTTATAAAATTGAAAACAGACAAATGAAAGACCAATAGAAGTGGCCTGCCTGCCTCCCTCCCTCCCCCCCCCCCCCACCCCCCACCGTCAAAATAAAACATGCTTCTTCGGACTTCCCTGGTGGCCCAGTGGTAAGACTATGCTCCCAATGTAGGAGGCCTGGGTTCAATCCCTAGTCAAGGAACTAGATCCCACATGCCACCACTAAAAAAAAAAAAAAAAAAGTTCCCGCATCATAACTAAAGAACTCGTGTGCCATAAAGAAAATCAAAAATTCTGTTGGCCACAACTAAGACCCAGTACAGCCTAATAAATAAACATTTATATATATATATATATATATATATATATATGCTTCTCAATCATCTATGGGTCAAAATGGAAGTCAAAAGGAAACTGTTACAAACACATAGAACTGAAAGAAGAGAGAAAATAAAACATATTAAAATCTGTGCAATGCACCAAAGCAATGCTGAGAGGGACAGCCACAGTACTAGATGCTTACATGAAAAAAGAGGAAAGTTCTCACATCAATAATCAAAGCTCCTACCCCAAGAAACCAGAAAAAGAAGAGCAAAATAGATCCAAAGCAAGAAGGAAGAGCAAAATCAATAAAACTGAAAACAGGAGCCATGACCAAAATAATAATAAAAAAAAAAATCAGTGAAACAAAACGTTGGATCTTTTTCCATTCTCCCCCAAACCTCCCTCTCACCCAGGCTAATACATAACATTGAGCAGAATTCCATGTGCTATACAATAGATTTTTGTTGGTTATCCATTCCAAACATGGCAGTGTGTACATGACTTTCCTGAAGTCCCCAACCATCCCCTGCACTTGCAACCATAAGTTCATTTTCTAACTCTGTGTCTCTTTCTGTTTTGTAAATACGTTCATTTGTATTATTTTTCCACATAAAAGGGATGTCATATGATATTTCTCCTTCTCTGCTTGACTTGGATACATGTATCTGTATGGCCAAGTTCCTTCACTGTTCACCGGTAACTATCACAAAATTGTTAATTGTCTATACCCCAGTACAAAATGTTTTTCGTGTTAAAAAAACTTTTTTTAAAGCTAGATCTTTGAAAAGATTGATAAAATTGAAAAACCTCTAGAAAGACTGAGAAAGATAAAAAGAGAAAACATATAAATCACCAATATCAGGGATCTAATGGGATATCTCTACAGATACTGCAACTATTAAAAGGATTATAAGATATAATACTATGTATGATTTTAGGCTTATAAATTCAACAACTCAGAAGAAATAGACTGAATACTCCAAAACCTACCAAACTCATCTAAATACTCCTATAGCCATCAAAGACATTGATTTTGTTAAAAATATTTAGCCTAGGGGCTTCCCTGGTGGTCCAGGGGGTGAAGAGTCTGCCTGGTAGTGCAGGGGGCACCAGTTCAATCCCTGGCCCAGGAAGAATCCACTTACCAAGGAGCGACTGGGCTGCCAAGGAGCGGCTGGGCTGGTGTGTCGGGTTGTGAGCCAGCACTGTGGAGCACACGGCTGAAAGAACATCCAGAGCCAGCACTCTGCAGTGGAAGAGGCCACTGCAGTGGGAGGCTCACACACGCCAAAGAATAATAAAGATCTATGAAAGATAAATGATAACTTAGAGGCAAAAAAAAAAAAAAAAATTAGCCCTCAAAAAGGAACTCTTCAGGCCCAGATGTTTTCATTGAAGAATTCTACCAGACGCTTAAAGAGAAATTAGCACCAGTTTTATAGCATCTCTTCCCAGTGAAAGAACACTTCCAAACTCATTTTATGAGGCCAGTTTTATCTTGCTATCAAAACCAGGGGGGGAAAAAGGAAAAGAAAACTACAGATTACTATCTCCCTTAAGCTTATCCACAAAAATTCAACAAAACATTAGCAAATCAAATATAGCAAGGTTTATAAAGAATTCTACACCACAACCAAGTGAAATGTATTCCAAGTATGAAAGGCTGGTTCAGTATACAAAAGTCAACCGATGTCAGCCACCATACCAAGAAAAATCCTATGATCATATTAATTGATAAAAAAAAAAAGAAAGAAAACAAACAACATCTAACAAACTCTGTCAACCGGGTGGGGCAGTTCCTGACCAAAAACCAAGAAAAATCCTAGGATAAGATATAATACTTTTTATTTAAAGCTAGATCTTTGAAAAGATTGATAAAATTGAAAACCTCTAGAAAGACTGAGAAAGATAAAAAGAGAAAACATATAAATCACCAATATCAGGGATCTAATGGGATATCTCTACAGATACTGCAACTATTAAAAGGATTATAAGATATAATACTATGTATGATTTTAGGCTTATAAATTCAACAACTCAGAAGAAATAGACTGAATACTCCAAAACCTACCAAACTCATCTAAATACTCCTATAGCCATCAAAGACATTGATTTTGTTAAAAATATTTAGCCTAGGGGCTTCCCTGGTGGTCCAGGGGGTGAAGAGTCTGCCTGGTAGTGCAGGGGGCACCAGTTCAATCCCTGGCCCAGGAAGAATCCACTTACCAAGGAGCGACTGGGCTGCCAAGGAGCGGCTGGGCTGGTGTGTCGGGTTGTGAGCCAGCACTGTGGAGCACACGGCTGAAAGAACATCCAGAGCCAGCACTCTGCAGTGGAAGAGGCCACTGCAGTGGGAGGCTCACACACGCCAAAGAATAATAAAGATCTATGAAAGATAAATGATAACTTAGAGGCAAAAAAAAAAAAAAAAAAAAATTAGCCCTCAAAAAGGAACTCTTCAGGCCCAGATGTTTTCATTGAAGAATTCTACCAGACGCTTAAAGAGAAATTAGCACCAGTTTTATAGCATCTCTTCCCAGTGAAAGAACACTTCCAAACTCATTTTATGAGGCCAGTTTTATCTTGCTATCAAAACCAGGGGGGGAAAAAGGAAAAGAAAACTACAGATTACTATCTCCCTTAAGCTTATCCACAAAAATTCAACAAAACATTAGCAAATCAAATATAGCAAGGTTTATAAAGAATTCTACACCACAACCAAGTGAAATGTATTCCAAGTATGAAAGGCTGGTTCAGTATACAAAAGTCAACCGATGTCAGCCACCATACCAAGAAAAATCCTATGATCATATTAATTGATAAAAAAAAAAAGAAAGAAAAGAAAACAAACAACATCTAACAAACTCTGTCAGATTTCTGATTCCTAGAGATGATGGAGTGGACACACTTTTCCCTGTTTCTACCACTAGGTATAGTTAAAAACCTGGATATTGTAAATAACAAGATTCTAGACGACTCTGAAAGATGGAGAAAAGACAGCACACTGACTAGGGACTCAAGGAATGACATGGCAGTTAGTTCCCTGGTTTTTCTTTCTGCATAATAGAACTAACGCGGGATGCTGGAGAAACCAGCAACTTCAAAACACTAAGTAGTACAAAGATCCAGGAAAACCTTTTCTTCCTAGCCAAAGCAGCAGGCAACAGGCAGCTTATGAGAGGAAGAAGGTGAATGTTGGGACATGAAGATACCCATGGAAAAGGCTTGGAAACAAACTTGCTATGTGCAACCGTGTTAAGAAAAATCTCAGTTCTTCTCCTAGCTTTCTCATTTATTTTCACACAAAACACCACTTCTGATTAATTGGCGGGTTTTTTTGGCTGTGCCACAAGGCTTGCAGGATCTTAATTTCCAGACAAAGGATTGAATCCGGGCCCTCAGCAGTGAAAGCACAGAGTCCTGACCATGGGACTGTCAGGGAATTCTCACTTATGGTAATTCTGGTCACTGAATGTATGGAGCTTTCTCCTTCAGTAAGCAATTCCCTGTGACACGAGCTGGATGTCTTACTACTCAGTCCTCACATACACACATCTACCTGTAGATCACATCAGATTCCTCAGGTTAAGGGCTCAGCCCCACAAGACTGCCCCCACAACTTCAGATGCCAGTCAAAAGTAGTAGGTCAGAACTTTCTGGACTACCATCCACTGGTGGTCCAGTGGTTAAGACTTCATGCTCCCAAGGCAAGGGGCCTGGGTTCAATCCCTGGTCAGGGAACTAGATCCCATATGCTACAAGAAAGATGCCAAGTGCCACAACTAAAACCTAGCACAGCCAAATAAATAAATAAATTTTTTTTTTTTTAAAAAAAGTAGTAGGTTGCCAGGTTACCCACCACTTCTGTCTGACTCAGCTACATGTTGGAGATTCCCATGACCTCTTCTCCCTTGGATTTGCTAAGGAAGCTCACAGTACTCTGGGAAACACATTTATCAGTTTATTAAAGGATATGATAATGGATACAGATGAAAAGTTAGATGAAGAGATACACAGGGCAAGATCTTGGAGGGAGTTTCATCCTCATTGAGTTGGGGTGCATCACCCTCCTGGTATGTGGATGTGTTCACCTACCTAGAAGTTCCTGGAACTCCATGCTACTGGAATTTTATGGAGGCCTCCTCACATAGGCATGATTAATCATTAACTCCATTTCCAGCTCTCTCCCCTTTCTGGAGGATGGTGACTGGGGCTGAAAATTTCTAGCTTCTAATCAAGGCTTGGTCTTTCTGGTTACCAGCCCCCATCCAGGAGCCTATCTAGAATCACCTTGTTAGAAATTCCAGAGAATTAGGGTCTCAGTATCAGGAATCAGGGTAAAAGACCAAATATTAGACGAAAAGATTCTCCTGTGCTCTTTTCATTTAAGAAATTACAGAGGTTTGGGGAGCTCTGTGCCAGAAACTGGGGGTAAAGACCAAATATGTATTTCTTATTATAAATTATAATATCACAGTAACAAAGACAGATAAGCTACTGGCATTTCTGGGCATGTGTGATCTGTCTAAATATTTCATACAAGGAAAAATAAATCAAATAGATTTTTTTCATTTGACTAGGAGATATTAATATATGAGAGATTTAAAAAAAGATTTAAAATTTATGTGGCTTAGCCATGGATGTGCCTGTGGCTTAAAAGTAACCATAATATTATTAATGAGAATTATATATTAGAAAGCCTTTAAAGTATAAATGACAAGTGATTGATTTGTTGTTTTTTTTTTTTTTTTTTCTTATTTAGTGATAATGGAAATCTGCCTTGGTGAAGGCAGAATGAACTCTGAATATATCTTAGAGTACGGGCTGGCAAACTATGGCCCATGATCAAATACGGGCCACTGTTTCTTTTGGTAAATAATGTTTTATTGAAATGCAGACCACACACACACACACACACACACACACTCTTGAGAGTCCCTTGGACTGCAAGGGGATCAAACCAGTCAATCCTAAAGGAAATCAGCCCTGAATATTCATTGCAAGGGCTGATGCTGAAGCTGAAGCTCCAATACTTTGGCCACCTGATGCAAAGAGCTGACTCATTGGAAAAGGCCCTGATGCTGGGAAAAATAAAAGGCAGAAGGAGGGCTTGCCCTGGTGGTCCAGTGGATAAGGACACCACCTTGCAGTGCAAGGGGCGCTGGTTCAATCCCTGGCCTGGGAAGATCCCACGTGCAGCGGAGAGGCTGGACCAATGTGTCCAATTACCAAGCCGGAGCTCTGGAGCGCATGCGCCCAGAGCCGGTGCTCTGCAATGGCAGATGCCACCGCGTTGGGAGGCCCACAGGAGCCAAAGAACAAAGATGGATGAAAATAGAGAAATGAAAGACCAATAGAAGTGGCCTGCCCGCTCCCCGCCCTCCCCAACCTAACCTCCGCCCAAAATAAATAAATAAATAAATTTAAAAAAAAAAAAGGCAGAAGGAGATGGGCACGGCAGAAGGTGAGATGGTTGGATGGCATCACTGACTCAATGGACATGAGTTTGAGCAAGCTCCAGGAGATGGGGAAGGACAGGGAAACCTGGTGTGCTGCAGTCCATGGGGTCACAAAGAGTCAAACACGACTGAATGACTGAACTGAACTGAACTGACTACACACATGCACACAGAAATGGCATTTCTATATACTAAGAATATTAATAAAGGTAAAAACATAATACTGTATACAATTGCTCTGAAGAACATTAAATACTTACATATATAGTTAACAAAACACGTACAGGGTCTGCATGCTAAAAATTATAAAATACTGATGACGGAAATCAGAGAAGCTCTAAATAGCTGAAGAGATATATTGATTGGAAGACTCAATGTAGTAAGACATGTCAGTTCTCTCCAACGATCTATAAGTTAATGCAATTACTATGAAAATGTCATAGATATATACAAGCTTTCTCTAAAATTTATATGGAAAAGTAAAATAACTAAAACAATTTTGGAAAAATCAGGAGGAACCACACCACCTGATATGAAGGCTTACTATAGACCTATAGGAATTAGGAGAGGGTGATACTGGCAGAGGCATATAGATCAGTGGAACAAAATGGAGAGTCTGACATACACTCACACTAATACACCCAACTGATTTTCTATTTTTTCTTTTTTAAAGACTGATCACTTTTTTTTTTTTTTAATTTTGGCCTCCTTTATTATTATTATCTTTTTTTTTTTAATTTCCATCCATCTTCGCACTTTGGCCTGTGTGGGCCTCCCATCGCAGTGCGCCTCCCATTGCAATGGCCCCCCTCATTGCAGAGCACCAGCTCTAGGCACTTGTGCTCCAGAGCACTGGCTTGTAATTGAACACACTGGTCCAGCCGTTCCGTGGCATGTGGGACCTTCCCAGGCCAGGGATCGAACTGGTTCTCCCTGCACTATAAGGCGAACTCTCCACCCACTGGACCACCAGGGAAGCCCCCAGCTGATTTTCTTAATAAATTTATTTATTTTATTTTTGGTTGTGCTGGGTCTTTGTTGTTGTGTGGGTTTATTTCTAGTTGTGGCTCAGTTCAGTCACTCAGTTGTGTCCGACTATTTGCGACCCTATGGACCTCAGCACACAAGGTTTCCCTGTCCTTCACCATCTCCCAGAGCCTGCTCAAATTCATGTCCATTGAGTCAGTGATGCCATCCAGCCATCTCATTTTCTGTTGTCCCCTTCTGCTGCTGCTTTCTATCTTTCCCAGCATCACAATCTGCCCACCAACACAGGAGACATGGATTCAATCCCTGATCTGGGAAGATCGTACATGCAGAGCAACTAAGCCCTTGTTCCATAACTATTGAGCCTGTGCTCTGGAGCCTGGGAGCCACAGCTACTGAGCTTAGAAGCTGCAATCTGAGCCCTAGAGCCCATGGTCCACAAAAGAAGTCACTGGAATGAGAAGCCTGAGCACTACAAAGAAGAGTAGCTCCTGCTTGGTGTAACAAGAGAAAAGTTCACACAGGAATGAAAACCCAGCCCAGCCAAAACTAACTAAATAAATAAAATAATTTTTAAAAGAATTTCAAAAGAAAACATAAGAGAAAATCTTCAAGACATCAGCCTAGACTGAGTTCTTACACATGACACCAAAACCACAATCCATAAGAGGGAAATATGACTAACTGGGCTTCAGCAAAATTAAAAATTTTTGCTTTGGGAGGAACTCCATTAAGAGAATGAAAGGACAAATTACAGACTGGGAGAAAATAATTGCAAAATGTTTACCTGACAAAGGACTTGTCTCTAAAATATGTAAAGAACTCTAAAAATTGAACAGTGAAAACCAAAACATTCCCACTAGAAAATGGGCAGAAGACCTAAGACATTTTGCCAAAGAGGATATTCAGATGGCAAATACTGATGTTAGGGATCATTAACCGTCAGAGAAATAAATGAAAACCACAGTGAGATATCTCTATGCAACTATCAAAATGGCTAAAATGAAAAAAAAAGAAAAAAACCACAGCAACAACACTAAATACTGGAAAGGGTACAAAGATCACCTATACATGCTAGAGAGAGTTTTAAATGGTACGGCTATTTCAGAAAATAATCTGAGTTTGGCAGTTTCTTATAAAACTAAACATGCAACTACTATATGAGCCAGCATTGCATTCCTGGGCATTTATCCCAAAGAAATGAAAACTTATGTCCACCCAAAAACCTACCTACAAGAAAGTCTTTGTAGTTTTATTCACAATTCCTGAAACTGGAATTAGCTGAGATATCCTTCAGTGACTTAATGGTTAAACAAATAGTGGTAACATCCATATGATGGAATATACTTAGCGGTAATGATGAGCTACTGATACACAAAACAATTTAGTTGGATCTCAGAGGAGTTATGCTGAGTGGAAAAAAAAAGCCAATCTCAAAAGGTTTCATATTGTATGGTTCTATTTATATAACATTATTATACTAACACAATTATAGAGATGGAGAATGTATTAGTGGTTGCCAAGGGGACAGGGTACTATGGGGTGGTGGACTGTAAAGGCACAGTACAGGCCTCTTGGTATTGATGGAACAGTTCTGTGTCTTGACTGCTGCACTAGTTTCAGGAATCCACACATATGATAGAATTTCACAGCACTACACATACACACACACACACATTTCTGCAACAGTTTATGTCCCAGTAGTGTCCCATTCTGACATGGGCATCAATGCTATACTTCCCTGTCACACATGAACCAGTCTAAACTATGTAGCATGACTGGGGACGGACAATCCCATTGGCCTGGATTTCCTACTGGTCAGCAAGACAAGGTGTGTGCATGTGCCAGCACCTCTTGCTGCATCTCCATGAAATGACATATTTGGCTGCCTTGGCTCTATATCAAGATCCTGGCTGGGATCTGGCTTCCAGGTGAGGGTGATCATTCTACTGGGAGCTGTAGTGTATAATTCAAAAGATGCAGGCACCCCAATATTCACAGCAGCACTATTTACAATAACCAAGAAGTGGAAGCAACCTAAATGTCCACTGACAGATGAATGCATAAAGATGTGATATACACACACACACACACACACACACACACAAAATAGGGCTTCCCTGGTGGCTCAGATGGTAAAGAATCCACATGCCAATTCAGGGAACTGAGATTTGATCCCTGGATTGGGAAGATCCTTTGGAGAAAGGAATGGCAATCCATTCCAGTATTCTTGCCTGAAGAATTCCATGGACAGAGGAGTCTGGTGGGCTATAGTCCATGGGGTCACAAAGAGTCAGACACGACTGAGTGGCTAACACACATACACACATATGTATACAATGGAATATTACTCAGCCATAAAAAAGAATGGATCAGGACTTCCCTGGTGGTCCAGTGGTTAAGACTCCATGCTCCCAATGCAGGGGCCAAGGTTCAATTCCTGGTCAGGAAACTAGATCCCACATGTCACAACTAGTGCTGCAGCAAAGACCCAGCACAGTCAAATAAACAAATAAATAAAAGTTTAAGGAAAAAAAAGGTTAAAAAAAAAAAAGAATGGATGGACCTAGATTCATCATACAAACTGAAGTAAGACAAAGACCACTGTCATATAATATCATTTATATATGGAATCTAAAATATGACATAAATGAACTTATTTACAAAACAGAAACACACTCACAGACATGGATAACAAACTTTTGGTTACCAAAGGGGAATTGGGGTGAGGGAAGGATAAATTGGGAGTTTTGGATTAACATGTACACACTACTATATAAAAAATAGATAAATAAGTCCTACTATATAGCATAGGAAAGTATATTTAATATCCTATGATAATCCATAACGGAAAAGGATATGAGAAGAATATTTATATATGAAACTAAATCACTTTGTTGTATACCAAAAACTAACACAACATTGTAAATCAACTATACTTCAATAAAATTTTTTTTTAATTTTTAAAAATTAGATAACAGCATTCATTTGGTATATGGATATGGCAAAAGTTGTGACAGTTGTCACAAGAATTACTGAAGTCCATATCTCACTGTTTTATCATATGAATATGTTTCTATGTATATGTGTCACATATGTGTCACATGGAACAGATATGATATGAAATCCATATATATGTGTATATGTGTGCTTAGTCGCTCACCATGTCTGACTCTGTGTGATCCTGTGGACTGCAGCCCACCAGGCTCCTCTGTGCATAGGGATTCTCCAGCCAGGAATACTGGAGTGGGTTGCCATGCCTTACTCCAGGGGATCTTCCCCACCTAGGGAATGAACCTAGGTCTCCTGCATTGCAGGCAGATTCTTTACCACTAGTGATACCAGAGAAGCCCATATGTGTGTGGGGGGTGGGTGGGAGGGGGGTGTGCACGCGTGCATGTGTGTATACTCTACATGTTAAAACTCTGGAAATTATGAGGAAAGTATCACTGTCTCCGGATTTATTTTTTTCATTTTTAGCTACAGCTAGAATCTTTGTGATGCTATGAATTGAGGAGAAGACAACAGGAAAATTAGACTCAAATTAACATACCACACATAAGCTTCAGAGAATGGACTTCCTCGGACCTTTGCCCTTGGCTGTGTTATGAGCACCACCTGGTTAGTAAGCTGGACCTCAAAGTAGTTCTCTTGACTCTAGTGTATGAGTGCTTTATTATTATGGTACATGAGTACTAAGTGGAAAAACCATAAGTAATGAGAAAAACCTATGGGTGATGACAACAGAAATTGACTTAATAAATAAATAGTGTTCACAAAACATAAAAACATGAAAAGAAAGACTTATTATGAACACTTGTCCATTGTTATATAATTATACAATGTTCTGAGTAAAAAGAAGAACCACTGTGGGACTTTTCAATTCAAAATAGCTCCCTACATTCACTGCCCAGCAGAAACTAACACAACATTGAAAAGCAACTATATTCCCAATTTTAAAAAGATGAGGGAAAGGTGGAGGCAGGAAAATCCAAGTTGCTAGGTGAAAGAGACTCCTTTCAAATAGTGCTTTGCATAATTTTCTGCAACTAAATCAATGAAAAGTCAAGTTAGTTACTTAGAATTTATCATAGGATATGTGTAATATAAGGAACTCAAAAAATAGTCTTCATAACAGAGAGAATAAAAGTACTATTCCAAGAAAAATCTTCGTAACTACCACCATTTGATGCTTACCTAAATAAAATTTGTATAACATGCAAAAAAATCTCCTGACAGTGTCAAAAATGGCAGAGTAGATGTTTATTCCATAGAGTTTTAAATTAAACCATTTTAATATATTCTATGAAATCCAAATGCTCAAAAGGCCAACCTTAAAATGTATAAAAAATGTTGCAACTATACTAAAACTCATTACTAAATAATAGTCATGGAATATTTGCTCCAAGCCCAGCAAATGGAAAGCTGCTACTCCCAGGTGGGCCTTGGCCTCCTTTCTTTCTTTCTTTTTTAAGATTTATTTATTTATTTATTTCGGGGGGGTGGGGAGGGAGGGGAGCAGGCGGGCCACTTCTATTGGTCTTTCATTTGTCTATTTTCATCCATCTTTGTTCTTTGGCCCGTGTGGGCCTCCCATCATGGTGGCCTCTGTTGTCACAGAGCACTGGCTCTGGGCGCATGCGCTCCAGAGCTCCGGCTTGGTAATTGGACACATCGGTCCAGTCGCTCCGCAGCATGTGGGATCTTCCCAGGCCAGGGATCGAACCAGCGCCCCTTGCACTGCAAGGCGGTGTCCTTACCCACTGGACCACCAGGGAAGCCCCCCCCTTGGCCTCCTTTCTGACACCACCTCTGAGAGTCACCAAGTCATTTATTCAATGTGAGGCAAAACAGTCATTATGTGAAAGTCGCTCAGTTGTATCTGACTCTTTGTGAATCCCATGGGCTGTAGCTTGCCAGGCTCCTCTGTTTGTGGAATTCTCCAGGCAAGAACACTGCAGTAGGTAGTCGTTTCCTTCTCCAGGGGATCTTCCCAACCCAGGGTTCAAACCCGGGTCTCCCATTTGCAGGCAGATTGCTTTCTGTCTGATAGTCACAGAAGAAAGGCCCGTCCTGGTCTAGTAGAATTCTACAGAGAGCTCTCGTGTTTGGCAAAGTGTGGAATATTGGGTTCTGGCAGCCCACTAATCTAATTAAAAAATGGTACCCTTCGTACCAGGACATGATGTTCCACTCCAGTATTCTTGCTTGGGAAATCCCATGGACAGAGGAGCCTGGTGGGCTACAGTCCATAGGGTTGCAAGGACTCAGACATGACTTAGTGACTAAACAACCACCACTATCACACTTGGATTATTAATTTTTCAGAGAATTTAAATGCAAACAATAACAATCAATATAATTTAATGTCATCTCACAACTAAGAAAGTATCTCACAAGTTTGTTGGTTTGCAAGCTTTTATGGTCTGTGATTTTGCTAAGAAACAGAGATATCCTGACTGTATCATAACAGTTCCCTGGCCATTTCACAATCCTTATTAGATGCATTAGAATTTTTTAGGTGGTAAAAAGAAAATCTCAGATTTTAAAAATTACTATGGCCTTTCAAAGAGCAGCAAGTGAGTTCCCTAGTAGTCCAAAGGCTAAGGCTCCATACTCCCAATGCAGCGGACCTGGGTTTGATCCCTGAGCAGGAAACTAGGTTCCACTTGCCGCAACTAAGAGTTTGCATGCTGCCACTAAAGAACTCACATGCTGCAACCAAGACTCGGAGCAGCTGCATAAATAAATAGAAAAAAAAAAAAAGAAGAGTAGCAAGTTACTCCACCGTACTACTGAAAAAGTATCTAGGAATAACAATATAATAATAACAAAAGCTGAAAGTTATTTTCAAGGAGTAAGGAAACAAATGGATGGTACATGCTATTAGTTAAAACAGTTAGCTGTGGTGAAACATCTTTGAGGGGAAATGTAGAGATTTTTTTGACATTTTGCCCCTGATTGAGTTCCCTGAGTTATACAGCACATTTATTTACAGGACAGCAATGGAGAAAGAACAGAGAGAACAGACTTACGGACACAGGGTGGGTGGAGGAAGGAGAGGGTGAGATGTATGAAGAGAGCAACATGGAAACATAGAGATTTTTACAAATGCAGAAGAAAATGTTACTTCTCTGGGTCTAAGTCCAGAGTACTGAGGACAAGGAAAAGCATATCAGAACAAGCAGAAAAATCGGGTCATATGCCTTGAGAATCAAAACCTCTTATTCTCACCAAGAGAGTTACTGTGAATAACTAGGTGAGTTTTTTAGCAGCATGAAAAACAGAAAGGGAATAATAAAAGCGGGAAGCAAATTTGAATAGCCATGAGAGTGGCTTTGACCATGAGCATGGTGTCAGAATTTCAGGAATGACAAAAAAAGCAAGTAAGACAGATGGTACCAATACTTGCTGAAACCATAACGAAGAGAGTCTCGAATACGTTGCAATTGCTTTTGAACACTCAATGCCCATAGCTCTCTGGGAGGAAAACTCTGCTAGCCTTTAGGACTAATGAAGGCTGGTTGTCTTGCATTGGGAAACATGGGAGAAAAAGGAAAAGCCTAGGGTTTCTTGATGAAAAGAAATCTATGATGGGGCATTCAAACTCAAAGTGGCATTTTTAAAAATTGAAATGTAGAAGGTTTGCAATATTGAGTTAGTTTCACATATACAGCAAAATGATTCCATTATATACTATTTTCCATTACAGGCTATTACAAGATACTGACTGTAGGGCTTCCCTGGTGGTCCAGTGGGTAGAGAGTCCGCCTTGAAGTGCACGGGGCACTGGTTCGATCCCTGGCTCGGGAAGATCCCACATGCCGTGGAGCAGTTGGACTGGTGTGTTCAATTACGAGCCAGCTCTAAAAAAAGAAGAGTAGCAAGTTACTCCAGTACTACTGAAAGTATCTAGGAATAACAATATAATAATAACAAAAGCTGAAAGTTATTTTCAAGGAGTAAGGAAACAAATGGATGGTACATGCTATTAGTTAAAACAGTTAGCTGTGGTGAAACATCTTTGAGGGGAAATGTAGAGATTTTTTTGACATTTTGCCCCTGATTGAGTTCCCTGAGTTATACAGCACATTTATTTACAGGACAGCAATGGAGAAAGAACAGAGAGAACAGACTTACGGACACAGGGTGGGTGGAGGAAGGAGAGGGTGAGATGTATGAAGAGAGCAACATGGAAACATAGAGATTTTTACAAATGCAGAAGAAAATGTTACTTCTCTGGGTCTAAGTCCAGAGTACTGAGGACAAGGAAAAGCATATCAGAACAAGCAGAAAAATCGGGTCATATGCCTTGAGAATCAAAACCTCTTATTCTCACCAAGAGAGTTACTGTGAATAACTAGGTGAGTTTTTTAGCAGCATGAAAAACAGAAAGGGAATAATAAAAGCGGGAAGCAAATTTGAATAGCCATGAGAGTGGCTTTGACCATGAGCATGGTGTCAGAATTTCAGGAATGACAAAAAAAGCAAGTAAGACAGATGGTACCAATACTTGCTGAAACCATAACGAAGAGAGTCTCGAATACGTTGCAATTGCTTTTGAACACTCAATGCCCATAGCTCTCTGGGAGGAAAACTCTGCTAGCCTTTAGGACTAATGAAGGCTGGTTGTCTTGCATTGGGAAACATGGGAGAAAAAGGAAAAGCCTAGGGTTTCTTGATGAAAAGAAATCTATGATGGGGCATTCAAACTCAAAGTGGCATTTTTAAAAATTGAAATGTAGAAGGTTTGCAATATTGAGTTAGTTTCACATATACAGCAAAATGATTCCATTATATACTATTTTCCATTACAGGCTATTACAAGATACTGACTGTAGGGCTTCCCTGGTGGTCCAGTGGGTAGAGAGTCCGCCTTGCAGTGCAAGGGGCACTGGTTCGATCCCTGGCTCGGGAAGATCCCACATGCCGTGGAGCAGTTGGACTGGTGTGTTCAATTACGAGCCAGCTCTCTGGAGCGCATGCACCCAGAGTCAATGCTCTGCAATGAGAGAGGGCATTGCAATGGGAGGCCCACACATGCCAAGGAATAAAAGATGGATGAAAAAATATATATAAAAATAAAGGAGGTGGGCTTCCCCTGGTTGTCCAGTGGGTAAGGACACCGCCTTGCAGTGCAAGGGGCGCTGGTTCGATCCCTGGCCTGGGAAGATCTCACGTGCCGCGGAGCGACTGGACCGATGTGTCCAATTACCGAGCCGGAGCTCTGGAGCGCATGCGCCCAGAGCCGGTGCTCTGCGACAACAGAGGTCACCGCGACGGGAGGCCTACAGGAGCCAAAGAACAAAGACGGATGAAAATAGAGAAATGGAAGACCAATAGAAGTGGCCTGCCCATCCCCCTCCCTCCCCACCCCACTCCCCAAAAAGATAAATAAATAAAAATAAATGTTAAAAAAATAAAATAAAATAAAATAAAATAAAGGAGGCATGATGGGGGAAAAATGTTTAAAAAAAAAAAAAAGATATTGACTGTAGTTCCCTGTGTCTGTGCATGCTATGTAGCTTCACTTTGTCTGGCTTTTTTGCAACCCTATGAACTGTAGCCCACCAGGGTCTTCTGTCCATGGGATTCTCCAGGCAAGAGTACTGGAGTGGGTTGCCATTTCCTCTTCCAGGGAATTTTCCCAACCCAGGGATCAAACCCACATCTCTTATGTCTCCTGCATTGGCAGGAGGGTTCTTTACCACTAGTGCCACCTGGGAAGTCTCGTAGTTCCCTGTGCAATATGGTAAATCCTTATTGTTTATCTATTTTATGTATTATGTAGCTATTAATCTCAAATTAGTAATTTATCCCTCCTCTCTTTCCTTCCCTTTTGATAACCATAAATTTTTTTTCTATGTCTGTGAGTCTGTTTCTGTTTTGTAAATAAGTACATTTGTTTCATTTGGGGGTGGGAGTGCTTCTCTGGTGGCTCATTGGTAAAGAATCCACGTGTCAGGGATTCCCTGGTGGTCTAGTGGCGAAGGTGCTGAGCTCCCAATGCAGGGGACCTGGGTTTGATCCCTGATTAGGGAACTAGATCCCACATGCTGCAACTAAAACCCAGTGCAGCCAAAAAAAAAAAAAAAAAAGAATCCACCTGTCCATGCAGGAGACAGGGTTCTGACTCCCGGTCCAGGAGGATCCCATACTGCAGAGCAGTTAAGCCTGTGTGTCACAACTTCTTGAGCCTGAACTCTAAAGCCTCTGCTCCACCACAGGAAAAGCTACCACAGTGAGAGCCCTGAGCACCACAACTAGAGAGTAACCCCTGCTCATCACAACCAGAGAAAGCCTGTGCCCAGCAACGAAGGCCCAGCACAGCTAATAAATAAATAAGCAAGGGACTTCCCTGGTGGTCCAGTGACTAAGGCTCCATTCTCCCAATGTAGGAGGCCTGAGTTCAATCTCTCGTCAGGGAACTAGATTCCACATGCCGATCCTTTGTGATCATAACTAAGACCTGGTACAACTAAATAAATAAATATTAAAAAAAGATTTATTTATAAAATAAATAAAGAAGCAAATAAAATTGTTTTTAAAAAAGACAAGGTCAATGCAGAAAGGCATTTACACATCACTGAGGAAGGTGTTTGGGGGTGAGGGGAGGGGAAATAAACAGAAAAATCATCTTTTCCTGATGCAATCACCTGTTTTTTTCCAGAAAAGGCTAAAATGAGTCATCTCTCTCCCTGTGTCTCTGCTACCCACCTCCTCCACTGCTCTTCCGATTCCAGAGAGAAAATAATAGCCAATAATCACTGCGGTCACAAATAACTGATGGTCACAAATGCACAATCATGAACATAAAATTATTTTGACCTTAAAATACAAATTATCAAAATGCGTAAAAGCATGCATACACACAGTTAGCCAAGGTTACCATAGAGACAGCCCGCCGTACGGTTCCCAGTTATGGCTCATCATTGCTCTGAATGCATCCACTATAATTATGTTCTTCCTAGAATACTCAGAAATGCATGTTCATGTGGACATACGCACACGCAGGCTAAACACAGTCAAGCAACATATTCGTACAAAATTTAGGTTATGCTGTTATTTCCTCCATGCTCTTGGAACTATGGAAACTCAGAACAGCAAGAGGCTCTGTGTGCAGTCTCATCCAACATTCTGTGGCTGCAGTGGTAGAAAATGAGGCCTAAACCTGAGATGGGAGCTATGAGCGGCCTTCTGACTAAACTCTGAGTGTGCTGCTTGTCCCTAGAGCAAGATTACATGGAAGAGACCCCCCAAAATGCTAACTTCCTGGAAGGAGGCCCCCTTAGACATTCAAGAGTGATGTTGATCATACAGAAAGCACTACTGTCAGTCCATTCCTGACCTCTGGACTGAGATTATTCCTTTATCTCTAATTTTATCCCTGGTGGTCCCCAAAGAGAAAGCCTGTGCCCAGCAACGAAGGCCCAGCACAGCTAATAAATAAATACAAGGGACTTCCCTGGTGGTCCAGTGACTAAGGCTCCCCAATGTAGGAGGCCTGAGTTCAATCTCGTCAGGGAACTAGATTCCACATGCCGATCCTTTGTGATCATAACTAAGACCTGGTACAACTAAATAAATAAATATTAAAAAAAGATTTATTTATAAAATAAATAAAGAAGCAAATAAAATTGTTTTTAAAAAAGACAAGGTCAATGCAGAAAGGCATTTACACATCACTGAGGAAGGTGTTTGGGGGTGAGGGGAGGGGAAATAAACAGAAAAATCATCTTTTCCTGATGCAATCACCTGTTTTTTTCCAGAAAAGGCTAAAATGAGTCATCTCTCTCCCTGTGTCTCTGCTACCCACCTCCTCCACTGCTCTTCCGATTCCAGAGAGAAAATAATAGCCAATAATCACTGCGGTCACAAATAACTGATGGTCACAAATGCACAATCATGAACATAAAATTATTTTGACCTTAAAATACAAATTATCAAAATGCGTAAAAGCATGCATACACACAGTTAGCCAAGGTTACCATAGAGACAGCCCGCCGTACGGTTCCCAGTTATGGCTCATCATTGCTCTGAATGCATCCACTATAATTATGTTCTTCCTAGAATACTCAGAAATGCATGTTCATGTGGACATACGCACACGCAGGCTAAACACAGTCAAGCAACATATTCGTACAAAATTTAGGTTATGCTGTTATTTCCTCCATGCTCTTGGAACTATGGAAACTCAGAACAGCAAGAGGCTCTGTGTGCAGTCTCATCCAACATTCTGTGGCTGCAGTGGTAGAAAATGAGGCCTAAACCTGAGATGGGAGCTATGAGCGGCCTTCTGACTAAACTCTGAGTGTGCTGCTTGTCCCTAGAGCAAGATTACATGGAAGAGACCCCCCAAAATGCTAACTTCCTGGAAGGAGGCCCCCTTAGACATTCAAGAGTGATGTTGATCATACAGAAAGCACTACTGTCAGTCCATTCCTGACCTCTGGACTGAGATTATTCCTTTATCTCTAATTTTATCACCTAATATTTTGAAAGTACAAATATCACTTTTTAAATTTTTTATTTATTTATTTTGGCTATTTTGGGTTTTCAGTGCTGCCGCTGGCTCTTCTCTAGCTGCAGGGAGTGGGGGCTACTCTCTAGTTGACGTGAGCAGGCTTCTTGTTGCAGTGACTTCTCTTGTTATGGAACTTGGACTCAAGGGCACAGGGGCTTCAATAGTTGTGGCCCATGGGCTCTATAGTTCGACTCTGAAGCTCTAGAGCCCAGGCTCCATAGTTGTGGCTCACGGGCTCAGTTGCTCTGCAGCATGTGGGATCTTCCCGAATCAGGGATCGAACCCATGTCTCCTGCATTGGCAAGTGAACTCTTCACCACTGAGCAATCAGGGAAGCCCCAAATATCACTTTTTGATGCTATGCCTTCAGGGAAATTGATAAGTGATGGCCACAGTTTTAAAAATTGTACTTCCAAAATAGACATATAACTCCTGATTTGGGAGGGGTGGGGAATGCTGTCACCTAAGGGGCTGGTTTATAAACTTCCAACTTAAAAACAGAATAGGTGTGAGAGGTGGTAGTCGCTCAGTCGTGTCTGACTCTATGTGATTCCCATGGACTGTAGCCCGCCAGGCAAGAACCTGCATCTCCTAAACTCTACTTTAGGAAAGTGTTGGAGGAAAAGCAGGGGAGGGGATAAGAAAGGTGTTAGAAGGATACCGTGAGTAAAGTAAGAAATATCCCAACATTTCAAAGAGAAATTAAAGATGAAACCTCATCCTCCCTCAGTTTCCTCCATGCTCTTGGAACTATGGAAACTCAGAACAGCAAGAGGCTCTGTGTGCAGTCTCATCCAACATTCTGTGGCTGCAGTGGTAGAAAATGAGGCCTAAACCTGAGATGGGAGCTATGAGCGGCCTTCTGACTAAACTCTGAGTGTGCTGCTTGTCCCTAGAGCAAGATTACATGGAAGAGACCCCCCAAAATGCTAACTTCCTGGAAGGAGGCCCCCTTAGACATTCAAGAGTGATGTTGATCATACAGAAAGCACTACTGTCAGTCCATTCCTGACCTCTGGACTGAGATTATTCCTTTATCTCTAATTTTATCACCTAATATTTTGAAAGTACAAATATCACTTTTTAAATTTTTTATTTATTTATTTTTGGCTATTTTGGGTTTTCAGTGCTGCCGCTGGCTCTTCTCTAGCTGCAGGGAGTGGGGGCTACTCTCTAGTTGACGTGAGCAGGCTTCTTGTTGCAGTGACTTCTCTTGTTATGGAACTTGGACTCAAGGGCACAGGGGCTTCAATAGTTGTGGCCCATGGGCTCTATAGTTGCGGCTCTGAAGCTCTAGAGCCCAGGCTCCATAGTTGTGGCTCACGGGCTCAGTTGCTCTGCAGCATGTGGGATCTTCCCGAATCAGGGATCGAACCCATGTCTCCTGCATTGGCAAGTGAACTCTTCACCACTGAGCAATCAGGGAAGCCCCAAATATCACTTTTTGATGCTATGCCTTCAGGGAAATTGATAAGTGATGGCCACAGTTTTAAAAATTGTACTTCCAAAATAGACATATAACTCCTGATTTGGGAGGGGTGGGGAATGCTGTCACCTAAGGGGCTGGTTTATAAACTTCCAACTTAAAAACAGAATAGGTGTGAGAGGTGGTAGTCGCTCAGTCGTGTCTGACTCTATGTGATTCCCATGGACTGTAGCCCGCCAGGCAAGAACCTGCATCTCCTAAACTCTACTTTAGGAAAGTGTTGGAGGAAAAGCAGGGGAGGGGATAAGAAAGGTGTTAGAAGGATACCGTGAGTAAAGTAAGAAATATCCCAACATTTCAAAGAGAAATTAAAGATGAAACCTCATCCCTCCCTCAGTTTCCTCTAGCAGTTTCCTAAAGTAGAATTTGTAGAAAGCCTATTCTGTTTTTAAGTTGGAATTTTATAAGCCAGCCCCTTATGTGATGTCATTTCCCCCGAATCAGGAGTTATGTGTCTATTTTGGAAGTACAGTCCTTTCAGGGACTTCCTAGATGACTCAGTGGTAGGGAAATCTGCCTGCCAATGTGGGAAACAGGAGACTCAGATTCGATCCCTGGGTCAGGAAGATCCCCTGGTAAAGGGTATGGCAATTCATTCTAGTATTCTTTATATATATATAATTCATAACCTGTTTTTTTAAGTAAATTAAGTTTTAAATGTGTTTTTATTTTACTTTTACAGAGTTTTGTTGTTTACTCTCATAAACCCAAATCAGCCATAGGTATACACATGTCCCCTCTCACTTGAACTTCCCTCCCTTCTCCCTCTCCATCCCTCCCCTCTAGGTTCTTACAGAGCCCCTGTGTAAGACTTATGGACATTGTGGGGATAGAGGAATAGGATGGAAGCTTACATTACCATATGTAAAATAGACAACCAATGTGAACCTGCTGTAAGACTAAGGGAACTTACACTCTAGTACCCTTGCCTGGAGAATCCCATGGACAGAGGAGCCTGGTGGGCTATAGTCCATGGAGTCGCAAAGAATCAGAACAACTGAATGACTGAGCACACACATCTTCCTTCAAAAAGATCTCAGAACAAACTGGAGGCTGCTAGAAGGAAAGGGTTGGGGGTACTAATGAAGTAGGTGAAGAGGATTAAGAGGTACAAACTTCCAGCTATAAGATAAATAGCTCACAGGTATATTATGTACACATAGGGAATAGACATATAACTCCTGATTTGGGAGGGGTGGGGAATGCTGTCACCTAAGGGGCTGGTTTATAAACTTCCAACTTAAAAACAGAATAGGTGTGAGAGGTGGTAGTCGCTCAGTCGTGTCTGACTCTATGTGATTCCCATGGACTGTAGCCCGCCAGGCAAGAACCTGCATCTCCTAAACTCTACTTTAGGAAAGTGTTGGAGGAAAAGCAGGGGAGGGGATAAGAAAGGTGTTAGAAGGATACCGTGAGTAAAGTAAGAAATATCCCAACATTTCAAAGAGAAATTAAAGATGAAACCTCATCCCTCCCTCAGTTTCCTCTAGCAGTTTCCTAAAGTAGAATTTGTAGAAAGCCTATTCTGTTTTTAAGTTGGAATTTTATAAGCCAGCCCCTTATGTGATGTCATTTCCCCCGAATCAGGAGTTATGTGTCTATTTTGGAAGTACAGTCCTTTCAGGGACTTCCTAGATGACTCAGTGGTAGGGAAATCTGCCTGCCAATGTGGGAAACAGGAGACTCAGATTCGATCCCTGGGTCAGGAAGATCCCCTGGTAAAGGGTATGGCAATTCATTCTAGTATTCTTTATATATATATAATTCATAACCTGTTTTTTTAAGTAAATTAAGTTTTAAATGTGTTTTTATTTTACTTTTACAGAGTTTTGTTGTTTACTCTCATAAACCCAAATCAGCCATAGGTATACACATGTCCCCTCTCACTTGAACTTCCCTCCCTTCTCCCTCTCCATCCCTCCCCTCTAGGTTCTTACAGAGCCCCTGTGTAAGACTTATGGACATTGTGGGGATAGAGGAATAGGATGGAAGCTTACATTACCATATGTAAAATAGACAACCAATGTGAACCTGCTGTAAGACTAAGGGAACTTACACTCTAGTACCCTTGCCTGGAGAATCCCATGGACAGAGGAGCCTGGTGGGCTATAGTCCATGGAGTCGCAAAGAATCAGAACAACTGAATGACTGAGCACACACATCTTCCTTCAAAAAGATCTCAGAACAAACTGGAGGCTGCTAGAAGGAAAGGGTTGGGGGTACTAATGAAGTAGGTGAAGAGGATTAAGAGGTACAAACTTCCAGCTATAAGATAAATAGCTCACAGGTATATTATGTACACATAGGGAATAGAGTCAATACTGTAGTAGATTTGTCTGGTAATGGAGGGTAACTGGACTTACTGTGGTGATCATTTCACAATATATACATATAGCAGATCGTGTTGTACACCTGAAACTAATACAATGTTCAATGTCAATTATATCATAATAAAACTGGGGAAAATGAATAATAAAAAAAGACCTCAGAACACACACACACACACCCCAACTTGTATTCAGCACTCACTTTCCCTGCATGCTCAGATCTCTTTGCAAAGAGATTTAGGGCTTCAGATGTAGTTGAAAGGGTTCTACTTTGATTTGAGACTTAAACCCAGACCTGATCAAACCCTGGTAGGGACTTGAACCCACGTGGCTAAGGCTCAAACCTAGCCAAAACCCAGTTTGGGACTCTAACCCACCTGGCTGGGACATGAACCCAGCCAAAACCCTGTTTGAGCCTTGAACCCATGTGACTGGGGCTTAACTCCAGCCATACCCTGCTTGGGACTTGAACCCACGTAGTGAGGACTCAATCCTGGCCAAAACCCTGTCTGGGACTCGAACCCACGCAGCCAGGACTTAATCCAGCACTCACCCAACGTCTGGACCCACTGAGGCTCAGGTTCTTCATGCCTCAACGCAGAAGGAATTCAGCGAGAGGCAGAGTGATAGGCAAGAAGAGGATTCATTAGGTTAGGGCACTTGTAAGAGGCACGAGCGGGCAGGCGGGAAAGCTCTGCTCCTCCTCTTTGGGTGGGCAGCAACATATATATAGGAGGGTAGAAGACCGCCTTCCTCAAGTAGACACAGATGCAGACACAATACAGAGGAGCCTGGGTGGGGGCTATAGTCCAATGGAGTCGCTTACACTCTAGTACCCTTGCCTGGAGAATCCCATGGACAGAGGAGCCTGGTGGGCTATAGTCCATGGAGTCGCAAAGAATCAGAACAACTGAATGACTGAGCACACACATCTTCCTTCAAAAAGATCTCAGAACAAACTGGAGGCTGCTAGAAGGAAAGGGTTGGGGGTACTAATGAAGTAGGTGAAGAGGATTAAGAGGTACAAACTTCCAGCTATAAGATAAATAGCTCACAGGTATATTATGTACACATAGGGAATAGAGTCAATACTGTAGTAGATTTGTCTGGTAATGGAGGGTAACTGGACTTACTGTGGTGATCATTTCACAATATATACATATAGCAGATCGTGTTGTACACCTGAAACTAATACAATGTTCAATGTCAATTATATCATAATAAAACTGGGGAAAATGAATAATAAAAAAAGACCTCAGAACACACACACACACACCCCAACTTGTATTCAGCACTCACTTTCCTGCATGCTCAGATCTCTTTGCAAAGAGATTTAGGGCTTCAGATGTAGTTGAAAGGGTTCTACTTTGATTTGAGACTTAAACCCAGACCTGATCAAACCCTGGTAGGGACTTGAACCCACGTGGCTAAGGCTCAAACCTAGCCAAAACCCAGTTTGGGACTCTAACCCACCTGGCTGGGACATGAACCCAGCCAAAACCCTGTTTGAGCCTTGAACCCATGTGACTGGGGCTTAACTCCAGCCATACCCTGCTTGGGACTTGAACCCACGTAGTGAGGACTCAATCCTGGCCAAAACCCTGTCTGGGACTCGAACCCACGCAGCCAGGACTTAATCCAGCACTCACCCAACGTCTGGACCCACTGAGGCTCAGGTTCTTCATGCCTCAACGCAGAAGGAATTCAGCGAGAGGCAGAGTGATAGGCAAGAAGAGGATTCATTAGGTTAGGGCACTTGTAAGAGGCACGAGCGGGCAGGCGGGAAAGCTCTGCTCCTCCTCTTTGGGTGGGCAGCAACATATATATAGGAGGGTAGAAGACCGCCTTCCTCAAGTAGACACAGATGCAGACACAAGGCGTACATCATTAGCTCCTCCTTCCCCAGCTCTTCCTGCTTTATTGAATAAGGAGCAGCATTCTTGAGTTATCGTTAACCTACTGGCCTCCCAACTTTTTCCAGGTTTTACCTTTCCACCTACAGTCCCCTACTAGGACTCCACAACTACCTAACTATTCTACTCTGTCCCTATAATAGTCAGGCAATAAATATACACTAAATACATTTCCTTGTCATCTAATTCAATATATTTGATAAAAGTAACCTGGTTCATATGCCTAACTCGCTTGGGCGTTTCCCTGTTCTATCTCCTACGAAACAATTTTGTTTGGAGTTTTCTGTTGTGTTTTAACATCAGAAAAGATGTAAGCTTTGGACTATTATTGTTTCGTTACTAAGTCGTGTCTGACTATTTTGTGACTCCATAGCCCGCCAGGCTTCTCTGTCCATGGGATTTCCCAGGCAAGAATACTGGAATGGGTTGCCATTTCCTTCTGCAAGGCATCTTCCCAACTCAGAGATCAAACCCACATCTCCTGCATTGGTAGGCAGGTTCCTTACCACTGAGCCACCAGGGAAGCCCAAGCTTTGGACCATGGTTATTATAAACTCTTCATTCTTCAAAAACACAATAAACTTTAACTTGTTTTCTCATAAATAAATTCACTTCCCTGACTACAACAGCACAATCTGAAGCTTCCAGTATTTCTGTATTCTGTGAAAATGGAGAAGCAGCCCTGTGTGGTTTTGTAATGGGAGTCCTTAGACCATTTCAAGGATAGAGATGGAGATATGGATGAATTGCACTGTAGCAGCCAAAGCAGTGGAGAAGGAAATGGCAACCCACTTCAGTATTCTTGCCTGGAAAATTCCAAGGACAGAGAAATCTGGAGGGCTCCAGTCCACAGGGTTGCAAGTATATATATATATATATATATATAACTTTCCTGATAGCTCAGTGAGGAATCTGCTTGCAATGCAGGAGACCCGGGTTCCATCCCTGGGTTGGAAAGATCCCCCTGGAGGAGGGCATGACAACCCACTCCAATCTTCTAGCCTGGAGAATTCCATGGATTGGGGAGCCTGGCACGCTGCAGTCCATGGGGTCACACAGAGTCCGACACGACTGAAGTGACTAAGCAGCAACAGTCAAAGCAGGCGATGTTAAGTCTCTGCTTGGGCAACAAAACAACCAACCTCTTCTTTTTTTGATCCTAGGTTAAAACAAAGAACTACCACAAATCGCTGAAATCTGGGGGCAGGGGGAGTTCTTAGAGAAAGTCTGCTTTGTTAAACTGCTCACTTTCAAACCTCATGCCAGAACCACTAAGAAAGCAGCAAATCCTCTGAACCTGAGCCATTTCTCCCTTGCCCATTCTAAGATGGAGAACCCTTCATTAACCAGGATGGCATTAACCCCACCACGGTAGGATGCAAAGAGATGAAGCTAGGGAACGAGACAGTCTAAAATAATTAACAGCTCTCCAAAGAGCAGACCCTACTAACATGGCTCACTCTTTCAAATGATAGGAATACATTTCCTCTGTTTTTGCAGGCAATAGGTGGGATCTTAATTCCCCAACCAGGGATTGAACCCATGGCCTCTGCAGTGGAAGCTTAGAGTCTTACCCACTGGACCACCTGGGAACTCCCAATACATTTCCATGTTTTATAAAGCTTATACATGATCAAATCCATCAGAAGGAGTGAAAGTCCTTTTTCTTCCAACAAATAAAATTGCTTTCAGCACATGTTAGAAGGAATAGAGTAGGAGAAAGGGTGAGGATGTACAGATAATACCTGGCTAAAAGAAACCACTTATTGCTATATGACCTTGGGCAAGGGCAAATGCATACCTGCTTCAGCAGCAGCTCCATCACCTACAACATGGCGATTATAACACCACACCCCACAGTGTTACACAGAGGGCAAGTGAGAATGTATCTAGAAGCTTTTTGGTGATTACTGAAGTCTCATATACATTGTTTTTATGACATTAGAACAGTACACAGTTTTTAATAATTATTAAACTATTTTTGTCCCCAGGATAGATTAAAAAAACAGATTTTATTTGAAAACACATATTTACTTTCACTGAAACTCATAGCCCTATTCATACATCACAAAAAGGAAGGGTCAGCTGAAAGCTGGAGAGTGAGACAGGAGCCTGGAAAGAGGCAGCAGGTGTTACCAAATGGATACAAAATCTGCTGCTTTCAGCAGTTTCCTTTTGGAAAGAGAAAAAGTCCTCCCCAGCTTGTCTCATGTCCAACTGGGCACAGGAAATTTATTAACTGAGGGAAGGAGAAAGAGAAGCGTACCTCACTGACTGCAACTGCTAGCGCATACCAAACCTAAGATTTTTTTTAGGTTCTCATATGGAAAGAGGGTCTTCCCTGGTAGATCAGCTGGTAAAGAATCTGCCTTCAATGCAGAATGCATTTGATTCTGGTTTGATTTCTGGCTTGGGAAGATCCCCTGGAGGAGGGAATGGCAACCCACTCCAGTATTCCTGGCTGGAGAATCCCTGTGGACAGAGGAGCCTGGCTGGCTGCAATCATGGGGTCAAAAAGAGTTGGATACGACTGAGCAACTAAGCACAGCATATCACAGTATGGAAAGAAAGACTATAGAGCTGCTCAGAGAATAGGACAGAAATCTTACATGGCAATAGAAAAAAAAGAAAGGATGATCCTTGGGAACCCTGATTTCAGACATTAAAGCTATATTCACAATTAAGTTTTCTTCTGTAGTGTATTTACATACTGTGTAGGTTTTTTTTTTTTTATTTTAACAATTTTATAGAGTAGCGAACACAGGCAGTGGTCAGCTCCCTGGGGTGGTTGGTGAATGCACATGGACCATGACCAGTCATGCATCACATCGTATGGAAACTACAACTGAAGATCTAGAGACAGTAAAGGTTGTATGCCATTTCTGTAAACCTCATCCATGTACTACTCTTTTTTGCTAATTTTCTATTTCCTCTTCTCCTTGCTTTCTTCTGCCTTCCCTGTTTCTTTTTTCCTTCCAGACGGCTCTCTCTTCTGTCTCCTTTCCACACAGAAAGAGTCTACAATTTTATTTTATTTTTTACAGAGTTTTGCTGTTTACTGCCACACATGAACCTGAATCATCTGTAGGTATACATATGTCCCCTCCCTCCTGAACTTCCCTCCCATCTCCCTCCCCATTCCACCCCTCTAGGTTGTTACAGAGCCGCTGTTTGAGTTCCCTTAGTCTTACAGCAGATTCTCATTTGTTGTCTATTTTATATATAGTAATGTAAGTTTCCATGTTACTCTTTCTATATATCTTATCCACTCCTCCCTCCCCTTAGAACAATCTATGAGTCTGTTCTGTATGTCCGTTTCTCCATTGCTGCTTTGCATATATATATATATATATTTGGCGACTTCTATTGATTCTCCATCCATTTATCTTTGTTCTTTGGCCTGTGTGGGCCCTCCATCACAGTGGCCCATTGCAGCGGCCCCCATCACCGCAGAGTGCCAGCTCCAGGCACATGCACCCCAGAGCCCCAGCTCAGCAGCTGGACACATCGGTCCGGCCACTCTGCAGCACGTGGGATCTTTCCAGGCCAGGGATCGAACCGGCGCCCCTTGAACTGCCAGGTGGTGCCCCTCTGCATATTTATCAGTACCATCTGTCTAGATTTCTTATATATGTGTCAGTATACAATATTTATTTTTCCCTTTCTGACTTACTCCACTCTGTATAATAGGCTGTAGGTTCATCCACCTCATTAGAACTAACTCAAACACATTCCTTTTTATGGCTGAGTAATATTCCAATGTATGTATGTACGACAGCTTCTTTATTCCAAGTCTACAATTTTTTAAAGGTATGACAAGTTTTTAAAATATAGAGATACCCATATTTATATACATTTTTTCCAGTTGTTGAGGAAAATTTTTTTCAAGATGAGATCTATGATGGCATCAAAAAACTGTAAGCATTTCACAAATGGCAAAATTTCAACAGTGTTGAAATTTATACATCTATTTACATGGGATTTTCACAATCCACATTTCTGCCTTTTATTATCTAGGATAATAGACATATCGAGGCAAAAAGTAGGAATAATGAATGAATAAGTTGTCATCTCAAGAAGTGAGAAAAAGAACATCTAAACAGTACATTGTATAAAGTTGAGGGACAGCATTTCTTCTTCCAGCCAAATGAGGCAACATGGACAAGACTCACCTTCTTGCCTGAAACAATACAATCACACAAAATATGGAAAATGACAGTTTTCAAAGCAATGGACAATAGAAATGGATGATGGGGATCCCTGAGAAACAGGAAACAAATGAGGTGAATTCCCTAGCTTGCTGCCTGGAGGGATGGTCCAGGCCAGCTGCTCAGGGAGAGAAACCCAGGCAGAGCGTGGCAGAGGCCTTGAGTTGAAGAAACATAGCTGGGAGTTCATGGACACCAGGACAGCTAGAGTCCTTAGCACAGGGTACCAGAGAGGAGACAGCTGCAGAGAGGATGCGGGTGATCTGCAGAGGGCCTTCCTCAAGCAATCAACTGAGTATCAAGCCATGCATGTGTGTAAGGAAACTGCCCAAGACTGGGGAAATAGCCTTCCGCAGAGTCCCAGCCCTTGAGCTGGACACATCGGTCCGGCCACTCTGCAGCACGTGGGATCTTTCCAGGCCAGGGATCGAACCGCGCCTTGAACTGCCAGGTGGTGCCCTCTGCATATTCATCAGTACCATCTGTCTAGATTTCTTATATATGTGTCAGTATACAATATTTATTTTTCCCTTTCTGACTTACTCCACTCTGTATAATAGGCTGTAGGTTCATCCACCTCATTAGAACTAACTCAAACACATTCCTTTTTATGGCTGAGTAATATTCCAATGTATGTATGTACGACAGCTTCTTTATTCCAAGTCTACAATTTTTTAAAGGTATGACAAGTTTTTAAAATATAGAGATACCCATATTTATATACATTTTTTCCAGTTGTTGAGGAAAATTTTTTTCAAGATGAGATCTATGATGGCATCAAAAAACTGTAAGCATTTCACAAATGGCAAAATTTCAACAGTGTTGAAATTTATACATCTGTTTACATGGGCTTTTCACAATCCACATTTCTGCCTTTTATTATCTAGGATAATAGACATATCGAGGCAAAAAGTAGGAATAATGAATGAATAAGTTGTCATCTCAAGAAGTGAGAAAAAGAACATCTAAACAGTACATTGTATAAAGTTGAGGGACAGCATTTCTTCTTCCAGCCAAATGAGGCAACATGGACAAGACTCACCTTCTTGCCTGAAACAATACAATCACACAAAATATGGAAAATGACAGTTTTCAAAGCAATGGACAATAGAAATGGATGATGGGGATCCCTGAGAAACAGGAAACAAATGAGGTGAATTCCCTAGCTTGCTGCCTGGAGGGATGGTCCAGGCCAGCTGCTCAGGGAGAGAAACCCAGGCAGAGCGTGGCAGAGGCCTTGAGTTGAAGAAACATAGCTGGGAGTTCATGGACACCAGGACAGCTAGAGTCCTTAGCACAGGGTACCAGAGAGGAGACAGCTGCAGAGAGGATGCGGGTGATCTGCAGAGGGCCTTCCTCAAGCAATCAACTGAGTATCAAGCCATGCATGTGTGTAAGGAAACTGCCCAAGACTGGGGAAATAGCCTTCCAAAAAGGTGAGGCCTGGGGCTCACACAGGGTGGTTCCAGTGGCTGATCCAACCAGTAAGCCTGGAGACACTCGTAATTCTCAGGTCATTAGACAGAGGATTCAGGATGTTCTTGCCTCAGGGAGTGGGGAATAATTAACCCTAGGTTAAATACTTCTTGGGAACTGCCTAACATCATAAAAGCAAGGCCTGAAGGAGTGAACCGATTTCTAAGAAAATTAGATGCATCCCAGAACAAAGCTCTAGGAGATGCGGAGGAATACAAAAATAGCCAACAACTAGTAAGATAAAACCTACAATGTGATTCAAAGAGTTTCAAAAAATGTCTTTTCAGGGAAACACGACTAAGGAGCATAATTAATCAAAACTGTGGGACGAATTGAGAGAATAGCATGGAAACATATACATTACCATATGTAAAACAACTAGCCAGTGAGGATTTGCTGTGTGACACAAAAAGCTGAACCCAGTGCTATGTGACAACCTAGAGGGGTGAGATGGGGTGGAAGATGGGTGGGGTGTTCAGGAGAGAGGGCACATATGTATACCTGTGGCTGATTCCAATGGATGTGTGGCAGAGGCCAACATAATATTGTAGAGCAATTGTTCTCCAATAAGTGTGTCTTGTCCTACACTTCTCAATATTGTACAATTATAATCTTTGATAATTATTAGTTACTCAAGAAAACTCAGAAATCACACAGATGTTAGAATTAGCAGAAAAGGACATTAACACAGTAATAGACTTTTAAAAATTATTTAATTGACTGTGCTGGGTCTTAGTTGCAGCATGCAGAATCTAGTTCCCTACACAGAGATCAAACCCAGGTCCCCTGCATTGGGAACACAAAGTCTTAACCACTGGACCACCATGGAAGTCTCTAACACAGTTACTGTTATTATTGTGTGCCATATATTCAAAAAGTTAGGAAAAGACATTGAAACTATAAAGAAGACCCAAATTAAACAGCTAAAACATCCCAGTTGAAAAGTACACTAGACAGGATTAACAGCACATTAGGTATTACAGAAGAAAACACTAGTCAACTTGAAGTTACAGCAGTAGAAACTATTGAAAAAGAAGTACACAGGAAAAAGAAAGAATCAAAAAAAAAAAAGCATCAGTGAGCTGTGAGACAACTTCAAGCAGCCTAATATAAGAGTAATTGGAGGGCTTCCCTTCCCTGGTGGTCCAGTGGGTAAGGACACCGCCTTGCAGTGCAAGGGGCGCCGGTTCGAGCCCTGGCCTGGGAGGATCCCACGTGCCGCGGAGCGGCTGGACCGATGTGTCCAATTACCGAGCCGGAGCTCTGGAGCGCATGCGCCCAGAGCCGGCGCTCTGCAACGACAAAGACCACCGCGAAGGGAGGCCCACAGGAGCCAAAGAACAAAGACGGATGAAAAAAGAGAAATGAAAGACCAATAGAAGTGGCCCGCTCGTCCCCCTCCCTTCCCACCCCACTCCCCAAAAGATTTAAAAAAAAAAAAAAAGAGTAATTGGAGTCCATGAAGAAGAGAGAGGAGAGATACAGAAAAAAAAAAAAGAAAAAACAGAATCACTTAAAAGAAATACTGGCCAAAATGTGTTCAAATCTGCTGAACACTAGAAACCCACAGATCCAAGAAGCTCAAAAAACTCCAAGCATAAGAAACATGAGGAAATTACACCAAGGCAAGAAACTATCAACAAAACAAAAAAGCTACCTACTGAATGCAAGAAGAAATCTGAAATTTGCAAATGATATATCTGATAAGGGGTCACTATTCAAATGTATAAAGAATTCATACAACTCAACATTAAATAAAAAACCTGATTAGGGCTTCTCTGGTAGCTCAGTGGTAAAGAGTTCGCCTGCCAGTGCAGGAGACATGGGTTCGATCCCTGATCCAGGATGATCCCACATGCAGCCAAGAAACTGAGCCCATGAGCCACAACTGTTGAAACTGTGCTCTAGAGCTTCAGAGCCACAACTATTGAGCCCATGTGCTGCAACTATTGAAGCCCGTGTGCCCGAGAGCCCGAGTTCCACAACAAGAGAAGTTACCACAACAAGAAGCCTGGTCACCTCAACTAGAGAGTAGCCCCCACTCCCTGCAACTAGAGAAGAGCCTGTGGCAGCAGTGAAAACCCAGAATAGCCAAAAGCAAAATAAATAAATGAATAAAATTTAAAAAACAAATCTGATTAAAAAATAGACAGAGAAACTGAAGAGACATTTTTTCAAGGAAAACATACACATAGGCAGCAGGCACATACGTGAAGGATGTTCAACATCACTGATCATCAAGGGGATGCATATTGAAATCACAATGAGATAGCACCTCATATCTGTCAGAATGGCTATTATCAAAAAGACAACAAGCAACAAGGGGTGGTGAAGATGTGGAGAAAAGGAAACCCTTGTGCATTGTTGTTGGGAATATACATTGGTGTAGTTAGTGCAGAAAACAGTCTGAAGATTCATTAAAAAATTAGAAATAGAACTACCATGCATGCATGCATACTAAGTCACTTCAGTCATGTCTGACTCTTTGTGACCCCATGGACTGTAGCCCACCAGGCTCCTCTGCTCATGGCATTCTCCAGTCAAGAATACTGGAGTGGGTTGCCATGCCCTCCTCCAGGGGATCTTCCCAACCCAGGGATTGAACCCAGGTCTTCTGTGGCTCCTGATTTACAGGCAGATTCTTTACCACTAAGCCACCAGGGAAGAGAACTACCATATGATCCAGTAATTTTTACTCCTGGATATTCATCCATAGAAAATGAAAACACTAATTGGAAAAGATATATACATTCCTATGTTCACTGCAGTATTCTTTACAATAGCTAAGATATGGAAGACATTTAAGGGCCCATCAATAGAAGAATGGATACGGTGTAGTGTGTATGTGTGTATATATATATTTATAATGGAATATTATATATAGTGGAATTTTACTATATATGATATATATAATGAAATATTACTCAGCCTTAAAAAAAGAATGAAATCTTGCCATTTGCAATAAAATGGATGGACCTAGGGGGCATTATGCCAACTGAAATAAGTTGAACAGAGAAAAACAAATACTGTATGATTTCACTTATATGTGCAATCTGAAAAAAACAAATGAACAAACACGACTAAACATAAACAGAATCATAGCTACAGAGAACAAACAGGTGGTTGCCAGAGAGGAGGGGAGGTGGGGAGGAGAGGAATAGGTGAGGGAGGTTGAGAGGTACATACTTTTAGTTACAAAATAATGAGTCATGTGTGTAAAATGTAGAGCATGGGGCTTCCCTGATGGCTCAGTGGTAAAGAGCTCGCCTGCCAATGCAGGAGACACGGGTTCGATCCCTGATCCAGGAAGATCCCACATGCTGCAGAGCAACTAAGCCTGTGAGCCACAACTATGGAGCCTGGGCTCTAGAACCTCGGAGCCACAACTACTGAGCTCATGCGCTGCAACTACTGAGGCCCGTGTGCCCTAGAGCCCGAGTTCCACAAGTGAGAACTCACCGCAACAAGAAGCCTGCTCACCTCAACTAGAGAGTAGCCCCCACTCCCTGCAGCTAGAGAAGAACCAGTGGCAGCAGTGAAAACCCAGAATAGTCAAAAATAAATACATAAAATAATAAAAAAAAATTTTAAAGTTTTTTAAAATGCAGAACACGGAAAATATATAGTCAATAATCAGATAATTTCTTTGTATGGTGACAGATTGTAACTAGACTTATCACAATGACTATTTTGAAACATATAGAGAAATTGAATCACTATATTGTGTACTTAGTAACTAGCATAGTGTTGAAGGTCAAAGTGAAAAAGTGAAAGTCAGTCGTGTCCGATTCTGTGACCCTGTGGACTGTAGTCAGCCAGGTTCCTCTGTCCATGGAATTCTCCAGGCAAGAATACTGGAATGGGTAGCCATTCCCTTTTCCAGGGGATATTACCAATCCACCAACCAAACTCAGGCCTCCCTCATTGCAGGTGGATTCTCTACCATCTGAACCAGAAGGGAAGCCCAAGAATACTGGAGTGGGTAGCCTATTCCTTCTCCAGGGGATCTTCCCAATCCAGTTATCAAACCAGGGTCTCCTGCATTGCTGGTGAATTCTTTACCAGCTGAGCTACCAGGTATAAGTGAAGATCAATTATACTTCAAATCAAAGGTCAATTATACTTCCAAAACAAACAAACTCATAGAAAAAGAGCTCAGATTTGTAGTTCCCAGAGGCAGGGGGATGGTGGGAAGGATAACTGGATGAAGACAGTCAAAAGGTACAAACTTCGAGTTATAAGATAATTACTAGGACTGTAATATACACCATTATAAAATTAACAGTGCTATATGCTATGTATGAAAGGCAATAAATCCTAAGAGTTCTCATCACAAAAATAGTCTTTTTTCTATTTCTTTAATTTTGTGTCTGTATGAGATGATGGATATTCACTAAACTTACTGTGGTAACCACTTCAAAATGTACGTAAGTCAAATCATTATGCTCTATACCTTAAACTTACACTGTAACACATGTCAATTATATCTCATTAAAACTGGAAGAAAAAAAAAACTACACCAAGACATATCATAATCCATTTTTTTTCAAAACCAATGCTAAAGAGACAATCTTCAAAGCAGCTAGAGGGAGAAAAAGGACTATGCACAGAGGGACAAAGATAAGGAGAACAGGGCTTCCCCTGGTGGTCCAGTGGGTAAGGACACTGCCTTGCAGTGCAAGGGGCGCCGGTTCGGGCCCTGGCCTGGGAAGATCCCACGTGCTGCGGAGCGGCTGGACCGATGTGTCCAATTACCGAGTCAGAGCCCTGGAGCGCATGTGCCCAGAGCCGGTGCTCTGCAACGACAGACGCCACCGCGATGGGAGGCCCACAGGAGCCAAATTACGAAGACGAATGAAAATAGAGAAATGAAAGACCAATAGAAGTGGCCCGCCCGCTCCCCTCCCTCCCCAACCCGACCCCCGCCCAAAGTAAATAAATAAATAAATCTTAAAACAGCTACTAATCTTATAAAAAAAAAAATAAGGAGAACAGCAGATTTGTCATAGGAAACAACACAGTGAAGATAGTGGAGGAACATTAGAAATGTTAAAAACATTAGCATGTAACAATAAAAGTGTTAAAAAACACTTTAATGTTAAGCACATCAAAAGTATTGAAAGAAACATAAACTGTTGATGAAACATTCTAGACCCATGAAAGTCTCTTTCAAGAAAGCTATCAATTATACTTCAAATCAAAGGTCAATTATACTTCCAAAACAAACAAACTCATAGAAAAAGAGCTCAGATTTGTAGTTCCCAGAGGCAGGGGGATGGTGGGAAGGATAACTGGATGAAGACAGTCAAAAGGTACAAACTTCGAGTTATAAGATAATTACTAGGACTGTAATATACACCATTATAAAATTAACAGTGCTATATGCTATGTATGAAAGGCAATAAATCCTAAGAGTTCTCATCACAAAAATAGTCTTTTTTCTATTTCTTTAATTTTGTGTCTGTATGAGATGATGGATATTCACTAAACTTACTGTGGTAACCACTTCAAAATGTACGTAAGTCAAATCATTATGCTCTATACCTTAAACTTACACTGTAACACATGTCAATTATATCTCATTAAAACTGGAAGAAAAAAAAAACTACACCAAGACATATCATAATCCATTTTTTTTCAAAACCAATGCTAAAGAGACAATCTTCAAAGCAGCTAGAGGGAGAAAAAGGACTATGCACAGAGGGACAAAGATAAGGAGAAAAGGGCTCCCCCTGGTGGTCCAGTGGGTAAGGACACTGCCTTGCAGTGCAAGGGGCGCCGGTTCGGGCCCTGGCCTGGGAAGATCCCACGTGCTGCGGAGCGGCTGGACCGATGTGTCCAATTACCGAGTCAGAGCCCTGGAGCGCATGTGCCCAGAGCCGGTGCTCTGCAACGACAGACGCCACCGCGATGGGAGGCCCACAGGAGCCAAATTACGAAGACGAATGAAAATAGAGAAATGAAAGACCAATAGAAGTGGCCCGCCCGCTCCCCTCCCTCCCCAACCCGACCCCCGCCCAAAGTAAATAAATAAATAAATCTTAAAACAGCTACTAATCTTATAAAAAAAAAAATAAGGAGAACAGCAGATTTGTCATAGGAAACAACACAGTGAAGATAGTGGAGGAACATTAGAAATGTTAAAAACATTAGCATGTAACAATAAAAGTGTTAAAAAACACTTTAATGTTAAGCACATCAAAAAGTATTGAAAGAAACATAAACTGTTGATGAAACATTCTAGACCCATGAAAGTCTCTTTCAAGAAGTTAGCTGAAATACAGACATTTTCAGACATAGGACAGCAAAGAATTCATTGCCAGCCGACATTCTTTACAAGAAGCGCTAAAGGAAGAAGGCAAATGATACCAGATGGAAATCAGGACCTACAAAAAGGAATGAAGGGCACTGGAAATGGAAACTATGTGGATAAACGCATATGATTCCTTGTTTTATTATTTTAATCTCCTTGAAGTGATTGACTGTTTAAAGAAAAATAACAATGTATTTGGAGATTTATGTTAAAGTAAAAGGCAAGATAACAATATCACAAAGGCTGAGCAGGGAAAACATGCTGTTTTGAAGTTCTTATGCTATATGTGAAGTCCTTATACTATATGTGAAGGTAGACTTTGATAAGTTACAGATCTATAATATAGGGCTTCCCATGTGTTTCAGTGGTTAAGAATCTGCCTGCCAATGCTGGGGACACATGTTTGATTCCTGGTCTGGGAAGATCCTACATGTCGGCAGAGCAACTAAGCTGGTCCATCACAAGTACTGAGCCTGCAGCACCTAGACCCCACAGTGCCACAATTACTGAAGTCCATGCACCCTAGAGCCTGTGCTCTGCAACAAGAGAAGCCACCACAATGAGAAGCTCCTGCACCACATTAGAGAGTAGCTCCCACTCTCGGCAGATAGAGAAAGCCCGCGTGCAGCGGTAAAGACCAAGCACAGTCAAAGAAAAAAAAAAAAGTGTATACTCTAAAGCATAAAGCCATCAGTAAATAAAACCAAGAGTTAGAGCTAATAAGCCAACAAAAGACATAAAGTGAAATCATTAAAAAATATGTTATTCAAAATAAAGCAGTAAAAGAGGAATGACAAGAGGGAAGAATATAAACAGAAATCAGCTGCCTCACCACGCCACCTGTTCCGGAGCAAGTCATAGTGGTGGCAGGGGTGGTGGCATGGCTGCTCCTAGTGGCCTGGGCAAGTTGCATTGGGAGTAGGACTTCTATGACTTCAAGGCTATCAACATGTCCCCAGCATTGGCAGGCAGATTCTTAACCACTGAAACACATTGGTATTGCCGGAGAAGTACTGAGGCTCGGTGTCCCTGGTGGTGACATGGCTATTGAGTGCAGCTTCACGAACCAGCACTACCCGGTCCTGCAGCAGCTACAGCGGGACCTGGGGCCCCACTACTTCAATGTGCTCACCTTCCCCTGCAGCCAGTCTGGTCACCAGGAACCCGACAGCAACAGGGTGATGGAGAGCTTAGCCTGCCACACCTAACAGTGTCTCTTTCCCCACGTTTAGCAAGATCACAGTCACTGGCACTGGTGCCCACCTGCCTTAAAGTACATGACCAAGATTCTGAAAAGGAGCCCACCTGGAACTTCTAGAAGTATGTAGTGGTCCCCAAATTTCTCGGGCTCTAAAATCACTGCAGATGGTGACTACAGCCATGAAATTAAAAGACGCTTGCTCCTTAAAAGAAAAGCGAGGACAAACCTAGACAGTGTTCAAAAGCAGAGACATCACTTTGCCGACAAAAGTCCAATATGGTTTTCCCAGTCGTCATGGATGGACATGAGAGTTGAACAAAGAAGGCTGAACACTGATGAACTGATGCCTTTGAACTATGATGTTGGAGAAGGCTCTTGAGAGTCCCTTGGACTGCAAGGAGATGAGAAAGGTCAATCCTAAAGGAAATCAACCCTGATTATTTGCTGAAAGTAATGATGCTGAAGCTGAAGCTCCAATATTTTGGTTACCTGATGCAAAGAGACTCTGATTATGGGAAAAATAGAAGGCAGAAGGAGAAGGGGACAACAGAGGACGAGATGGTTGCATGGTATCCCTGAGTCAATGGATATGAGTTTGAGCAAGCTCCAGGAGATGGTGAAAGACAGGGAAACCTGGCATGTTGCAGTCCATGGGGTCGCAGAGTCAGACATGACTGAAGGACTGAACTGAGCTGAACTGAGTGGCCCCAGATGGAAAGGTGGTAGGAGCTTGGGACCCACCGTTGTCAGTGGAGGAGATCAGGCCCCAGATTACAGAGTTTGGGAGGAAGCTCATCCTGAAGAAGCCAGAAGACTTATAACCACTTTCCCTCCTCCGCCCCCTCCCCCTCCCCAACCATGCATGAATGACCAAAGCAAACTCAAATGGTGCTGTAAAAGCAGAGGCCACTGACTCTCCTCCAGTCTATCCCACCTACCGCATCCCTCCTGTCAGGGTAAAATTCTAGTAGTTTGCTTATTCCGATCTTAGAGCAACCTACAGGAACTCCTAACCAGTGAGAGTTCTTGACCAATGACTCAACAGTCAATAAGAACCTTTAGCCCATGAAAACATACGGTATACTAGAAGTATTTCAAGCAGTAATCTCCTACCTATAAAGTGGGACCAATTCCTACCTCACAAGGCTTCGTGAAGATGAGGATGAAAAGCCTATGAAAGTGCCAAGGGCCATGCCAGCTAACAAGGAGACCTTCAATAAGTGATTTTTGCATATCAACCAAAACATAAGTTGTAATCAATAAAAACCTGAACCCAACATGAATTTCTAGCTGAAAGAATCCAAGCCAAACATTTGCTGTTGTTACTGTTTTCCTATGAACTTTTTTTCAATTACAAAAGTAATACCATTCATTGTAAAATAATGCAAGATGATATAAAATAAAAAATGAAAGTATCCCCCTCAAAAAAAGAAAAATCAGATAGCTAGATGAAATACTCAAACTTAATAAATATATCAACAATCATATTAACTAAGTGACCTAAGCTCCTCAGTTAAAACTCATTCAACGTAAGATCAGATTATGTAAAAAGATCCAGTTGCATTGCTTCCTAAATGCGTTAAGAAACACATTTATAGGGATTCCTTTCCTCTGCTGGTCCAGTGGTTAAGACTCTGAGCTTTCAACGCTGAGGATGTTGGTTCAATCCATGGTCAGGAAACTAATATTCCATATGCCATGAGCATGGATAAAAAAAACTTACAAAAAAAAAACACAATGCACAAGGGGAGTGACATCAGCAAAATGGCAGACTAGGTAGCTCCAAGGTTAGTTCCCCAACAAAAACATCGAATTACATTTGAAAAGAAGAGAGCAAGCAAGCAGAATTGTCAGAACTAACCGTGTCAGCACTTCTGGAAAACAGTCACAGGTTTAGAGCAAGTGTCCAATCAAGAAAAAGTCATCTTCAAAGTCATGGGCAAGTTTTGTGGCTTTCTTACTCACCCTCACCCCACATTCTCTCTAGGATGGTGACAGTTGTCGTCTGGAAGCAGCTGCCTGTTTCCCAGTCCCCTCCCTTGAACTGAGGGGACAGAGCAAGACTATTTGCAAGTGGTTGTCCATGTGCTCTCTACCCATCCACCGTGTTCCACGTTCCTTTCTTCTCGCCTTCTTCTGGATTATTCATCTATTTTCTTCTCGTTGCAATTTATGACTTTTATATTCTTAGTTTTAAAATATGGGCTTCCCTGGTGGTTCAGACGGTAAAGAATCTGCCTGCAATGCGGGAGACCTGGGTTTGGCCCCTGGGTTGGGAAGATCCCCTGGAAAAGGGAATGGTTACCCATTCCACTATTCTTGCCTGGAGAATTTAATGGACAGAGGAACCTGGCAGGCTGCATATATATATATATATAGTCCATGGGGTCGCAGAGAGTTGGACACGACTGAGTGACTTTCATTTATCAGAATATTAGTCTAACTTAAAATTCTCTAGAAGGTGCATTTCTTTTTTTAAAACTTGTATTTTACTTATAACTTTACAGTTTTGTTGTTTACAAATATGTATGCCCCCAGATTAGTCATATGTATATCCTCCCCATTCCGCCCCTTCAGACCGTCACACAGTAGAAGGTGCATTTCTTAGTATGACCTAAACTGTATCTGATTCATAGTCCTTCCTCAGCTAGGTCTGAAGTGTGGCTAACCTCATCTACTGACCTTTTCTTTTCTATTAAATGGTAGCTTTAGTGATATATAATTCTATTATGTTCTGTTGACGAATCATAATACAATGATATTAAGCTAATAATAGTTATATAATCACAATAGTAAAAGATGTTTATCAGTTTCACAATCAATAGCCAGTTGAGGGCTTCCCTGGTAGCTTAGTGGTAAAGAATCCACCTGCCAACACAAGAGACACTGGTTTGATCCCTGATCTGGGAAGATCCCACATGCTGTGGAGCAACTAAGCCCAAGTGCCACAATTATTGAGCCTGTGTTCTAGAGCCCAGGAGCTGCAACTGCTGAGCTCTAGTGCTCTAGACCCAGTGCTCCACAAGTGAAGCCACTGCAAGGGAAAGCCTGCACACTGCAATGAAGAGTAGCCCCTGCTCACAACTAGAGAAAAAGCCCACGTAGTAATGAAGATCAAGCATAGCCAAAGATAAATAAAATTATTTTTTAAATTAAAAAAAATAGCCACACGAAAAAAGATAATTCTTAAATTCTGTTATTACCTATCTCAGATCTATCACCTCTGTTTGGTTTTCTCATTTTTACTTTTTTTTAATCTTCATGTTTAAAAGTTCCAACTTTATTGTGCACATGTAATCATCTCTATTTCCATGACCAGTGTAAGCGTTAAGTTTTACACTGATGTCTGAGTATTCTAGTGTGAGGTATCTGAGATTCTTAGGCATGTTGTCTTTTCTAGATGTCTCTGTTTAACACCAGGGAAGTTATTTTGAACGAACTCATTTTAAGTGGATTTTTGTCCAAGACTTATTATTTATAGCTGCTCCTGCTGCTTAGTCACTTCAGTTGTGTTCAACTCTGTGTGACCCCATGGACTACAGCCCATCAGGACTGTAGCTTACCAGGCTCCTGCCTATGGAAATCTCCAGGCAAGAATACTGGAGTGGGTTGTCATGCCCTCCTCCAGGGGACCTTCCCAACCCAGGGATGGAACCCGGGTCTCTTGCACTGCAGGCGGATCCCTCACCACTGAGCCAATCAAGGAAGTCATACACACACACACACACACACACACATACATATACATTTGAGATCCCATGGACTGTAGCTCATCAGGCTTCTGTCTATGTTTCCAGGCAAGAATAATGGAGTGGGTTGCCATTTCCTTTTCCTATTCGTAGCTAATGAGGACTTCCTTTGAACCCGCTCTTCACGCCTGCCTCCTCATCTGCAAAATGGGGCAATAGTGCTTAAACCATATAGTCTTTATGAGGACTAACAGGACAGCTTATGAGTTCCTGGATCCAGTCATATCTTTAATGAGTTATTTTTGTTCTTTTCATTTAAGTCCGTTTGAGCTCAGCTCCTCACAGCAACTACCTTGATTTTGCCAGTGTCCACAGCACAACCAGAGGTTTGTGGGTGATAAAGTCGGGCTGAGTGCCCCTTGGAGTGGGGCTTCCCAGGCCCAGTGCAAAGGCAGCAGGCTGGAGGGAGTGATCTCTCAGCCGCATCCAGGTTAGGATTTCCCTTCCTCAGTGTCAAGGGCTGGGGTGCTTGTCTATATCCAGGCACCGCACATTTGCCCAATTCCACTCTGCCCCACGTTGTCCCCACTGGAGCCCTGTTTCTCTGAGGTGAGACCCGGCGCCCACAGAAGGACTCAGGCAGGCATTTTGCAGTGCTTAGGTGGCATCTTATGCTCTCACACACGCACACAATGCTCCACCCACTTTGTGGGCGGCGCTTCATCTCGCTCTTCTGTGGGATGAAGCTGGAGGGACCCTGCCTGGTGTTCAGCTGCGATCGTGGTGGGAGGTTAAGCACAGGGCGACACAGACAGTCCGTCGGTCCCGTCACTTCGGGTGGCTCGGGCCAGAGGTACCTCCTGCTTATAGGACACGACTGACGGCTTGTGAGGCGGTCTGGTTAGGGTATTTATGTGCAGAAACCACCCAGTTACATGGACGCCTGTCTGCTCCAGGCACACCTTCCCCACCTCAGCTGCAGCACCCGTCATGTGCACAGACTTCCCTCCTGGGTCCAGAGGTCCAACTATGGGGGCTGCTACCTCCAGTGTACTGGATGCAGTGCATGGACCTCTGGACATACCTCGAGCACCTGACTTGACCTTTGCTTTCCCATCTGAAATGAGTGATGATAACTCCTGCATGACGGTCCAGTGAGGATTATGAGTCAGTATGTGGAAACTGCTCAAAGTCACATCTGGAGCACAAATAGTACCTGGCTCACAGATGGTGCTCAATTACCACTCAGCCCAGCAGCCACTGCACACCCGGCATTCAATATATACACAGGCTCAACACCGGTGCCTGCTAAGTATGTGGGAAAATCAAAATCAAAACACCACGTTGCCAATGAACACACTGGAACTTTTATATATACAGAGCACAAAGTACAAGGTCTCAATAAGAAAATACACTCTGTTCAGGTGCACCCAACCCCCACCCCCCAATAACACCCAAGGTCAAGGACAAGAGGGAAGAGGATAACCATAAATAGAGAATAGATGGGAAAGCAAATGCTCTAAGAGGGCACCCACAGGCGTGGAACACACTGCTAGAAGGAGATGTGACCTCTTCTTCCCTGGGAGAGAGCAACATAGCAGCACAGAACAGTAGGCACGACTAAACCTGACGCCTGGTGTGGGGCAACCAAACACGGGGCAGAGAACGGGGGTGGCTCTGGGAAGGAAGAGAGCAGGGACAGCCTCCTTCCCTGGGGCGGGGCCAGGTCCCCTCAGTTTATATCCATGAACTCCGTCTTGGGTGGGGTACCGCAGGCAGAGGAGGGCGGGGCACCGCAGGCAGAGGAGGGCGGGGCACCGCAGGCAGAGGAGGGCGGGGCACCGCAGGCAGAGGAGGGCGGGGCACCGCAGGCAGAGGAGGGCGGGGCTGTAGAGAAGCTGGCCTGGGGCCGCAGACGACGGGCCACATCCTGGCGTTGGTAGAAGAGGACGTAGGCTGCCTTGGACTTCGAGGAGAGGACAGGAGTCAGTGTGGGCATGGGGACAGGGGGTCAGGAGAAGGGGTGCGGGGAAGATGGAAATCATACCTCAATCTGATTCTCTGTCACAGGTGAGACGCTGCTGTCATCAAAGTAGTGCCACTGGCCGCTGTCCTTGTTGCAGGCAAAGGTCGTGTCTGTAAGAGGGGAAGCAGTCATCACCCACCCTCCTGCCCCTAAGTGGGGTCCACAGAGGTTTGCACTCTCCTCCTCCTACCTCCTCCCCTGACAACCTCACCACTGGCTCATCCATCTAGTTACCCACTGGGACACCCCAACATTGTCCCTGCCCCGAGCACACCCCTGGTACATACAGTGTCCATCCCGCAGGCCCCCATAGTGGTTGGAAACAGCGATGAGGTCGTATTTGTACAGCCCCGGGGAGGTGGCGGTATCGGGGTTGATGACAAACTCGGAGAAGTCCAGGTCCCTGTGGATGGGGAAAGGGTTAGTACCAGTGGCGCTCCCTCCCTCCACTCCCTATGATTGGCTGTTTGAGTAGCAACAGTGCTGGGCCCAGACCGGAGAGGAAACTCCACAAGGGTGTCCAGCTTTTCACGGGAGAACTTGGTGTAGGAAAAGCGCTTCAGGTGGATGATGAGTGTCTCTGGCAGCATCCACAGGTCCAGCTTCTTGGTGGCCAGCTGGTTCTGCTTGCAAGATGGGCAGTACCTGGGGATGGAGACCGAGTGAGGACAGGCACATTCTGACCTCTCGGTACCATGCAGTTTACATGGGCCACGTCTGGTCCAGAGATGCTACTCTTACTCCTAGCCTGCCCGTTAACTCTAGCAGGCTCTCGACATGTTAAAACCCTGCCATCCTGGAGGAGGCAATGGCAACCCACTCCAGTATTCTTGCCTGGAAAGTTCTATGGGCAGAGGAGCCTGGCGGGCTATAGTCCGTGGGATCGCAGAGAGCTGGACATGACCGAGCAACCCCCTTTCCCATTCACCTCCCCACTTTTATTCCTTGCTGCTATTAAAATGTAGTGTGTAATCTGATAATAAAAAAAACCAAACTGCCAAGTACTTAGCAATTGCCCAATGGACACCCTTTTGTACTGGTGTTTTTGTTGGGCTCTGGTCTGTATGAGGCACAGGTCTTCCTTTTGAGCCTGCCTGTCCCTCTGGCCTTCTCTTTTCTATTCTATTCACTCACTTGCCAGGTATTTGCTGACGCTCTACTGCTGAATCCTTCAGCACTACTTCATATTTGTTCCCTTTCTACTTCATGCAGATGCTGCCCTTATTTTTGCGACTGGCTTTATCATCACCATTCTTTCTATTTGGTTTATTCTCCAAGGATCTAAGGAGTGTCTACAGCACAGCCCACACCAGTATAACCAGTGAGAAGACACACACAGTGAACTTAAAAGTTTTCATTCTCAAGGGGTTCGCTCTAACAGGAAAGATGAGGGAAAAAAAAAAAAAAAGAAAGCCAAAGAAAGAGAAAAATGTAAGATGTGACATCAGGTGGTGTTATGAAGAGAGAAAAACATGCTGGGCTAGGATAAAGAGAACACATGAAGGAATGCAGGGAGCTGATGGCTGGGGGAGCAGCAGTTTTGAACAAAAGGGTAAGAGGACACTTCTGAGGAAGTGACACTTGAGCAAAGTCCTGTAAATTCACTAGAGGAAGAATGAATGGTCCTGGGAGAAGGAACAGCCCAGGCAAACGCTATGAGGTGGCAACAGGCTTGAGGTGTTGGTGGCCAGACTGGCAGGAAGGGCTGGGGGAGAGGGCGGATTCAGGGGTAACAGGGGCTGGGGGAGGTGGGCCCTCACCAGGGGTTTTCCTTCTCCAGGGTCTCCATGGTGGTAAAGAGCTCAATGCATTCCTGCAGCCGCACAGGTGCCTTCTTCATTACGTACCTGACACAGTCATGCTTCACGTAGCCCTAGTCGGGGGAAGGGATGGACAAGTATGAGAAGAGGAAGCTAAAGATGAGCTGGGGTGGAAGACGCCGAGTGGTTAAGAGCATGGACTTTGAAGTGAGGAATCTGAAGCCCTGGGAGCTGTGGTCATGGCCCCACCAAGGTCGGGAGGGTGTGTCTGACACAAGCCAAGCCACACGAGACTGTACCCGTTGTAAGTTTTAGGTATTGTGAAAAACCAAAAAAAGTACTTAGCAATTGCCCAATGGACACCCTTTTGTACTGGTGTTTTTGTTGGGCTCTGGTCTGTATGAGGCACAGGTCTTCCTTTTGAGCCTGCCTGTCCCTCTGGCCTTCTCTTTTCTATTCTATTCACTCACTTGCCAGGTATTTGCTGACGCTCTACTGCTGAATCCTTCAGCACTACTTCATATTTGTTCCCTTTCTACTTCATGCAGATGCTGCCCTTATTTTTGCGACTGGCTTTATCATCACCATTCTTTCTATTTGGTTTATTCTCCAAGGATCTAAGGAGTGTCTACAGCACAGCCCACACCAGTATAACCAGTGAGAAGACACACACAGTGAACTTAAAAGTTTTCATTCTCAAGGGGTTCGCTCTAACAGGAAAGATGAGGGAAAAAAAAAAAAAAAAGAAAGCCAAAGAAAGAGAAAAATGTAAGATGTGACATCAGGTGGTGTTATGAAGAGAGAAAAACATGCTGGGCTAGGATAAAGAGAACACATGAAGGAATGCAGGGAGCTGATGGCTGGGGGAGCAGCAGTTTTGAACAAAAGGGTAAGAGGACACTTCTGAGGAAGTGACACTTGAGCAAAGTCCTGTAAATTCACTAGAGGAAGAATGAATGGTCCTGGGAGAAGGAACAGCCCAGGCAAACGCTATGAGGTGGCAACAGGCTTGAGGTGTTGGTGGCCAGACTGGCAGGAAGGGCTGGGGGAGAGGGCGGATTCAGGGGTAACAGGGGCTGGGGGAGGTGGGCCCTCACCAGGGGTTTTCCTTCTCCAGGGTCTCCATGGTGGTAAAGAGCTCAATGCATTCCTGCAGCCGCACAGGTGCCTTCTTCATTACGTACCTGACACAGTCATGCTTCACGTAGCCCTAGTCGGGGGAAGGGATGGACAAGTATGAGAAGAGGAAGCTAAAGATGAGCTGGGGTGGAAGACGCACGCCGAGTGGTTAAGAGCATGGACTTTGAAGTGAGGAATCTGAAGCCCTGGGAGCTGTGGTCATGGCCCCACCAAGGTCGGGGAGGGTGTGTGTGACACAAGCCACAAGTGCCCCCCGATCCACCGAGATCCCCTTTACCTCAGCCTCCACCTCGTTATAGTAACGCTTCTTCATCTCTGGCTCCCAGTCGATGGCAATGTACGGCTGGGCTAGGGGCGAGGGGAGGTGGTAATGGGCCCTGCTGCCAAGGAACCCCCCGCTCCCGCCTCCCCAGGCCTGGCTCATGGCTGAGGGAGACACCATTGGTATCTTCACTGAAGGTCGAGCGGTCACTGGTCCCATTGGAATTCACGGTCTGCAGGGTGAAGAGGTGCTTGCGCCGCGGCCTCTGGGGCCAGTGAGATGGTCCAGGAGAGCTGTCTGCAGGGGCCCGACTCCCGCTCGCAACTCCGGAGCTAGGCCCAGCCTGCTCTGGCCCAGGGTGTTGGGAGCTGCCCCCAGTCACATGTCCAGGCTTAGGGAGGCTGACCAGATCCTCCAGGTCTGCTAGGACAGGGGAGGATGTCAGAGGTAGGAACGTGTAAACCCCAATGGGCTGAGCACCAATGCACATCCAGATGGACCCTATATGTGTCAGACCGACCCCAGGCCCTGCTGACCCTCCCTCTGGCCACAAGATTGGCTGTACAGACCCTCATCCTTGCAGATCCCCTCTCCCTTCCTCTGCCTTACCTTTCTCATCCCCATCATCCAAGCTGGGTCTGGTCACATAGCGTCTGCCAAAAGAGCAGAGGAGACTCTCAAGGAGGAACCCGAGGGTTGGGAGGATAGAGCCCTTGGGTTATGGTGGGAAGCCACGGTAAATGCACACACAAAAGTTGTCAGGGAGGAGCCCAAAAGATCTCAAGAGAGGTCAGAGGAACGTGGGAAGCAGTGGCCTGACAATATAGGACCTTGTGCACCACAGTTAAGGGGTATGGATCTTAGGTATAAGCCACTGGTGCATAGACGCATGACAAGCTCTACACATGCATCAGGGAAAGCCTCTAAGGAGCACGTGTAAGCGCCATGTAAGGCAGAGGTGAAGCCAGATAGTGCACTGCCGTTTTGCCCTGGTAGGGACTCTGGCTTTAATGCACAATGAAAATCTATCAGTAAATAGGTAAATGACCAATAGAAGTGGCCTGCCCGCCCCCCTCCTTCCCCAACCACTCTCCAAAAAAGAAAATTAAAAAAAAAAATCTATCAGTAAAAACACAAATAACCCGCCTCTCCAAGGAAGAGACAATAAAGTACAAGATGGAGTTGTCTGGCCCTGTTCACCCCTGTATACTCAGCACCTAGGAGAGGTGGCTGCCAAGTCAGAAATTTAGAAGGCCAAAAAAAAAAAAACCCTACAAGCTCCTCTCTGGCCACATTAAGTGTGAGCTGTCTTCTGGAGCTGGAGGAGAGGTAGCACCTGACCTAGCTCTGAGTTCTGATCCCACCTCCCCGCCTGAACCCAAAGGACAGACTCACGAGAGACGGTACAGCAGGATGTGATACAGAGAGTCCCATGAGAGCCGGTCCCGGGGCACCGACACCAGCAGCGGGTGCCCAAAGAGCATCAGGCCACAGTAGGAACTGTTGTAGTCCGGGGATGGGGTGCGCTCCCGCAGGTAGATGGGAAGCACAACGTCCTCTCTAGCGTTCTCGCTAACAGTAGCCCTGCTCGACACCTCGTATCTGCAGGGGAGTGAAGAGCAGGCCATGTCAGACCAGGGCACCCAAGGGGGACTCTAGGACTCTGCCCCAGTTGCTCTAGCCACTTATCCCTCACAGCTTGAAAATATTTGTAAAAGGGTCCAAAGAGTCACTCAGGCTTTTGTGTTCTACAGACTGATGGATCATGTACACAGCACCTTGTTTACGTGATGTTATTTATTTATTTTTATCTGTCTGCCTCAGGTCTTAGCTGAAGCATGTGGGCTTGTCTAGCTGCAGGGTGCAGGGTCTGGAACACACTGGTTCAGCAGTTATGGCACACAGGCTCAGGAGTTGCCCCACAGCATGTGGGATCTTAGTTCCCTGACCAGGGATCGAACCCATATTCCCTTCATTGGAAGACAGCTTCTTAACCACTGGACCACCAGGGACATCCCCCTGTTTATGTGATGGTAGTTAAAGTCCTTTGGTGTTACTGGAGCACTGAGGGCTGTTGACAAAACTATGTGACACAAGGATCTAAAACCATTTTCTTTTTGGAAAACTGCTTGATTTACAAAGAACTTTTCTACTCATAAAGCATCTTCTATTTCAGTTAACCAAAGACTTCAAACTTTTTTTCCTGGCCACACTGCATGGCATCGACCTTAGTTCCTGATCAGGATCAAACCTGTACCCCTGGGAGTGGAAACGCAGAGTCCTAACCCTGAACTGCTAGGGACATCCCAAACTTGTTCTGAACGCTTTGAACAGGCTATTTGGAGAGGTGGCTGCCAAGTCAGAAATTTAGAAGGCCAAAAAAAAACCCTACAAGCTCCTCTTGACAAGTGTGAGCTGTCTTCTGGAGCTGGAGGAGAGGTAGCACCTGACCTAGCTCTGAGTTCTGATCCCACCTCCCCGCCTGAACCCAAAGGACAGACTCACGAGAGACGGTACAGCAGGATGTGATACAGAGAGTCCCATGAGAGCCGGTCCCGGGGCACCGACACCAGCAGCGGGTGCCCAAAGAGCATCAGGCCACAGTAGGAACTGTTGTAGTCCGGGGATGGGGTGCGCTCCCGCAGGTAGATGGGAAGCACAACGTCCTCTCTAGCGTTCTCGCTAACAGTAGCCCTGCTCGACACCTCGTATCTGCAGGGGAGTGAAGAGCAGGCCATGTCAGACCAGGGCACCCAAGGGGGACTCTAGGACTCTGCCCCAGTTGCTCTAGCCACTTATCCCTCACAGCTTGAAAATATTTGTAAAAGGGTCCAAAGAGTCACTCAGGCTTTTGTGTTCTACAGACTGATGGATCATGTACACAGCACCTTGTTTACGTGATGTTATTTATTTATTTTTATCTGTCTGCCTCAGGTCTTAGCTGAAGCATGTGGGCTTGTCTAGCTGCAGGGTGCAGGGTCTGGAACACACTGGTTCAGCAGTTATGGCACACAGGCTCAGGAGTTGCCCCACAGCATGTGGGATCTTAGTTCCCTGACCAGGGATCGAACCCATATTCCCTTCATTGGAAGACAGCTTCTTAACCACTGGACCACCAGGGACATCCCCCTGTTTATGTGATGGTAGTTAAAGTCCTTTGGTGTTACTGGAGCACTGAGGGCTGTTGACAAAACTATGTGACACAAGGATCTAAAACCATTTTCTTTTTGGAAAACTGCTTGATTTACAAAGAACTTTTCTACTCATAAAGCATCTTCTATTTCAGTTAACCAAAGACTTCAAACTTTTTTTTTCCTGGCCACACTGCATGGCATGTGCGACCTTAGTTCCTGATCAGGGATCAAACCTGTACCCCTGGGAGTGGAAACGCAGAGTCCTAACCCCTGAACTGCTAGGGACATCCCAAACTTGTTCTGAACGCTATGTTCAGAAAGCATGTTAGTACTATTTTTAAAAAATCACTTGGTTTTTGAGGTCTGTAATATGAATCAGGAGTGCACATCAGCATCTGGTACGTATGAGGTGCTAGTTAAGTGCTGAAAAAAAATTGTAAGGAGCCTCCTTCACATAACAAAGAAAACATCCAAGGACACCCTGCATAAGGAGCTCACCCCATTCACTGACAGCCCCTAGCAGCCTGCCCAGCTAACACACACAGCCGAAGCCTCAAGCAGGGTAGGTGCCCTGTGACTCGGACTGAGGAAGAGAGAGGGAAGGTGGCTAATAGAGGAAGTTCCTAAGAAACCCCCATCTCCCCAGGTCCTCGTGCTCACATGAAGATGTCATCTCGGTCCAAGATGCTGCTCAGACAATCTTCCAGCTGGAAGATCTTGTAGAAGCGGTGACTGAAGACATCAGCCACCATCATCTGGGAATGGAATATGGAGAGGGGACCCTTTAGGCCTCCCCTGCAGGCCTTTCTGCCTCCCTTGGCCTCCTTGCCCCTGAATCCCACCCCCCTTCCGTCTGCAGAGCCTCACCCTTTCTGGCGGGACACCAGTGTGTTTGGCCAGAGCCACACACAGATCCGAGATCTTGCCTTTCTTGGGGACCACAAGTCGGTGCTGAAGAAGAAACGGTAACCACAGGAGAGCAGAGGGATGTGTGATGAGTGAGTGTAGGAAACCCTGAGGTACGGCAGAGTTATCAAACCAACTCTATGGCTACAGCTCCCTCGTGACGGCCCCGTCCTCACCTCCCCCCCATACCTGTTCTGGCTTGCGGCGGGGATCCATGGAGATAAAGAAGACCTCCATGACCCTCTTGTGGCTCACAGGCAGTGGGACACTGAGGTAGCAGAAGGGGTCGAAGGTCACAGACACATTGCCACAATTAGGGCACACCAGTGTGGACTTGAAGAGGCCATGGAAAGTGTCCACAATCACAGAATCGTTCCGCCGTTTGTGGTTCTGCCAGGCTTCCTGAGCAACCTCCTGTTGACAGTATTGTGCCGGGTGGTGAGGCTTGCTGAGGGCCAGGGAAAACCATGGTTTGGAGGGGATGCACATGGGAGTGGAGCTAAGGTCAGAATCACTGGTAAAGTCCAGAGGCAGAGTTTCAATGAGGCTGCCTGGAGACTGCTCGCTGTCAGGCCTGGGGGCTACTTGGGGCAGGATACCGGGTGGGAGTTGGATGGGGGCCGGATGTGGAGATGTGTTGGAGCCAAGGTTGGGACTGAGGTCGGGGCAAAGGAACTTCACAGAAAATGGGGGGTGGGGAGAGTAAAGGACACCCCAGGGAAGCCAGAAAATCCCTGAGGCAGAGGCCCTGGTGGCTTTAACGAGGCTCTCCTGATGGGGGTCTTCAGTGAGTACCCACCTGATCCGGCCTCCCAGCAGCATCGCTGAGCTCCACATACTCCTTCTTCTTGATGCGATTGAGGTCCTCGTGCAGCCCGTCCAGTAGGAATGACAGCAGTTCCTGTGAGTCATGCTGCTGGTAGCCCAGAAACTGGGACGCAAAGTGGCCGACCTTGTTCTGGGAAGATGGGCAGGGTGTCAGGCCATGAGGGAGTTGGGTTTAGGTCAGGGGGCGGAGGCGGGGGAGGGGGCCGGTCAGGGCTGAGCCACACCTTGAACACATGGGGCACGATGGTGCGGTGGTGGCCAGACCACGCCTGCTTCACCAGGTCCGCATAGGCCTCTGCAATCTCCCCCTTCATGCCCAGCGGGTTGCAGAAGTTGAGCTCCTCCAGGTAGCGGTTTTTCAGAAAGTACTCGGTGAGCTGTGGCACGTTACTGAGGCACTACAGGAGGCAGGGCCCAGGTGAGTGAAGGGGAGAGCAAGGTAGCCAAGGTGCAGAGGGGGGAGAAAAGAAGAGGAAGGAGGCGGGGGATAGAAAGGAACAGGCAGGAAAGTAGGGGAGAGAAGAGAGCAGGAATTCAGAAGGAAGAATGTAGTGATGAAGGAGAGAAGACGAGGCAAAGCAGGAAGTTTTCAGGAAGGAACATGGGCATGTCAAGCCAGACCAACCTGACCCCTTGCCCTGCCTTGCCCCCAGTTCTGTCCTCTATCTCCAAGGCTCACATCCAGCCCATACTGCACCAGACCTAGACCTAATGGCCCAACCTGCAGGGCTGAGTTCATGAAGCACGTGTTGCCCAGATTGGTGAGACCACAGATGCCTGGCTGACCCTGGAAGTCCTCCTCCTCCGACCTGCTGCTCCTGGGATGGATGAGAAATTCTTATCAGCTGAAAGACCTTCTACAGGAAAACAGAATGTGCTCATGGGTTCAGTCTGCCTACTGTGGGACCCCACTCTGGCTGAGAAACCCCCTAGGCTCACGTGGCATGTGGCTGTGCACTGGGCCAAGTGCCATCTTTGCTTCGGGTCTCCATGACAACCACCTGGGTTGGAGGAAGAGAAATTAAAAATGGAAAAGGCATTCACAGACGGCCCACGGACACCGGAGCTCTCACTTACCTCAACCTGAGCACAGCCAGTGGGCAAACGAGTCCTCCCCACCCTTACCTGCCCAGTCTTGCGAGTGGCGTCAAAGTCTTTGATGCGCGCGTTTCACAACCTTTCAGAAGAGTCCTCCGTGTTCTTGACCCACAGCTGGGCCTCTTCCTGGGGGCTCACCAGAAACTGCTCTCAAGCGGTGTGCAAAACTAGGTCTGTGAAGGGGGATGGAGTACATTCAAGGTCTTCCTGGGACCCTGAAGAATGTCCCCCGCCAACCATAACATCAGACTCCTTAGGTCACTAAGCTGTAACTGTGGCCACGAACACCAACTCGTTCCATGCCCCTCGGGCTCACCAACAGGATCTGTGCAGCTGAACTGAGCAGTGAGCCCTGTGTCCATACCACTGTGCTGGACGAGCACCAGCTCTACTGGATACACTTCAACCTCGTGGCTGCCAAGCAGCTCCACGACCTGGAAGGAGGGAAGGGGGCCCACGCTGGTGTACCCACCGTGCACACAGACCTAGACCAATGACCTCTGAGATCAGAGGAGCATCCACGGAGACGAGCACACACAGCACAGACACATGCTTGAGGACCTGTGAGGTGAGCACATACAGGCAAGCAAATGCACGGGACACAGCAAGATACCATCTAATGAGCTCAGAGGGGAGGAGAGGGCAGGGCCAGATGTACGGGGTACAACAAACGTGAACACACGGGTCTGGACCCCTGTAGGATCTTCTTCCTACGCTTCCCCGGACAGAGGCCACCCACCTTCCCCTGCCCAGCACCCTCCCCAGCCACTATACCTTGCATTCAATGGGAGGCTGGCCATGCTCTAGACCATACCAGTTGACCAGGTAATGCCAAGCAGCCGCTGGGAGCAGCACATAGTCCTCACCTTCCACCAGTCCCTTCTTGAGGCGCCAGTTTACCTGGTCTGCAGGAGGGCAGGGGGAGGTGGCAGAGGAATAATCAGGGAAGGAAAGTGATGAGTCACTCTGGCCATCTCACCAATGACCTAGCACAGAGAAGGGGCTCATGATCATCTGTCGGGACAGAGATGACAGGAAGTCCAGGGTGCAGCTGACACGGGGAGCAGAAGCCTGGTACCTTCAAAGAGCTCAGCATTGCTGACGTGGCCAAGGAAGGTGCTGGAGTCCGGATCTTCTCCGTGCGTGTACACTCGCCACTGCCTATACCAGCACAGCCTCACGAGGAACCTGGACCAGACAGGTGACCGGGGTGTTGCTCAGTTAACTGGGCGTGAGTGGTACCACTGTCCATAGTTATTACTGTTATTTTTTAAATCTTTTTGGGGGGTGAGGTGGGGAGGGAGGGGGACGGGCGGGCCACTTCTATTGGTCTTTCATTTCTCTATTTTCATCCGTCTTTGTTCTTTGGCTCCTGTGGGCCTCCCATCGCGGTGGCCTCTATTGCCGCAGAGCGCCGGCTCTGGGCGCATGCGCCCCAGAGCTCCAGCTCGGTAATTGGACACATCAGTCCAGCTGCTTTGCAGCACGTGGGATCTTCCCAGGCCAGGGATTGAACCGGCGCCCCTTGCACTGCAAGGCAGTGTCCTTACCCACTGGACCACCAGGGGAAGCCCTGTCCATAGTTATTAGACTCAATGTACCAACATGTTCCAAGTCAAGAGGGCAAGTTTCACGAACACCTGAAACTAATGCAGAGCTATATGCTAACTGTATTTCCAATTACTCTTCCCAGAATCCAACATTTAAGAAAGTTTCAGCATCATATATAATAAATTAGAAGCAAAATGTATTCAGTAAAATCTAGATTTGGACAGGACACTTCCTACAATACTAAAAGAGATTGAAAATGGGAAAATGGGAAAACATGAGGGTTTTTTTTTATGGAATAAATGATAATTCACTTGTATAGGCCTGTGGGGTAACACAGTCAAATCAGATTCAAAATAATTGTTATTTGCATGTTATAAGACTTCAGCCACTTTTTCAATGTGCAGCATTTGTAAAGGATACAAAACTCTTCAACTGAGAAACAGATTGTTAAATTCCAGAAACCTGCTCAGAAATCAAGAATTTCAACTGCTAAAAGAATCACAAAGTTTTCCTTCAAAAACTGCACACCGCGATCTTTAAAATAATTTTTGTCTTTACGGTTTATTTTGACTTTATAATAAATTTCTAAGCGTTATGGTGACTAGCTCACCATGTGCAAAACTGTGGTGAAAAACATAACAAAAAGTAACTACCATCTGAAGCATCTTTAAATACAGGTTGACCTGCTCTCTTTTAAAGGAGACACTTTTACATGTATTACTAGGATAAACATTTAGGACTGTTGAAATCTGCCTTTGTAGAATGTCATGAAAAATTCTCAAGTCTGCAAAATACTTGCACATAGAAAATTCTAAATGAACATTAGCTCTGACCAATCCAAACTCAGGGCTCAGACAGAAAAGTTCAAGTACACATAATCCCCGTCTTGTACCTTCAAGGTTTTAACTGCTTCCATGGATGATCTATGAGATTAATTTATTCAATAAAGCTAGAGAACAGACTTAGGGACACGAGGTGGGGGGAGGAGAGGGATGTATGGAGAGCATAATATGGAAACTTATATTACCATATGTAAAAGAGATAGTCAATGAGAATTTGCTGTATGACTCAGGGAACTCAAATAGGGGCTCTGCAACAACCTGGAGGGTAGGACAGGGAGGGAGATGGGAGGGAGGTTCAAGAGAGAGGAAACGAATGTGTACCTGTGGCTGATTCATGCTGATGTTTGGCAGAAAACAACAACACTGTAAAGCAATTATCCTTCAAATAAACAAACTGATTAAAAAAGAAAGTTTTATCTTCCTAGGTTAGTTATCGTTCACTACATATAATTAGATACACTAATATAAAAGCCTTTCGATAAGTGCATACTTCAGAAGCTAAACAGCAACAAAGACTAGGAGCAATAACTGGCAACCAAAAGACTGCTCCCCCACCCCAGAACTCTAGACTCACAAACCTCTTTCCCCTTTTGATTCACAAAAAATCTGAACAGATACTAGGGGTGCTGACTCAATTACAGGGCAATTGTCAGAGGCCTATTTATTTCACTCTTTCATTAGATCCAGTGGTCACAGTGTATTTACCTTGTGTAAGAGTTACAGTGGCAACTACCAACCAAATGTGTGAAAATTACTGTCGGTTTAGTTCTAGGGGTTTCATTAACGGTTAGTGCTGTGCAGACCTCTCAGGTGAGAAAACCCTCAACATTCCTAGGCTAGTCTCTTATGCTCAGGTGAGAAGAAGTTGAGGTGCTTGGCTCTAGACAAGCGTTTTAAAAAATAGAGTTAGGGCTTCCCCTGGTGGTCCAGTGGATAAGGACACCGCCTTGCAGTGCAAGGGGCGCCGGTTCGATCCCTGGCCTGGGAAGATCCCACGTGCCGCGGAGCGGCTGGACTGATGTGTCCAATCGCCAAGCCGGAGCTCTGGAGCGCATGTGCCCAGAGCTGGCGCTCTGCAACGACAGAGGCCACTGCGATGGGAGGCCCGCAGGAGCCAAAGAACAAAGATGGATGAAAACTGAGAAATGAAAGACCAATAGAAGTGGCCCGCCCACTCCCCTCCCTCCCCAACCCGACCCCAGCCCAAAAATAAAATAAATAAATCTTTTAAAAAAATAAATGAATAAAATAAAAAATAGAGTTAAAGGAAAGTGCTGCATGATATTATCCACAAGAACAGAGATGAACTGGCTTCAATGCTTAACCAACATTGGTGGGATAATTTTTTTGACACATCATAATTTTCTTATTCATATAACATAAAATCAACCATTTAAAAGTGAAAAATTCAATGGCATTTAGTACATTTAATGTTGTGCAACCACAACCTCTATCTACTTCCAAAACATTTTCAACACACCAAGGGGAAATGTGGTATGGGTGGGATAATTTTAAAGCTTATTGTCACAAGGCTGTAGAGGTAACATGGGGGAGAAACCGAAGCCCCCAAGCCCTTCTGAACACCTGCAAATGGGCTATAAAAATGTTTCTCCTATGGTTGTTCACTCTCAGGGTGAACTGAAGCTGAGCTATAGTGTAAGAGTAAAATAAATTACTTGGTGTCGCATTTCTGATTTGGAGAACCTCAACTTGTTTCTCCCGTAACGGGAATATGTGTTTCGCCAGTACTGTGATTAAAGAACTCTGTAAAATGAGCACACCTCACTCCTAGCCTAAAGGCTTTCAGATGAGAGCTAGCTGGAGGTGATGAAGCAAGGGCAGAAGTCCAATGCGACCAGCTGGAGAAAGTGAGGGGGAGGGTAATCTGAAGAGAGATGGGAGAAACAATCAGAGCCAAGCAACAGCCTTGAAATCTTAAAATGTTTCAAGTCCCTGTGAGAATTCAAGCGTTTTTTTTTTTCCTTCTGGCTCTCCCCCTAGCGTTTCTTTTAAATTTTCTTTTTAAACACTAGAAACATTTTATATTGGGGTACAGTCGATCACAATGCATGAAACAGGAAGACTGCTGAAACGTTTTGAGAAAAGGATGAGCATAAATTATTTCTTAAATAAATTACTGTAGGGGGACTTCCCTGCTGGTCCAGTGACTACGACTCCATACTCTCAATGCAGGGGTTCTGGTTCAATCCCTGGTCAGGGAACTAGATTCCACATGCCTCAAGTAAGACCTGGCACAGCTAAATAATTAAATATTAAAAAAAAAAAAAGAATTATTGTGTACAGAAAGAGAAAAATCATACTTGTACAGTGGAGAAACCCAGCAGATATTTTCACGAAGTGATCAAGGCGACCGTCACCAATGACGTCACATAGATACTGAACAGCCACCTGATATGATGCAAAGGGCACACGATATGCACCCAGTCTGATTTCATATACATCCTCCCATTAGATGAAAGTTTAAACCACAAATTCAATTCAGGGAGGCGTACAACAGTGGGAAGATGATAACAAAATGTAAAATTCCGGGTAATAATTTCCCGTGGCAGGGAGGGGGATTTTCATTTGGAAGGGGTACAAAAAATTTTTTTAAAGATAACGGGTCTGAATCTTAACCTAGGTGGTTAATTCACAAGTTCTGTATTATTCTTTAAATTTTTAACTTTGAAATAGACTCAGGGAAAAAAAAGACAAAGAATTCCTCCGTGCCCTTCATTCAAGATTCTCCAAATGTAAATTTTTACCCACTTGCTCGATCATTATTTCTTTAAACACGTTTTTTACACATGCTATTCTTTCAACCATTTCAGAGTAAGCTTGCTTACACAATGCTTCTTTAACCCTAAATATTTCGGTTCTCCAACCATAAACATTTTTATTTTCTAAAACCAAAGATACTTTCTTTTACAATTACAATGATCAAAATCAAGAAATCAACAGTATTAATATCTAGTGTACAGACCTTGGTAAAATTTTACCGATATCCCCATTCATACCTTTCACAGTAAAAGAAAATTCACTTTATGAAAAATCAAAGATGCTTAAATAATTTATGTTTTTTCTGCTCCAGGATCACACGTTACATTCAGTTTTGGATTCTTTAAATACCATTAATGTCTTCAATCTGGAACAGTTCATCCTTTGTCTTTCCCGACCTTGAAAATTTCTTAAATAAATTACTGTAGGGGACTTCCCTGCTGGTCCAGTGACTACGACTCCATACTCTCAATGCAGGGGTTCTGGTTCAATCCCTGGTCAGGGAACTAGATTCCACATGCCTCAAGTAAGACCTGGCACAGCTAAATAATTAAATATTAAAAAAAAAAAAAGAATTATTGTGTACAGAAAGAGAAAAATCATACTTGTACAGTGGAGAAACCCAGCAGATATTTTCACGAAGTGATCAAGGCGACCGTCACCAATGACGTCACATAGATACTGAACAGCCACCTGATATGATGCAAAGGGCACACGATATGCACCCAGTCTGATTTCATATACATCCTCCCATTAGATGAAAGTTTAAACCACAAATTCAATTCAGGGAGGCGTACAACAGTGGGAAGATGATAACAAAATGTAAAATTCCGGGTAATAATTTCCCGTGGCAGGGAGGGGGATTTTCATTTGGAAGGGGTACAAAAAATTTTTTTAAAGATAACGGGTCTGAATCTTAACCTAGGTGGTTAATTCACAAGTTCTGTATTATTCTTTAAATTTTTAACTTTGAAATAGACTCAGGGAAAAAAAATACAAAGAATTCCTCCGTGCCCTTCATTCAAGATTCTCCAAATGTAAATTTTTACCCACTTGCTCGATCATTATTTCTTTAAACACGTTTTTTACACATGCTATTCTTTCAACCATTTCAGAGTAAGCTTGCTTACACAATGCTTCTTTAACCCTAAATATTTCGGTTCTCCAACCATAAACATTTTTATTTTCTAAAACCAAAGATACTTTCTTTTACAATTACAATGATCAAAATCAAGAAATCAACAGTATTAATATCTAGTGTACAGACCTTGGTAAAATTTTACCGATATCCCCATTCATACCTTTCACAGTAAAAGAAAATTCACTTTATGAAAAATCAAAGATGCTTAAATAATTTATGTTTTTTCTGCTCCAGGATCACACGTTACATTCAGTTTTGGATTCTTTAAATACCATTAATGTCTTCAATCTGGAACAGTTCATCCTTTGTCTTTCCCGACCTTGAAAATTTTGCAGAGTACAGAACGTTTGTTTTTATAAAACGTCCACAACCCAGGCTTCGTAAACGTTTCATATAATCTTCGCAATTCTTACGTATTTCACAACTTAAAAAACCAGATGTAACTCGACCAGAACTAAAATGAACCCAGGAACAGTACTTTCGAGCAATGGTTAGGAAAGAAATCAATTAAGCCGATTTATCAAGGTACACATTGATATTTTTTAAACGGCTTTTTCTTGATTACGAAACAAAGCACAAGTAAAACAGAAAGCAAACGTAACTTCGAAGGCCCCTCCCGTGCCAATCACCTGTACTTTCTCCCGTCCTGTGAAGGAGAGCTCGGCCAGAGGTAAAAACGTCGCCGCGTCACAAACTTTGCTCACTCGCAGGCGCCATTTTCTGCCTTACAGACACCACCTCCCCTCCGCAGTCTTTCCACAGCCTCAGGACACACCCCTCAGCCTACGTCACAAGCCTCGTTCCCGGGCTCCAGCTCCCTCCACCACTCAGGCTCCGACTCCCTTCCCTCTTCCAGTCGCCCTCCCCAATCCCCCGTCCCACTCACCCCGCCCCCGTTCCATCACCGCCCCCGTTCCGTCGCCGCCCCCGTTCCGTCACCGCCTCCGGCCCTCAGTCCTCGCTTCTGCCAGACGTCACCCGCGTCGACTCCGTTCTCACATGCCGCGCAGCAGCCAAGGGCCGCCCCCAGATGCTACGCAACACCGCGCAGGCCACGCCCCCAACTCTGTCGCTGAGACCGCCTCCTTCCCATTCAAAATCATAGAAATCTAACCAGTATTCACATATTTCTTAACATTTATTTTCTAAAACCAAAGATACTTTCTTTTACAATTACAATGATCAAAATCAAGAAATCAACAGTATTAATATCTAGTGTACAGACCTTGGTAAAATTTTACCGATATCCCCATTCATACCTTTCACAGTAAAAGAAAATTCACTTTATGAAAAATCAAAGATGCTTAAATAATTTATGTTTTTTCTGCTCCAGGATCACACGTTACATTCAGTTTTGGATTCTTTAAATACCATTAATGTCTTCAATCTGGAACAGTTCATCCTTTGTCTTTCCCGACCTTGAAAATTTTGCAGAGTACAGAACGTTTGTTTTTATAAAACGTCCACAACCCAGGCTTCGTAAACGTTTCATATAATCTTCGCAATTCTTACGTATTTCACAACTTAAAAAACCAGATGTAACTCGACCAGAACTAAAATGAACCCAGGAACAGTACTTTCGAGCAATGGTTAGGAAAGAAATCAATTAAGCCGATTTATCAAGGTACACATTGATATTTTTTAAACGGCTTTTTCTTGATTACGAAACAAAGCACAAGTAAAACAGAAAGCAAACGTAACTTCGAAGGCCCCTCCCGTGCCAATCACCTGTACTTTCTCCCGTCCTGTGAAGGAGAGCTCGGCCAGAGGTAAAAACGTCGCCGCGTCACAAACTTTGCTCACTCGCAGGCGCCATTTTCTGCCTTACAGACACCACCTCCCCTCCGCAGTCTTTCCACAGCCTCAGGACACACCCCTCAGCCTACGTCACAAGCCTCGTTCCCGGGCTCCAGCTCCCTCCACCACTCAGGCTCCGACTCCCTTCCCTCTTCCAGTCGCCCTCCCCAATCCCCCGTCCCACTCACCCCGCCCCCGTTCCATCACCGCCCCCGTTCCGTCGCCGCCCCCGTTCCGTCACCGCCTCCGGCCCTCAGTCCTCGCTTCTGCCAGACGTCACCCGCGTCGACTCCGTTCTCACATGCCGCGCAGCAGCCAAGGGCCGCCCCCAGATGCTACGCAACACCGCGCAGGCCACGCCCCCAACTCTGTCGCTGAGACCGCCTCCTTCCCAGGTTGCAAGTTCCACTATGCTGCCCTGGCCCCGCCGCCGCGGCCTCTTCTTACGACCCGCCCCCTGCCTCTCCACGGCAAACCACCCGGCGCTATCAGGCTGCTGGCGGCACCGGAGCAGGCCCCACCTCTTTTCCAGACTCAGCACTTCTCCGCCTCTCTCGTTCTGCCACTCCTCTTCCTCAAGGCGGCTCGCACGTGTACCTCAGCCGCCTCGTTCCCCGCCGTTCCCAACGCTCCCACCGTCCCGCAAAATTGAAGTTTTGCTCGCAGCTCGCAATGCATGCTTTTGCTGTTTCGCGATCCGGCGCCACTGCCTCGCGCTGTCGCTCTCGGTCCTCGGCTGGGATTGCAGCCGCAGCCCTGGGACTCATTGGGACTTCCGCCATAGCTGTTTGCCCTTTTCTTGTAGCCACAGCAGCTGGGAATAGGAGGCCCTGCACGGCCTCTTCCGGAGTTTGACCCCGGAAACGGAAGCAGAGCCCCCCAACCAGCCTGTGGGTTCCTACTGTCTTGCAAAGGAACCCCCGTCGAAGGGCTAGGCAGGCCTATAGGCCCGTTGGCGGTGATCTCTGCCACCAAAAGGCGGGGTAAAACCTGCACTCGGGAACTAAGAGCCAAGGTGTCTTTGGGGATTCTAACGCCACGTTGAATCAGGACAAACGATTGCATGGAAAGTAGAGGTAGTGGTCCCTGGGGTGGAGGAGGACATATTCCAGTGTACTCAGACGAGCACAAAGCTTCGGGTCCTCTCGGTCCCATGCTCTGCTGAGGACCGCGGGCCCGTATCCTGGGAGCGGCCTTTTTGCTAACCTAACCAGGATGCCCTTCTTTCATTGTACTACCCTTCTCCTCCTTCAAAACCTAATGCAAAAACCGTTCCGGGGCAGTACGCAGGTTTGCGTGCCTCTTCCCTGTGTGAACTAGATTTATCCTCAGGACAAATGTGTTGAAGGCAAGTCAGCCCCAGGCCAGGTATGTTTGTTTGGAGTTGCAGCGCTGATAATAATGGTTGGCCCTGTTTTGGTGTTTTATTGCACATAAATAGTAGTCTTAGACAGCAGGTTGCCTATGGGCAACAATGGGGATGTTGAGGACCAGAAACGTTAATTCACTTTGCCCAGCTAGTAAGTGGAACTGTGGTTTGGACTCAAGAATTCCAGTTCCAGAGTTGCCACCTTAAAACTCCAGGCCAGAGATTTTCAAACTAGGGCCCTAGTCTTTCTACCGGTTCAGGAGAAAGCCTAGGTAGAAAGGCTTTCTACCTTTCAGGGGTACATTGCAAAATGTCCTCTGTGGATGAGACAGTGCTGAGAACCACCACTCTAGGCTATGACTACCTTTTGTCTGCTAGGGCTCCCAGTCCTATATGTTGGTGATAACTAAAATTTCCTTCTTTGACTCCCTACATAGACCTGCCTATTAGCCATCCCCACCTATCTCACAAATTCCTTACAACTTTGTGACTTCTGGTAATGATTTCTGGGTTTGTTTCAGTGATTTCCCTATTACCACCAGTTCCCACAGGCAAACACACACCTTGCCTTTACACACCTTTAGGTGTACGGACACACAGGTCCCTTGGCCTGAGGTGTCCAGGATATCCTTCCCTTGCATGACTTCAAACCCCACTGCCATCTATACACGTGACCTCATAATTTACCTCTTTTCGGTTAACTTCAGTGAGGCAGGAATTGTGAATTACAGATGCCAGCCTCCATCTTAGACCTAGCACAGATGAGGGGTCACAACTCAGCTGTGTAAACTTTTTGAGGGAGAAAGGGAGCAGCCATTTCACCTCAGGATCCCCAGAGGCATTTGAGTTGGGTCTGGCACGTGGCAGACAGCTGCTCTTCAGGCTCACCTGAAGCTTGTCAGGTTCTCTTCTTTGCCCCTCTGCATACACCTCCTCCTCCCCATTTAATTTGTAGCCTGTTCTTTCTGCAATCCAAGGAGAGTCCTCCCTCCCTAGGCCTAAATTCAATTTCTCCACTTTCCATGGACCACCCTCTCTCTGCCCACACCAATGACCCTACCAGTTCCCAGAGCAGTTGGAATTCTAGTCCTTCTAAGTCAAGCCTGGCAACCTTGTCCCCTTTTGCGAGATCTTCATTTTCCCCACCTCCCTTGCTGTCAGAGGTGGCCAATGTCAACTGATTCTATAGAGTCAAAGGATGGCACATGAAATCTACTGAGCAACTTTTGTTAAGTTTCGGCTATTATGAGGAAAACAGGCAGGGAGGGCAATGTTTTCCTTGCCTGCTTTCCCATCTTTGGGGACATGGCAGCCACTGTGGAACCATAAGGCTGCAGACTTATCACCAGAGTGCTAACAGGGACACAGTAGAGGCCCATCAGCCACTGCCACCAGTGGACTTCAGCAACCAGCCACTTAGGCTTGCATTTCCTATATAGCATTTGCCTGGCCCTGCTCACCCCACCTCTTCTACCTGAAAACCTATCCTAGGCTTTGCCCAATATGGTGGACAGAGGCTAGAAGTCTTGGAACAGAGGAAATCAAAGCCTCAACTGAGTCCCAGGCAGTCTATAGACCTCTGGCTTCTCACAAACCATTGCATCCTTTCTGTGGTTATCTCATACATGTCCATGGTTTCCATTACTTCCTAGATATCAATAATATAAACTTCCAATTCTATCAATGGCCCTCCTCCTGAATTCAACCCCATGAAAAGGATTTCTGTCACCTCAGTGGTTTAAAATCTACCCTCCTATCATGTTCCCTCTCCAACTTGCCTACCTTATGGTCCCAGCCAGACCTGTTTTGGTCATACCAGGTTTCTCTGCCTTATCTCCGTAACTCCTGGTTTTATTGGGCCTTTCAAGTGTCTTTCAAACAAATAGCCTCTCTACACCCAGCAGTCTAAACTCTATCTGGTTTTCTCATATTCTAGGGTAAATCTAGTTCCTTTCCTCTTTTAAAAATTTTGGCTTATTTTTTATTTACTTAATTTCCATCCATCATTATTTGGCCGGTGTGGGCCTCCCATTGCAGCGACCTCTCTACTTGCAGAGCACTGACTCTGGGCGCATGCACTCTAGAGCCCCGGTTTGTAATTGAACACACCAGTCCAGCCACTGGGTGGCATGTGGGATCTTCTAGGACCAGGAATCAAACCGGTGCCCCTTGTACTGCAAGGCGGACTCTTTACCCACTGGACCACCAGAGAAGCCCCTAATTCCTCCTCTTAATCCTTAGTCCATCCTCTATATAGCCTGCCCTACCTGCGTTAACTCGATGTTCCACTGTTGTGTGTGCAACCCCTCGGATGCAATTTTCCTAGTCCTGATGCATTCCTGGCCCACTCCCAGTGCTTTTCCAGATGGGTACCAACTGTGAATTCTCCAAACTCCCAGTACTCACCCTGGGTTGAGCCCAACCCCACAGGGATTTGCAATCATGTTTTTCACTTTAGACTTTTTAATGTTTCATACAGCGATTATGGTGCATTAAGGAACCCACCCCTCCCAAACCCCCTAGGAGGGCCCCTGCCCTCCCACCCCATTTGAGGGTCCCAGGGTTCAGAGTGGAAGAAGGTAAGGTATAACCACCCATCTGGGGATTGACCCCAGAGACTGTCCCTGCCCTGCCTCACTTTCCCCAGAGGTTAGGGGGTAATGCCTGCGCACAGCCCCCCACGTGCCCCTGTCCCTGCTTGTGCACATATACACACAATGGCTCCTCACCGAGTTGGTCAGTTCCTGGCAGGGCCCCTACTCAACAGCACCGAGTGGGGTGGGGGCAGGAGGGCTGGGCTAGGGAGACCCTGAGAAGGAAGCCCCAGCTCTGGGACTGCAGGAGGGAAAGAGTGGGGGCCCCCACCTCATCCATCTCCCAGAGAGTCTCCAGTAGTCCCCAAGTCCCCCTGTGGATGGGGATGGCAGGTGGGGGTAGGAAGGCGAGTGGTTGAGGCATGCTTTCCCTTAGCTGACCCCAGGGTCTGGTGATGGTCAGGGTTTTGAATAGGGGGGTGTGTCCCTGCCATGGAAAGGCTGGGAGCAGGGCTTCATTGCACAAAATACTGTGGGAGGGCCACACGCAGTGGGTGGGGCCCAGCCAGTCTGTATACAGAGATATTGCATTTAAAAAATGAAAACCTCATTTAAAATAATTAAAAAACAACAATGAATGAAACGAACAAACAAAAAGGGCCCACACAACATGAGGCAGGTGGGACAAGTAGGAAAGCAGAAAGGGGAGCCTCAGACCCAAGGCATCACCATGTCTTGTCTGAGTGGAGATCCCCAGCCTGGCTAGCTCCAGACCCCTAGCTGGCCGTGGGGTAGTGGTCCTGGGGAAGGGTATGATGGGGAGGGGTCTAGGCCTGGCCTCAGTGTAGGAGGCTGGCACGGCCACGCTGTCCACCGGCAACTACCAAGACAGAAAGAGAGAGACACAGACAGACAGACAGACAGACCAGGCGAAGGAGCGATGAGAGCTTTGTTAGCACCCAGCAGACAGGCCAACAATGGGTGGGCCAACAGGTCAATGGTTGGGTGTTCAGACAGGCAGCAAGGGACATGTGGGCATGGAGCATGAGTCAGGTAGGCAGGCAGGCAGCAAGCAGGGAGGATGCAGTTGGGGGCTGCCCTGTGAGGGGTGTGGCATCCCTCCAGCTGCTGCCTGCTGGGGCCTCGGTCTGTGGCTTAGAACTCGGTGTCCACCACTTGGTAAGCTGGCCTGCCTGCAGGGGAAAGCAGAGCGGATGGCTGTTGGTAGGCAAGCAGGTAGGGGGTCGGGGTCAGAGAAGAGGGTGAGGGCCCACCCCACCTACACTTACCTGAGTCAGGCATTGATGAAGATCGAATGTTGGCCTCCTTTTGTAGCTGGATCTCCTTTAGTGCAAATATGGAAGTAGCTGTGGGTGGAGGAGAGACAGACGTGACGTATGCCCCATGAGGCTATCCAGGGCCCACCTCCCATGTGGGAAATTAGAAAAAGTTGCTTTTCTTCTTTGAGAGTCTTGACTCTCATTTGCCAAATAATGTCACACACAAACCAGCTACCACTAGGGAAAATGGAATATAGACTATTACATGACACTGAGAAACCATTAATTTTGTCAAGTGTGACAGTGGTGTTGCAATTACCACCTGTTATGTCTAGACGATGGATGGTATTTGGGATGTGACTGAGATTAATCCAATGGGTTATTTTGTGTGTGTGTGTGATTGCTGTATTATTGTTATACTTAAAATATTTCAGAGGTGCATGCTGAAACTGTTTATAGATGAATGATGGATCTGAGATGTGATTGAAAATAATCAGAGTGAATATAGATAAAACTACACTGGCCATGAGCTGATCACTTGTTGGGAGTACTTGGGGAGTCATCATTATTTGGTCTAGTATATAATAATAATAAATCATGTTATTTGGTCTAATATATAAATACGTCTAATTTAAAAATGTCCGTATTAAAAGGTTTTACAAATTCAGATATAATAACAGAACACCCCATATGACCCCATTTCTGTAGGTTACAAAGGCAGGGAAAACACATGCTGTTAGAAGTCAAACTAGTGGCAACTCTTAGAGGGGATGTCAAGAATAACTGAAAAAGAAAAAGCAGCACTTTGGGGGAGTTTCTCACGTCCTGTATGTCCATCACATGGGTGTTTAGTTTGTAAAAATTCATTGTGCTGTATACTTGTTATCTGTCATTTCTCAGTATTTATTTTACATTTACTTTTTAAAAAAGGTAAAGTGATCTTCTGTCAGTTTATATGTTTGAAAATTTCCCTGAAAGGTAGAAGGAACTGAAAACTAAAAAACTGTTTTATAAAATAACAACATCACATACATGAACAAGGGCATATGCTTCACCAGTGGTGGCACAGCCAGAACTCAACACAACCTGCGCAGCATTGTAAGCAGCCCTGTTCCTCAAAGCACCCCCACCAGCTGGTCCATTCCCCAGCCCCACTCACTGTCAGGAAGTTTGTGGATCCGCTCCCCCAGACTGAGGAAGAATGGATGTTTCATGGCGTCCTCTGCGGAGATCCGATTGCGACCTTCAAACTGAGTGTGTGTTGGGGTGGGGGAGTATTGACACTTTCAACAAGTAGGTTTCTCTTCCTCCCCATCCTAGACCCTGCCCGGAGCTCCCGTTTCCCCACACCTGGAATCCGCTAGTACCCAAGGCTGGCCCAGGAAGGTGGTCTCACCTGCAGCAGCTTGGTGAGGAGGTCAGCCCCGTCGCTGTCAATTCTACTGGAAGGACAAGGGGGTCTGTTTTAAACCGAGTTTGGGTACTCTGGCCCCTAACACCCAGTTACCCACCAGACTCACCGTGGTGCATGGCTCAAAAGGGCCTCGGCTTGGTACTTGGGGTAGTTGTATGCCTTGAACTCTTCATTGGACAGGATGCCTGGCCACGTCTCCTCATTTGGGGTTCCTGGCAGGGAAGCAGAGTTATCCTTGGCATTTCACAGGGCCTCTCTGGATGTCCCCAAAGCTCCTAGGGCTCATGCCTCCTTACCCAAGATGCGGAAGATGAAGTGCAGCTGCTCCTCCACCGTGGAGCCCGGGAAGAGGGGCCGGCCCGTGGCCATCTCATAGAAGATGCAGCCTACACCCCTGGGCAGGGAGGACACAGTGAATAGGGAGATGGTTGGCTGTTACCACCAATCCACTCCCCTTTACTGCATGGCCCCTGCTACACTTCAAACCATCCTTACCACATGTCAATCTGAGTGGAGTAGTCCGTGGAGCCGAGCAGGATGTCAGGGGGCCGGTACCACAGTGTTACCACCTCATTGGAGTAGGTCTTTGTTGGAATTGACTTGGCCCGGGCCAGGCCTGGTAGGTGGAGAGAAGGGGGAGCTGGAATTGAGGAGGTCACAGGCAGTCTGAGGGAGAATGAGGCTGTGGTTCCTAAGTGAAGCCTAGAGAGACTGAAGGAGAGGGACTGAGACTAGGTGGTCGTGGGGAAGGGGGGCGCCTAAGAGAGTTAAGGTTGGGGGATCACTGGGATGCAGGGGGAGGCCAGGGCTACCGAAATCGGCCAGCTTGAGCTCTCCTCTCTCATTGATGAGCAGGTTCTGGGGCTTGAGGTCTCGGTGTAGCACCTTCTGCCGGTGGCAGTAGGCCAGGCCACGGAGCAACTGGAACAGGAACAGCTGGGGACCCAGGAACGGCAGGCAGAGATCAAAGAGTATCCAGCTGCCTGACCCCCAGCAGGCACTGCTTCCCCTCCCAAAGACAGGCACTGTGCCCAGAGACTTGTCTCACAAAAGAGGTTAGGGTCCCAATGCCCTCCAAGGGCTCCCAGCAAAAAAAGTCAAATGGGAAAAGTCTGTTTCTGGGAGATTTGTGGGGTCAAGTGGGTAAGTAGGGGCCCCCTTGTGCCCCTGCTTCCTGCCCCACACCCACTTTCACGTTGTGCATGTTGATGATGTTCCCACAGTCATCCAGGTACTGCTTCAGGTCCTTGTCCTGAGGAGAGGAGAGCAGACAGGGGAAGGATGGTCATATCCAGTGGCTCCTAGCCATCTCCCCACCTCCCCCAGGACCCCCGGTCACCCAATCTTACCAGGTACTCAAAGACAAGGGTGAGGGACTTCTCCGTGTGAATAATGTCGTGCAGTGTGACGATGTTGGCATGTTTGAGGTCCTTGAGCAAGGACACTGCAAGAAGTGGGGGGCGGGACGGGGGAAGAGTCAAGGCCCACCCTCAGGACAGAGACAAGGAGGACTAGACAGGGTCGAGTCCAGGGTTTCCTTCTTTCCCTCTGTGGCTTGGGATGGTGGCTTACAGTCACCGGCTCCAACCCACCCTGCTATCAGGAAGGTGTGTCCCCAACTTCCAGATGTGGAAACTAAGGTTCAGAGAAGAGTACAGAGGAAGAACCTGGGACTGCAGCCCTACGCTTATGTGACACTGTATTTTCTCAACCAGTTTCTTGATTTCTGGAAAGGGCCCTTGCTCCAAACCTCAGTACACAGACCCGCAACTTTGTGTGAAATGAGTTTGCACACTCAGTTTCTATACAATTCAGACTCATTCCATGTGATATTCTGACTAGAAACTATTGTGTCAAGTAAACTGGTGGGCACTTCAGGGATACTTTCAGAACCAGAGCAAGCAATTCCCCTGCCTCTTCTCCACACAGGAAGACTCCTAGCTACTGGGATTTACATTTTTTTTTAATATATATATATTTTTTACAGAGTTTTGTTTACTGCCAAGCATTTATATGAATTAGCCATAGGTATACATATGTTTCTTCCCTCTTGGACTTCCTTCCCGTCTCCCTCCCCATCCCACCCCTCTAGGCTGTTATAGAGCCGGTTTGAATTCCCTTAGTCTTACAGCAGATTCCCAGCAGTTACCTATTTTGCATATGGTAATGTACATTTCCATGTTACATCTCACCCACTCCTCCTTTCCCTCAAGGTCCGTAAGTCTGTTCTGTTTCTCCATTGCTGCTCTGCATATACATTTATCAGTACCATCGTTCTAGATTCCATATATATATGTGTCAGTATACAATATTTATTTTTCTCTTTCTGACCCACTTTACTCTGTATAATAAGCTCTAGGTTCATCCATCTCCTGGGATTTATTATCTGGGTGTGTGGGTGATGGGCACTTTCTTATGAAGCCCAGAGCACCATGAGGGAAGTCCCCAAACCCCCCAATCCCTGTCCTCACTATGGGTATGTGTGCATGCACACATACACCATGGGGGAGAGCCTGGGAAGCCTGACGTAGATGGGGTAGGACCTATACCTTCCCGGATGGCGGTGCAGGGTGCCCCTTCTTCGTGTTCTAGTCTGATCTCCTTGAGTGCCACAAGGTTGTCTGTGAGCTTGCTTTTGCCTTTGTAGACAGTGGCATAGGTACCCTGGAATGTGAGGAAGGGTGACAGGAGAGAAGTTATGAGGGCACAGTGAGTTCTCTCTGATCCCCATCACCACTGTGGGCCTCCTGGATCTCTCACCTCTCCTAGCTTTTCCAGCTTGATGTAGGTCTCCAGTTTCCCAAAACCGATCTCAGACTGTGGAGTACAGGAGGCAGACTAAAGCAGGCTCCGGGAAAGGGACTGGGAGGAGGAAAAGGAGGAAATTGGAAGAGAAGATGCTCACCAAGCTGACACGGCGGAGGCGGCGGCTGAGAGGCTTGTCAAAGATGGGGCTGTTGAGGGTCAGCTTCTCGAGGTAGCCCTCTGGCAGCCGGATGTCGGCAGGTAGTGACAGGCGCTTGTTGATGTCCTAGCAGGCAAGATGGGGGGGAGGGCGGGCAGGGAACAGGACCATGAACTGCGCATCTCCAGATCCCACCCTTTTTGCCAGTCCCGCCAAGCTCGGACAGGGAGTTAAGCACCTCAGTGGAGATCTTGCGTGGAGGATGGTTGCGCATGCGCACCCTCACTGGTGACTGCACTTCATCTGAGGATGTGGCTGAAGCCTGGTCACTCTCCCCGTCAGACCCCATCTTCAAGTCCTCATGTACAATCTCTGGTAGTGGGAACAGGGGGAGGGCACACCAGGTGGGCTCAGGAGCCCTAGGACAAATCCCCCAACCCCCGTAACACACTCCTTCATCACACATGTATGCATATGGCCCCCAGAGCAGCCTGGAGTTCCTCAGGGAAAGGGTGGGAAGGCCGCTGGAAGTTCACATAGGTCAAGACAGGTTGAATGGGGGAGGGGGGCAATAGTCACCTAGTGGAGCACCCCGTGTCAGCGGTGAGCTGAGACTGCAGCTGGCCCAGAGCCAGTGGGCAGGCAGCAGCAGAAGTAGCCAAATGCCCTGGGAAGGCAGGCCCGGGGCAGGCAGGTGGCAGGAGGCCTGAAGGGACTGTCACAGAGTGCAGAAGGGCAGAGGGAGGCTTGGGGCAGCTGTGGCAGGCGGGGCACCGTTCCTCCCCCCTGAGGTCTGGGCACAAAGCCAAGGAAAGGGGCACAGATGGACAACAGAGAAAGGGTGCTGAGAGAAGGTGGCAGAGATGGGGGAGAAAATGGAGAAAAGAAAATGAAAAGTCTAAAAAGACAAACACAAGTCAAAAAAGAAACTGGTTGGAAAGCAGCACCCCTGGGGACCAGGAATGGTCAGTCCTGGACCCACCTGCTGCAGAGCTGAGTGGGCCTCGTACAGAGCGAGGTTCCCCAGGGGCCACACGTGTGGGAGCCTCTCCAAGGTCACTGCCTCCACCGCCGCCACTCTCATCCAGGCCTATCTGTTCGGGGGCACCATTGGTCTTATCTACACCTCGGCCTCCTCGGAGTGTCATTGACAGCTGCCGTTTGATCTTCTTCATCCGATCCATGGCGACCTGAGCACGGAGTAGGGATGGGCATGGGTCACACACCAGCATCTACCTGGCCCCCATGGGTCCCCTAAAACCCATGACGACCCAGTGAGGTGCACTGACAGAAACTTTGGAAACCTGTGTCAGTGCCTGCCGCCTACAACAACCAGCCCCAGCAGACCCTACTCCTAAGCAGCCCACCTGGGTACTGAGGCTTGGGTGGCTGGCTGAGGGAAAGGGCATAAGTGGTGAAGTGCTGGTCTCTTTGTGGGGAGCGTCAGTGTGGCAGCAGAGGACTCCACAGCAGGAATTCTCCGGTCCAGTGACACTGACGGACCCAGCCATTGATAGGGCGGTGGACTCTCTCAGGAGCCTGAGATCACTGACGTGGCCCTGGGGACGCCCAGAGAATGGCATTTTCCGCTGGCACCAGCCCCACATCACCCCTAACTGCCAAGGCAGACTGCTTCCCACAGCCACAAGAACCTTCTGGTTTCCCCCAGCAACTATCGTCAAGGTGATCAGTGGACCACTCCACTGGGCTACCCAGGTGAGGGGTGTAGGGAGAGGGAGGGGTTTCCTACCCAGACCCTACCACTGGGTGGGGTTGTGGGAGGCGGGGAATCTCAAAGTATACCAGCTGTCCTGAGGGCTGCTAGAAAAGTTCACTCAGGCTGGGACCATAGGGTCCCACCGAGATTTTCACAAGCCATGTCACGATTTCTCCTCTAGTTGCGAACATACCATGTCCCTTATCACCCCCAAAACATGTCTCAGTCCTTCATGTGGCCCACAAGGTCTTACCCCATTCACATCACTCTGGCCTCACTCTCCACCTCACTGCTAGCTGCTGTTCTGTAAGCACACCCCAAAAAGTCCTTCCTCAGGGCCTTTGCGCCAGCTGTTCCCAGTACTTTGAATACTCTTCCCCTAGATTTCAAAATAGCTCACTCTCTCACCCCCTTCAGGTCACTGCTCAAATATCACCTTTTTTCATAGATAACCTTGAATAACCCTATTTAAAATCTCAACCATCCCAAGCTCCCTCATCTGGCCAGTTATCCCCCCATAAATGACACCATTGGTTCCTTTATTCTTTACTGTCTGTCTCCTCACCACCATAACTAGAAGACCAGCTCTGCCAGGGTAGACTTAGGTCTGTTTAGGTCACGGCTCTATCCTGAGGACCTGGAACAGTGAGTGACACAGAGTAGGTGCTCAAAAAGTGCTTATGGGAGGCTAAGAACATCATGTTTTCAGGGCCGCTGGATTTGCTCTACGATGGCCCACACTCTGTGCAGTGTGCTTTCTCTGAATCTGAATAAATCTATTTCTTACCTATATAAAAAAAAGAAAAAATAGTGCTTATGGAAGAAATTAATGAATCAGGAACTAAAGACCTAGGACCCAGCATTTGTCAGGGTGAGTCCCTGCTACTCATGAACAACCAGACAAAGTGGTCCAGGGACACTAGCATCGGCAAGAAGATGACCTAGATGGGGCTGCTGGAGGGAACGGGGCCACCAAAAGGCTTAGGACTGCCTTCCTCTGTTTCCTCCTGGGCCCTGGGCCAGCAAGGAGGAGTAGAAGACCTGGTCCAGGAACCATCTGGACTCACAGCAGGGTCTAAGATGGCCATGGGCCCAAGGGAAGTGGAGCTAGATAGGAGGTTGAGGGTGAGGCTGGGGCTGGATTCAAGAAGTGGGTCATCTGTTACCTTGAAATCAGGTGCTTACCCCAGTGGCCCCCACAGCCCACTTCTGCCTGCCTGAATTCATCACCCCCAGAGGGGAAGAACAGCCAGTCTAGAAGGAAAGTTCTCAATAAAGAGGATCAAGTGCATCTAAAGAACCTGGGCTAACAACAGCAAAAAAAAAAAAAAAAAAATTCCTGACCTAGAAGGGTGAACACTGGACCCAAGACTGAGGAAAGTGAAGCATGGCTAGTCCGCAGAGACTGTCTTGTGCCTGCCCGTACGGCATGGATACCCAGTCGCTTTGCCTGCTATGGCAGAGAATGGGGGATCTGGGGTGGGTGGGTTGGTGATTGTAAGGAAGGAGCAGTGGGTCCATGACCTCTAAGTGGAAACTCCAAGGGCTGGACATGTTCCAGAGTTCAGTTGTGAGGGGATTTTCGGAAGACGAGGTACAAAATCTGTGTTTCATGCAATGCGCCCCAGTAGGGGGGTCCTGCACAGGGTCCTGTGAACAGAGACACTTGAACATTAATATGCAATAAAAGTTATATATCACTTCAGTTTTCTGCGATTTTTAGATTTTAGAACAGTGAAGGAGGCAGCAAGAAAACGACACACAACCACATTTACAAAAGGGCATGTGTTCTTTCTGGACTCCTGGAAGAGATGTTTTCATCTCAAAAAATTTTCACCACCAAGGACACTCATATCATATCAATCGCTAAGGGCACCATCACCATGCTAATTCCCGCAGGAACATAACCATCCTCATTCCATTCAGGCACATCCTGTAAGCACACCTTGGACTCTCAGTGTCCTGCTTCATTCAGTGCACACTGGACCCTCCGAAGACCTCCGCATTTTAACTGCCACCTACACTTAATGTCCCTATTTATCTTTGGCCCCATCAACATACAAAGCCTCAACAGAACACTGAATTCTGTTAGCACCCAGTCGGCTCCTTTAAGTTTAACTCTTACCACCGCATGCTGCCCGTTAAGTTTCTCCACAGCACACACTGCTGCCCTTGCATGATTCTGACTCCTACTCACATGCACTTGGGACCCACTACAGCTGCAGAGGGTCACACACATTAGCACTCACTAGACCTTCACACTGCCCTGAATCCCATTAACAGAAAAGTGAATCTTGCAGATCTCTGACCTGTTTTTGCCCACACTCAGACCCCTCCACAGCTGTGATCCTTATTTTTGGCCCTCCTACTACTCTGTCCCTCCACTTCCCATCAGCAGAGGCTGGACCTTCACTTCACCCTGACCCCTATTTAACATGCACGGGGCCTCACAGTGCCTCCCCATTAGCACACCCTGAACCCGCACTCAGCCCCGTTCCCCAGGGACACACAAACGCGCAGTTCTATAATGGCCTGACCCTCATTAGCACACACAGATCTTCAGCCAGCCCAGAGCCCCATTAGCACACTTCAGCCCTCCATGGCCCTAATAATCCCCTTGAGCACACCTAGACCATCACCTATTCCTGTCTTTTATTTCTCTTTGCTTCAACTCCTCCACAGCTATAACCCCTGTTGGTTGACAATTGGATCGTTTCACAGTCCTGATTGTCCTTATTGCAAGATCCCCTCTGTAGCTCTACCACCCATTGGCACTTCCTGGAACCTCGACACACACCTCAAGCACCCACAATCTTCACCATGTTCTAACACTCACTGGCATAATCCAGACCTCATTCTGCTCTGATTCTCCCCGACCGGCACACATATAAGCACCTTCCTGACTAAAGCCACATGAGCAGTCACTAGAACTTCATACATTACCCTGGGCCCCTCTTAGGGCATCCAAAAGTCTCACATCCCCTGACCTCATGGACACACAAACTCACCTCACACCATCTTGATTCTTAATCCAACGAACCTCTTACAGTGCTAAGGTTCTTCCCTCACTACCAACCCTCCCTTCCCGCTCCCCACAGCCACATCCACAACTCTTGATAACCAGTAGCACGGGTCAGGTCTTCCACCGCTCTGTCCTCATTAGCATAGATTGGGCCTTACACTATCCAGACCTTCATTACCATATGCACATACCCTTGAGAGCGATGACCCTTACTAGCACCCTCTCAACACTGGACCCTGCCTTCCATGAGCACAGACTGGACCCTCATACCCTGCAGTCCCTCATGGACAAATATACAGCGTTAACACCATCGTGACAGCCCCCACCACACATAGGATGTCAGAGCCCCGATCCTACAAACGAAGCTTCTGGCACCTCTACCACCTTATCCCGTCCCAGGAACATACACAGGGCCTTTCTACAGCTATAACCCCATTTGTGTATGTCAGCACTCCTCTGATGTTCTCTGGTTATTCATCCTCGGGTCCTTCCATCGCCCAGCACCGCGCCTCTACTAGCACACTTTGAGCCTCAAGGCCTTACATATCGGAAAGACTTATCACCCCATGCTCGGATCCCTCCACACCCCAGGCTCCGTCAGCAAACCTCTAGTCTTTCACCACTGTGCCACGCATTTACACACCCCCTGGTCCTTGTATTACCCTACTCCCCACTAGCACCCATAGTACTTTCCATCCCCAGCACCCAGACCAGGCCCAGGGCGGGGCCAAGGTCAGGAAGGCCCTGAATGACCCCCCGCCCCGGTGCACTCTGGGAAACTCGCTGGGGGAGGGGTCTACAAGCCAGCGGTGCAGCCGAGACTTCCCCCCTGGGCACCGCCCGGGGTCCGGGTTGGTTCTGTGGGAGGAACAGCAGCCCCCACCCCATGCCTCGTGGACGTGCTCACCGGCGGGGGCGCGCGAGCAATTTCAGTGCCGCGGGGCCTGCGCGGCGGCGCCTGGGGCGGCGGCCCGGGCTGAGGCCGCGCGACCTCCTTCTCCTCCAGTTCGCCGCAGGCGCCCGTCCCAGTAGTCTTCGGCCATGGCTGCTGGGCCCGGGCCGCCGCCGGCTGAGGAGGAGGCGGCGGCGGCGGCGGCGGCGGTGGCTGAGGTGGAGGCGGCGTCCCGCTCAGCCGGCCATGAGCTTGGCCGCTGTGGCCGATGCCCCCGGGCTCGCTGGCGCCGGCTGGAATCCGAGAGCTCACGGCGGCTCGCGGTTCAGAGCTGACTGCTCGCGGAGACGCGGCAGATCCCAGGGCCGAACAGCCAACGGCCAAACCGCTGCGCGCGCCGTGCTCCACGCATGCGCACGCACGCGCTGGAAAGGGCGAAGCGGGAAGGAGGGGACTCACCTCGGGCTGCCTCTACCAAAAATACCGTCCTTAGCGGGAGGGGGCGCGGCCATTGCGCGCCCACTGGGGAGTGTGGCGACGTCCCTGAAACGGCGCCGGGGGAAAAAGTAGAGGTTATTTAGTACACAGTTCGATCTTGCTAGAAGTTTGTTAACGCCGAAGTGGGCATCAGCCAGTGATCAGCGTGCCGGTCACACTCGCTCTCCCTACTCGGTCTCACTTGGTACATCCCCATAATAGCAAACGGGACTTTTGCAAGGAGGAACAGTCAGCCCTAGTCCCCTGAGGTGCCTCGGGAGACAGGGTTTTTGTTTTTGTTTTTTGACCGTTTCTCTTGGTGTTTCATTTATTTCCATCTTTGTTCTTTGGCCTGTGCGGGCCTCCCATCGCAGTGGCCTCTCTTGCTGCAGAGCACCGGCTCTCGGCGCATGCGCTCCAGAGCGCTGGCCCGGTAGTTGGTCACAGCGGTCCAGCCGTTCCACGGCACGTGGGATCCTCCCAGGCCAAGGATCGAGCCGGCGCCCCTTGCACTGCAAGGAGGTGTCCTTACCCACTGGACCACAAGGGAAGCCCGAGACAGGGATTTTAAAGGTTCGCGAGAATATGACTTTTCTAGGAGCGCGGCCTGGAGAATAATTGGCCTTTACCACCTTAGATAGAACATAATCTAGCTCCGCCCAACAGCTCCCCTGTCACCGCTTCCACCCCGACCGCAGACTCAGTCCCACAGTAGACGTGTACGGCCCCGCCCTTTGAGGTTGTCGCTCAGCCAATCGGATTTGGCCTCTCGGGTGAGGCAGCGCAAGAATGAAGGGCGTGGTCTGGCTGGAGAAGCGTGATTTCGCTAACCCGGCCACACCTCCTCCAGGTATTCATTGGTTTATCAAGAGGGTGGGCCCTCCTTTTTTACCATAGGTCGACTATCGCAGTGATTGGTTAAAACGTTGCTCAATCGAATTTCGCCCCACCTCTGACCACTCCCATCTCCGTCAGCGAAGCTCCCAGGGTGGAGCCTAGGCTGATGGGAAAGACGGCCCTTTAGAGGAGCGAGTTCATTGCTGCGCATGCTTGGGGCTTTGACTTGGAAGGTGGCGTCTTTTCTCCTTCACGCGAGGATTTGCACCCTAAATTGGGTTTTACTGCTACCTCAACTATCTCTTCTGGACCGCTCATAAGAGCCCAGAACCCCCCTGCCCTACCTCCTGACCTCTCTAGTTTTCCATTTTATTTATTGGGTGCCTGTTGTGTGTGAAGCACTGCCAAGCCAACCTAATCCCTTACCTGTCTGCCTGGAGAACACTATCAAGCACAGTTCAAACGGCGGCGGACTCCAGCAGGCAATCTGAAACATCTTTACACTGCACTCCAAAGCTATCTTCCTCACCTTTTCTGGGCTTCCCTTTATGATACCTTTGATCACACCAGTTCATACAAACAAGGATTTACTGGAAAGTGTCAGGAGTGGAAGTACTTTATAAAAGTCCACCTCAAGTTAGATTCTCAGGTTCATCACTTCCCAGGCCTCATCTCTTACTCTTCTCACTCCACTCCAGCCATACTGTTGGCCTAGTTGTTCGTGAATAAAGCGGGCACAATCCAGCCTCAGGAACTTTGCACTTGCTATTCCCTTTGCCTGGCATGCTCTTCCGACCCAGATATTCACATGGCTCATCATTTTTAATTTTTTTTAAAATATTTTTTATTCATTTTGCTACACTTAGCTATGACATGTGGGATCTAGTTCCCTGACCTGGGATTGAACCTGGACCCCCTGCATTTGGAGCACAAAGTCTTAGCCACTGGACCACTAGGGAAGTCCCCTCATCTTCTTTCAAGTCCTTGTCTCCATGTCACCTTCTTTATAAGCCTTCTCTGACTCTGCTATTTAAAAATGCCTACCTGTACCCCATCATTCTAGACCTCCACACCTGGCCTCTACAGACCTTTTGAATTGCACTGATCAACTTCTAACATACAATTTACTGTGTTTACTGTCTATGCTGGGTCCCACCCTAGCAAAATATGTGTGTGCACACATGCGCACACACACACACACACACACACACACATCCCAGGACAGGGCTCTTTATCTGTTGCTATCTCCAACACTTACAGTACTGTATGGCTTACAGTAAGCAGGTGATAAACGTTTGTTGAATGCCTGATGGTAAGTAGTTCTAGGAAGCGACAAGAGACAACTTTGTCCCAACCCTGTTCTTTATTGCCTGCTGGGTGCAGAGGGCTCAGTGCAGTGACCAAACCCTGCCCAATGAACCATGGTCTCCCCTCTTGCTTGTGTTATAACACTAGACAAAAATGACAGAGAAGTAAATGTCATGAGTGGGGAACTAAGATGCAACCAAAAATCATGGGTTCTTGATGAAGCAGCTGGTCTCACGCTTTGTGTGAATTAAGGGACCAAGGGGACCCAGGAGCTATGCTGATGAAAAGGACAGTAATATCTGGAGTCAGGAGGTGTAATGACGGGGATACAGTGAACGAGGTCTACAATAGTCACAGAGACACCAGGATACTGGAAGCAGAAAAATCAAGTTTGTGTGCTGGCCTGAGATGCTGAAACAGTTAAAAAAACAACAAAAAAAGAAACTAGACAGAGATGTGGAGTGTTGGGGGCACTCTAGAGCAGCAATAATGGAAAAAGTACCTGTGGGTGGAAAACCTCTCCACTTGACCTAGATAGCATGACCAGTAGATGATGCCAGAGGTAAAGCGCTTCATTCAGTTCCTAATGTCCTGGTGGAGAATGAAGCAAAGCATGGAAGGATGGGGTCACCCAAATAGCATAAGCCAAAAAGAAAAAGTCATCAGAGAGAGATGAGAGGTGGGTAAGGGCATACGCTGTGCTTGGGGTCTGGAGCTGGCCTGGGAGGCAACAGTTGTGCAGGCTGTGATGGGGGTGAGGTCAGGGTCAGGCCTAGTTGTGTGATTCCCAATACTCGGGTTTGAGCGATGGAAGGAGGGGGTCTGCTCTAAATGAAGAAAGTCAGAAGTTTGGCTAGATGAAGGACAGTGGTATGAGTGGCATCCTCAGGCACCAGGTGGCCAGTCAGAATGGTGTTTTCAACTGTCTGGTATGCCCAGCCAAGACTGAAGAGTGTCAGCAGCTCTGCAGTCATGGTAGGGCTTGTGGTGGGCTTCCTACTGCCTGCTCTAACCATTCAACAGCCCACATTTGGCTCTCCCAGGTGGGAGGCCTCAGGAAAGACCCGAGGGACAGGAAAGAGGCTTTTCCTCTACAGGTGTTCTCAGCCAAATATTTTCATCAAAACTGCAAAGTATGCACAAACACTGGCATTCCTCAGTCCAGCAGAGCTGCTGAGCCCCCCCTGCAGCAGGGAAGTGGAACAAAGGGCACTACAGTCATTCCCAGCACTAGGAACCATGATGGTGAAGAAGGCTTTTCCAGGGTCTGAGTGCTTTGAGTCAGGTGGGAAGGGATCTGCCTCAAGAACATAAGCCACAGTGACCAAAGCCTGGCCGACTGGTTGCCACACTTTTTCCTCCACAGAGGAGGAACAAGGTTAAAAGTTAAAGGACCTGTTACAACACTACTCTTTGCTACCTCTCAAAATCAGTATTGATGGCTTTGGCGTGTAATGACGGATACAGTGAACGAGGTCTACAATAGTCACAGAGACACCAGGATACTGGAAGCAGAAAATCAAGTTTGTGCTGCCTGAGATGCTGAAACAGTTAAAAAAACAACAAAAAAAGAAACTAGACAGAGATGTGGAGTGTTGGGGGCACTCTAGAGCAGCAATAATGGAAAAAGTACCTGTGGGTGGAAAACCTCTCCACTTGACCTAGATAGCATGACCAGTAGATGATGCCAGAGGTAAAGCGCTTCATTCAGTTCCTAATGTCCTGGTGGAGAATGAAGCAAAGCATGGAAGGATGGGGTCACCCAAATAGCATAAGCCAAAAAGAAAAAGTCATCAGAGAGAGATGAGAGGTGGGTAAGGGCATACGCTGTGCTTGGGGTCTGGAGCTGGCCTGGGAGGCAACAGTTGTGCAGGCTGTGATGGGGGTGAGGTCAGGGTCAGGCCTAGTTGTGTGATTCCCAATACTCGGGTTTGAGCGATGGAAGGAGGGGGTCTGCTCTAAATGAAGAAAGTCAGAAGTTTGGCTAGATGAAGGACAGTGGTATGAGTGGCATCCTCAGGCACCAGGTGGCCAGTCAGAATGGTGTTTTCAACTGTCTGGTATGCCCAGCCAAGACTGAAGAGTGTCAGCAGCTCTGCAGTCATGGTAGGGCTTGTGGTGGGCTTCCTACTGCCTGCTCTAACCATTCAACAGCCCACATTTGGCTCTCCCAGGTGGGAGGCCTCAGGAAAGACCCGAGGGACAGGAAAGAGGCTTTTCCTCTACAGGTGTTCTCAGCCAAATATTTTCATCAAAACTGCAAAGTATGCACAAACACTGGCATTCCTCAGTCCAGCAGAGCTGCTGAGCCCCCCCTGCAGCAGGGAAGTGGAACAAAGGGCACTACAGTCATTCCCAGCACTAGGAACCATGATGGTGAAGAAGGCTTTTCCAGGGTCTGAGTGCTTTGAGTCAGGTGGGAAGGGATCTGCCTCAAGAACATAAGCCACAGTGACCAAAGCCTGGCCGACTGGTTGCCACACTTTTTCCTCCACAGAGGAGGAACAAGGTTAAAAGTTAAAGGACCTGTTACAACACTACTCTTTGCTACCTCTCAAAATCAGTATGACAGGGAGGCAGGAGCTAGAGATGGAGAAGGTGAATTTGAACCCAGCTCCAAAGAAGTCACACGGACCTAGGTACCTGCTCTTTATTGGCCTCACTGGTACCCCCCACTTCTTCCTGTTCAGGAAGGGCAGGAGGAAGACACTGCAATTCCCCCATTTTTCTCTGCCTGGGAAGCTGGCAAGCTGGGGTGAGGCTGAGCCACTTGGGTTATCATGTGAACCAGACAGCTCCAGGAAGTCCCTCCTTTCCCTGGAATCAGCAGGGCATGCCACATCTGGGGTAACAATTCTTTATTGGGAGTCAGATTTGGAACAAGGTAGAATGCAGCGGCAAGAGGAGTTCTTGTATGGAGGACACCAGGCCCAGCTAGCTGGGCCACTGTCAAAGGCCAAATGGGAGCCCAGAGATGAAAGAGACCTGGAGAGGGAACTGGGCTCTGTCTACAGGAGAGGACACAGATCAGCGGATGGTGTACCGTACATAGGGGACCTCAACATCCTCGCCGCTCTCGTCATTACAGCAAAGCTCAAGCACCAGTGCTCGCACATGGCGGCCAAGTTTTCGCTTCGACACTCGACTTACAATCTCGGTCATCCTGGGGTGCAAGGGACAGAGGATGAGGGAGGCAAAAGGTAAGTCAGGAGGGGCAGGGAGCTAGGGGCAGAGGAAATAAAGGGCAGTAAGCAGGAGTGGGACAGCTGCAAGTTAAGGCTCCCCACCACCCAACTCACGGCTGATCCAATCGTTCCTTGAGCTTAGCAGCGGGCATGAAGAAGGAGTAGAGCATAGACACGCCCTGGGACAGCATGGTGATCTCCAGCTTATGCTCAATCTGGAGGAGGAGGGGAAGGCAACAGTGTCATGGGGGTGGACAGGCCAGTCAGTCACCTGCACACTCCACCCCCCCAGGTGGGGTGAGTCAGAAAGGGGTCTCACCTTGAAGTAGTCAAGGAACTGTCTGAGGGTCATCTCCTCACCGTTAGGCAGCAACCCTTGTACCTCAAAGCGATCCCACAAGGTCCACTCTTGGTCATAGTACTGTGGGAAAGGAGCAGTCAATGGGGATGGGGGCCACCAGAGGGCCCAGCCCCATCAGCCTCTCCCATCAACTAATGCAGACATGCTAAGTCAGACTACAAGCCTCTTTAGTTCAAAACTTTCTCGTGGCTTTTGTCTGGCCTTGAGTAAGAAGTGAAACCCTTATGAAAATGGAGACACGGCCTTACATTATGAATACTATTTTCTTCTGCTTATTTCCTATCCCCTCATCTTCTCACGCACTCTGCCCTAACGACTTCTTCCTCAAACAGGCCGGGCACACTTCTACCTCAGTACCTTTACAGAGACTGGCCTGTCAGTCTGGAATGCCTACCTGGCAAAGCCTGGCCTGTCTTCTCACCTCCTCCAAGTCTGGACTCCTACGTCATCTTGTCTGTAAGGTCATTCCTGACTATCCCGCATTTAAAATCCCAAATCCATCCCCTGGCCAACCTGGTACTCTCAAGTTCTCCTATCCTGTTCTTTTTGGGGGGATTTCAAAATCATTTACTGTGTTACTCTATTTCAGGAATATAACCTTAGCACCTATAAGAGTACCCAGCACACAATAAATGGTCAATAAATATGTGAGTGAATAAATGAATAAAGCAAGTAAAAGCACTTTGCATAGTAAGTACTGAATAAACGGCGGGTGCTGCTATTGTACAGTTATTAATCATAATCTAATACTCAAGTATCTTTTCTGACAGCTTCCACAGGCAGAATCAGAACCCTACTTAGCACCTAGAAGGTACTAAAGAAAAAACCCATACGTGAATAAATAAACAAGGGGTACACAAAAGGAACAGGTCCATCTTAGAAGGTACTATAAGGAAACTAGAGAAAACCCCACCTAAGACACGCCCTGGGACATGGTGATCTCCAGCTTATGCTCAATCTGGAGGAGGAGGGGAAGGCAACAGTGTCATGGGGGTGGACAGGCCAGTCAGTCACCTGCACACTCCACCCCAGGTGGGGTGAGTCAGAAAGGGGTCTCACCTTGAAGTAGTCAAGGAACTGTCTGAGGGTCATCTCCTCACCGTTAGGCAGCAACCCTTGTACCTCAAAGCGATCCCACAAGGTCCACTCTTGGTCATAGTACTGTGGGAAAGGAGCAGTCAATGGGGATGGGGGCCACCAGAGGGCCCAGCCCCATCAGCCTCTCCCATCAACTAATGCAGACATGCTAAGTCAGACTACAAGCCTCTTTAGTTCAAAACTTTCTCGTGGCTTTTGTCTGGCCTTGAGTAAGAAGTGAAACCCTTATGAAAATGGAGACACGGCCTTACATTATGAATACTATTTTCTTCTGCTTATTTCCTATCCCCTCATCTTCTCACGCACTCTGCCCTAACGACTTCTTCCTCAAACAGGCCGGGCACACTTCTACCTCAGTACCTTTACAGAGACTGGCCTGTCAGTCTGGAATGCCTACCTGGCAAAGCCTGGCCTGTCTTCTCACCTCCTCCAAGTCTGGACTCCTACGTCATCTTGTCTGTAAGGTCATTCCTGACTATCCCGCATTTAAAATCCCAAATCCATCCCCTGGCCAACCTGGTACTCTCAAGTTCTCCTATCCTGTTCTTTTTGGGGGGATTTCAAAATCATTTACTGTGTTACTCTATTTCAGGAATATAACCTTAGCACCTATAAGAGTACCCAGCACACAATAAATGGTCAATAAATATGTGAGTGAATAAATGAATAAAGCAAGTAAAAGCACTTTGCATAGTAAGTACTGAATAAACGGCGGGTGCTGCTATTGTACAGTTATTAATCATAATCTAATACTCAAGTATCTTTTCTGACAGCTTCCACAGGCAGAATCAGAACCCTACTTAGCACCTAGAAGGTACTAAAGAAAAAACCCATACGTGAATAAATAAACAAGGGGTACACAAAAGGAACAGGTCCATCTTGACAGAAACCCTCTCCTGGTGACAAGCTATGAAGGAAACTAGAGAGAACACCCCACCTACAAACCCATTTCCCTGAGGCAGGCCCTCACCTGATGACGAGGTGCTGCGAGGGGTTCAGAGAAGCCAAAAAAGGGCAGGGCCAAGTTGAGGAAACCATTCTTGTAGGAGTCAAGCTTTTGGTGCCCCTGCACCACCTTGTACAGCTCAAGACACACAAGGCCAACCACAGCTGCTGTGGTTGTGGCAATGGCTGGGATGATCTTTCCTGCAATCAGCTTGCTCTGTGAGGCAGGAAAGGATCAATCAAAGTGGAAGTTAAGAGTATGAGAGGCTCAGAGTCCACAGAAGGGATGAAATGTGGGCACCTCCAGTCTTGGAGGGAGTGAAATGGCAGGTCAAGGTTTGTCTCACCTTGTGCCGGTCTGCAGGGGGAATGTCATAGTTCTCTGCCCGGAGGTTAGACGCAGCCACAATGAAATCCATATGGAAGTTGGTGTCATCATCCTTTTATGAGTGAGAGGTTAAGGGAGGAGAGTGGGGAGACAATAAGCAAAAGATCAGAGTAAGAAGATTCCTGGCCTCTGGGGACGTAAGTATCCTGCACTGCAATTACCTGTTGGGCTCTCAGATCACAAAGGCATGGCTGGAAACATCTATTCACTCACGCCCATGCTCCAGTCCCACAAAGGCCTGGGGCTACCTCCCGATCCCCAGAAGCCTGTTCTGTCCAGCCCGCATATGCGTAGCCATCCCCACCGCCTGCCCAGGGCCCCCACCCAGCACCTTCTCAAAGTCGATAGGGTACATCCTGAACCCAAGGAGCTTTTCGGGACTGGGCAGTGTGGCCTTGAGCTCCCCTCCAGACAGCTTGAAAGCAAGTAAAAGCACTTTGCATAGTAAGTACTGAATAAACGGTGCTGCTATTGTACAGTTATTAATCATAATCTAATACTCAAGTATCTTTTCTGACAGCTTCCACAGGCAGAATCAGAACCCTACTTAGCACCTAGAAGGTACTAAAGAAAAAACCCATACGTGAATAAATAAACAAGGGGTACACAAAAGGAACAGGTCCATCTTGACAGAAACCCTCTCCTGGTGACAAGCTATGAAGGAAACTAGAGAGAACACCCCACCTACAAACCCATTTCCCTGAGGCAGGCCCTCACCTGATGACGAGGTGCTGCGAGGGGTTCAGAGAAGCCAAAAAAGGGCAGGGCCAAGTTGAGGAAACCATTCTTGTAGGAGTCAAGCTTTTGGTGCCCCTGCACCACCTTGTACAGCTCAAGACACACAAGGCCAACCACAGCTGCTGTGGTTGTGGCAATGGCTGGGATGATCTTTCCTGCAATCAGCTTGCTCTGTGAGGCAGGAAAGGATCAATCAAAGTGGAAGTTAAGAGTATGAGAGGCTCAGAGTCCACAGAAGGGATGAAATGTGGGCACCTCCAGTCTTGGAGGGAGTGAAATGGCAGGTCAAGGTTTGTCTCACCTTGTGCCGGTCTGCAGGGGGAATGTCATAGTTCTCTGCCCGGAGGTTAGACGCAGCCACAATGAAATCCATATGGAAGTTGGTGTCATCATCCTTTTATGAGTGAGAGGTTAAGGGAGGAGAGTGGGGAGACAATAAGCAAAAGATCAGAGTAAGAAGATTCCTGGCCTCTGGGGACGTAAGTATCCTGCACTGCAATTACCTGTTGGGCTCTCAGATCACAAAGGCATGGCTGGAAACATCTATTCACTCACGCCCATGCTCCAGTCCCACAAAGGCCTGGGGCTACCTCCAGATCCCCAGAAGCCTGTTCTGTCCAGCCCGCATATGCGTAGCCATCCCCACCGCCTGCCCAGGGCCCCCACCCAGCACCTTCTCAAAGTCGATAGGGTACATCCTGAACCCAAGGAGCTTTTCGGGACTGGGCAGTGTGGCCTTGAGCTCCTCCAGACGGCTGTCATCTGCAGGAAGAGAGGGACACCGTCAAGTCTTTAGACGCCAGGCCAGGGTCTCAGGTAGAAACAACTGATGCAAAAAGGTGTTTAGGGAGATAGGGGATTTGACAAGGAAAAGAAAAGACATTGTGGGAGAGAGGAGGGATGATGGCAAGAGACAGTGCAGGACAACAGAGTAAAAACCTAAAGAAGCTGAGCGGGGGCGGTGTGGAATATCAAGAGAGGTATCTCTAGAGACTCTTAAAGAACTAAAATGAAGGCATCAGGAGAAAGTGGGGATGGAGACAGATCAGGACGTCACAGCTATCGATCTCAGGGAGAATGATGCAGAGAGAGGTGGGGAGACATGGAGGATACAGGCGAAAGGGCAGTGGAAGATATACAGAGAGAAAGTTGGGAGAAGTATGCAGGTGTGGGCATAGAGGTAAGATATGGGAGGACAGAAGATATGAAAATGTGAAGGACGTGGCATATACAGAGGGTGAGATGGGTGAGAAAAGACCGTATACACCCTATATGTACCCTATGCACACTGTGTATAGATACATATACACACATACGTGATGTTTATATACATTTCACATATACCTTGTATATCTTTGATATGTTTTATACATAATATATACAGATACATACATATGCATGTACATGAGGAAAAACGGAGGAAACATGGATGAAATGCACAAGTAGAAGAAATACACAGAGAGAAACATGAAGGATAGATATTTGGGAAGGAAGGTGGCAACATGGGAGAAAAAACCAACCACATTCATTTGTTCACATGTCATGTATGGCTGCTGTTGTGCTTCAACTATAGAGGTGATTAGCTGCAGAAACTATATGGCCTAGAAGAGTCAACTGGTTGGCCCTTTACCCCTGATATATAGCATGAGCTGAGGGAGAGATGGGCAACTGGGGTGGAAATACGAAGAGGGGATGAGGAAAACTATGTGGAGGCGATACCACGGTGAAGACACACAGAGGAACACGAGTTTGGGAAGACAGGGCAGATACTAAAGGAGGACAAACCCCCGATAAAAAAACACTGGACACCACAGATCGGGACTGGGCAGTGTGGCCTTGAGCTCCTCCAGACGGCTGTCATCTGCAGGAAGAGAGGGACACCGTCAAGTCTTTAGACGCCAGGCCAGGGTCTCAGGTAGAAACAACTGATGCAAAAGGTGTTTAGGAGATAGGGGATTTGACAAGGAAAAGAAAAGACATTGTGGGAGAGAGGAGGGATGATGGCAAGAGACAGTGCAGGACAACAGAGTAAAAACCTAAAGAAGCTGAGCGGGGGCGGTGTGGAATATCAAGAGAGGTATCTCTAGAGACTCTTAAAGAACTAAAATGAAGGCATCAGGAGAAAGTGGGGATGGAGACAGATCAGGACGTCACAGCTATCGATCTCAGGGAGAATGATGCAGAGAGAGGTGGGGAGACATGGAGGATACAGGCGAAAGGGCAGTGGAAGATATACAGAGAGAAAGTTGGGAGAAGTATGCAGGTGTGGGCATAGAGGTAAGATATGGGAGGACAGAAGATATGAAAATGTGAAGGACGTGGCATATACAGAGGGTGAGATGGGTGAGAAAAGACCGTATACACCCTATATGTACCCTATGCACACTGTGTATAGATACATATACACACATACGTGATGTTTATATACATTTCACATATACCTTGTATATCTTTGATATGTTTTATACATAATATATACAGATACATACATATGCATGTACATGAGGAAAAACGGAGGAAACATGGATGAAATGCACAAGTAGAAGAAATACACAGAGAGAAACATGAAGGATAGATATTTGGGAAGGAAGGTGGCAACATGGGAGAAAAAACCAACCACATTCATTTGTTCACATGTCATGTATGGCTGCTGTTGTGCTTCAACTATAGAGGTGATTAGCTGCAGAAACTATATGGCCTAGAAGAGTCAACTGGTTGGCCCTTTACCCCTGATATATAGCATGAGCTGAGGGAGAGAGATGGGCAACTGGGGTGGAAATACGAAGAGGGGGATGAGGAAAACTATGTGGAGGGCGATACCACGGTGAAGACACACAGAGGAACACGAGTTTGGGAAGACGAGGGCAGATACTAAAGGAGCAAGACCACCACTGGAAATCACTGTCCAGATACACAGATCAAGAAGAAACAGTGAAAACTTAGGTCTTTTCAAGTCAAACACACAAGAGACGAAGAGAAACAAAGAGCTAGTTCTCCGGAAGCCAGGAGAAGGTGGGAGTGAGGGATAGAATTTGACCCAACCAACCCTCATTTCAGAGCCAGGGAGGCTCAAAGGAAGGTGTGGGGAAGCTTCGGGACAGGGATGCAGAGCAGCGCCAGGGGCAGAGGACAGGTAAGGAGGCTGTACTGGGCAGGGGACAAGTCGGGTGGTGACTCCCAGGCAAGTGGCCAAACATCCTCACCAACAGAGGCATTGGCGTTCTGCAGCTCCTGGTCAGAGACATGGATCTTGACGCCGGACTTGGGAGTGAACTCAGGGACATGGACAGACTGTAGGAGCATGGCCACGGCAGCTCGATCCTGAGAGCCTATCAGCCCGTAGGTCTGGGCAAACAGGTTGGCAGCAGCCATCACATAGTCCAGATGCAGCGGCTGGGAGAAGGCAGGGCCCGGAAGGGTGAGCACATCCGCCCTCACGTGGGGCGTCTTAGCCTCCTTACCCGCCCATCTGACCCTAGGAGACCCCAAGGAGGAGACTTACATTGTTGACATCAAAGGTAAGTGGATGTGGACAGCGTTTGGGCCCAGACCAGAATGGAGCTCCTGAGCTTGTGAGCTAAGGAAGCAAAAGAAATTTTTGAAGAGCAGGATCTAAAACTGGAGGCCTCTCTAGCCATCCTAACTTCTCACCTGGGAGCTGGGTGTACCCTGATTCAACAGCCCTGGCTGGACATGCGCAGGGGCGAGGATAGAGTCAATCATGAACAACCCAGACTGTCAGGGTCCTGTGAATGGAAGTTTTGATGCCAGGTTGAACTAGGGACATTGATGGAGTTCACTCTGTGCAAGATACACAGCCATTTAAGCTCTTCAAGGATCGCCAGGCACTGTACTAAATTAATATTAACACTTACCAAGAAATCCTCACAAGAACCCTCCTGAGGTCATTATAATCACCTCTACTTTAGGAGCAAGGAACCACAGGCACTTTGGGAAGACGAGCAGATACTAAAGGAGCAAGACCACCACTGGAAATCACTGTCCAGATACACAGATCAAGAAGAAACAGTGAAAACTTAGGTCTTTTCAAGTCAAACACACAAGAGACGAAGAGAAACAAAGAGCTAGTTCTCCGGAAGCCAGGAGAAGGTGGGAGTGAGGGATAGAATTTGACCCAACCAACCTCATTTCAGAGCCAGGGAGGCTCAAAGGAAGGTGTGGGGAAGCTTCGGGACAGGGATGCAGAGCAGCGCCAGGGGCAGAGGACAGGTAAGGAGGCTGTACTGGGCAGGGGACAAGTCGGGTGGTGACTCCCAGGCAAGTGGCCAAACATCCTCACCAACAGAGGCATTGGCGTTCTGCAGCTCCTGGTCAGAGACATGGATCTTGACGCCGGACTTGGGAGTGAACTCAGGGACATGGACAGACTGTAGGAGCATGGCCACGGCAGCTCGATCCTGAGAGCCTATCAGCCCGTAGGTCTGGGCAAACAGGTTGGCAGCAGCCATCACATAGTCCAGATGCAGCGGCTGGGAGAAGGCAGGGCCCGGAAGGGTGAGCACATCCGCCCTCACGTGGGGCGTCTTAGCCTCCTTACCCGCCCATCTGACCCTAGGAGACCCCAAGGAGGAGACTTACATTGTTGACATCAAAGGTAAGTGGATGTGGACAGCGTTTGGGCCCAGACCAGAATGGAGCTCCTGAGCTTGTGAGCTAAGGAAGCAAAAGAAATTTTTGAAGAGCAGGATCTAAAACTGGAGGCCTCTCTAGCCATCCTAACTTCTCACCTGGGAGCTGGGTGTACCCTGATTCAACAGCCCTGGCTGGACATGCGCAGGGGCGAGGATAGAGTCAATCATGAACAACCCAGACTGTCAGGGTCCTGTGAATGGAAGTTTTGATGCCAGGTTGAACTAGGGACATTGATGGAGTTCACTCTGTGCAAGATACACAGCCATTTAAGCTCTTCAAGGATCGCCAGGCACTGTACTAAATTAATATTAACACTTACCAAGAAATCCTCACAAGAACCCTCCTGAGGTCATTATAATCACCTCTACTTTACTGAGCCACCAGGGATACCTGGTAGCTCAGCCAGTAAAGAATCCGCCTGTAATGCAGAAGACCCCGGTTGATTCCTGGCTTGGGAAGATGCCCTGGAGAAGGGAAAGCCTACCCACTCCAGTATTCTTGCCTGGAGAATTCTGTGGTCTGTCCATGGATCATAGAGTCAGACACAACTGAGCGACTTCATTTTCTCTACTGATGAGGAAGCTGAAGTACAGAAACAAGCTACATGGCTTGCTCAAGTGCAAATGGCAGTGGGATTTGAACTCCCACTGATTTCATGAGCTCTTAACCCCAAGATTTCTCCCCTATGATTCTTACAGTTCCGGGAGGTGGGTGAATCAGCCCACCCCACAGGTAAACAAAAATGAAGTCTCTCGCTCGAAGGAAAATGGATGGCAAAAATAGGTCAAGTTTAATCATTCTTCTGAGACGCCCCACGCTTTGGGGCACCTGCCACAGCTGGACTAAAGCTGGAGAGGAGCCACTCACAGCAGGCTCCCGCTTTGGAAAAATGCATTCTGCCTAGTGGACCTGGCAAGTGGGTGTTACCTGGTCAGGAGGGAAGTTGTGTAACAGCTGCCGGATGTTGTTAGAGTACTGGGTGTGCCAGTGGTAGCAGGCCCAGGTCACGCAGTCGGTCCAGGTGTGTGGACGCTGCAGCACGAGACTGCGCTGCACAGCCTCCAGCACCTCCAGGGGTTGGGTGCCCGCCAGCCGTAGGGTCCTCTCCAGAAACTTGGGGTCTCTACCAGGAATTGGAGGGGTCAAAGGAACAGGATTACACAGCAGCCCCAGGAGTGGGCTCCGGGCAATCCCACTTTCCCCACAGAAAGCTAGTCCCAACCCCCAAGTCTCCAAGAGAATGAGGCCTGAATATTCAGATTCATTTGAGAAGAGTGCCTGGGCTGGGTGTCACAACGGTGAGGAAAATAGACAGGATGTCTTGGCTGGTGGGCAAGGGGTGGGCTGAAGGGCATTTGGTTACTTACGTGAGGTATTGGTTGACGTTTTCTGCTGGCTGCTTAAAGAGGCCTTCGAACTCATCTCTAGCCCACTACAGAGAAAACAGATTACAGGGAGTGATGATTGACAAAATGGGCTTCCAGAGACCCTGGAAACACCATCAGTGAACAAATCAAACGTGAAGAACACTGATGTTATTCAACATGAAGGTGGTGCTTTGGGTAGATGCAGCAGTTCTCGGCTGGGAGCAATTTTGCCCACCGCCGTGCCTCCCCCACCAATCTGGCAATGTCTGCAGATATTTTTAGTTGTCACACATGAAAGAGGGTGCTAAACATCTCACAGTGCTCAGGATGCCCCCATGACAAAGAAATACTGCCCCCCCCTCCCCCATATACTGGGCCCCAATCGTCACCAGTGCTGAGGCTGAGACTCTGCTGTGTGGGAATATAGCCTCCCTCTGAAGCAGCACAGGGAATGAAACCTTGTGATGTTTGCCAAATGCCAAAAAAATAAAAGTCTAAGAAAATGTATCAAAACATTACTAAGAGTGTTTCCTATACTAGTCTTTGTATCTGTCTAAATACTAAAAAGTTTTGGAAAAAAAAAAAAATTGATCACTGTACAACCAAGGCTGCAAGACAGGAAGTAAGACAAGAGGGTTTAGCGAAGAAGCACAGGGGCCGGTGGCCGTGAGGCTGGGTGCCTGCTCCTGCCCTCTCCCCGCAATGCTCATCACCTGCAGGGTGTGCTCGATGGCGTTGGGGAAGTTCTTCAGTGTACAGATGGGAATGGACTTCTCTGGTGGGTCCTGGCTGGAGCTGTATGATTCTGTGAGGAAGGGGATCACCACCTGCACGTTGCCCTTGGTGCCCAGCGTGCCTGACTCCAGCAGTGGCTTACGGTAGTACACGCAGCGGCGGTCCATGTACATGCCTGGACACGGGGCGCACAACACAACATGAGTGGCGGGAAAGGAACATCAAGAGGCAGGAAGACAGGCACCTCCAACACACACACACGCGTGTAACTTGGCCCTTGACCTCCTCACCCGCCTCCAAACTCACGGGCATCCACATTATCCAGGTACATCGCAGAAATCATCGTCATAGATCGCTCACTGTCAGGACCTACATTTTTCCTTTGGATTCAAAATGGTTTAAGGAGCCGTTTTCTGGCTGCTTAAAGAGGCCTTAACTCATCTCTAGCCCACTACAGAGAAAACAGATTACAGGGAGTGATGATTGACAAAATGGGCTTCCAGAGACCCTGGAAACACCATCAGTGAACAAATCAAACGTGAAGAACACTGATGTTATTCAACATGAAGGTGGTGCTTTGGGTAGATGCAGCAGTTCTCGGCTGGGAGCAATTTTGCCCACCGCCGTGCCTCCCCCACCAATCTGGCAATGTCTGCAGATATTTTTAGTTGTCACACATGAAAGAGGGTGCTAAACATCTCACAGTGCTCAGGATGCCCCCATGACAAAGAAATACTGCCCCCCCCTCCCCCATATACTGGGCCCCAATCGTCACCAGTGCTGAGGCTGAGACTCTGCTGTGTGGGAATATAGCCTCCCTCTGAAGCAGCACAGGGAATGAAACCTTGTGATGTTTGCCAAATGCCAAAAAAATAAAAGTCTAAGAAAATGTATCAAAACATTACTAAGAGTGTTTCCTATACTAGTCTTTGTATCTGTCTAAATACTAAAAAGTTTTGGAAAAAAAAAAAAATTGATCACTGTACAACCAAGGCTGCAAGACAGGAAGTAAGACAAGAGGGTTTAGCGAAGAAGCACAGGGGCCGGTGGCCGTGAGGCTGGGTGCCTGCTCCTGCCCTCTCCCCGCAATGCTCATCACCTGCAGGGTGTGCTCGATGGCGTTGGGGAAGTTCTTCAGTGTACAGATGGGAATGGACTTCTCTGGTGGGTCCTGGCTGGAGCTGTATGATTCTGTGAGGAAGGGGATCACCACCTGCACGTTGCCCTTGGTGCCCAGCGTGCCTGACTCCAGCAGTGGCTTACGGTAGTACACGCAGCGGCGGTCCATGTACATGCCTGGACACGGGGCGCACAACACAACATGAGTGGCGGGAAAGGAACATCAAGAGGCAGGAAGACAGGCACCTCCAACACACACACACGCGTGTAACTTGGCCCTTGACCTCCTCACCCGCCTCCAAACTCACGGGCATCCACATTATCCAGGGCATTGGTCACACCATCCAGGCCTTGGAAGAAATCATCGTCATAGATGCGCTCACTGTCAGGACCTACACGATTCTGGTGGCTTGTCACTTGGATGTGAGGATTCATCTTGCGCACAGCTGCAGCAGCTACGTCGGACTTTAGTTTCTGTGGGGAGAGGGTGGGAATGGGGAACTGTCCTCCAGAAGGTTCAACTTATTTAACCCTGTGAAGAACTAGGCCCTGAGTTCCGGAGGTTCCCTGGTTTGGCAGGAGACAGTCCATGACAGTAATGACATGGCTGTGACTGGGACAAACATGGCTCAGTGGAAAGGGAAGCAGCAGTGAACAGGCAGACTGGAGACAACAGGCCAGCCCTCTGCCCTTCTGCCTACCCAACACCTATTGTTATTTCAGGTAACGGTACCCAGGCAGGGGAACATCCCCCCGCCAAACAAAACAGAATCTTAGCACAAAGACAAGAAGGAACCTTCCGAAGTCCAAGTCAGGTCAGGTCCCTCCTCGGCTGAAAACCCTGTTTTGCTCCTTCCTCCACTGAAGTCAACATGAGTTGGCCCCCATTTCCTCTAGCTCATCTCCTATTCCTCTCCCACCTTGATTGGGATCTTGGCCCGGAGCACTCTTCCCCAGAAGAAGAAACTCGACTCTCTCATGCCCTCCCAGTTGGCAGAAATGAGCCCTTCCTCAACCACTGTTATCAAAACTGCAAACCAATCTCCTAGCCTGCCCACTTCCTTCATCTTGTTTTTGCTGTTTACTCTGCATGGCACTTAACATGGACCTTAAGTAGAAACCTTGCTATTTTACTGTGCTTATTGTTTACTGTCTGTCCCCCAACCTAAAACCTTTCTTTGGTGTACTGCAAGTACCTAGAACAGCACCTACCTAGAAAACTACTTGGTGAGTAAATGAAGGAACAAAAGGGAAACTGATCCTGGCCAAGCTGTTCCCTATATTTAGAAGGCTTCCCAGCTAGATCCCTACATAACCAGCTTCTATCTGTGCAGACAAGAGTGAACCTAGCACACGTGTCTCAAGGAAAGAGGCCTGCTGGCCAGGCTGGGCCTTGGCTCTGGGACCTGTCGCCTCCAAACTCACGGGCATCCACATTATCCAGGCTTTCACACCATCCAGGCCTTGGAAGAAATCATCGTCATAGATGCGCTCACTGTCAGGACCTACACGATTCTGGTGGCTTGTCACTTGGATGTGAGGATTCATCTTGCGCACAGCTGCAGCAGCTACGTCGGACTTTAGTTTCTGTGGGGAGAGGGTGGGAATGGGGAACTGTCCTCCAGAAGGTTCAACTTATTTAACCCTGTGAAGAACTAGGCCCTGAGTTCCGGAGGTTCCCTGGTTTGGCAGGAGACAGTCCATGACAGTAATGACATGGCTGTGACTGGGACAAACATGGCTCAGTGGAAAGGGAAGCAGCAGTGAACAGGCAGACTGGAGACAACAGGCCAGCCCTCTGCCCTTCTGCCTACCCAACACCTATTGTTATTTCAGGTAACGGTACCCAGGCAGGGGAACATCCCCCCGCCAAACAAAACAGAATCTTAGCACAAAGACAAGAAGGAACCTTCCGAAGTCCAAGTCAGGTCAGGTCCCTCCTCGGCTGAAAACCCTGTTTTGCTCCTTCCTCCACTGAAGTCAACATGAGTTGGCCCCCATTTCCTCTAGCTCATCTCCTATTCCTCTCCCACCTTGATTGGGATCTTGGCCCGGAGCACTCTTCCCCAGAAGAAGAAACTCGACTCTCTCATGCCCTCCCAGTTGGCAGAAATGAGCCCTTCCTCAACCACTGTTATCAAAACTGCAAACCAATCTCCTAGCCTGCCCACTTCCTTCATCTTGTTTTTGCTGTTTACTCTGCATGGCACTTAACATGGACCTTAAGTAGAAACCTTGCTATTTTACTGTGCTTATTGTTTACTGTCTGTCCCCCAACCTAAAACCTTTCTTTGGTGTACTGCAAGTACCTAGAACAGCACCTACCTAGAAAACTACTTGGTGAGTAAATGAAGGAACAAAAGGGAAACTGATCCTGGCCAAGCTGTTCCCTATATTTAGAAGGCTTCCCAGCTAGATCCCTACATAACCAGCTTCTATCTGTGCAGACAAGAGTGAACCTAGCACACGTGCTCTCCAAGGAAAGAGGCCTGCTGGCCAGGCTGGGCCTTGGCTGGGGTCTGGGAACCTGTATTTTGAGGTTTTTGCCATTCCCCACCTGGTATGGGCTGTTCACTGTGCCTAGACTGCTTATGCAAACCCTGTGGTTTATGCCCAACTCCTGCTCTCCTTCTCAGAGTCTGGAATTTGGGGCTATTCCCAGCAGAGGTGCCTACATGACCAGCCCACAGTAAAAATTCTGGGTGCTGGGTCTCTGGTTGGCGACATCTCACATGTGTTGCTGCAGCTCCCTACTATGAGAATTACACATGTCCTATGCAGCTGCGCTGGGAGAGTCTTGGAAAGCGGTGCCTTCTCCACGGATCTTCATCCCAAGAGCCAATTCTCTTTGCTGATTTTTTTTTTTACCCTTTTTTGATTTTATTATGCATCCTTTCACTGGGAGAAATCACAGCTATGACTATGACTCTAAGATGAGTCCTGGGAGTCCCCCTAGTGAATCACTGAACTTGGGACTCCCCCAATACATTGCCCTGACCAGCATTCATAAGAGGTCAAGGAAAAAGAAAAAAGATGAAAAGGAGGTAGATTCGATGGAAGGGTACGCGACATTCGTTCAACAAGTGACAGAAACCGAGGGAAAGAGGTGAAGGAAGGAAAAAGGTAGTAAAGCCTTCTTTCCAGGAAGAATGGAAACAAAATGACAAAGTCCCACTTCCACCCACTATGGCACTCACAGTGACATCACAGGGCCGGAACAGAAACTGTCTGTTCAGATTTGACTTCTCAATGGTGTCCATATCTGTGACGACAATTTCTCCACCCTGCCCACAGCCCAGCCCAATCATGGCGAAGTTCTTGAGTAGTTCACAGCCAATGGCCCCTGCGCCCACCTAGAAGACAGCGAAGAAGAGACACGGAGCCTGCTCAGGGTGATGCAAGTCAGCATGAAGTCTCTCATCACTCCCACTCTGCCTCCCGCTGAAGACAGTGAGAAGGGTTCTAGTGCCACATCCTCAAGTGCCAGGGCTGTGAGAAATAACCCAATCTGACAGAGGAGGCACAGATAGGGGAAACAGAAAGACACACCAGGCTTTCTGAAGGTGAAAAAAAAAAAAATAGGCAAAAGTCATGTGATAAGAGATACAAGAACCAAAAGACACTCCCTGGGCTTCCCTGGTAGTCCAGTGGGTAAAGAGTGCGCCTTGAAGTGCAAGGGGCACCAGTTCGATCCCCGGCCCAGGAAGATCCCACGTGCCACAGAGCGGCTGGATCAGTGTGTCCAATTAATTACAAGCCAGCGCTCTGGAGTGCATGCACCCAGAGCCAGGGCTCTGCAACGAGAAAGGCCACTGCAATGGGAGGCCCACACAGGCCAAAAGAAGATGGATGGAAATAAATAAATAAATAAAAAAACAATAAAAGAGGGCAAAATTTAAAAAAGAAGAAAACACTCCCTGAGGAGGTGGGAGACCCCATAAAAGGTAGCCAGAAGCGAAGAGACATGAAGGAAGTGGGTGTCCCAGTGGATCACTCACCAGGAAGTACCTCTGCTTGCCCAACTTCTCTTGCAGGTCTGAGCCAAATACAGCCACCTGCCCATCATAACGGTTCTGGCGCTGAGGAATGTAAGGGAAGAAGGTCAGAGAGCAGCCTGGCCAAAAACACCCCCAATGACACCTCTCCAAGGGCCTCACTCACATACCGGGACACAATTTTCCTCCCTGAGGACCTCCTTGTCTTCAGGAAGACACTCGAGGGCATCAAAATACAGCCACTGCATGATGGGCATAAACTTCCCGGAGCAAGCCTGGGGATTGGGCAGGAGAGGGACAGCAGTCAGTGCTTACTTGAGGGGCCTGATGCAGACAAGGAGTCAGGGAGCTGCCCCACCCCCACAGGGCCGGAACAGAAATTTTTTCCCCAATGCCCCCTGCCCACAGCCCAGCCCAATCATGGCGAAGTTCTTGAGTAGTTCACAGCCAATGGCCCCTGCGCCCACCTAGAAGACAGCGAAGAAGAGACACGGAGCCTGCTCAGGGTGATGCAAGTCAGCATGAAGTCTCTCATCACTCCCACTCTGCCTCCCGCTGAAGACAGTGAGAAGGGTTCTAGTGCCACATCCTCAAGTGCCAGGGCTGTGAGAAATAACCCAATCTGACAGAGGAGGCACAGATGGGGGAAACAGAAAGACACACCAGGCTTTCTGAAGGTGAAAAAAAAAAAAATAGGCAAAAGTCATGTGATAAGAGATACAAGAACCAAAAGACACTCCCTGGGCTTCCCTGGTAGTCCAGTGGGTAAAGAGTGCGCCTTGAAGTGCAAGGGGCACCAGTTCGATCCCCGGCCCAGGAAGATCCCACGTGCCACAGAGCGGCTGGATCAGTGTGTCCAATTAATTACAAGCCAGCGCTCTGGAGTGCATGCACCCAGAGCCAGGGCTCTGCAACGAGAAAGGCCACTGCAATGGGAGGCCCACACAGGCCAAAAGAAGATGGATGGAAATAAATAAATAAATAAAAAAACAATAAAAGAGGGCAAAATTTAAAAAAGAAGAAAACACTCCCTGAGGAGGTGGGAGACCCCATAAAAGGTAGCCAGAAGCGAAGAGACATGAAGGAAGTGGGTGTCCCAGTGGATCACTCACCAGGAAGTACCTCTGCTTGCCCAACTTCTCTTGCAGGTCTGAGCCAAATACAGCCACCTGCCCATCATAACGGTTCTGGCGCTGAGGAATGTAAGGGAAGAAGGTCAGAGAGCAGCCTGGCCAAAAACACCCCCAATGACACCTCTCCAAGGGCCTCACTCACATACCGGGACACAATTTTCCTCCCTGAGGACCTCCTTGTCTTCAGGAAGACACTCGAGGGCATCAAAATACAGCCACTGCATGATGGGCATAAACTTCCCGGAGCAAGCCTGGGGATTGGGCAGGAGAGGGACAGCAGTCAGTGCTTACTTGAGGGGCCTGATGCAGACGGACAAGTGATGGAGTCAGGGAGCTGCCTGCCCCACCCCCCAATCCTGCCCTTCACCTGTGCTGACCTTCATAACCTCTTGAGCAGCTAGGCCCCCAATGAAGGCATTCATGGGAGCCAGGTCTCCAGCTGCCACGTATGCTAGCTTCCGGATGAGGACCTCATCCACATTTTCCTGCTGCAATGCTGGCAGGGCTTGAGCATTCACAGCCTGTGCTAAGGTCACCAGCTCTGTTGCATCCTCCTAAGGTGGGGGGTGGGGTGGGGAGAAGGAACGAAGAGTACACCTGTTAGGCCACTGGAGGGCAGGTGGGTGGGTGTAGAGAGGCAGAATGGGCTTTTAGTGCTAAGGTCACCTGCCCTGGCGGATTCACTCACCCACCCACTCACCCACCTCATTGTGGGGCCGAGGGGACCGGCCATACTGAGCACAGAACTGGTGCAGGGCCTGGAAGCCAATGTGCAGCTGGGCAGGGCGGGAATACTTGGCAAAGTCTGTCATCACAAAGTCAGGCTCTGCCAGGGACGCGGCCAAGGATTTCTGTAGGAGACAGGGTATCAGAACCAGAAAAGAACGGAGAACCCTGAGATGCCCAGCACCCGCCTCTACAGCCCACTACCCTCACACTCACAAAGCAGATCTTCTTAGGTATTTTGACCTGGCTGACGATGCCTCCGCGAATGTAGTCAGAGAAGTTGGAGGTGTCACAGATGCTAAAAGTGTAAGGACCTAGGGTAGAGAGAGAAGTTATCAGGCCACCCACTCTCCCTAAAACCCACAACACCTGTGTAAGATGAGGAAAAATTCATCCCTGACCCAGTTTGGACATCAGGAGTCATTTCCTCTCCAACCCGGGTTCCACTCAAATTTCAGAAACCATCTGCTCTCTACCCTAGACCCAGGGTCCATGGGATTCTGTGTCCCTGACCACAATTCTACAATGAAGACGTTCTCTGCTCCCTGTCCAGATCAGCTCAGACATGAGTAGATCCTCCAGTCTTTGTTCAGACACCAAAGACCTTCACTCCCCTCAGTGCAGGTATCAGGGGCCTAATCTAGGAGCACAAATAAGACATAAGACAGCACCTCTCCCATGCCCTGCTGAGTGGACCCCGGGGCACTCTATCTCTGGTTCATTCAGACACCCAGGACGTGGCTCACACAGGGCCCAGGAAAACCCCCAGCTCACCCAGGACTTTGATTTCCACGGGTGGACTTTCGTTAAGTTCAACCATGCCATGTACTTCTGAAAAGGAGACGAAGTCGCCATTCTCGAAGCCATGTCGAGCCTCATCCAGACAGGTAACAACACCGGGGTTGTCCTGGTTAAAGGAGTGCCTCAGAAGCAAGCTCAGGGTACTGGGAGCAGACAGGAAGGCTTGTTGCTGCCCATCTGCCTGCCAGGACCCGAAGCTGGTTTCCTCACCTTGGTGACCATAGAAACCATAGCACTGAGCGGCTGCTCCCCATTGGGATCAATGAGCATCATATCTTCTCCAAAGTCACAGAAAAGTTGCCTGTAAAGAGAGGTAACAGGGCTGATGCCCGAGTCGCATGTGCACAGAGACCACACGTGTCCCTCAAGATGCAGTGAGTACTTGCTGGGAACCAGATGATGCTCATGCTACGCGGGGCATGGTAAACACACAGCATCCAAAGCCCAAGAGGCTGAGCTTGGGGGTCTTTTACTGCGTATGGCAGGGGTCAGGGGAAAAGGGTGGAGGTACTCACCCAAACAGGCCCCGGGTGTCTGCTACCACCAGCTTGATGCCATGGCTGTGACAGAACTCCCCCACCCGCAGCTGGTCCTCCAGGGGGGTATTGGTGAGGACCACCACCTGTGGAGAGGTGGCGGCTCAGGCAAGGGACCAGCACCAGGAGAAAGGGAGAGATCACAGAGCAAGGGAAGAAGGCTGGTGAAAAGGCTCAAGGGGTCCTTAAGGCTTTGCTGGCTCAGTTGTATCAGATTCAGCCCAGGCGAAACTCAATAAATGGAAATCTGAATCCCTAGACTATGGCAGGCGAGGTCAAGAGGCAGCTGGGAGGAGAGTCTAGATAACAGCTGACTCCTTCATTTGCCAACACCCACTGCTGCCTGCCTACAACCCTGCCACGCCCTGTGAGACACAGAAGTAAAACTGTCCTCAGCCAAAGTCTGAGCTCACTCCTACCACACCCACTTGCTCCCAATTCTTTTTTTTTTTTTAAGATTTATTTATTTATTTATTTGGGGGGGGGGTGGGGAGGGAGGGGAGCAGGCGGGCTACTTCTATTGGTCTTTCATTTGTCTATTTTCATCCATCTTTGTTCTTTGGCCCATGTGGACCTCCCAACGCAGTGGCCTCTGCTGTCGCAGAGCACCAGCTCTGGGCGCATGCACTCCAGAGCTCCGGCTCGGTAACTGGACACATCAGTCCAGCCGCTCCACGGCACGTGGGATCTTCCCAGGCCAGGGATGGAACCGGCGCCCCTTGCACTGCAAGGCCGTGTCCTTACCCACTGGACCACCAGGGAAGCCCCCACTTGCTCCCAATTCTTAAAACACCTGCTCAGCCATGATCCTTGGGTCTCTGCTCTCTGCCTGAATGTCTACTCATGCCCACCAGGGTGAGCTCCCACAGCTACATCAGGGCTCAGCAGCAGTGTCCTGGCTCGCTGAGACACCCCAGGGCAGAATTTCAGCTCCCACAGCTCCTCTTTCCAGTCCAGAGTTTTTATTTAATCCACAACCAGCTGCTATTCTAAGTCCTTGGCCCTCACGAAACCGTTTTATGATGTCAGCATCACTACCATTCCCGTGTCTGCAGACAGACAAAGGCAGGCACAGGAGGCTCCATGACCCGCCTGAGGTCACACAAGTACGATGAGCGACCCATGCCAAGGCTGTCTGGCTCTAGACTGTGCACATAAGCACTATGCTGTCCTATCTACTGGCTCATATATTCCCCCTAAAGAGGCAGGCCCAGGATCTAAAGCTGCCCTGCATCCTCTCTCTGCAGCCTCAGCATGAAACCTAGCCCATTAAATGTTGATCAAATGAATAAAGCAAAGCTGGGCTCTGAGAGAACGTGGGCAGGAGGCCGGGTGGTGACCCGAGGTACCTGAAAGCCACTGAGGAAGTCCTCCACGAGGGGCCCCGTGTAGGCTCTAACAGGCACGTAGCTGTTGAGCTCGGCGAGGCGGGACTGGGAGACCTCAGCCCGGTTTTTCCCTATGTCTTCTTCCTGCAGGTAGAACTATACAGGGGAGTAAGGGAAGAAGTGAACTAGTTGCACAGCCTGGCAGGCTGGGGCCTTGGCAAAGAAGGGGGATAGGAAGAGGTACCTGGGAGGAGAGGTCGGCCCACTGAGCAGTGCCTTGGTCGTGCAAGGTGACAGCCTTCACCCCACCAAGGATGATGTTCTTGGCAATCTCCACCCCCAGGCCACGGAGGCCTGACACCAGCACACTGGATGTCTGGAGCAGTTTCATTGCCTCATGGCCCAACACATACCTGTCACATGCGGGGATGTCATGGGTCAGAGCCAGGCCCTCCTGACCCTATTCGCTCAGAGCCCCCTTCCCACCTCACCATCCAACATCGGCCCACTCACAGCTGCCGGGAGTAAAGGCCCTCATCTATCTCTGTGTCATTGCCGTTCTTCGCCATTCCCTAGAGAAGGAGAAGAATAGGTTCAGGGAGACGTGCAAGAGGAGGGGCAGATGGATGACACAGGGATACAGCACTGTTCCCATCCACTACCACGCCTGCCAGTCTGCCGGAAGACAACACTCACGTTAGCTGGCACTGAGGGGACTTCGGACAACACAGAGTGGGCAGCGGCACAGTTAGAACCCGGCTTTGGATCAGGCCCGGACACGCGACGTTTCTTGGACAGCGGCGAGCTGGACATCTGGAGAGAATAAACGAGATCAGAAATGAGCCTGGGGCACGGGAAGACATAAGAGCTAATATGCCCATTTTACAGAAGCGGAGCCAGGTACAGAGAGGTGAGGAGACTTGCCCCGGGTCACACACAGCTGTCAGAGCTAAGATCTGAATCCAGGGAGTCTGGCTTGCAATTCATGCTTGCTGACCATTAGGCCATCCGCTTTTCTCCCCAGCCCAGAATAATGAGGGAGAGACTCCAATCCTGAGAGGGCGGGGGAGGAATGACAAGAAGAATGTACTTGTAGGGGAGCCAGAGGAAGGATATAGCTTCAGGTAAGACCCTGCCACTCTTTGACAGTTATCATTCAACCCTGAAGGGCTCGGCTCCCTCACCCATAAAATGCGGGTGAGAATACCACTTTCGTACCCCATGAAGTTGTTGAAATGGCGAGATATAACACAGACCAAACAGCCTGGCACAGAGAAGGGGAGCCAAGAGCAAGGAGCCAGTCTCCTCTCCCTTAACTCCAGCGACAGGGGTTAGGGACAGATACGTGGCTTAGACACCCGTCAGGGTGGCATGACGGCAAGAGATACCTTGTTGAGAACTCAGCTCCCAGAAGGGTTCAGGGAGAAGATCTGCACAAAGTCCAACCACCACCCCAGCTCTGGGAGGGGAAAACACCCAGGACCAATACTCAAGCCTTGTCTCCGTATGGAGTCCATTAAACAGGTCAACAATGATAAATGAATATTTATCAGGAGTCCTCCCTGCGCCAGATGTTAGGCTAAGCACTTTATGAGCCATGCCTCACTCTGTCCTCAGGGCACCCCGGTGGGGTTTGGACTACTATCGGTAAAACTCCCCAATTCACACTGGAGGAAAAAAAATCCACTCAGGGACTTTGGTGACTTGACTGAGGTCCAAGCTGGAACCACACTAGGATGTGCTGACCCTGAAGGCCAGGCTGCCTCGCGACATTATGGGATTTTGTCCCCTCAACGGCCCTGACCCTGCGAGGCAGGGCTGAGTGTCCTTGCCAGACAAACTGGAAAACCTGAGCTCACAAGCACTAGGTCCTGGAGACAGAGTAATGCAGCCTGCCATGAGATCTAGGAGCGAGGGGGTGACTGCAGTCAGACGCTGGAGACAGAACCCTGAATCATTCCCCCTCACTCCCAATGCACCTCTAAGCCTCTGTTCTCCCACACTGAGCCTTTCCTGACTGAGTCCCACCAAGCACCCCCACTCTGCCTAAGAGTCCATCTTGGCACTTGTCACATGCTAACACTAAACAAGATGACAAGAGCACCCTGTCATCTACTAGGAGCTTACTGCCCATCAATCTCAGGGTAAAGGGCTTTGTCTAGTCCTAACAATGCCCCGAGACCAGATAACCTTATACCCATGTCACAAAGAAGAAAACTATGGCTCTGAGAACGCCAGTCACTTGCCTAGAGTCATGCAGCTGCTGCTAGATTGTTTGCCAAATGCCTCCTCAGGGGAAAAAAAAATCAGGATCCAGCTTAGGGCCCAGTTCTCAGGGCTAAGAGATGGGGGTAAGAGAGAGAGACACCCAGGAGACAGGAGGATGGCAACGGTTCAAATCACCCAGCTGAACTGCTGGGAATGCCAAAAACCAACTTTAGGTAAAAGAGGCTTGGTGAATTAGCTGGGAGACCATGGCAAATCACATTTTCCATTACTGACTTCCTGATGCACAGTATGGAGCTCGTTTCCTTTGAGCCCCATTTCTTTCCTTCCCCAACGCAGAGACAAATAGAAATATCCTCGAGGGGATGCTACGGAGGTTAAAAATGTCAAAGTCTGTGGTCAGAACTCACAGACTTTAGCTCCTCCCCAGGCACCTGCAGAGGCCTCCATTAGTTAGTTACCTCCTTGCCTTGTCACTGATTTGGTTGTTGAGAACATACCACCTCCCCTACCCCCAAATCAGAGATGGTTCAGGGCCAGAGAAATCTCTGCTACCTGGACTTTGACATCTGGATCCTTAGTGCTGGCAGTAAGAGTCTAAACAGGTTTTGGCTGATTGTCTGAGAGTAAACTCTAATTGCAGAGATTTGGAACAGGCCAGTCTCAAGGCAAGCAGAGGGATCTGGTGCAGAAACTCCAGAGAGGAGCCAAAGATCTTCCACTCCTAGTATGAAATCAATATCCTTTCTCTCTCAACACATCTCAGGCCCCAATCAGGACACATATACCATCAACTACTCAGCAAACCTGAACTGGGGCTTAGAGAGCTTCAGAATTTGTCTGAGGTCTCCAAAGTGCTGATTTGGAAGCATTCTCTACCACCCAAACCAGAGGTTTGAGGCAGGAGCTCCAGAGCAGGCCTGAGAGAGGGAAGACACAGGCTCAGGTCATCAGCAAGGAGAGAGGATAGGGCACAGGCTCTCGGGGCCTGTCAAGCCTCCTAGGAGGGATTAGCTGAGAAATCCTTGGGAATATAAAAGAGGTAAGTCAGGAGGTGGTTGCCTAAGCCCATAGAGGCTGAGGGAGATGAGTGAGGGGATGTTAGAAGCCCTGGGGCGGGGGGGTGGGGGGGCAAGCCGGGGTGTGACTGAGCAAGGTTGTTAAGACTCAAGTCCAGGTTTTTGGAAAAGCTTTTAGGAAAGGGTGGGGTAGTTGCACTGGAGGTCCCAGCAGCTGCACAGGGAATGGATAGGGGGTTCTGGGGCCCAAGGAGGCATCGGGAAGATGCTGGGGTCTTGGGGGGAGGGGGTGTTCTCTCTCAAGGGGATGCTGGGGCCCTGGGGGGTCCACATGGGTGGCAGAAGGAAATCTCTGACCAAAATTTAACAGGGACTTGCAGGGGAAAAAGTGTCTCTGACCTTGATGTCAGGGTCCTAGGAGGCTATGAGGGTGGATGCTAAGGCCCAGGGTGGGGCTATGGAGGGATTTCTAATGGAGCACAAAGGCCTGGCATTGATCTCTGATTGGTGCCAGGTACTGCGGCTGCTCTGAGCCATGGAAAGCGGGGGTTGAGCCCAAACAGTTCTGGCCCTAAAAACTTAAGTAAGCAAATACTGGCCAGGTCCCCAAGTGGGGTTGGGTTTCTCTGACCAATTATGTGGGACCCCTTGGAGGTTCTGAGAGTAAGGGCTGGGGAGGGGGTTTTCTACTTTGATGGAGAACAACTGGACCTGTTGTGGGAGGGGACAACTGATAATCACATTGGGGTTCTAGGAAGCTGAAAGCCTAACTGAAGATGCTGGGATCCGGAAAGGCTCTGACGGTAGATTCTGAGGCAGAATGTGAGGTTAAGCAATCTGTGAGAAGCTGGAATCCTGGTTGGTTTTTGAAGGCAGAGGTTGAGTGAAGGGTGGGATTTGAGAGGCAAGTCTTTGATGCAAAGGGCTAAGAGCCAACAGGATCTGCAAGGGCAGATGCTAGCAGAAAGAGATCTGATGGAGAATTATATGTTCAAACACCTCCCTCGTGTCTGGTTTTCTGGGAGGCTCTGAGGGAAGATACTGGGGGTTAGGAGTGTCTGATGGGGGAGATGCTAAAGCCAGCAAATGGTAGTCTCTATACAGAATTCTGGGACCACACACACACAAAGGAGGCATTCTCTTAAACGAAGTCTCCAAGGAGTCTCTAAAGGTGAATGTTTCAGTGGATCTATGGATAGAAATGCCGGCCCAGAAGGGTTTCAGAGGGAAGACGCTAGAGCCCAGGCCGGTTGGGAGACCTCAGGGAGGTGGAGGAGTGGTCTCTTGACCTGGAGGCCAAGCCCAAATGGGCGTTCACAGGGTCTGGACCCCTTGAAGGTTCGGAGGGCAGATTGTGTGTGTATGTGTGTGTGAGCGAGTGGTTCTTAAGGAAGATGCTGGGGAAGGTTAAATGAAACCAAATGGACCCCGAGCCTTGGTGCATGGAGAAACACGGAGCAACGAGGATTTAAAGCAGACTCTGGAGATCTGACCCTAAGATCAGATTTGAGAGCCCTAGGGACTGGGTTAGTCAGGAAATGGGAAATGTCAGCCCCGCCCCAATGTACTCTCCCACCCCTTCTCTTCAAGGATCCCTCCGTCCCACCCGCCCGGACCTCAGCTTGGCCAAGCACTAGCCCAAGACCCTCCGATCCCGAAACTCCAGCCCAGGGGAAGGCGCTGGGAAAAGCTGTTTGTTACCAATGCCGGTTCCCCGGGTCGCGCCGCCGCCAACTCCTCTAAGGAGCCGAAGCCAAGCCCGGCCGCCACCCTCCTTCTTCTCCTCCTCCTCCCCGCCGCCTGGGCCGCCTAGGATCGCCGCAGTCGCTTCTCCTCCCCAGATCGGCCGTAGTGGTTCAGCACGTCGCTGTCCCCTTCCCCTCTGCAGCCTCCGACACAAGATGGCGACTGCGGAGGCGGAGGCCGGAACAAAACCTTGCCCCCCTCACCCCCCCACTCCGGAGAAACCCGGATGTAGGTAGGCTGCGCCTACTCTTGAATCATGCATCTAGTCACCTTTCCTGACTCAGTCGAAGGGGAATAGCACCACCTGGTGGTAGCTATCCCGGCAGTAACTAGGCAAACAGGTAAAACAACGGAGAGGGCACGCCCATGAAACATGAATTGAATACAGCCAGGCTATTATAGAAACCAAGAAAGGCCAGGGAAGACACATTTCTTGACCGTAAATTATGCATGAGCCAGCTGGTTGGTTGACTAACACCCTGCAACCAGAAAGCCAATGTTAAAACATGGGAGCCACACCCCGATGTTAATGAATAATAAATAATCTTGCTGCAGCCTGGAAGCCAAGGAGACTGAGGCCACATCTTATCATGAATAACGCATGAGGCCAGGTGGGACAGGACAAAAGAGGCAGCTTCACCCATTGCTGCATCTAATACCCTGTAAGCAGGGAAATCGGGCTAACACAGGGAAAACACGCTCCCCTGGCTCATGAATAATGAATCGTGACACTGCAGCAGTCCAACCTGGAAACTCAGAGAGGTCAAGAAAGATCCCACCCAGTTACTCATGAATTATGCATGAGGCTGGAAGGACAGAAACACTTCCAACAGCCCTGCCCAGCAAATAGGGATTATGATACTCCAGTCATGACAACATGGTCACCGCTTCCTGTTCATGAATAATGAAATACGCTGCAGAGCCACAGGGGAAACCCAGAGGGAAGTGGAGTGGCCTCCTCCCCACTCTTCAACTAAAACTACACGGTGAACCAGGGCTGCCTTGGTCCAACCAAATCTGGATGCCTTTGGCAGCTGCCTCAGTTTAAAGGCAACATGCGTCACTATGAAAACCAGAGAGTATGAACTATGAAATGAGCTCAGAGCAGTGCTGGCACAGAGCACTGTTAAATTTTCAAAGTATTATATATTAATTTAAAGATAACATGTAAATATTATATTTTGCATGCATATAAAATTAGTTATGGGTGAGGGTGTAAGTTATGGGTCACTGTTTCCCCACCCATAAAATGAGAACAACATTTTGTGATGAACTTTAAGCAGAAAGGGCTCAGAACAGTGCCTGGCACCCGCTGCTATATGGCTAACACTAGTAGAAGTACCATTGAATTGGGAGAGTGGGAGAGAGACATTATGGTATTTAAGACTACAGACTCTGGAACTAAACTAACTGCGTCTGAATCCTGGCTCAGCCACTCACTGACTGTGAGTAACCTTAGGCAAATTACTTAGCCTCCCAGTGTCCCAGTTTCCTCATCTATAAAATGGGATGATAATAACCTACCTCCCAGGATTGTTGTGGGGATTAAATGGGCTAATAAAGTGCTAAATGAGTGCAAACTAATCTGATCATTATGCTCAGATCCATTTTTTTCAGGTTCACAGAAAGATCTGCTAAAGATCATACAGTTGGCAAGGATCTGTGTGACTTGAATCTAGAGCCATTGCTGATATTCTGAGATTACTGGATCGAAAAGAATGAACAATGCACGAGGCCTCATCGCTTCTCGAGACGCAGAACTCAAATCCTGAAACCTCTAAGGAAAAGCTAACAGCGGATCACGCAAATGAAACCGTAAAAGCTACGCCCCTCATGAATTATGCACAATACCCCTAGAAAAGCCACAGAAAACTAGGGGGACTACTCACCTTTTTGCACTTATCAATGAGATCTAAATTTGCCCAGCAGATTACAAAACGCCCCTTTCAGCACGCCCCTTCAGAACAATGATCCGCCCCCTTGTGAATAATTCACAAGCAGATACCGCCAACGGACCAGGTGCGAAAAGGGCTAAAATGGTCATCTTCCTCAGCCACCCATCTCCTCATAAATAACGAATGAAGCGATGGCAAATGAAGGCCGATGACACCGTGTCCCCTCAGGAAGACCCTAGCACGCTAGGGTCTTGTTCCCTCTACAGCCTGGGCCGGGGGCGCTTCTTCCGAAAACATGTGGACTCCAAGGTGTCGGGTCTCTCCGCCTCTAATACCCAAGCGCGGTGAGACATCTTAACAGAACCGGGGGTCACAAAGGCCATTAGATACCGCCACATGCCACGTCGGTCCCAACTGTTTCCACTGTAACCAGGACCAATCCAAGCCCTCCCCAAATTCCGCCTTGAATTCAGGAACGTCAAACTTTGCCTCTCCCACAGGAAAGCGCACCGAATCCTGCCTCATGGACAGAGTAGTCATACATGGATCCTAGAGGTCGCCCCAAACATCCCTCTAAACCCGGGCTCCAAGGGGGAATAATCCTTGCCTCCGAGGGACGCTCCTTAAAAAAACAGACTCCCAAGTCCCACCCCGGAATTCCTACCGCCACTTCCTAAGGGTCTTCTCAAAAATAGCCACCTCTAAATGCCACACCGGGCTCAGGTCCTCCAAATATGCCCCTTCCGGGGTCCCCGAAATTGAGCCCACTCCTTCAAATGCTGTCCAGGAGACCGGGGGTACCGCGATCCTGCTCACCCCCTGCGTCGGGCGGAAGCCTAGCCTTCCTGCTGGAGATGAACCGAAGCCACGGGGCAGCGGAAGAGAAAATCACCTCTGTTACACAAGAAGAGCCAGAGTTTGCGCCGAGCTCAGAAGCGCGGGGCCGTTGAGGGGGGTTGGGACGTACCGTAGATGCTTAGCTAGAGGGGCGCCTTCCCCGGTCCTCGCGCTCTTGGAGCCCGCGTCGGACCCAGAAACCCCTATGGGTTGTGGTACTTCCCGAAAGCGCGAGGCATGCTGGGGGTCGTAGTCCAGTCGGGACGGTGCCTGGTGCACGTGGTGGGCAGGAGCGTCCAAGGTATGCGAAACTGTGAACCAGGGCTGCGGAATTCCGGGTGATGTACTCTGGGGGCCGGAGTGGGTAGGAAAAGGGATCAGAACGTGGTGGGTACTTCTGGATGGAAAGGCACACCCATCCAACAGATGGAAAAGCAGAGGTTCAGGTGACCAAAGGAGTTCATTCGTTTGACACTGATGGAGCTCAAGCTGTGGGCCAGGTGCTAGGGATCTTCCTTGTTCTCACGAAGCTGACAAACTAGAGAGACAAGCGGTAAGTGTAACAAATTAGGTACATGGGAATATAATAAAAATGATGTATAATAAAGCATCAGCATCGGTAAATGCTAAATAGCTTGCATAGCATGATAGTATCAATATGTAAATAATTTACATCTGTACGGAGTTCCTTGGCGCTCCTGTGGTTAGGACTCCGAACTTTTTCTACCGGGCCAAGGGTCAATTCCTGGTCAGGGAACTAAGTTCCCGCAAAGGGGCGGTCCGGCCAAAAACCAAAAAACTTAACATCTGTATATGTGCAGTGCCATGCTAAATTGCTTCAATTGTGTGTTACTATTTGCGACCCCACGTACTGTAGTCCATCAGGCTCCTCTGTCCACGAGATTCTCCAGGCAAGAATGCTGGGAAAAAAAAAAAAAAAGAATACTGGAGTGCGTTGCCATGCCCTTCTCCAGGGATCTTCTCAACCCAGAGATCAAACCTACATCTATTCTGTCTCTTGTATTGGCAGGAGGGTTCTTTACCTCTAGAACCACCTGGGAAGCCCACATCTGTACATAATAAATGTCATATCACATACACTGTGTATAGTCCATACTCATATGTGAATATACAATTAAATTTATAATGTAACTATGTGTTCTATGTATGTGATAAGTTCTAAATGCTATGGACAAAAACAGAACAAGGTGTCTAAGGCCATATCACCCTGAACATGCCCAGTCTCATCTGATCTCGGAAGCAAAGCAGGGGCGGGCCTGGTTAGTACTTGGATGGGAGGAAAATAGAACAAGTTAAGGGGAAATCAGGCTTCCCAGGTGGAGTTAATGGTAAAGAACCTGGCTGCCAATGCAGGTAGATGTAATAGACGAGGGTTCGATCCCTAGGTCAGGAAAATCCCCTGGAGTAGGAAATGGCAACCCACTTGAGTATTCTTGCCTGGAGAATCCCATGGACAGAGGAGCCTGGCAGGCTACAGTGCATGAAATCACAGAGTTTGACACAGCTGAAGTGACTTAGCACGCAAAAGGGTAAATCTGTGCAGGACAGGTTGCATGTGGTTAAGGAAGGCTTCCCTAAGAAGGTGATGTTCCAGCAAACGTGTTTAACACAAAATACCTTTATCACCTTATCCCAAACTCTGTATTACATGTCCTGTGCTCAAATCCTCCAAATTTGCTCATTTGAAACAAGATGTATTGAGTGCCTTCTAAGTGCAGGGCACTGGGAATACAGCCAAGAACACAGCAAGAAGACTACTCCCCTTGCAATGGTCAAGAATGCTCTTCCATCACATCTTCTTCTTATGACTTGTCGTTGCCTCACACCAGAGAGACCTTTCCTGATACCCCATGTGGAATGGTCAGGGAATGACTCTCTGAGGAGGTGTCATGCTAAATTGCTTCAATTGTGTGTTACTATTTGCGACCCCACGTACTGTAGTCCATCAGGCTCCTCTGTCCACGAGATTCTCCAGGCAAGAATGCTGGGAAAAAAAAAAAGAATACTGGAGTGCGTTGCCATGCCCTTCTCCAGGGATCTTCTCAACCCAGAGATCAAACCTACATCTATTCTGTCTCTTGTATTGGCAGGAGGGTTCTTTACCTCTAGAACCACCTGGGAAGCCCACATCTGTACATAATAAATGTCATATCACATACACTGTGTATAGTCCATACTCATATGTGAATATACAATTAAATTTATAATGTAACTATGTGTTCTATGTATGTGATAAGTTCTAAATGCTATGGACAAAAACAGAACAAGGTGTCTAAGGCCATATCACCCTGAACATGCCCAGTCTCATCTGATCTCGGAAGCAAAGCAGGGGCGGGCCTGGTTAGTACTTGGATGGGAGGAAAATAGAACAAGTTAAGGGGAAATCAGGCTTCCCAGGTGGAGTTAATGGTAAAGAACCTGGCTGCCAATGCAGGTAGATGTAATAGACGAGGGTTCGATCCCTAGGTCAGGAAAATCCCCTGGAGTAGGAAATGGCAACCCACTTGAGTATTCTTGCCTGGAGAATCCCATGGACAGAGGAGCCTGGCAGGCTACAGTGCATGAAATCACAGAGTTTGACACAGCTGAAGTGACTTAGCACGCAAAAGGGTAAATCTGTGCAGGACAGGTTGCATGTGGTTAAGGAAGGCTTCCCTAAGAAGGTGATGTTCCAGCAAACGTGTTTAACACAAAATACCTTTATCACCTTATCCCAAACTCTGTATTACATGTCCTGTGCTCAAATCCTCCAAATTTGCTCATTTGAAACAAGATGTATTGAGTGCCTTCTAAGTGCAGGGCACTGGGAATACAGCCAAGAACACAGCAAGAAGACTACTCCCCTTGCAATGGTCAAGAATGCTCTTCCATCACATCTTCTTCTTATGACTTGTCGTTTGCCTCACACCAGAGAGACCTTTCCTGATACCCCATGTGGAATGGTCAGGGAATGACTCTCTGAGGAGGTGTCATGTGAAAAGTGAGGAAGGAAGCAAATCATGTGTAATATGAAGGGAAGCCTCAAGTCTTCGTACAGGGAACGTCAGGTGCAAAGCCTTGAGTTTGAAAGTTCTTGAAGTGTTTGGGAATAGCCCAGATGTCTGTGTAGCTGGAAGGTAGTGAGGAAGGGAGAACATTGGGAGATGAGATCTAAGGCCATGTCGAGCAGGGCCTTTGTAAGCTAGGTTATGTGTTTGATTTTTATTCAAAGATCTGTGGGGAGCCATAAAAGGGTTTTAAGTAGGGAAGTCACATTATATAAATTACAGTTTAGAATAAACAATCTGGCTGCTCTGCGTGGAGGGAGAACAAACTGGGAGGGAGGGCAGAGGTGGGAAGCAGAAAAGCCACTGGAAAGGGTACTGCTAGAGTCCAGGAAGTGACGAGTGTTAGGCTATGGTGAAAGCCTGGGTGGGGATTCGATCTTTCAATTGATCTTGAAGGCAAAGACACCAGGATTTGCTAAGAAATTGGGTACAGGGCATGAAAAATAGAGAGGAGTCCTGGCTGACCCATGGGTTTTTAGCCTGAGCTGCTAGAAGGATGGAATTGTCATTAACTGACAGGGGAAAGACTCCATTAAGAGCAGGCCTGGGGCAAAATCAGGAGTTGATTTTCAGATGTGTTAACATTTTCAATGCCTGTTAAATAGCAAAGGTCTGGCATTCTAGTCAGAGAGAATAGTTTTAACAAAAGTCTACAGAGGTAAGAAAGCAGGGAGAGAGGCAGAAGTGGGGGCGAGAGGTCCACATTGCCCATAGCCACATATGAGAGTGAAGGTGATTCACTGCCTCACTGAGCGGATCATCAAACCTTTGAATGTTTGCCAATCTGGTGTAATTATAATGTGCATTTCTCTTACTAGATGTGAACTTGGGCATCTTTTCGTAGATTTAAAGGTTATCTGCAGATCTTCTGGGAGTTTTCTGTTTATTTCCTTTATTCATTTTCTATTGGGTTGTTGGACTTATTATGGAATTTTAGGGACTCTTTTATTTTTATTTTAATATTTTGGTCAGGGAATGACTCTCTGAGGAGGTGTCATGTGAAAAGTGAGGAAGGAAGCAAATCATGTGTAATATGAAGGGAAGCCTCAAGTCTTCGTACAGGGAACGTCAGGTGCAAAGCCTTGAGTTTGAAAGTTCTTGAAGTGTTTGGGAATAGCCCAGATGTCTGTGTAGCTGGAAGGTAGTGAGGAAGGGAGAACATTGGGAGATGAGATCTAAGGCCATGTCGAGCAGGGCCTTTGTAAGCTAGGTTATGTGTTTGATTTTTATTCAAAGATCTGTGGGGAGCCATAAAAGGGTTTTAAGTAGGGAAGTCACATTATATAAATTACAGTTTAGAATAAACAATCTGGCTGCTCTGCGTGGAGGGAGAACAAACTGGGAGGGAGGGCAGAGGTGGGAAGCAGAAAAGCCACTGGAAAGGGTACTGCTAGAGTCCAGGAAGTGACGAGTGTTAGGCTATGGTGAAAGCCTGGGTGGGGATTCGATCTTTCAATTGATCTTGAAGGCAAAGACACCAGGATTTGCTAAGAAATTGGGTACAGGGCATGAAAAATAGAGAGGAGTCCTGGCTGACCCATGGGTTTTTAGCCTGAGCTGCTAGAAGGATGGAATTGTCATTAACTGACAGGGGAAAGACTCCATTAAGAGCAGGCCTGGGGCAAAATCAGGAGTTGATTTTCAGATGTGTTAACATTTTCAATGCCTGTTAAATAGCAAAGGTCTGGCATTCTAGTCAGAGAGAATAGTTTTAACAAAAGTCTACAGAGGTAAGAAAGCAGGGAGAGAGGCAGAAGTGGGGGCGAGAGGTCCACATTGCCCATAGCCACATATGAGAGTGAAGGTGATTCACTGCCTCACTGAGCGGATCATCAAACCTTTGAATGTTTGCCAATCTGGTGTAATTATAATGTGCATTTCTCTTACTAGATGTGAACTTGGGCATCTTTTCGTAGATTTAAAGGTTATCTGCAGATCTTCTGGGAGTTTTCTGTTTATTTCCTTTATTCATTTTCTATTGGGTTGTTGGACTTATTATGGAATTTTAGGGACTCTTTTATTTTTATTTTAATATTTTTGGCCTCTTTTATTGGTCCTTCATTTACTTATTTTCATCCATCTTAATTCTTTGGCCTGTGTAGGCCTCCCATCGTGGTGGCCTCTCTCCTAGCAGAACACCGGCTTTGGGCGCATGCGCATGCGCTGCAGAGCGCTGGCTCGTAATTGGACACACCGGTTCAGCCACTTCACGGCATGCGGGAGATCTTCCTGTGTCAGGGATCAAATCGGTGCCCCTTGCACTGCAAGGCGGACTCTTTACCCACTGGACCACCAGGGAAGCCCCAGTACTCTTTATATATCAGTTAGCCTTTTAATAAAATGGAATCTTGAGGATGAGAGTGATTCGAACAGTTGTGGTAGGATGAGAGTGATTCGAACAGTTGTGGTATGTGTATTTATTCGTGCTTCCAAGGTCTGATATATGCCAAACCCTGTTCAGGGCATTGCAGACACAGTGGTGAGAAAGACAAACAAAAGTCCCTTTCCTCATGAAATATTTCATTCTAGTGAAGGAGATGAATAATATAGGAAAAAACCATATCATATATTAGAAACTGAGAAATGTTATGGAGAAAAAGAATACAAGGAATGGGACATAGGGCAGAGTTTGAAACTTTAAATGGGGTAGCCAGGACATAACATCTAAAAAATTCACATGGGATATCTCCTTCAGTCTTCCCTTTACCTGCATGACACTTTTGAAGATTATAAGCCAGGAGTTTGGTAGGCTGCCCCTTAGTTTGACTTTCTTGACATTTCTTTGTGGTTAGATTCAGGTTCTGCATATTGTCTAGGAGTATCACAGAAGTGAAACTGTCTCATTTCATCCTATCAGATGGCTCAGAATCTTAATACTGATAATATTTAGTGATTCAGCTGGTAAAGAATCCACCCACAATGCAGGAGTCCTGGGTTCGATCCCTGGGTTGGGAAGATCCCTGGAGAAGAGATGGCTACCCACGCCAGTATTTTTGCCTGGAGAAGCCCAGGGCTTGTCCATGTGGTTGCAAAGTATCAGACATGACTGAGCGGCTTTCACTTAATGTTCACTATGTTTCCTTCATTAAGATGGTATCTGCCAGATTTCTGAACTGTGGAGATACCATTTTTGCCTTGAAATTAAGTACTGTATTTCCTGGAGAAATAGTTTGAATCTATGTAAGTATCCTGTTTACATCAAAGTGTAGCCGCTGGCTTTAGCACCCAGAGATTTCATAACATTAGCTGAACATCATTTTTGTGTGGATTATTACTTGATGTTCTGCTGTAAAGGAGATATTTCTCTTCTCCATGTATTTATTCTTTTAATTTATCTAAGTATGGATTTATGGATATTTGAGTCTTATCAAATGGTGTCTCCATGGCTATTATGTTTGTTTAGTTTTAGTCTTTTAATGCAGGGCACTACATATATATATATGTGTGTGCGTGTGTGTGTGTGTATCTATACATATATTTATGTACACACACACACTATTGTTGACCCAATTTTGCATTCCTGAGATAAACTATTTGATCAAAACATACTTGCTAAATATACTATTGGACTCATTTAGCTAAGATTTTTTTTTTAATTTTGACCTCTTTTATTGGTTTTTTATTTATTTATTTTCATCCATCTTTTTCTTTGACCTGTGTGGGCCTTGCATTGCAGCACTCTCTCGTTGTCAAGCCCCAACTCTGGGCGCATGCGCTCCAGAGCACTGGCTCGAAACTGGACACGCTGGTCCAGCCACTCTGTAGCACGTGGGATCTTCCCAGGCCAGGGATGGAACCGGTGCCCCTGGCACTGCAAGGCAGACTCTTTACCCACTGGACCACCAGAGAAACCCTAGCTAAGATTTTATTAAGGATTTTTACATCTACAGATATGCTGCTGCTGTGTAGTCACTTCAGTCATGTCCAGCTCTTGTGTGAGCCAATGGACTGTACCCCATCAGGCTCCTCTGTCCATGGAATTCTCCAGGCAAGAATACTGGAGTGGGTTGCCATTTCCTTCTCCCTCTACAAGTGGCTTGAAATGTTTTCTTGTGTCTTCTCATCTGTTTTGGGGATTGAGATTACATGAGCCTCATAAAATAGCTTTTTTTTCCCCTTATATCTCGAACAACTTTGTATGAGATGGCAATGGACTGTTTGGGAGTTTGGTAGATAACACCTATAAAAACCATCTGACTAGGCTTCCCTGGTGGTCCAATGGGTAAAGAGTCCGCCTTGCAGTGCAGTTGCGGTTGGATCCCTGGCACGGAAAGATCCCGCATGCCGTGGAGTGGCTGCACCAGTGTGTCCAATTACAAGCAGGCGCTCTGCAACGAGAGAGGCCACTGCAATGGGAGGCCCACACAGGCCAAAGAATTAAGATGGATGAAAATGGATAAATGAAGGACCAATAAAAAAAAAGAGGCCAAAATTAAAAACAACAACAAAAAACAGAAAAAACAACCATCTGACCAAAACAACAAAAAAAACGGGTGTTTTTTTTGGCAGGGAGAGGGAAGATTTTGACTACCTTTTCAACTTCTTTACTACTTTGCTCTATTCAAATAATCTTTCTTTACAGAACTTTTTTTTTTATTCATATATTTTCATCCATCTTTTTCTTTGACCTGTGTGGGCCTTGCATTGCAGCACTCTCTCGTTGTCAAGCCCCAACTCTGGGCGCATGCGCTCCAGAGCACTGGCTCGAAACTGGACACGCTGGTCCAGCCACTCTGTAGCACGTGGGATCTTCCCAGGCCAGGGATGGAACCGGTGCCCCTGGCACTGCAAGGCAGACTCTTTACCCACTGGACCACCAGAGAAACCCTAGCTAAGATTTTATTAAGGATTTTTACATCTACAGATATGCTGCTGCTGTGTAGTCACTTCAGTCATGTCCAGCTCTTGTGTGAGCCAATGGACTGTACCCCATCAGGCTCCTCTGTCCATGGAATTCTCCAGGCAAGAATACTGGAGTGGGTTGCCATTTCCTTCTCCCTCTACAAGTGGCTTGAAATGTTTTCTTGTGTCTTCTCATCTGTTTTGGGGATTGAGATTACATGAGCCTCATAAAATAGCTTTTTTTTCCCCTTATATCTCGAACAACTTTGTATGAGATGGCAATGGACTGTTTGGGAGTTTGGTAGATAACACCTATAAAAACCATCTGACTAGGCTTCCCTGGTGGTCCAATGGGTAAAGAGTCCGCCTTGCAGTGCAGTTGCGGTTGGATCCCTGGCACGGAAAGATCCCGCATGCCGTGGAGTGGCTGCACCAGTGTGTCCAATTACAAGCAGGCGCTCTGCAACGAGAGAGGCCACTGCAATGGGAGGCCCACACAGGCCAAAGAATTAAGATGGATGAAAATGGATAAATGAAGGACCAATAAAAAAAAAGAGGCCAAAATTAAAAACAACAACAAAAAACAGAAAAAACAACCATCTGACCAAAACAACAAAAAAAACGGGTGTTTTTTTTGGCAGGGAGAGGGAAGATTTTGACTACCTTTTCAACTTCTTTACTACTTTGCTCTATTCAAATAATCTTTCTTTACAGAACAGTTTTGGTATTTTATATTCTTTGAGGAATGTATTCATTTCATCTATATTTTTAGATATACTTTCTCTGTTGCATCTGTAATGAATTCCCCTATTTTTGTATTTGCTTTATTTGCTTCTTTTTTAATTGATCCATCTTGCCAGAGAAGGGGCTCCCTTTCCTCTTAATTTTTGTTTTAAAGATTCTGCTCTTAATTTTATTAAGCTGTTGTTTTCCCTCCCTACTTCATCTAGTTCTGCTCTTCTGTTATTTCCTTTCCTGTTGTTATGAGGTTTGTTCTGATAGTCTTTATGCAACTTCTTATATAACTTATATGATAAAATGCCCAAATTTTAGTTATACACTTTGTTGAATGTATATATAATTATACACCCATGTGACCAGCACCCCAGTCAAGATACAGAACATTTCATTATTCTAAAGAGCTGTTTTGCAACCCTTTCCAGTGAATGAACACCTTTCTCACCTGTAACAATCACCACAAATGCATTGTCTGATTGAGAATTTGATATAAACAAAACAGTACAATATGGATTTGTCTTTTTTTCACTCAAGATGTTTGTGGTTCATTTATTTTTGTATCAGTATTTCATCTTTTTGTTGTCAGATTGTATCCTGTTGTATGAATGTACCACAGTGCATCCATTTTTCTCTTGCTGGATGATTAGGTTCTTCCCACTTTGGGGTTATTCTGAATACAGCTGCTATGAATACATATAACGAGTCCTTTTGTTAACATGATTCCATTTATTTGGGGTAACTATCTAAAAATGGAATTTCCTGGTCACAGGGTAAGCTTCTGTGTACCTTTGTGTGAAACAGCCAGTTCTCCAGAGTGGCTGTACCATGGACTATTGACAGCTTATGTATGAGGCTTCCTCGATACATGTATGGGATTCCTGGGAGCTACACCATGGGGAACCAGCAGAGGGAAGGGAACATGGAAGTGTCTCCAGACTGAACCCACCCATCCTGAGACTGAGGCCCTTTCAAAGGTGGCCTCTTTCTCTTCCGATTTCCTCTTCCTCTTCCACTGGGCAACACCCCCCACCCCAGATCAGCACCATCCCACCTCTAGGGGGCCCCATCTTTCTCCCCGGTCCCTGCCACTGGTGCAGGATGATGTCACCAGGCAGATTAAGTGGGGGAGGGGCTTCCAGCCAATTGCTCTTCCTGCACCCCCCTCTTTTCCTTCTCACAAGCATGTTATGTTTTGGGGAGAGGTGGTTCCTGGCCCCATTTCACAGCCCAGCCCTCCGAGGTGCAGAGGACAGGCCTAGCTTTGGGTTCTGCTGCACTCAGACCTGTGCTGAGCACACACGTCTTTGTGAACCACAGGTATAGATTGGTCAGTGTGACTGAAGCGGTAGGGCAGTGGTGAAAGCCATAGAGAGGATGGGGACTAGAGTGGACCCAGATGGTGCGGCATCCCTGGGACCTGAGATTGGCATTTTGACTTCTGTAGCTCCACACCTCTGGGGTCATCAGCTTGTTGAGGGCACAGGGCCCACTGGTGCCAGAGTATCAATCGTTGCTCTTAGAAAGGCTCTCAAGCTGTGTCCCCAGACCAAGGGAGGGCCAAGAACAGTTTAGCCCTGTGATTGCACAAGTGCAGCTGCGGGGGGTGAGGCCAGAAGGTAGGGGGTTCCTAACCTTGCCTTCGATCCAGAAGGACTTCAAGACGGACAGTGCCCTGGTGGCACTTGATCTTCTGGGAGAGCAGGACCTGGTGGACCCGACAGTGGTGAGGTGCTGTGACCAGGATCTTGTATGCTGGGGCACAGGATAACTCCACGTCCTGCCCCCAACCCTCACCAAGCTGTGAGCCACCATTCATCCTGTGAATGCCACCAGTGCCACCCACCTCAGCCTGATAAAGCCCCCTATCCATCTGTGTTTATGTCCCTGTGTCTGGATGGGCCACAGACCACTCTGGGACATAAGAAAGAGACACATAGCTACACACTTTTCAGATTTTATTACAAAAAGTAGGACATGATTCCAGCCCACTTTTCCAATAAAAGTCAGCAATTCAGTTTGACTTGGTCTTCAAGGCCTCTCTGGCTGGGTAGTAGGCCTGATAGATTTCATCTTTTCTTGTTCCAGGCTGGACACTGATATAAGTATAAGTAGGTCTTGCAGCTTGCTCACTGGGCCTCATTGAAACGGGTCACCATTGTCTTGTGCAGCGTCTCCTTGTAGGACTCAGTCGAGGTGACACCATAGGAGCTCCCTCGGGCACCCAAGCCAGAGCCCCGCACCCGTGTCTGGGCCTGTGTGAGGGAGGCAGACTCTGTCAGTCAGCTGAGGTGACAGTGGAGAGCGCTGGAGGATGGGGATGGGATCCCAGCAGGCTCACCTCAATGGGAGTCACAATGCCCTGCTTCTTGCGGCCCAGACCACTGCCCTCTTTCCAGCCCATGGCCTGGAGCATGCGACTGCCAATGTTGTCACTGCCCAACCCGTCTCGCGTGGGCTGCTCAAAGTCCCTGCAGGGGACAGGGGCGCAGTGTGAGCAGCTGGCCCGATGACCCCCGGCTCCCCTTCCCTGGCCCCGGACACTCACACAGAGGCCGCGGACATGCCGCTGTACTTCCGCCTCTTGGGCTCCGGTGGCTCGGGGATGCCATACTTCTCTCTGCGTTCGGCTGCGCGGTCCCGGTACTTCATTTGCTAAAAGAGTGTTTGTGACAATGAAGGAGCTGACAGCTCTTTGCAGGAAACATGGGCATGGCTGGCGGTGCCCACGGGGAATGAGATCTGGCCAACAGGTCTGAGGTCCTGTGGATGCCAGGCACCAGCGCGGGGCCACCGGGAGGAAGCCGCACAGGGACAGAGGTGAGGTGGCTGATGGCAGCCAGGCTGGCGTCTAGCTGAGAAACTTGCGCACCAGTTGCTCGCAGGGATGGGGTGCTTGGCAAGGGACTAACGGATGGAGCCAGGGAGTGGGTCACACCTCACCTCCATGTCGTTCTTCTCAAGTGCCTCCAGCTCATTTTCTGACAGGTGGGCTCGCCGGTGAATCTCAAGGTTTTGCTGCAGAGGAGGACAGGAGGAGGAGGAGTGAAGCGGCCAGGCCAGGCTAGGCCGGGTCGGGCTTCCCTGCCGGGCCTCCCTCAGTCACCTTGTGGAGCCCGGAGAGCTGCTGGTGCCGGATGAGCGCCTCCTTGCTGGGGAACTGGCGCCGGCAGAGCAGACAGGCCAGCTTCTGCCAGTCGGTGAGCTTCTCCTCCCGCTCTGGGCCCCCGCGCTCCTGTTCTTCCTCACTGTCACTCTCCCCGCTATAGGCTGCCACCAGTCCCCGAGGTGGGCTCTGGAAAAGGGGAAGGTGAAAGGTCAGGCTCGGCTGGTTCACAGTCCCCCCAACCTTTCTGCCCTGTGCACTCACTGGGCGGTCGTCACTGGCCAGTTTTGGAAGGTCCATGCTGGTGTGCTGTCTCTCGGCTAGGGCTCCCTGGGTGCAAAAGTGAAAAGTGCCAGTTGCTCAGTCATTCGACTCTTTTGTGACCCCATGGACTGCAGCCCGCCAAGCTTCTCTGGCCATGGGATTATCCCAGCAAGAATACTGAAGTGGGTAGCCGTTCCCTTCTCCAGGATATCTTTTGGACCCAGGGATGGAACCCGGGTCTCCTACGTTACAGGCTGATTCTTTACCATCTGAGTCACCAGGGGTGGAGGGACACAGAAATTGAGCGACTTGACAGAAGGCCCAAAGGGATGCCAAGCCTGGGGACAGGGCACAGATGGATAGCCACAACGCACCTTCTTCTCAAGGATGGCATAGCCGGCATCCGCGGTGGCCGACTCCCGCCTTTCATCATCTCGCAGGTTGCTGATGGGCTGGAAGCTGTTTTTGAAGTTTTCTTTTTGTTTGTTGAGGCTGCGGGCCCAGCGTTCCATGTCCTTGGCAATCTACGGATGAGGGTGAGGGTGAGGCTCCTAGGAATCTTCCGAATGCTTGGGTCACCAATTCCAACCACTGCCCTTGCAGTAGCTCTCTCCTTCCTGCCCTGCAGCCTCAAGCGGGAGGTGAGAGAGGAGGAGGAGGTGCAAGTCCCCTTATCGCTATCATCCTGTCATGGGTACTTCTCGGCAAGCGCCTCCCTGGCTGTGCCCCCATTCTCCTCACAGAAATCCACACTACTAGGTTCGCTGTTAAGTTTTCATCATTCTGAAACAAAAAGAAGAGCTTGCTCTGTGTACAGTTTTCATGAACACGTGTGATACTACGCCACATTCCGTATTGATGCCCGCCCCCCACCCAGGCACACCACCAGTTTCAGAATTTACCGGGCTGTCAAGGGAACATGAAGTTCTTGCTTCTAAGTGTCACACCCAGACTGTCACACTCTTCTTCCTCAGACAAGACCCTGAGGTTCCCTTACAATGCCGACCACCACAGAACACCGTGATGGTGGTTTTCCTGCCCTGCCCCCTCCCACCATGGGCCTGTGAGAGGGTTTCTAGCATGTGTGTATACAGACAGACATGGACACACACCCCCAAAAGCAGCATGTGTTTCTGCAGGTAGGGCTAGCCTGGTTTTAGGCGAGCCCAGGCCAGCCCACGCTACCACTGACGGCACGAAGTTTCCCACCAGCGGATGGGAAAGCAGACAGGCCAGTGGACAGGCTGCACTTGGATGGCACATGGGCCACCTCAGGAAGGTGGGCAGCCCCACCATGTACTGAGATGGCCCTGGTGCCAGGTCACACAGCACAGAGCAGAGCCAGATCAGGAGCCTGGTCTCACTCGAGGACAAATACTGCCCAGAAGACACCTAATGGCCGGCCAGTAACTGCCGGACTCCCTGTGTTCACCTGCTGAGCTGTCTTGGTCTTGTGCTTTTCCTTCTTCTCTTTGCCTTCCTTTGAGGGTGCCCCTGTCTCCTTATGCCCGTCAGCCGACTGCTCCATCGCAGGAACGTAGGTTCTCCTCTCCCCGTCCCAGTACAGGTACTGCTGGCTCTGGGCGTTGTAGTAGTACTGGGGGAGGTGGGGAGAATGGGTATGAGGGAGGACTGAGAGGAGGGGGGGGTTACAGACCCCGCCCCCTCTCCAGGCTGGCCTATCACCTGAGAGTTAGGGTCATAGTAGAGGCCGGTCTGGGGATCGTAGTAGTAGCCGGAAGTCTCGTCGTACTGGTAGGTGGAGACGTCAGGAACAGCTGGGGAGTGAGGGGGTGGTCACACTCCTCGCTGCTTTGTTAAGGAGTTCACCACCCCTCAGTGCAGGCTGTGGTTACTCACGGTACTGGCTGTAGGATTCATGGGTAGAGGGACTCGTGGCCGGTGGCAGGGAAGAGCTGGGATGGGTGGGACTCTGGAGTTCAGACTTGAGCACAGCGGGGGACATGATGGTGTATGACTAGTCACAGGGCAAGACCAGGAACAGGGTTGAGTATCTGCCAGTGCCCCCATGTTGCCAGGAGGGCCCCCCAGAACTCTCCCCCAACCCTGCCGATTTCCCTCACCTGGCTGTTGGCAGCGCCCTGGCTCACTTCAGCTGCTGACGGCTGGTAGATGCCAGGGGTGGCACCAGGCTGGGAACGGGAGAAAGCCTGTAGGGACACAGAGTCTGCCCCAGGCTCCAGGGAGGCCTCAGGACCTGGGAAGGGGCACAGACGGCAATGCATAAATGGTAGGGCCCAGGACCCTATGCCTGCCAGTCCTCACTACTACGGGCTTGGGGGAGACGCTGGGGCTCACCTGCTCCAGCTGGGTCCCCTTTGGGTCCGGAGATACCGGGGCCCTTCGTGCCTTTGAGGTAGCCATGGGCATAGAGAGAGGACTCTGTGCCCTGGCTGCTGCCATAGCCCTCATCCTGTTGGTAGTAGCTGTAGTCGACCGCTGGCTCCTCGGGGGTGGCCCAGGCACCCTCCCCACCCTGGGAGGCCTGAGGGGCAGGTGGGAGGGGCTCATTAGCAGAGGAGGGGATGCAGAGGGGAGGGGACCCAGCTAAGAGGCGTCTGCCCACAGGTGAAGCTAGTATCCGTCTGCTGACAGAAAGCATGCAGCCTTCAGACAAGAGTCACCCAGCCAGAGCAGAGCAGGGCAGTGACAAAAACAAGACTGGAACAGAGACATGCGCCACAACGCTCCCACAGCTCGTATGGTCGGTTTGTTGTGTAGTACGTGGGGTTGGGGGTCAAATCAGGGAAGGTACCATCCCCTCCTCCTCTATTCCCATCTCCCAGTTTTCATACGGCCACTTCTAAGCTCCTTTTTATAAAAAAAAAAAAAAAAAAAAAAAAAAAGTTGTAACAATTCACAACCGCACATAACCACCGAACAGAAGAGGAAAACAGCTGCGTGGCCCTGGAAAGGGAAGCCTGGGCAAGGAGCTGCCGTGAGGCCCCTGCAGCCCACCCCGGCAACCACTGGGAGAGGGTTTCCAGGCCACAGGAAGCCACAACAGCAAGCCAGCCCTCCTGTTTGCAGAGAGGGAGCGGGAGGGTGGAGGTGGCCAAGATATAGGGATGACGGAGTGGAGGGGACTCTCTGAATACCTGTGAGATGGCCCACTGGGCTGCAGCAATGGCAGTGCTGGCCACAGAGGCAGCATTGATGCGACTGCCCTCGTTAGATGCCATGTCCCTGGGGAGGATGTTAGAGACGAAGTGAGACAGGACGCCCCAAGCTGGATGGCAAACTGAGGAGGGACACAGGCAGGGCCCTGACCTCTTAGAACCCTTGGCAAACTCTACGTTGATGGTCTTGCCGTCGATGGTGAGCGGCGGGTGCAGGGCCTGCAGGATTTGCAGCAGCTGGGCTGCCTCCTGGGGGAGGAGGTGGGGCAGGGGCAGAAGGGTCAGGCCCGGGGAGGCCCCCGGCTCCATTGTCCCAGTTCCAGGCTTGAGGCCGCGGGTGGGGGTTAGGGTCAGGGTCCCTCCTCCCTACCCCGGGGGCCGGGACGCTGGCTGCCCGGCCCCCCCCTGTGCCGCCCTCACCACGATGGTGGAGAGCTGGATGAAGGCGAAGCCTCGATTCAGTTGGGTCTGCTTGTCCTTGATGACGCGTACGTTGGAGGAGGACAGCACTGCGTAGGGTGCCAGGGCCCCGAGGATGGAGTCCATGGTGCTATGTGGGTTCAGGTTCCGTAAAATGATGGCTGTGGGAAGGGGCCCAGTGTTAGGGTGTACTGGGCCCCTGCTCCGGCCCTGCGCTCTGCTAGCTCCCCAATGCTCCCTCTGCCTGGCCTCCATGGTCTGGTACCTGCTGCTTCCTCCCACCTCTTCCTCTTGGATAAACTGTGCGGGCCAGCTCAAGCCCCAGCTCAGTCACCCGCCTGCTGAGAACCGTCTCAACATACCCTTCAAGTCGAGTTTGGCAATGCTCCTCCTCTGCTCTCCCTGCATTACCCAACCCTGCAGAACCCTGGCAGGACTAACTCCTGGTCACCACCATCTCTCTGGCCTCGGACAGCCCAGCCTAGACACCCTAAGGCAGGGAGGAATGAGCGACGGACTCACTGTCGTTGGCGTTCTCCGAGCTTGGCTCTGAACCCTGTGACAGTGCCTGGGAGGCCAGCACTCCCTGGGCCTGGTAGGGCTGTGGCAGGGGCAGCAGGCCCTGGCTTAGCTCCCGACCCCCAAGCGGCAGCGTCTGCTGATCCATCCTCGTGCCAAGGGGCAGCTTCTGTTCCGCTTCTGGCAGGGGCAGTAGAAGACAGGCCGTGACCGAGGGGGCGGGGTGCCCAGGTTGGTCACCCACATCCCAGAGCACTGGCCCCTCACCTTCTTCCCTGCTCCCACCAACATCCCAGGGAAGAGGGAGGCAGGCAGGCCGTACCTGACTTGGGCACACCACACTTGAAGCACTTCTCGCGGCGTTTGAAGTTTTGGACACCACACTGTGAGGTACAGGCCAGGCTGTCAGGGGCAGCAGGGTGGGCTGGGGGGACGGAGGGGTGGGGGCAGCTTTCTGCTGCACCCTCCAAATGTGGATCCAGAGATCTTCCAGGGAAGGCACCATGCTCCAGGAAGGTCCCAGGGTCAGGGGGAGCAAGGGGGCTTTGGTTCTGGCTGTCATTCCCTGTGCCCACCCCTCAACTCAGGAATCCATACCCCGCACGTCTATTCTGTTACCAACTCCCAGAGATGTCCCCACCTCTGATGTCCCACCACAATGTACCTCTCTACTCAGAAACCTTCATCACTTCTATCTTTAAAGTCAGTAGCCCCTCTCTTGCCAGGCCCCACTTCAGTCTCTGGAGACCCCAGGTTTCACCCCATTTCTGTCTCTGAGCCAGAGTCAGGTCCCGGGCAGGATGCAGCCTAACCGTGGGGAGTAGATGTAGCACACAGGGGCAGCAGGTCAGTCTGGAAATGGTCACCACCAAGGACTCCAGGAGAGGAGCGGGTCTTGAGGCCCAGTTTACTCAGCTGGCTGTACAGTTCGCATGGCTGTTTTGATCAGGGAGGCCCAAGAGTTTGGTTTTGCTGGGGAGTGCTTGCTAGCAGAGGGGACAAGTGATTTGGTGTAGTTGGTTGTAGGAGGGTGAGGAGAGAGGCAAAGCCAAGGCTGGCGAGAGTGGGTGAAACAAGATCCTAGAGGCTCGTTACACTCAAGCTCAGAGATACGGGGGTTTTCGGCAGAGTGAGGAGGGCTGTGGTCGGAAGCAACCGTGAGGAACGTCACAGGTGAGGGAGTGGGAGACAGAGGCAGGAGGCCAGCATACTAGAGAGGGGCCCGGTGGCAACTGTCCAGGGGAGGCGCGAAGACCATCCTGCACAGCGGGAATGGCAAGGGAGGGTGTTTCTGTGATGGATGCAACAAGACCAGAGAGCAATAGGATGTGGTGGATAAAGGAGAATAAAGAGAATCCCCTAGTCTCAAGGAGTATCTGAAAATACAGGAGGGATGGACTGAGTCCTCCCATTACACTCTCCAGAGAGGTTGGATGCCTGCCTTCTGATACTACTTCTCTGGTTTTCAAAAAAAGAGGCTCCACCACCACCCTTCCCCTTTCTTGGGGAGAGGGCTGGGCTGCCGGAAGCTCTCAGGACTCCCCCAAGGTCTCAGGGCTGCCAGCTGGCTGTGGGAGTCAGGGCTGGCCTGAGGGGAGACCTGAACCCATGGCAGCATCCACGGCCCATGATCAAGAGCAAGACACAGCTCGAGGTCCCATCTCTCTGGGCCTTGGCCTCCCCCCAGGGGATATGACTGCAAAGCCATGCAGCCTGTATGCTCAGTCTCTGCAGATACGGCTTTGCCAGGGATGGGGTTACCAGATACAGGCTCTCGGAACACCCTACACGTCCACTCAGAACCACAGCTGACACGCACCATTTCAAGTGCCACCCTCTCACCGCCACCCATTTCAATTCTCCCAACCACCTTCGGGGAGTGGCGTCCTTAGTTATGTGCATTTTAGAGATGGGGAGAGTGAGGCAAAGAGAGGTTAAATGCTCTGACCAAGACCAAAGCAGATGTGGGAGCGTCTAATTTCAGCTAGTCTGGCCCCAAAGCCCTGATTTCATGCACCACATTAGGCCTCCACCGTCACTAGTCGCTGCCATAAACATCTGTGTAAAGTCCACTGGGGCCTCGGGCAAGATCATGCTGCGTGAGGGCAGAGACTGTCCCCGGGGGAAAGCTCGGGACGAACTGGTGGGCGGCGGGGTGGGTGGCAAGGAGCGGTGCTGCTGGAGCTGCGCCAGTCCTCCACGCCCACGCCACTCGGAGGCCCCAGGGGGACGGAGCCGTCGCTGCTGTCTCAATCCATGGCCACCACTGCCCACCGCCCCTGTACCTTATTACACAGCCAGTCCTCATTGATCTTGGGCTTGGGGTCGCTGTAGTGCATAGACACCTTCTGGCCCAGGATGTTGAGGGAGTGCTGCAGGGGAAAGCAGAGCACAGTGAGGCCCGAGCAGCAGTGCCCCACACACCGTTTCAGCACAGGAGAAGAGAGTGAGCGACCCTTCAGCTGGATGGATGAGGGACAGGGAACGAGGGAGGTCGGAGAACTGACGAGGGAAGAAGGAAGGGAAGGAGGGAGGGAAAGAGCCACAGCCCTCGGGCGCAGCTGTTTGCTGCCTTTCCGGACACGCGCACGCACATGTGAACACACGGCACCAGGCACACAGTGCTCGGCTGCCCGAAGCTTGCCGGACAGCCGGGGGGGAAATCCCCACTCAACCCTGACACTGCCGGGCCACATCCAGGGCCAGCACCACACAGGCTACACTTGGGATGAGGGGGGACGGGGTGGGCGAGGGAGAGGAGGGGAGAGAAAGAGAGAGAGAGCACACACGCACTAGTGCTGGAGAAGGGGAGAAAGAAAGAGCCATATTTAAAAGATGGACGGTCCTGCCGTGAGGCTGTCTTCCTGTGGCCGGCTGGGTACCGGGCCCACTAGCCTGTGAACCAGCAGAGATGGCCCCAGGGCCGCCCCTGCTGAGCCCCCTTCCACCACATTGCCCTGTCCTCCCCCGAGGACAATGACCCACAGAGTGAGCTGGGCTCTGGGTGGGCAAGCAGAAGTTTTGGGTCTCTGAAGGTCCCAAAGCTGCTGGGTTGGGAGCTGGCACCAGGCTGGGCGAGTGGGCTCCCCTCCCTTCTGGACAGCATGGCTCCTCACTGGGAGGGCAGGCCTGTTTGTCCCCGGTGGAGACTCCTGGGGGACCAGGTGCAGTGGAAGGGGTGGGCCACCAAAGTGAATCCTGGTAAATAAGCCTATCACCCCAACTGGTACTTTAGATCAACAGAACCCTGCTGGCCTGTCCCGTGGAAATCAAAGGGCCGAGCTCACATGCAGGGAGAGAGCTGGCCAAATGGGACTTGCTAGTTAGTGTGCCCACAGCTAAGTTCCCCAGTGGCTGGGCTTCCTTCACAGTGGAATGAAGTCCTGGCTCTGCCTCACCCCAGTGCCGGGCAGTCCCCCAGGGAGTAGCACCTAGGTGGAAGAACCCCCCTACCACCCCCAAGGCGGCCCTTTGAAAGCTCAGTCGGGAGAGGAGAGGCAGAGCTAGTACCTGGCCAGCTGGAAGGGCCAGTGGCGAGTGTGGCTTCTTGACGGGAAGCCCAATGGGTAGCGAGAGACGGGAAGAGGAGATAGTGAGGGTCAGGAAGGGGGAGCGAGAGGGGGTGGGGGTGGGTGGGACACAGGACCACAGGACAGGGAACTGTGTCCATAAGAATCAGGCGATGGGGAGCGCTCGATTACAAAGTAGTATTTGCTTGGGGAGGGGGGGTTCAAGTGCGGCAAAGCAACCTGATTGGCTTCCATCCATCGTGTAGCGTCCTGCAAGTGACTAAACTCGACGAAGGCGAAGCCCCGGCTCTGACCTGGAGACAGCATTCAGATACAGACGCAGTGGGTTAGTCAACAGCTTTGGACACACGGCGTTCCTGGGGGCGGGACCCGAGGGGGAGAGGACTGGGGGGCAAAGAGGAAAATGGGGAGAGGAAGAAGGAAGAAAGGGAGAGAGAGAAGCAAAGAGAGAAAGACCAGGGTAGAGGAGGCAAGGGAGATGGCCAGGAGGGGCAGGGAGGAGGTAAGAGGGAGGTAGGGAAAGAGAGGCAGAAAGGAGGTGGGGGTGGGGGATACACACACGCCAGCTGGGAAGAGAGACAGAGAGATGGGGCTCAGGCACACCTGCCCGAACAGCCTTGGGGTGACAGAGACGGAGAGAAGGAGCTGGGAGGGAAAGAGGATAAGGAGAGGTCTGTTTCCAGAAAAGGAAGGAGGGCAGAGGAAGTCATGTGCTGGCTTCACATGGGCCAGACTCAACAACTAAATGGTGGGACCCAGCACAAAGTCAGGGCAGCCCAGAAGGGGTCCTGCAACAGGTACGTAAGAAAAGTGGGGCCAGGCTGCTCGTTGAGGCTGGGAAGACTCTAGGCCCATCAGGAACCAGGGGGAGTTAGGGACACAACATGCCCTCAGTCTCACCACTGTGCAGGGAAGAGGAGGGCCTCATCAGGGAGCCGCCTCAGGGCCAAGGTGGGAAGACTACAGCCACCCACATTCCAGGTCCTTCAAGACGGCAGGAGAACAGGGGCCAGTCCATCCAGGGAAGACCTTAAAGAGTCTGTAGGTGTCTGGGAGAAGCACCCGGGGTTGCACTTGGGCCACCGCCTCAGGAGACCAGAATCCTGTCAGCCTGGCTAGGGTGCAGCAGAGTAAGACCTACGTACTACCAAGAGATTCCAGGCCTGGCCGGGGCTAGGAGGAGGATCCAGGACTTGCGGCCTCCAGTAAGTAGCTCCTTCTTAGGAGGTGCACACACTGGGAGGGCTTAGACACGGCGGGACATGCTTGACCTCAGAAAGAATAACCACTATGATGTATAGGAGAATGGAATGGTCTGATTAAGAGACAATGAGAGATAGGGACAGAGAGACACAGAGAGAGATGGAGGAGTGGGGAGACTGAGAGATGGAGAAAAGCCCAGGCGGAGCCAGGCCCCACTGTGCCCGCCTTGGGGAGCCTGGGCCAGAGGTCCTGCAGAGACACGCCCCGCCCCCCCAACTAACCTCAGGCCGGCTCCAAGCAGTCTGCAAGAGGGAGGGATGGAACAAGCGAGGCCAGCAAGCCTGGCTGCTCCTTGGGATGCACTATTGGAGAAGAGCCATCCCCTGCCTCCTCTCCTGGGACACTTGGGTGGGGCCATGTCAGACCTACTTTCTGGTCAGAGGCTATTGCCAGAAAAGTGTTGGGAAGAGCAAGGAGCGGGGGAAGGAGAAGAAAGGGGAGGGAAGGGAGTCTACCAGGGGGACAGGGTTACTATCTCAGATCCTCAGAGTCCTGGAAAGGAGGATTCCCAGGAGCCTGGCCCCAGCCCTGCCCCCGGGGAGCACTCAGCACACCTCACGGCTGCACCCCCTCCCCAACAGCCCTGCACAAGAGGCTACTGGCCAGAGCTGTGAGGAGAGTGGGATGAAGGGGAGAGAAGAGAAGGTGCCCCCAAGCGGTCCATTCCCAGCTGTGGCAAGAAGGCAGAATAGGGAGGGTCGGGGAGAAGGCAGAAGCAGGAGGGAGGACACTCGGAGGCTGAGGCTGGCCAGCAGAAAGGGAGGGCCCTGGAACAAAAGCTCACCTGAGGATTTGTTCCGCATCAACCGGACCTCCCGCGCTTGGATGCCATGTGACTGCAGCTGGCCACGGATCTGTTTGGGGAGATAAGGATTGGGTAGGCTCAGTACCACAAGGGGGTTATGGAGACCAGACGCTGGCTAGAGGCCTCCAGGACCCCGAGGGGTCACAGGGGATGTATACACACTGTCTCCTCTCCCTCTCTCAAGGCCTCTTCCCTAGTGGCCCCAGCCCCAGCCCCATACCAGTACCCAGTCTCAGCTTTCAGCCCCAGACTTGCAGAGTGAGTCCAATGAAGAAAGGGGCATGATGCAGGGTGAAACATGGCAGTGGAAGGACCTTCAGGGGCAGAGAATGGTGAGAGAGCAAGTGAGCCAGCAGCTCAAGAACGGTGGGCAGAGGTGGTTGATCTGATAATGGGCTTGGTGTAGCCATAAAGTGAGGAAAGCTGGGACTCAATCCTAGCCCTTCACAAAAGGACTGCCCGCTGGCCTGCATCAAAAGAAACCCGTGATACAAGTTGGAAACTCGGAAGGACTGGGGTCTGAGCAAAGCCCAATGATGTGCGCCGTCCAGACCACGAATGGAGCGGTTAAGTTGGGGTGGAGACCAAAAGGCAACTTGAGATTTAGACTAGGTGGGACAGGGTCTCGAGGCCAGTGGCGTCTCTCGCAAGCCAGTGGGAGATAGTGTTGGGCATTCTAGGAAGCAGCCTTAATGCCTCTGGGCCTCAGTGTCCTCACCAGGCTCAACAACAGAAGGGAGATATCACACACATGCCCAAGGATGAGCAAGAAAGACACACATGAGCAGATCAGGATCACTAACACTCAGGGAAGGCTCAGGAAATGGCTAGAATGTGGGCTCTGGGGTTCAGCTGCCCAGGTTCAGACCCTACTCGGCCACTGGCTGACTGTGGGAACTGGGGCAAGCTGCCGGTGGGCTGAGGGGTGGGGGCTGGCTTCCTCACTCACAGGATGAAAACACAGAGTACCTTCCCTGCAGGGCAGCTGTGTGGATTACATCAGACCTGGCATGCGGCCCACCGTGGGATCAATCAACATATGTGAGCATGCAGTTACCATCTGACCGCAAACAAAGCAGGTGGGCCAGACCTAAAAGCTCTCAAACACACAGGTGGGATTTTTTCTACGACCACACAGGTAGCCAGCAGGCTTCAGAGGAGAGCTGAGCAGAGACTTCACAGTGGTGTGGGAAGGAGAACTGGGGAGCCTAGTGAGGAGGCCTATTCTAGTGGCCCCCGTGGGGTTTCCTGCTCACTAGGTGAAGTTGGTATGGGGAGAGAGGAGGACCAGAGGGAATGTCACACAGGAAAATGGGGTGGGAAGGCTGCAGCAGTTGTGAGGGAAGCCAGAGGAGGGCCCAAGGGTCTATGGTCATGCCAGTGAGGAAGATCTGAGGCTGTTGGCAAAAGAGGGCAGAGTGTAGGGAATGAGAAGAAAACCTTGGAAAATCCCCCAAGGAGCCTCCCCACCCCCCAGGCTAATCTCTACCACCAGAAATGGCTGGCACTGGGCCTGGTGAGCATCTGGCCAGCAATCGGCACATGCAGAATGAATGGATGACCAGCGGAATGTGCAGAAGGAATGCTCTGTTCCCTCCCACACCCACCACTGCAGCCCTTTGGCCAAGTCAGCCTGCCCAACGCTCCTCCCTTCCAGACTAGGAGGCGATGGGGACTGCCCAGGGGACCGATCAGTGCTGGGGGAACAGAGCTGGTGGGGAGAAGGGATGGAAGGGGCTGGGGGGGCGGGTAAGGGAGAAGTTGAGGGCCTTGGAGGGGACCCAGCTTGGCTTCCTGCTCTGCCACCTGCCAGGGAACACGGGGGGCACGTACGTCATCCTCAGTGGCTGCCTGTGGCAGCATCCTCAGCATGACGATGTTACTGGCCTTCTCTTCCTCCTCCTCCTCATCCTCCTCCTCCTCCTCCTCCCCTTGCTCGTTCCGATAGTCCTGGTCCCGATAGTCGCCGTCTCGGGCGAAGCCTGGCGGCCCGGTGGGGCTGTGCCTGTGCCGCCGCCGCCGCCTACGCTGAGTCTCGGAGCCCGGGGAGGCCTCGTAGGAATCCTGGCCGACAGAATGAGACGAGAGACACCAGGTGGGCAGTCAGTCTCGGGTGGGCCTAGGGGCTGGCCACGAGCTCTCCGAGGCAGGCAGGCTCTGAAAGCCAGGGTGGGCGGGCTCCGGCTAAAGGCTCGGGGCAGGTAAGGTGGGTAGGCCCTGAACTGCAACTCTCTGGGGGTTGGAAATTCTCCCCCGGATGATTTGGGTGGCTGCTTTAGTGGGGAGTGAGGAGAGGGGAGACACAGGGGGTAGTGTGGGTGTGGGGGAGGAATTCCCACAGGCAGGTGAGCAGACACCGCTGAGACCTCCCTGGGAAGGCCTGAGGTTGGCGCACTAAACCCTGCACTGTTTCTCCCCACTCCTCCCTTGCCAGCTTGGCTAGTATGAGCACAACTGTTCCCTGTGCCACAGAAGTTCACACGTCACTTAAAGACTCCCAGCCTGAGCCCTGTCACCAAGTCGTGGGTTTAGGAATCATGCAAAACCTCGGCCAGAGCCAGCCAGCAAGAGCTGGCAAAGGTGGAAGGATTACAACACCGCCTCTTGGTCCCTGATCCTCTGTCACCAGGAAGCTCCCTCCTAACAGGGCGTGGCTGCAGGATTCCTGGGCATTGCCCAAACCCTCTGCTCGGGCCTAAGCAAGCTGGGTCTGCCCTCCCGGGGGACAGATAGCTCAGTGCTCCACTCTTCCTGGTCCACCCAGTGCTCTGGACACATCCAAGCATAGCTCAGGACTGCCACTGAGGAAGCCTGGCTGCCCACACTCTGCTTTCCAGGGCTGGGGTTGCAAGGGTACCCTTCCCATCCCACCAGAAAGGACAGTCATCTGTGTGGACCAGGGCCCTAACCACCCCCTCAACCTGGGGTTCCCACAGGGCAAGGTTGCTTCATCCCCTGAGATGAGGGCCCTCTGATGGTGAGTATTATGCATCCTCCTCAGGCCAGGGCTAACTATCCGACATGGAAGTGGCTAGCTTGCACTCAAGAGGACAGGCCTGAGGGGGCTTTCCCTTCTGTCTAGGGGCTCTGCCACCACTGGGAATGCCCAAGCTCCGCCTCCCAGAGCCAATGTGCTTGCTGGTACCCATGTGATAGGACACAGGTGCCCTCCCCACCCTAAGTGCTGGGTCCCCCAGTTGGCTGGGAGCAGGCAGTAGAGGGCTTGCAGAAAGGAAAGAGGTGGCAGTCAGGGTCCCTCAGAAGTACAGAGCACAAGCACGTGGAAGTCAGGGAGAGCCAACCCAGGAGAGAAGTCCTCATAGGGGGAATGGGGCCAGACCCCTCAGGTGAGGCAAAGGCCCCGAGCAGAGTCTGGAGGCATGGCAATGGAGAGCTACCGCACACCCCAGTCCTGGCAGGAGCTGGCGCCCCAGCCCTCACCTCTGCACTCTGCTCCTCGGAAGAGTCGTCGTAGTCGTGTCTGCCCTCCTGGCTGCCGTACTCGCGGGGATACGAGCGGTAGTCCATGTCCCTGTAGTCGTGATCGCGGCTGCGGTTCTCCCCGCTGTCATCCTGTGAGCGATCTGTGGCTCCGTACCGGCCAGTCCTGTCTCCACGCCCTCCTCTGCGGAGAGGACAGAGGATGGGGAGGGATGAGAGGACAGGCCTTTCCCAAAGGGGCAAGCGAAGAGGGTGATCCCACCCACCCCCTCCCTTTCGACCCTCAGCCTCACCCCCACAGGGATCCAGAAGGCTGACCCCTAACCCCAAGGCTTCCACCTCTCCCTCAAATCCAATTTCCTTCTTTCCCCCTTTCTCTCCTCTCCATTCCCTCACTGGGCTCTCAGGTATGCCTGGTCCCCGCACTTCCGCCCAGGCCTCCACCAGTTCATTCTCTACACCCTAAATGTGAGTGTTTCACAAGCCAAAGCCAATCAAGCCGAACCACACTGCTCCTTCAACAACTCCTTCTTATTCTCAGCACTCACCAAGGTCCTACAAGGCAACAGAGTCCTGGGGTCTGAGGTCCCTGCTGACCTCTCCCTCCAGCTCACTGGGCACTGTAACACTCTGCTCCTGTGTCGCAATCTCCTTGCTAGCACTGGCAGCTGCTTTGTTGAAATTACTCCTACTGTAATATCTCTATACTGATTTAATGTGCATTTCTTTTGGGGGAGGGGGGCAGGTTGGGGAGAAGGGGGGCGGGCGGGCCACTTCTATTGGTCTTTCATTTATCTATTCTCATCCATCTTCGTTCTTTGGCCTGTGTGGGCCTCCCATCGCAGCGGCCTCTGTTGTTGCAGAGCACCGGCTCTGGGCGCATGCGCTCCAGAGCTCCAGCTCGGTAATTGGGACACATGGGTCCAGCCGCTCCGCGGCACGTGGGATCTTCCCAGGCCAGGGATTGAACCGGCGCCCCTTGCACTGCAAGGCGGTGTCCCTACCCACTGGACCACCAGGGAAGCCCTAATGTGCATTTCCTTGGTGATCTATAAAATGACTAAGTTTTTTGTGGGGAGACCACACCTGTTCGGTTCACTCTCCTATTCCCCAAAGTTTAATTTAGTGCCTAATACTCAGCAGGTGCCCAATAATTATCTGTTGATAAAATGATGATTCTAAAGACCACTGGACCACCAGGGAACTCCCTCTGAAAGTATTAAAAGCCATCAACACATACCTATCTAAAATAAGAAAAAATGGACACCACCACAGACTACTAGCATGATCCTAATCCTGATTAGAAATAACACTAGAATGTCCATTATCAACAACACTCTTATCATTCTAAGAAACTACTTACTAAACAAAGATTAAAAAAAAAAAAACAGTAAAAGCTGGAAAGGAGACAGCAAAATTACTATTACTTCTAGATGACCTGAAGATGTACCTGACTTAGCCTGAGAAATCAGCTGAAAAATCATTCTAAATACAATAAATCTGGAGAAAGAAATGGCAACCCACTCCAGTATTCTTGCCTGGGAAATCTGATGGACAGATGAGCCTGGCACGCTGCAGTCTATGGGGCTACACGACTGAGCATGAATGCATGAAGGGGTTGGAGGGAGATAGGTTGGTAGCAATAAATAAGTAAAACCAAAAAAAAAATGAGAAATCAGTAAAGATGCTGTGCTCAAAATTAATACGCAGAAATAAATACCTTGGTGCTTCCCTGGTGGTCCAGTGGGTAAAGAGTCCACCTTGCAGTGCAAGGGACACCGGTTCGGTTTCTGGCACAGGAAGATCCCATATGCCGTGGAGCGGCTGGACCGATGTATGCAATTACAAGCCAGTGCTCTGGAGCGCATGCGCCCAGAACTGGTGCTCTGCAACCAGAGAGGCCACTGTGATGGGAGGCCCACACATGCCAGAGTTAAGATGGATGAAAATACATAAATGAAGGACCAATAAAAGAGGCCAAAATTAAAAAAAAAAAGAAATACCTTGCTTGTATTCGGAGAGCTGCTGTTCAGAAACAGGAAAATTACAAGAATAATTGCATCAAAATGGTTAAATACCTAGACATGTAGAAGAGCTTGACTATACCTGAGACATATAAGCCAGGATACACTTGAAATGGGTCAAAAATTTAAATGGAAGAAATGAAACCATAGAGGAAAGGAAGAAAACATGAGATAGAGTTTTAATAATTCTGAAATGGGGGAAAACTATGACCCAAATCCAGAAGCTATACCAGAAAAGGCTATTAGATCTGACTACCAAAAAAAGAAATCTGACTATACTATATAAAAGTAAAAGATATCTGTTTGATTGTGGGAAATGAATAGTGGGTGGGAGGCATAGAGGGAGTAACATGGAAACCTAAACTATCATATGTGAAACAGACAGCTACTGTCATTGCGCTGTGAGAACAGGAATTCCTACAAGGGCTCAGTGTGACAGCTTAGAGGGGTGGGATGGGGGGTCTGGGAGAGGGAGGGGACCAGCGATATGCCTATGACTGATCTAGAAACATACATGTCTGTGAAAACAAAACTCTGTAAAAATTTAAAAATAAATAAATAAATAAAAGGAAGAAAAATCCAAAAAAAAAAAAAAAAGAGGTATCAGTCTGGGGAAAAAAAAAAAACAACAAAAACAAAAACCATCACAAGCCAAGTGAACACAGACAATAAATAAGGAAAAGATATGAGAAAATGAGAACTAGATTTACAGAAAGTAATACTTGACCTTTGAAAAATGTAGGGGTCAGGGGCACAGACTCTCTGCTCAGGTGAGAGTGCTGCTGGCTCATTCGTGTCTGACTCTTCACGAATCTATGGACTGTCGCCCACCAGGTTCTTCTGTCCATGGAATTCTCCACACAAGAATACTGCAGTGAGTAGCTATTCCCTTCTCCAGGGGAACTTCCCAATCCAGGGATTGAAGCTAGGTCCTGTGTCTCCTGCTTTATAGGTAGATTCTTTACCATCTGAGCCACCAGGGAAGTCTGCTCAGTTGAAAATCGAGTGTAGTTTACTGGTGACTCTGTCTCTGTGGCTCCTCTACATGCTCAGATTCAACCAGCCATGGCCCGTGGAGCACTGTAATATTTACTACTGAGAAGAATCTGTGTACCAACAGACTCGTGCAGTTCCAACCTGTGTTGTTCAAGAGTCAACTGTACAGATGGTTTATGTTGGAAAAGATGCTGTCTCTCACTCAAGATGAAAATTCAAACTATACTGGATAGTTCATTTTCCTAAGACTTGAAATTTGGTTCTGTGTTTTCCCAAAATCATTTTTATTGTGACAAACAATAAGTTGTTTTTTTTTTTTTACCATTTTAAATGATACGACTCAGTGAGTGGCACAAAGTACACTTGTAATGTTGTACAACCATCAACTCAAACAAAACTCCATACTCTAATTAAACAATAAATTCCCACCCCACCTGGCAAACTACTTTCTCTTGTCTAAGTCTGCCTATTCTACGTACTGGAGAAAGAAATCGCAACCCACTCCAGTATTCTTGCCTGGAGAATCCCGTGGACAGAGGAGCCTGTCAAGCTACAGTCCATGGTGTCGCAAGAGTCAGACCCAGTAGGTAGGACCTTTCAAAGCAGGTAGAATCTTTCATTGAGGTGCACAGGCTTCTCCCTAGTTGGGTCACATGCATTCTCTAGTTGAGGCATGCAGGTTAGCTGCCCTGAGGTATGTGGGATCTTAGTTTCCTGACTAGGGACTGAACCTGTATTCTCTGCATTGGAAGTGAAGAGTCTTAACTGCTGAAGCCGAAGTCCCACAGTTTCTAATCACAATAAAGTTAAATTTATTTTAAAACATCATTTTAGATTTACAGAAAAGTTTAAAGATAATAGAATTCTCGGGTTTCCCTGGTAGCTCAGTGGTAAAGAGTTCACCTGCCAATGCAGGAGACACAGGTTCGATCTCTGATCTGGGAAGATCCCACATGCGGCACAGCAACTAAGCCCGTGAGCTACAACTATGGAGCCTGTGCTCTAGAGCCTCAGAGCAACAATTACGGAAGTCCATGTGCCCTAGAGTCCGAGTTCCACAAGAGAAGTCACTGCAACAAGAAGCTGCTCACCTCAACTAGAGAGTAGCCCCCACTCCCTGCAACTAGAGAAGAGCCTGTGGCACCAGTGAAAACTCAGAATAGCCCAAAATAAATGATAAATAAATAGGATTGTTTTTTTTTAAAAAAAATAGAATTCTCATATACCCTTCACGTAGTTTCTCCTCATAAGAGAACCATGATACCTTTGCCAGAACTAAGAAGTTAACTAATCTAGAGACTTTATTACCATTCCACCAGTTTTCAACAACCATCCTCTTTCTGTTCCAGGACTGAATTCAAGATACCACCTGCATTTAGTCATCATGCTCCCTCAGGTTCCTCTGGCTTGTGAAAGTTTCTCAGTCTTTTTTTTCTTTTTTATGACCTTGACAATGTTTTGAAGCACACTGGTCAGGTAGTTTGTAGAATATATCTCAACTCAGGTTTATCTGATGTGTTCTTGTGGTTAGAAGTGATGTTATGGTTTTTCTGAAGAGAAGAATACACAACAGAGGTGAGCCAACCAGCTGATCACGCTGGATCTCAGGTACAAGCTATCAGCATGACTTATCACTGCTGATGCTGAACCTGATCACCTGGTTACAGTAGGGGGATCTGCTGTAAGGTTTCTTCTCCCCTCACACTCTATTCTTTAGAAGAAAGTCACTAAGATCAACCCATACTCAAGAGAAGGAAAGTTAATATCTATCTCCTAGAGTGGAGAGTATTTATATATATTATTTGGAACTCTTTTATAAGGAAGATCTGTGATTGAATGTTTTTAATTCAACAAGTCTATAAAAGTCCAAATGTTTAACAACAAACTGTTGGCAGGGCTGTATGGGAAATAGGCACTCTCATATTGGTAGAAGGAATGAAAATGGAATGATCCCCATAAAGGGGAATTTGGCAATAGTTGGCAAAATAAAAGTCAGGAAAATTCTGTTAAAAAAAAAAAAAAAGACTAATGATGGGGAGAGGAATCGCACCAAATAAATATTAAAACATAAAGGTGGAACAACTGATACACAAAAGGACAGATCAGTAAAACCAAAGAGAGTCCATAGTATACAAACACACGTATGGAAATTTAGAATCAGCTGAAGGTTGTATTTCAAATGAACAGGGAGAAATGGATTAGTTAATCAACACTAGTCTCGATAACTGTCTAGCCTAGGAATTGGCAAACCACACCCAGAGGTCCAAATTCAGTCACGTGAATACAGTGTTTCTTGAACACAGCTATACCCGTTCATTTACATATCGTCCGTGGTTACCTTCAGCAAGTAGCTGGATAGACTATATGGTCTGCGAGGCCAAAAATAGTTAAAATCAGTCCCTTTATAGAAAAAGCTTGTTGATTTTCAAGAAAATAAAGTTGTTTAACTACATCACTTCTTACACTTACATAAATTCTAGATAGAGCAAAAATTTAAATCCCTGAATACACACCTTGAAAGAAAACAAGGCTTCCCTGGTAGCTCAGTGATAAAGAAATCGCCTGCCAATGCAGGAAACATGAGTTCAATCCCTGGTCTGGGAAGATCCCACATGTGGCAGAGCAACTAAGCCTATGAGCCACAACTATTGAGCCCATGGGCCACAACTACTGAAGCCCATGAGCCCTAGAGCCCAAGTTTCACAACAAGAGAAGTCACCGCAACAAGAAGCCTGCTCACGTCAACTAGAGAGTAGCCCCCACTCCCTGCAACTAGAGAAGTGTCTGTGGCAGCAGCGAAAACCCAGAATAGCCAAAAATAAATAAAGTAAATAATTTTTTTAAAAAAAACTAGAAAACATTAGAAAAAAACTGATTACCTCCAGAATGGGGAAGGCCTTTATAAGCAAGACAAAACCCAGAAGTCATAAAATTATTTTTAACAACAAACTGTTGGCAGGGCTGTATGGGAAATAGGCACTCTCATATTGGTAGAAGGAATGAAAATGGAATGATCCCCATAAAGGGGAATTTGGCAATAGTTGGCAAAATAAAAGTCAGGAAAATTCTGTTAAAAAAAAAAAAAAAGACTAATGATGGGGAGAGGAATCGCACCAAATAAATATTAAAACATAAAGGTGGAACAACTGATACACAAAAGGACAGATCAGTAAAACCAAAGAGAGTCCATAGTATACAAACACACGTATGGAAATTTAGAATCAGCTGAAGGTTGTATTTCAAATGAACAGGGAGAAATGGATTAGTTAATCAACACTAGTCTCGATAACTGTCTAGCCTAGGAATTGGCAAACCACACCCAGAGGTCCAAATTCAGTCACGTGAATACAGTGTTTCTTGAACACAGCTATACCCGTTCATTTACATATCGTCCGTGGTTACCTTCAGCAAGTAGCTGGATAGACTATATGGTCTGCGAGGCCAAAAATAGTTAAAATCAGTCCCTTTATAGAAAAAGCTTGTTGATTTTCAAGAAAATAAAGTTGTTTAACTACATCACTTCTTACACTTACATAAATTCTAGATAGAGCAAAAATTTAAATCCCTGAATACACACCTTGAAAGAAAACAAGGCTTCCCTGGTAGCTCAGTGATAAAGAAATCGCCTGCCAATGCAGGAAACATGAGTTCAATCCCTGGTCTGGGAAGATCCCACATGTGGCAGAGCAACTAAGCCTATGAGCCACAACTATTGAGCCCATGGGCCACAACTACTGAAGCCCATGAGCCCTAGAGCCCAAGTTTCACAACAAGAGAAGTCACCGCAACAAGAAGCCTGCTCACGTCAACTAGAGAGTAGCCCCCACTCCCTGCAACTAGAGAAGTGTCTGTGGCAGCAGCGAAAACCCAGAATAGCCAAAAATAAATAAAGTAAATAATTTTTTTAAAAAAAACTAGAAAACATTAGAAAAAAACTGATTACCTCCAGAATGGGGAAGGCCTTTATAAGCAAGACAAAACCCAGAAGTCATAAAATTATTTTTAAGAAAACTGATAAATCTGTCTTCATAAAAATTTTTAAACATCTAGAGCATCAATTCAGTTCAGCTGCTCAATCGTGTTCGACTCTTTCTGACCCCATGAACTGCAGCACGCCAGGCTTCCCCGTCCTTCACCATCTCCTGGAGCTTGCTCAAACTCATGTCCATTGACTCAGGGATACCATCCAACTATCTCGAAAAAAACCATAAACAAATAAACATGTGAGAGAGCAAATGTGGCAAAGTCAATGGTGGAATCCAGTGGATGGGTAGAGAGGAGTGCCCTATAAAATTCTTTCAACTTTGCTTAAAATTTCCTAAGAAAATACTGGGAAAAAACCCATAAAGCTAAGTAAGAATTAGTAAATGGGAAAAATAAAATGTTTCCAGACATTTCAGTCGCTTGCGATTTTTCATAATTGTTTATTCATTCATTCATTTGACAGACAGCAACGTCTAACATTTGGTACGGTTCAGGTACTGTGCTAGATGCTGAGGATACTGCTGTGAACAAAATGAAGCCCCTGCTGTTCTGCCTGGCTTAGAACCCAAATTGTTTCCTTAATGATAAATGCCTAGACAAGAAGTGGCTGGTGTGAGACATACAAGTATTTTTAAGGTTTCTTATATCAAAAATGTCTTTTCATGTTTGCTTACTGTAGGTATTCCTCAATATTTGAACTCTAGTCATCAGAATTTAAGAAGTGAGCAGATCTGAATAAATGTTCAGATGAAATCCTGAACTGACACTTAGCATCTCAACCCAATATATTTGGATACTGACCTCTTGCTATCTAAACTCAGGAAAGGAAGAAATCTGGATAGTAAGCGATACTTTTCATTGGCCACAGAGCACTCTGATTCAATACCTTCCAAAGGTATTCATAATACATTGGCAGGAAGTTGGACTGCATCATAATATAAGAGGATATCTACAAAATGAGTGTATTTGTGGAAAACATGAATAGCCATAACTGGCAGGAGTAGAAAAAATGATAATCAAAACACCCAGGTCCTTTTTAAAGGTGAGTTTTACCAAATGTCCAAGGGACTGCTGCTGCTTAGTCACTTCATTCGTGTCCGACTCTGTGTGACCCCAAGGACTGCAGCCCCTCAGGCTTCTCCGTCCACGGAATTCTCCAGGCAAGAATAATGGAGTGACTTGCCATGCCCTCCTCCAGGGGGAATCTTCCCAACCCAGGGGTAGAAGTCGGGTCTCCTGCATTGCAGGCCGGTTCCTTACCCCTGAGCCATAAGGGAAGCCCACAGATATATCTGAGGCCCCATGGACTGTAGCTTGCCAGGCTTCTCTGTCCACGGAATTTTCCAGGCAAGAATACTGGAGTGGATTGCCATTTCCTTCTCCAATGTGGGAAAGGTAATTCTTATTTAAGTTTTTCCAATAAAGAGAAATGGCAAACGCTGCCCAATTCATGTCATAAAGCCACTGACTGAAGCACCTATGAATTACTTTAACAAACATTACACAACCAGGTTAAAAGCTTTTGCACAGCAAAGAAAACCATCAACAAAACAAAAAGACAACTGACAGAATGGGAGAAGATATTTGCGTATGGTATGATCAATGAGGGATCAAAATCCAAAATATATAAACAGCTCATACAACTCACCATCAAAACAGACAAAAACCCAATTTAAAAACAGACGAGGGCCTCCCTGGTGGTCCAGTGGGTAAGGACACCGCCTTGCAGTGCAAGGGGCGCCGGTTCAATCCCTGGCCTGGGAAGATCCCACGTGCCGTGGAGCGGCTGGACCGATGTGTCCAACTACTGAGCTGGAGCTCTGGAGCGCATGCGCCTGGAGCCGGTGCTCTGCGGAGAGAGAGGCCACTGCGATGGGAGGCCCACACAGGCCAAACAACAAAGATGGATGAAAATAAATGAAAGACAAATACAAGTGGCCAAAAAAAAAAACCAACCAGGCAAGAGACCTGAATAGACACTGTTCCAAAGATGACATACAGATGGCCAAGAGGAACATGAAAAGATCCTCAATATCATTAACCATCAGAGAAATGCAAATGACAACCACCCACCTCATACCTGTCAGAATGGCCATCATCAAAAGAGACAACAAACGCTAGGTGGGAAGGTGGAGAAAAGGGGACCCTCATACATGGCTAGTGGGAATGTACAAAAATCAATTGGGGAAAAAAAGGAATACTCAAGATCTGTAAACGAACCTGACAGGTCTTTATGATCTGTTTTAGAGGATAAGATGTCTACTTGCAAAGATGACAATTCTCCCCAAATTAATATAGAAATATAATGCAATCTCAGTCAAAATTTTGAGCTTTTTAAAGACTTGGTAACTTTTTATATACAGCTCCAACTTTGACAAATAAGAGTTGAGTAGGCACTATTTAGACATTCTGTAAGGCCATAGAACAGTAAGGTTCTGTACACGAGTAACAGAAAGACCAATGAAACAAATCAGACCACTGAAGACAGATTCATGTACATGAGAGAAGTGAAAGTCACTCAGTCGTGTCCAACCCTTGTGACCCCATAAGACTACAGCCCGCCAGGCAAGGATGGCATTGCCAGGGGATTCTTTACTATGTGAGCCACCAGGGAAGCCCAGGAATACTGGAGTGGGTAGCCTATCTCTCCTCCAGGGTATCATCCCGACCCAGTGATCGAACTGGGGTCTCCTGCACTGCAGGCGGATTCTTTACAGGCTGAGCTACCAAGGAAGCACAAGAGGGTACTTGGAGAGGAAATGAGGTACTGCAAATCAATAAAGAAAGACTGGACTATTTTGAGGGTGGTACTGGGAACCTTGCCCACTGTATGAAGGAAAATAAAACCAGAACCTACATTATAACTTATTCAAAAGTGAACTCTGATGGATTTAAAGACCTGAATGCAAAATGTTAAAACTAGAATGAAAACAATCTTCGTGATCCAGAGATAAGAACAGAGAAGATTTTCAAAGGACAGATTTTAAGACAAAAAAGTGATGAATTTCAGCACACCAAAATTAAGAATAGGTATCTACCCTTGAGGGAATTATTACGTAAAAGGCAGCAATCACACCCCATGGTGTCCTTGGGACCAATTAGAAGCAAAGCACTAACACGTCCAAGATACAACATCAAATACCCATTAACCATCAGAGAAATGCAATGACAACCACCCACCTCATACCTGTCAGAATGGCCATCATCAAAAGAGACAACAAACGCTAGGTGGGAAGGTGGAGAAAAGGGGACCCTCATACATGGCTAGTGGGAATGTACAAAAATCAATTGGGGAAAAAAAGGAATACTCAAGATCTGTAAACGAACCTGACAGGTCTTTATGATCTGTTTTAGAGGATAAGATGTCTACTTGCAAAGATGACAATTCTCCCCAAATTAATATAGAAATATAATGCAATCTCAGTCAAAATTTTGAGCTTTTTAAAGACTTGGTAACTTTTTATATACAGCTCCAACTTTGACAAATAAGAGTTGAGTAGGCACTATTTAGACATTCTGTAAGGCCATAGAACAGTAAGGTTCTGTACACGAGTAACAGAAAGACCAATGAAACAAATCAGACCACTGAAGACAGATTCATGTACATGAGAGAAGTGAAAGTCACTCAGTCGTGTCCAACCCTTGTGACCCCATAAGACTACAGCCCGCCAGGCAAGGATGGCATTGCCAGGGGATTCTTTACTATGTGAGCCACCAGGGAAGCCCAGGAATACTGGAGTGGGTAGCCTATCTCTCCTCCAGGGTATCATCCCGACCCAGTGATCGAACTGGGGTCTCCTGCACTGCAGGCGGATTCTTTACAGGCTGAGCTACCAAGGAAGCACAAGAGGGTACTTGGAGAGGAAATGAGGTACTGCAAATCAATAAAGAAAGACTGGACTATTTTGAGGGTGGTACTGGGAACCTTGCCCACTGTATGAAGGAAAATAAAACCAGAACCTACATTATAACTTATTCAAAAGTGAACTCTGATGGATTTAAAGACCTGAATGCAAAATGTTAAAACTAGAATGAAAACAATCTTCGTGATCCAGAGATAAGAACAGAGAAGATTTTCAAAGGACAGATTTTAAGACAAAAAAGTGATGAATTTCAGCACACCAAAATTAAGAATAGGTATCTACCCTTGAGGGAATTATTACGTAAAAGGCAGCAATCACACCCCATGGTGTCCTTGGGACCAATTAGAAGCAAAGCACTAACACATATATGGCAATACAGACAGATTAAAATGCAGTGTTGAGTAATATAAAGTTCAGGAAACAGAATGAAAACCATAACATTTTGCCATTTGTGTAAGCTGCCTACAGTTATAGGAATTGCAGATAAAATAGGAAAAAAATATGGCATTGAGAAGGTCTTGTACCAACCTATGACAGAAACAGACCTTGAGCTGGAAAAGTATCATTAACTCAAACCTTTGCATTTGAGGTCCTTTAAAAGCCGAAAGAAAGCCAGTAGCATTACCAGCGAACCCCTGGAGAAGGAAGTGGCAACCCACTCCAATAGTCTTGCCTGGAGAATCCCATGGACAGAGGAGCCTGGTGGGCTACAGTCTATGGGGTCGCACAGAGTTGGACACAACTGAGTGACTAATCCTTTCACACTTTATCTGGTAATGAAGTCTGAGGCAGACATGCTGCCTACTCAAAGTCAGAAATGGCCACAGAGCACTTCCAATGAATACCACCCAAAATTGAACGCCTTTCCCCAGACATTTTGAAAGGTCAAAGCTAAATAATACTAGATGATAACCACATCTCAAATGCAGGTTCATCACTTTTCAGAAAACAAAATATTTACTGCAATTCTACATTTTTCAAAAGGGGGTCGTAGCAGAAACCCTTTGTAAGGCAATATACAAGTATTTCCTCCCTGACTTTCATGAAGCTGATTCTTTTTTTTTTTTTAATTTTATTTATCTTATTTTTGGAGGGTGGGGTGGGGAGGGAGGGGCATGGGTGGGCCACTTCCACTGCTCTTTCATTTCTCTATTTTCATCCGTCTTTGTTCTTTGGCTCCTGTGGGCCTCCCATCGTGGTGGCCACTGTCGTCGCAGTGCACTGGCTCTGGGCGCATGTGCGCCAGAGCTCCGGCTCGGTAATTGGACACATCGGTCCAGCTGCTCCGCGGCACGTGGGATCTTCCCAGGCCAGGGATTGAACTGGCACCCTTGCACTGCAAGGCGGTGTCCTTACCCACTGGGCCACCAGGGGAAGCCCGAAGCTACTGACTCTTGATAGAGCTTCTCTGGGAGAGTTAGGTCTACTTTCCTAGACAATCTTTAAATGTCAGGAACAAATCATCTGCATTATTATCAAGTAAGGTAATCCACCAGTATGGTAAGGGCATGGTTCAGGATCTTTGTATGTTACCAAGTGTCTCCCCCATTTCGGGTTCGTACCAGAGTTTAAAAATAACTGGACGAGGGCTTCCCTGGTGGTCCAGTGGGTAAGGACACCGCCTTGCAGTGCAAGGGTGCCAGTTCAATCCCTGGCCTGGGAAGATCCCACGTGCCGCGGAGCAGCTGGACTGATGTGTCCAATCACCGAGCCGGAGCTCTGGAGCGCATGCACCTAGAGCCGGTGCTCTGCGACAACAGAGGCCACCGCAATGGGAGGCCCACATGGGCCAAAGAACAAAAATGAATGAAAATGGACAAATGAAAGACCAATAGAAGTGGCCCGCCTGCTCCCCTCCCTCCCCACCCAAATAAATAAATAAATAAATCTTAAAAAAAAAAATAACTGGACGAGACTGTCCACACCAACTTCAGGCCGCCCTGTTCCTGAATCCTGGATCTTCAAAATGCAATTCTGAGTAATACTATCTGACCTGGCTTGCTCCATACTTTCTCTGGGCAGATTTCTGTCTCTGAAGACGTCTACTGATTCATCCCTCAACCCAAAGCTAATAGCCCACACCTATCCCCTGAGAATCCACAGGCACTTACTGCCCACCTGTCACCCACCCCTGCCTCTGCCCTTGCGGTGGCTGTCCAGACCTTCCACACCTACCTGGGTCATCCAAAGTGGAAACCTGGGCATTGGTCTTCAGGCCTCCCTTTCTCTTGATCCCTTCCCACCCTGCTGCCACATACAGCAGCTGTCAAGCTGTTCTGCAAAACTTGGAAACTGTGTGGTCTCCCTCATGAGACCCTAACGAAGAAGAGGGCTGCAGTCTTATTTGTCTCATGTATTAATGCACTCCCAGAGCCTAGGGCACAGGTCCTGGCTCTCTAGCTCCAAGTAAAAGTCTGCTGGGGGGGAAAAAAAAATCAACAACAATTTTCTGCTGTGCTCTTTGTTTTTTTCTGCCCAGAAGCCGCCTCCGAGCACCTTCCTGGATCGACGGTCACACAGGAACGAATCTAGGCTGCTTGGGAGAGGGGAAGGGTTAGCAGGAACTCACCGTCTTTCATACTCCATGTCCTGATAGGACCTGCGAGGGCTGCTGGGGCCCCTCCTCAGCCGCTGGCTCCGTTTCACTTCCCAGCCACCCCCACTGCTGCCACCATGATCTGCCAGCCTGGGTGATGCCTCCTGCAGGGACTCTACGGGAGAGCAGAGGAAGAGGTCAAGCCAGTTAGGGCAGAGAGGACCTCCTTGAGAAGTGCTTGTTGCCAGGGGTCTCTGTTATCTTTGAGCCCGGCAATGTCCTATCTCCACTTCCAGTAGTCCTGAGGATCGGAGCAGGAAAGCAGCCCTTATTTGGCCTGCTGCTTCCTTTCCCTACAAACGAGAGGCTAGAGCTGGCCGCTCTACCAACAGCATGGCCTTCCTCGGATATGGAGGGTCTTACAGTGAGACCCGGGGGTGCCACCCATTCTGTGATCAGAGCTTTGCCAGCTGAGACTGGTAGACAAGTTCAAGTCCCGAGCTACCTGCCCAGGGGGGCTCTCGGTGCTGGATGACTTGTCTGAGATCAGGCACATTGAGTACGAAGGCAAGTCTTCACAATAGGAGTCCCAGGCACCCACCGGGCTCCTTCTCTGAGCTGCCAGGTGCCATTTCATCCTCCCAAGAAGACGCTGGCTGCCCACTATGAGACGGCAGGAGACCACGAAAGGCTCAGGGGGTGAAGGGGTGAACTTGGCAACGAGAGAGCTGCCGCCTCCTAGGCTCCCGGCCAACAGTTTTGGCCCTCACACGGCAGCAGGCTCAGCCTGTCTCCTATGCACAGCCAGGCTCCCCAAGACAGGCTTCCTCTCCAGGGCTCTGGGCCCAAGTTATTCAGAGTTATTCAGAGGAGCCTGTTTTGAAGCACTGTGCTCTTCTGCCAGAATGGGCGGGTAAGTCACTTCACGGCAACCTTCAGGGCTGCGGTGAACTAAGCAAGACCTGAGAGCCACGTGATCCTGCCAGGGGTCACCACCAAGTATCCCCGAATCTTCAGGCCCCACCCTCGGAACAAAAATCAAGCCAAGGCAGGCGTTAATAGCACCTGCCCAACACCAGGTTGCCACCACACCTTTCCTTCGTGGATACACTCACACCAATTTTCTCTTCCTCCTCAAGCCTCAGGGAATGAGAGTTACCTGCTCCCAAAAAATGGGGTCCCCTCCTCAGCCGCTGGCTCCGTTTCACTTCCCAGCCACCCCCACTGCTGCCACCATGATCTGCCAGCCTGGGTGATGCCTCCTGCAGGGACTCTACGGGAGAGCAGAGGAAGAGGTCAAGCCAGTTAGGGCAGAGAGGACCTCCTTGAGAAGTGCTTGTTGCCAGGGGTCTCTGTTATCTTTGAGCCCGGCAATGTCCTATCTCCACTTCCAGTAGTCCTGAGGATCGGAGCAGGAAAGCAGCCCTTATTTGGCCTGCTGCTTCCTTTCCCTACAAACGAGAGGCTAGAGCTGGCCGCTCTACCAACAGCATGGCCTTCCTCGGATATGGAGGGTCTTACAGTGAGACCCGGGGGTGCCACCCATTCTGTGATCAGAGCTTTGCCAGCTGAGACTGGTAGACAAGTTCAAGTCCCGAGCTACCTGCCCAGGGGGGCTCTCGGTGCTGGATGACTTGTCTGAGATCAGGCACATTGAGTACGAAGGCAAGTCTTCACAATAGGAGTCCCAGGCACCCACCGGGCTCCTTCTCTGAGCTGCCAGGTGCCATTTCATCCTCCCAAGAAGACGCTGGCTGCCCACTATGAGACGGCAGGAGACCACGAAAGGCTCAGGGGGTGAAGGGGTGAACTTGGCAACGAGAGAGCTGCCGCCTCCTAGGCTCCCGGCCAACAGTTTTGGCCCTCACACGGCAGCAGGCTCAGCCTGTCTCCTATGCACAGCCAGGCTCCCCAAGACAGGCTTCCTCTCCAGGGCTCTGGGCCCAAGTTATTCAGAGTTATTCAGAGGAGCCTGTTTTGAAGCACTGTGCTCTTCTGCCAGAATGGGCGGGTAAGTCACTTCACGGCAACCTTCAGGGCTGCGGTGAACTAAGCAAGACCTGAGAGCCACGTGATCCTGCCAGGGGTCACCACCAAGTATCCCCGAATCTTCAGGCCCCACCCTCGGAACAAAAATCAAGCCAAGGCAGGCGTTAATAGCACCTGCCCAACACCAGGTTGCCACCACACCTTTCCTTCGTGGATACACTCACACCAATTTTCTCTTCCTCCTCAAGCCTCAGGGAATGAGAGTTACCTGCTCCCAGATGATTAAGAGTTAGAATCACAACCAGGGGCCCCAGTGGATGAGAGCCAGAGACAAAATCCTCAGTAGGTCTGGCAAAGGTATCTACAACAGATAGGGACCGGAGTCACAGACTCCAGCCCCGAAGAATCGCGGGCCAAAATCACCGCCAACCCACCATAAATATGGGTCATAACCATACAGGCCCCCGTTTCACCTGCCTTCTCCCCTCAAAAGAAGAAGTGGCAAGTCTTACACACGCTCCTTGCACTCCCCACCCCCACCCAAGTAAGTGGATTAGGGCCAGCCGTAAGAAGACTTTCTATGCATAAGGACCCCCTCCCCACGGATAAAGACCCGAGTTACAGACACAGGCTCCGCGGAGAGAGACCCAAGTCAGACCGCCAGTCTCCCTTCTCCTCCGCCCAGGAAGAAGGACCAGCGCCACAGAACACTTCCCCACGGGTAGGTAAGCACCAAAGTCACACGCGAAAGCAGAGAGCACACTTTCTTGGATAAAGCACAGGCGCAGACAGCCGCCTCCCACAGAAAAAGTTCGGCGTTGCAGATACGGTGACCCACAGTAGCCCACTCCCATCTGTCCCTCCCTTCCCCCAACCCGCGTGCACCCATCCAGTGGCCCAATCGCGCACGCGCCTCTGCTCTCAAACGGAGAAAAACAAAAAACAACAACAAAAAAAGACACCCTTCACTCCGGCTCAGACCGTGCAATCATCGGTGGGTTCTGCGCAAAGCCCAGACCCGTCGCCCTCGGTCCGCCCTCGCGCCTCAGCTAAGCAACCCTCTCCGCCCCCGGTCCCTTACCTCCGCCCCCACGACCAGCGTCGACGCTCACCTTCTCGGCCCGGGCTGTCAAGGGAGGGCTCCCGGACATCACCTCGGCCCTCCGCCACCGCCTCCAACTCTCCTACCTCGGCCTGAGCCAGTCCGTGCAACTACCAAGTCCGAGCCTGGAGGCGGAAGGGCGGAGGAGTAGGGAGGGGAAACGCTTTTCCCTCCAGGCGCGCTGCCCTTCTCAGGAAACCCACTGCCGCCTACTCCCAGCCGGCCGCGATCACAGCACAAAATGGCGACGACGAGAAGGCAGCCGGCGCTCCGACCACCATCCACCTACTAAGGGAGCGCGCTCTAACCAGCGCCAACTATTGGTCGCTGTCAGCCTTTGGCCAGCCCTGGCTTTCTCTGATTGGCAAGCCTATGCCACCTCCCCGCTCTCCTCCAGTACGCCTGAGAGTCGGGAAAAGGGGTAGTGATTGGCCAATCAGGCGAGGCTCGCTCTTTAGCAGCTTGGCTTCCTTGGGAGATGAAAGACCAAAGGAAGCCCCACCCCTTTCGCCAGAGTTGTCTATTCTCTAAACGATTGGTTGGGAATGGCATCCACGCAACTGTCATGCTTTTTTTTCCGAGTGAATTTCACAGCCTCGCAGTTAGAAGTTTCATAGTCTGAGTGAGAGGATAAGGTGGTTGCTTCCCTGACGCCATGACAGAGGGAGGGAAAGAGGACGCCTCATTTCTTTGCAAAATCCCGGTTTGGGACCTATTTAGTGCGGCGGGGGAGGAGCGACAATTCTCGCGCTCAGGCCTACTGCAGCTGCGCAGAATTACATTTCCGTCCCCGCCCCCTGAGAGCCTGCAGAGCGGTCGTTCATGGCGGCCAGGATGTGGGGTTTGTGCGGCCGCCGCCTTTTGGCTGTAGCGGCGACGCGAGGGCTCCCGGCTGCCCGTGTTCGCTGGGAATCCAGCTCCTCCAGGGCTGTGATCGCCCCGTCCGCTGTGGCAGGAAAGAGGCCGGCAGGACCGACTATACACTGGCAGGAGGACTCAGATCCCGAGGACGAAAACCTCTATGAGAAGGTGAGAGGGAGGGGAAACGGGACGCCGGAAGGGTCAATCGGGGACCGGCGGACGGGGCGCTGTAGAGGACGTTATTAGTCGTCTGGGAAATGTGCAGCTGGCGAAATCCTTGAAGATTTGGGAATTCTGCCTAGCGTGTTTCCTCCTTTGTACCCTGATGACCGTCGAGTTCAGGGCCAGAGGCGAGATTGGCCTTATTTTACAGATAGATATCAAACCTGAAGTGGGCAGTGTTCAAAACACGTTTAAAGCAGTGTAATGTAACAACAATAATACTAAACAATGATACGGCTCTTGCTGCCTTGAAATAAGATTGTTATGAGAATTAAATGAGTTAATATATGTAGTGTACCCATTCCACGGATGAGGAAATTGAAGCATAAAGATATTAAGTGACTTGCTCAAGCTCACAAAATTGAATGTGTGGTAGAACCAGGTCTGCTGTACTATTCTGATAGCAGAGACTGAAATCAGACTGAATTGAAATACAGTCACTGACCTTGGGCAAGTAACTTAAGCCTTTGGTGCTTCAGTTTCTTTGTAAGATGGGGAAAATATTAGGACATTTTCTAAAAAGTGAATTACTACACCTGCCTTGGATAATTGAATGAATCAAAATACTCAGAACAGCAGCTGGCACTTAGTACGTACTCACCATTTAAAGATGTTAATTTTTCTTGTCACTTTCCTCCTCACTGGGATATTGTGCGGGTTGGGCTTATGAAAAGGCCTGGCATATAATAGATGCTTCATCAATACTGACCTCTGGTTGAGGGACTTGGATGTATAGGATGCTTATCCACTTATTCGTTCATTCTCTAGCAGTGTTTTAGGGCCTGCTGTATCCTAGGCTAAGTTTATGGAGCAGTGGATTCAGCAGTATGGAAATCAGATAAAGCCCTTGTTTTCATAGAGTTTACATAGTAGTGGAGAATATAGAAAATAAATGTAAAATATTAGAAAACAGTAATATAGAGTATGCAATCAATAATATAATGTGATCAGAGGACTTGGAGGATATGCTAGTTTGGTTAAAAAAAAATGCTTCAGAGAAAGTTAAATAGGATAAGTGGATGGAGAATAACTTGGGGATAGGGAGTTACTAGGTTGAGCCATAAGAAATAGCCAATAGGGCCTCCCCTGGTGGTCCAGTGGGTAAGGACACCGCCTTGCAGTGCAAGGGCCACCGGTTCAATCCCTGGCCTGGGAGGATCCCACGTGCTGTGGAGCGGCTGGACTGATGTGTCCAATTACCGAGCCAGAGCTCTGGGGCGCATGTGCCCAGAGCCGGCGCTCTACAACGACAGAGGCCACCGTGATGGGAGGCCCACAGGAGCCAAAAGAACAAAGACAGATGAAAATAGAGAAATGAAAGACCAATAGAAGTGGATGTGGCTCATGGGCTTAGTTGCTCTGCAGCATGTGAAATCTTCCCAGATCAGGGATCGAACCCGTGTCTCCTGCATTGGCAGGCGAAGTCTTTACCACTGAGCTACCAGGGAAGCCCAAATGTCAGTTTTCTATAGTCAACTTAATAGATAAGGTGACTAGAGAGTGCCTCCTAAGCGGAGGGATGTTGAAGCCAAAACCTTGAATGATGAGATAGATCGAGCCATGACTAGATCTGGGGGAAAGGCTTTCCAGGCAGAAGGAAAAGCAAGTGCAAAGAGCTTGACAAGTCCTAAGAATAGAGAGGAATTTAGGGATAGAGGACAGATTGGTCTAAGGTACAGTTGGAGACCACGTTGTATAGGACCAGCATGAGGCTTTGTGGCGATCAGGAAGCCCTTGTTGATCTCTTCTCTCTGCCATAGAATCCAGACTCCCATGGTTATGACAAGGACCCTGTTGTGGACCTCTGGAACATGCGGGTTGTCTTCTTCTTCGGTTTCTCCATCGTCTTGGTGCTTGGCAGCACCTTTGTGGCTTATCTGCCTGACTACAGGTGCGTGAGGTTGTCCAGGAAGGCGGGATGGGTGGGGACAGAGGCAGGGGTGGAGACTGAAGGAGACTGCTGGAAGTCCTCTCCTGGGGGAGCTAAGATGGGGATTGGTGTCCATTGAGTCTCCCTCACATCTATCCCCATGCTGCTGTCTCCAGGATGCAGGAGTGGGCTCGCCGGGAAGCTGAGAGGCTTGTGAAATACCGAGAGGCCAATGGCCTCCCCATCATGGAATCCAACTGCTTCGACCCCAGCAAGATCCAGCTGCCAGAGGATGAGGACTGACTGGTTCCCGAAAAGGGCTTAATGCACCACCTTCTCTACCCTACCTGCCGGTCTGCCATCTCTCAGAGCACCTAATTAAAGGGACTAAAAGTGTGACTGGCTGGTGTTGCTTTTGTTGTGAGAGGGATGTGGGAGTGGGGGTGCCTTTTCTGGGTATTCTGGTTCTCTGTTGCCACGTGACAGACACCCTAAATCAGGTAGCTTAAATCAACAATTTAGTATTATCTTTCATATCCTGTGGTTGATAGGGCTCAAGTAGGTGGTCCTTCTTGGCGTCTTGGGTGGTTGCAGTCAGCTGGTGGCTTGGGCTGGAATCATCCAGAAGCTCATCTGGGCTGAATATGCAAGTTGGCTTCTTTATTCCCATGTTTGTTACTTGAATCTTCTACATGGCCTCTCTCTCCAGCAGAATAGCCTGGGTTTTGAGGTGGAGCATATGGGAAGAAATGGACAGCAGCCATTAAAAAAATGCTACCACACTGGGACTGCCTCTGTTGGAAGAAGGGCCGGGGTGAGCAGGGCTGAGGGTGGTAGGTCAGAACAGGACTTTTCTATTGCTTGAGGATGAGTGTGTGTGTCTCTCTCCCTGCTTTCTGGGGTTTCTACCTCTGCCTTGTGTCTTGGTGAGTTTGGATGTCTCTCTCTTCCCCTCTGCCCCAGTTTGAGTGACTCAAGATGCACATCTCTCTTGTTTGTGCATGTGTGTCTGTTTCTCTCTCTGTCCTCTTATCTCTCCCTGCTGTGTCTCCCCCCGCCTACATTCTTTTTCTCAGGGAAGAGGCCATCTGCTTGCATCAGAGGCTCATTCTCAGACTCTATCTGTCTCTGGATCTGGCAGATGGAGTTAGACACTTGCTCTGGCTCTTTTGTTTCTTTCCAGGGAGCCTCTCCTAGATCCCTGTTAACTCAGCATCTGGGGTCTCCTTGGTGCCCCTGGTATCTCCTCCCTGTTTTCTGTGGCCCCCTTCCGCAGCTCATGCTTGCAGATTGCCACATCATATGCTCATTGGTCCCATCTGTGTGCAAGTTGCTGCCTGAGGCTCGGAGAGTGTGGGAGCCTCAGTCACTGGCTACCGGAAGAACATCTGGCCTGATGAACCTGCCACTGCAGCCGATGCGCACATCCATGGCTTCTGAGTTGGGAGGAGCCTTAGTTCACTCGTATGTGGCTAAGGTGGGAGCGACGTCCACGAGAACCTTTCTGAAAGTGCAGTGTCACTCCCTGAGTGGTTCTTCCTGGGGCCCATCTCCCAACTTGAGAGCACCTCCAATACAGTACTACTGTATAAAGAGAGCGCTCCACTCTCTAGCCGGTAGTTACTGGGACTGTAGAAGTGAAAGGGGCATTATCCCAGCCACCAAGTACCTAAGTACATGGGGGGAATAGCCTCTATAATAAACCCCAGCTGTTGCAGCCACACTGTTACCCAGTCCAAGCTCAGTAGCAAGTGCTGCTCGCCACACGACAGGCCAATGAATCGTAGAGACGAGGTGTTGAAGCAAGGAAAATGACTTTATTCGGAAAGCAGCTGACCAAAAAGATGGCAGGCTCGCACCTCGTAAATAACCATCTTATTGGGGTCTGGGTGCCAGGTTCTTTAATAGATCAGAGATAGGGGGAGGTGAGGAAGCAAAGTACAAATGCTATTAATTCAGACATCTCTTAGAATGACAAGTCTCAGGCAGAGGATCTGTTGATTGCTCCTTTCCTGCCATCTGTAGGTAGACAGGGTTCTGAACAAAGGCATTTTACTTTGTCAGGCAGAGGAGCTGGGTCCTCGAGGCAAACCATTAAGTATGATTATAAAAACAGCAAGTGAAAGAATCAGCTTTCGACACGGGGTCAGAAGTTGTTTTCTCCCTGTAACACCTCATCTCTCGGATTCATTGGCATTGGCCTGTGTGGCAAGCAGAGCGACCTTGGGCTCAGTCACACTACCACCCTACCATCAATGCCCTCAGGCTTACAGCCTCTGAGGGTAAGTACTTCTTAACCCCTCCTCCCCCCACTTCTGCCTCCTCATCAAGCTCTTAGGCTCTCATGCAACCTCCTTTCTGGTTGAACAAGTAGCTGCACTTAGATCAAATTCTAAAATTCATGTCCTTGCCCCTTTCTGATAGCATCCTTACCCCTCCTTCAATCTGGCCCAGCTGTACTGGCCACTTCTTTTCTTAAACCATTGAATTAAAATGTGCATAGAGGAAACTGTACATGCTAGGAGAAGGAACGGACAACCCACTCTAGTATTCTTGCCTGGAGAATCCCTATGGACAGAGGAGCCTGACGGGCTACAGTCCAAGGCGTCTCAAAGAGTTGGACACGACTGAAGTGACTGAGCACGAGCACCTGTGCCTAGGCTGCTTGCACCAACCACGCGGTTCCTGCCCAGCCCCAGCTCCCCTTCTGAACACTGGCATTTTGGAGAGTGAGGGAAGGCAAGGGGCCAGCCCCTAGCCCAGTGCCAAGTCTTTAGTGAGTTCCCTGGAGGGACGGGGATGGGGGTGACTGTCATGGTTTGACCTTCATCTTTGGGGAATGAGCCACTCTAGAGACCCTTGAGGGAGGAGGGGCATGAAGGGTCCGAAGGTGATTGACTCAAGGCCCCTCCCACCCGTGCATCCCGACTGTGCCCATGGCCCATCTCAGCTGTGAGCACACTAGCCTGCGAGCCTCCCAGGAAGTCCCCGAGGTGAGGTGGCCTTGACCACCCCAACTCCTTCCTCCACATCTAACAGGTGGGAGAGCCACTTCTTGCCACTCCAGGAGCAGTTTTGGAGTTGATCTGGGATTCGTTCTGGGGTCTTGCAGGCTGAGCCCCTGTTGTGCCCCCATTTCAGAGCAAGTGGTCTGCCCTGTTGCCTGAATCCTCCCCCAGTATTCTCAGAAAAGATCAGAGGGTTCTATAGCAGTGCTGGAACCCCTCTTTAATAGAGGTGTCCTTGCTCACAACCCTCCAACCCCCACCTTTATCAGGAGATAGCAAAAGTCTTTAAGTTAAAAGTTTCAGAGAGAGGGCTTCCTTGGTGGTCCAGTGGGTAAAGAGACTGCCTTGCAGTGCGGGGGGCACTGGTTCGATCCCTGGCCTGGGAGGATCCCGTGTGCGGTGGAGCGGCTGGACCAGTGTGTCCAGCAGGGAGCCAGAGCTCTGGAGTGCATGCGCCTGGAGCCAGTGCTCTGCGGCGGAGGGTCCACTGTAGTGGGAGGCCCATGCAGGCCAAGGAGTAAGGATGGATGAAAATAAATGAATAAATGAAACCCAATAGAGGAGGACATAGTTTGAGGGAAAAAAAATAATGGTCCAGAGAGAAGAGAGGAATCTACAAAGAAAACCAGATGGAAGCAGGTAGGACCAAGATGGCCATGAATCTGATCTCCAACAGACCCACAATCTCATTGTATGTTGATTTTACTATATTATTTATGCACGAGATAGATGGACTCCAGGTTAAACATTTACAACTGGCCTCCTGTTTGCATTTCCTGAGGCATGAAGAAGGGCCTTCAGGCTGGATACTTAGAACTGTTAGCATTTCTCAAACAAGAGATAGGTAGGCTTCAGTCCAGGCCGTCTATTATCAGCCTCCTGTTTGCCCTCTGAAGTGGAAGTAACAGAAAGAAACAGGGTCAATAGCCAGTGTTCATCTCTTGTAAACACCTTAAAGTAATAGTCATGGAGAGGAGAAAGAGGGGCAAAACCCTGTTTGAGTGAAGCATTAGAGGATCTCCACTCCCTCCTCTTTCAGGACAAGGGAGACACTACACATGCACAGAAAGGTTCCTTGTGGATCAAAAGTCAAGGGGTAATACCAGGGCTTGCCCCTCCCAGAAGCCTTCAGTTTGAGATTCCTCTGGACTGAGGGGTGAGTGTATACCCAGGGGAAGGTCCTAGGGTTCTATCCCTGAGTGGGGAAGATCCCTGGAGGAGGGTATGGCAACCGACTCCAGTACTCTTGCCTGGAGAATCACATGGACAGGGGAGTCTGGTGGGCTACAGTCCACGGGGCTGCAAAGAGTCGGACATGACTGAGTAACACTGCTCCAGCAACATAACAGGTAACAAGCATCTTCATCCTTCAGTCTAGGGGAGCATGTATTATGTGCAAGGCCAGTGAACAAGATGGTCATGGTCCTTGTGGCAGGCACTGTCAGTTTCCTGCCTGTAACCTTGTGGTCTCACTGTTCTGACATGTGCTAGCCAACTGCCAACTGCCAGGGTTTACATCTCTTGGCGAGTGGGCTTCCCCTCAGACTGCAGAAGGCTGTTCTGCCTCCGGGCCTGGCAGGCTGGAAGGGCCAAGAAATGAACACCTCCTGGCAACAGCCTTCAGCCGTTGACTAGCAAGAGCTGGTAGATAAGTACCTCTTCCCCTGGACCCACAGATGCGACATTGAAGTGTGTGTTCTCCATTCGTCCCTAGAACTCCACAGTGGAAACAAGCTCCAGTGCTAAGTCGCTCTTCATTGACTGCCCTCCCTTCCTTGTCTCACTTCCCACTGGCCAACAGGTGCTTCCTGAAATCACATTCTAGATAAGCTACCTGACTTCAATCTTTGTCTCAAGGTCAGCTTCTGGAGGGGTGCAAATGAAGACAGTCTCTATCCTCATGGACTTTGCTTCAAAATTGTAGGTAAGACTGGGGTAAACAAGCATGGAAACCAACAGATGAGATAAATTCTGCCAGAAGGCCAGTGTGACTGAAATATTGTGCTTACTAGAATCACTGGAATCTTCCTGATGAGCTTATAGACGCAGTCATGGGCCACATCTGTAGGTTCCCATAGGCCATGGTTAAAAGGAGTTTAGATTTTTTAAATTGAAGTACAGTGGAATTACAGTGTGTGTTAGTTTCAGGTGTACAGAAAAGTGATTCAGCAATATATATATGTATGTATATATCTCAGTTATATATATTTTTCAGATTCTTTTTCATTATAGGTTAAGAAGATATTGGATATAGTTTCCTGTGCTCTACAGTAGATCCTTGTTGTAAGAAGGAGTTTAGTTTTTATACACTACATAAAGTTGACCAGAAACTTACTGAAAACCCAGCTTAGCAAAGCCCATTCCAAACAATTCTGGACTGTCTAAGCAGGCTACTTAAAGTTTTTCTCCTGGATTACCCAGGAAATAAAAACAAAATATCATACCAGTTTCACAATGACTATTACTGATAGACATAATCAATGCAGAATTAGCTGACAACAGCTAAAGTTGATAGATCCAATGCTCCCAACTAAACATGAACTTGCAAACATGTATTTCAATCCTGAAATGTTAGACTTGGTGAAAAACTGCCACAATTAGAGCTCAAAAGAATAGGAGATATTCCTGCAGTGGGCTTCCCTCAGACTGCAGAAGGCTGTTCTGCCTCCGGGCCTGGCAGGCTGGAAGGGCCAAGAAATGAACACCTCCTGGCAACAGCCTTCAGCCGTTGACTAGCAAGAGCTGGTAGATAAGTACCTCTTCCCCTGGACCCACAGATGCGACATTGAAGTGTGTGTTCTCCATTCGTCCCTAGAACTCCACAGTGGAAACAAGCTCCAGTGCTAAGTCGCTCTTCATTGACTGCCCTCCCTTCCTTGTCTCACTTCCCACTGGCCAACAGGTGCTTCCTGAAATCACATTCTAGATAAGCTACCTGACTTCAATCTTTGTCTCAAGGTCAGCTTCTGGAGGGGTGCAAATGAAGACAGTCTCTATCCTCATGGACTTTGCTTCAAAATTGTAGGTAAGACTGGGGTAAACAAGCATGGAAACCAACAGATGAGATAAATTCTGCCAGAAGGCCAGTGTGACTGAAATATTGTGCTTACTAGAATCACTGGAATCTTCCTGATGAGCTTATAGACGCAGTCATGGGCCACATCTGTAGGTTCCCATAGGCCATGGTTAAAAGGAGTTTAGATTTTTTAAATTGAAGTACAGTGGAATTACAGTGTGTGTTAGTTTCAGGTGTACAGAAAAGTGATTCAGCAATATATATATGTATGTATATATCTCAGTTATATATATTTTCAGATTCTTTTTCATTATAGGTTAAGAAGATATTGGATATAGTTTCCTGTGCTCTACAGTAGATCCTTGTTGTAAGAAGGAGTTTAGTTTTTATACACTACATAAAGTTGACCAGAAACTTACTGAAAACCCAGCTTAGCAAAGCCCATTCCAAACAATTCTGGACTGTCTAAGCAGGCTACTTAAAGTTTTTCTCCTGGATTACCCAGGAAATAAAAACAAAATATCATACCAGTTTCACAATGACTATTACTGATAGACATAATCAATGCAGAATTAGCTGACAACAGCTAAAGTTGATAGATCCAATGCTCCCAACTAAACATGAACTTGCAAACATGTATTTCAATCCTGAAATGTTAGACTTGGTGAAAAACTGCCACAATTAGAGCTCAAAAGAATAGGAGATATTCATGCAATCAATATTTATTGAGTGCCTACTGGATGCCAGGCACTACTATAGGCATGGGGGACTATAGCCAGGAACAAAAGATTCGAAACTTCCTGCCCCCGTGGAGTTATATTGTAGCAGAGGGAGACAGACAATAAACAAGGCAATAATTTATATTTGTATACCAGGACATGATAAGTATCCACTAAATGAAGAATAAAGGCAAAGGAGGGATGAATTGGGAGTTTGGGATTAGCAGATATCCATTATTATATATAAAATAAACAACAAGGACCTCCTATAGCATAGAGGACTATATTCATATCTTGTAATAACCTATCATGGAAAATAATCTGAAAAAGGATATATATATATATATATATATATATATATATATATATAGCTGGGAAAGATTGAAGGCTAAAAGAGAAGGTGACAGAAAAGATGAATTTGAGCAAACCTGGGGAGATAGTGGAGGACAGGGGAGGCCTGGGGTGCTGCAGTCCATGAGATCACAAAGAGTTGGATACAACTTAGTGACTGAACAGCAACAATGTGTTTATAAGATAATCACTTTATTTTTTAAAATTTTGTTTTCATTTTATTTTATTTTTTACAGGGTTTTGTTGTTTACTGCCACACATCAACCTGAATCTGCCATAGGTATACACACATTCCCAGCATCCCGAATCTCACCCCATCTCCCTCCCCATCCCACCCCTCCAGGTTGCCACAGAGTCCCCAGTTTGAGATCCCCTAGTCCCACATACCCCTTCTTCACAACAATGTCTGTAAGACTGTTCTCCATGTCCATCTCTCCATATTCATTTATCAGCACCATCTTTCTAGATTCCATATATATGTGTCAGTATACAATATTTATCTTTCTCTCTCTGAAATACTTCACTCTGTATAATAGGTTCTGGGTTCATCCACCTCATTAGGACTGACTCAAATGCATTTCTTTTTATGGTTGAGTAATATTCCATTGTATATTTGTACCACAGCTTCTTTATCCATTCATCTGTCAATAGACATGTAGGTTGCTTCCATGTTCTAGCTGTTGCAAATAGTGCTTCAGTGAACAATGGGGTACATGTGTCTCTTTCAATTTTGATTTTCTTAGGGTATATGCCTAATAGTGGGATTGCTGGGTCATATGGTGACCTTCCTTGTTTTTTGAGGAATCTCCATGCTGTCTTCCATAGTGGCTGTACTGTATCAGTTCACATTCCGAGTTATATTGTAGCAGAGGGAGACAGACAATAAACAAGGCAATAATTTATATTTGTATACCAGGACATGATAAGTATCCACTAAATGAAGAATAAAGGCAAAGGAGGGATGAATTGGGAGTTTGGGATTAGCAGATATCCATTATTATATATAAAATAAACAACAAGGACCTCCTATAGCATAGAGGACTATATTCATATCTTGTAATAACCTATCATGGAAAATAATCTGAAAAAGGATATATATATATATATATATATATATATATATATATATATATATATATATATAGCTGGGAAAGATTGAAGGCTAAAAGAGAAGGTGACAGAAAAGATGAATTTGAGCAAACCTGGGGAGATAGTGGAGGACAGGGGAGGCCTGGGGTGCTGCAGTCCATGAGATCACAAAGAGTTGGATACAACTTAGTGACTGAACAGCAACAATGTGTTTATAAGATAATCACTTTATTTTTTAAAATTTTGTTTTCATTTTATTTTATTTTTTACAGGGTTTTGTTGTTTACTGCCACACATCAACCTGAATCTGCCATAGGTATACACACATTCCCAGCATCCCGAATCTCACCCCATCTCCCTCCCCATCCCACCCCTCCAGGTTGCCACAGAGTCCCCAGTTTGAGATCCCCTAGTCCCACATACCCCTTCTTCACAACAATGTCTGTAAGACTGTTCTCCATGTCCATCTCTCCATATTCATTTATCAGCACCATCTTTCTAGATTCCATATATATGTGTCAGTATACAATATTTATCTTTCTCTCTCTGAAATACTTCACTCTGTATAATAGGTTCTGGGTTCATCCACCTCATTAGGACTGACTCAAATGCATTTCTTTTTATGGTTGAGTAATATTCCATTGTATATTTGTACCACAGCTTCTTTATCCATTCATCTGTCAATAGACATGTAGGTTGCTTCCATGTTCTAGCTGTTGCAAATAGTGCTTCAGTGAACAATGGGGTACATGTGTCTCTTTCAATTTTGATTTTCTTAGGGTATATGCCTAATAGTGGGATTGCTGGGTCATATGGTGACCTTCCTTGTTTTTTGAGGAATCTCCATGCTGTCTTCCATAGTGGCTGTACTGTATCAGTTCACATTCCCACCAACACTGCAAAAGAGTTCCGTTTTCTCCACACCCTCTCCAGCATTTATTGTTTGCAGACTTTTGATGATGGCCATTCTGACTGTAGCTTTGATTTGCATTGATTGATTGATTGATTGATTGATTTTCTTATTGTAGTTTTGATTTGCATTTCTCTAACAATGAACAATGTTGAGCATCTTTTCACGTGTTTGTTGGCCATCCATATGTCTTCTTTGTAGAGATGTCTGTTTAGGTCTTTTTCCCATTTTTTGATTGGATTGTCTATTTTTTTGGTGTTGAGTTGTCTGATCTACTTGTACATTTTTGAAATTAATTCTTTATCAGTTGTTTCATTTGCCATTAATTTCTCCCATTCTTGGGTTGTCTTTTCACTTTGTTTATGGTTTCTTTTGCTGTGTAAAAGCTTTTAAGTTTCATTAGGTCACACTTGTCTATTTTGTCTTTATTTCCATTACTCTAGGAGGCAGGTCATAGAAGATTCTGTTTTGATTTATGTCATCGAGTGTTCTGCCTATGTTTTCCTCCAAGAGTTTTATGGTCTCTAGTCTCACAGTTAGTCTTTAATCCATTTTGAGTTTATCTTTGTTTATGGTGTTAGGGAGTGTTCCAACTTCATTCTCTTACATGTAGCAGTCCAGTTTTCCCAGCACCAGTTATTGAAGAGGCTGTCCTTGCCCCATTGTATCTTCTTGCCTCCTTTGTGAAAAATAAGGTACCCATAAGGGCGTGGGTTTATCTCTGGGTTATCCTGTTCCATTGGTTTGTATTTCTGTTTTTGTGTTAGTACCATACTGTCTTGACAACTATCGCTTTGTAGTATAGTCTGAAGTCAGGAAGCTTGATTCCTCCAGCTCCATTGTTCTTTCTCAAGACTGCTTTGGCTATCCGGGATCTTTTGTGCTTCCATATGAACTGTGATATTTTTTGTTCTAGTTCGGTTGAATCACTTTATACTTGAAACTTCAGTCCACAGGGTTGCAAAGAGTTGGATGTAGCTTAGCGACTGGACAACAACAATGTGTGTGTAACTGAATCACTTTATACTTGAAACTTTATATATCAACTATAGCACAATTAAAACATAATTAAAAAATAAAATCAGTAAGGGGGAATCAGGAGTGAGGATGGGAGAAGATTGTATTTGAATAGGGTAGTTTGCTTAGGACTTATTGAAAGGTGATTTGGGTTTTTTTTCTTTTTTGTGGAAAAAAATATATGAAGAAAGAGAGAGATGAACCACAGATGCAAGAACATTTCTGGCAGAGGGAACAACCAGTACAGTCTCTGAAGCAAGAATGTGCTGGAGCTGTTCAAAGAGCTGCATGAGGCCACAGAGATATCTGGGGTGAAGCTATTGCTGAAATATGACACAGATAAGAATGCATAGCTCTAATCATCACTGGAAAGATTAACCTGAAAATGAGTCATCCCAGTGAAAATAATTTCAGAGAAATGAAAATGGCCAAAATTGGCTTTGAGTTAACTTCATCACTGTAAGGCATTGAACAAGGAATTACATTGGCTCAAAATTCACTTCAGGGCAAACTTTCTCAATATAAATTCATCTGAATTGGTATAATTCTGATTTTAAACGTTGATATTTGTAAACAGAGCCAATACATCTGCAGTGAATAGCATATGAGTCAGAGGGGTGAATCCAGGGCCAACCAGGGTTCAGGCAAGGCAGCCTGGAGTCAGCCATCATTGGAATGGTTCATTCACTCACTTATTCATTTATTCATTCCACAAAGGAAAGGTTCATTCATTCATCCCACAAATATTTACCAGGTGATGAATGTTAAGGAGAGAAAATTACCCAGAAAAGGAGATAGTGAGTGTTTGTGTATGTGTGTGTCTGTGTGTGTGTGTGTGTGTGTGTGTGTGTGTGTGTAAATTTGACCTAGAATGGTCATGGAAGAGGCCTTATTGACAGGACATTTTAAAAAGACCTAAGAAAATTGTCTAATTGAAAAAAAACAACAACAACTTTGAAACAAGAGCCACGATTGCAAGACAGTCATAGGGGCTAAGGGCATGGATTCTGGAGCCAGATGGGATTCAAATGACCATTCGCTTCATATCTAATATGTGACCTTATATTCCCATTTTCCTCCTCTGTCAACTGGGGTTTACATTAGGTAGCTCAGCTGGTAAAGAATCTGCAATGCAGGAGATCCCAGTTGGATCCCTGGGTCAGAAAGTTTCCCTGGGGAGGGGATAGGTTACCCACTCCAGTATTCTTGGGTTTCCCTTGTGACTCAGACGGTAAAGAATCCACCTGCAACACAGAGACCTGGGTTCCATCCCTGGGTTGGGAAGATTCTCTGGAGAAGGAATACGCTATCCACTCCAGTAGTCTTGCTTGAAAAATCCCATGGACAGATCCCATGGGTCACAGTCCATGGAGTTCCAAAGAGTCTGACACAACTGAGTGACTGAGCACAGAAGGATCTTGAGAGAATTAATCTGAGAGTATTTATAACATTGTCTGTCACAGATTAGGTATTTGTAAATATTGATTGAATGAATGAATCCTTATTAACATTAATGTAGTGGCCATATAAGTGCCCTATAAAATCAACTTGTGGTAACTATGGTTTGGGGGATGTGTTCAGTCAGTAAGGAAGGTGGTTTTGGAACACTGGCAGTCAATACTGAGAGGCTTAAGGTCTGGTATTGAATGTTGTAATTGCTGTAGACAAGGTTTGAAAAATTACTTAGGACATTCAGTTCAGTTACTTTAAGTAATAACTGTTGGAAAAGCTGCAAGATTCTTAGAGTCTCAATGGTAGAGAGGGTCTGGTGAACTCTGCTGGGGTCAGAATGAGGATCTAGGGTCTCAGCTGAAGTTTAGGAAAAAAGCAGCCATCAGTGAATGTCACAAGGTGTCAATTAGAGGTACACTTCAGGAGACTCTGAAATGATGTAGCATTGTCTTTTTCTTTTATTTAAATTTTTGGCCTCTTTTATTGGTTTTTTTCTTTATTTATTTTCATCCATCTTTATTCTTTGGCCTGTGTGGGCCTCCCATTGCAGTGGCCTCTCTCACTGCAGAGCACTGGCTCTAGGCACATGCGCTCCAGAGTGCTGGCTGGTAAATGGTCGCACCAGTCCAGCTGCTCCACAGCACGTGGGATCTTCCCAGGCCAGGGATCGGACTGGTGCCCCTTGTACTGCAAGGTGGACTCTTTACCCCCTGGACCACCAGGAAGCCCAACATTTACTGTTTTTAATGTAAAGTCTATTTTGTCTGATATATAGCTACATTTGCCTTTTTTTAGTGATCATTTACTAGAAATACATTCTTTCCATCCCTTTGCTTCCAGTCTATGTGCGTCTTTTTTTTTTTTTTTGAGAATGGAATATTGTCACTTATTTATTAAAACTATAAGAATCAAGGCTTCCCTGGTGGTCCATTGGGTAAGGACACCACCACCTTGCAGTGCAAGGGGCGTCGGTTCGATCCATGGCCTGGGAAGATCCCACGTGCCATGGAGTGGCTGGACCAGTGTGTCCAACTACCGAGCTGGAGCTCTGGAGCGCATGTGCCCAGAGCTGGTGCTCTGCAGTGACAGAGGCCAGTGTGATGAGAGGCCCACACAGGCCAAAGAACAAAGATGGAAATAAATGAAAGGCCAATAGAAGTGGCCAAAAAAAAAAAAAAAACCTATAAGAATCAGACTTTCCTACACATAATTTTCCATTTCCAGCTTGTTTGATTCCTTTCTCATTCCTAACTATGTGTCTTTAAGAGTAAAATGAGTCTCTTGCAGGCGGGATATTGTTGGGGCTTGTATTTTTTTTAAGTGTATGCCTTTTGATTAGAGCATCTACTCTATTTACATTGAAGATTATTATTGATAGGCTAGGATTTACTATGAGTTTGAGCAAACTCCAGGAGATGGTAAGGACAGAAAAGCCTAGTGTGCTTCAGTCCATGGGGTCACAGGGTCAAACATGACCTTGCGACTGAACAGCAACAGCAACAAGGATGTATTATTGCCATTTTGTCCATTATTCTCTGGCTGTTACGTAAGTCCGTTGCTCCTTATTTCTTATCCTGATTTCTGTGTGTGTGTGTGTGTGTGTAAGATGGCTTTTCGTATCAGTATGTTTTGACTTCTTTATCAAATTCTTTTGTGTAATTACTGCAGGTTTTCCCCTTAATGGTTACCATGAAGTTCATGTAAAAACTTTAATAGCATTCCTAAACTTTATACTTTTCCTTGCAGTTTATGATTTTGATGTTACAGTTTGTATATTTTTTATATTGTGTGACCAATAAGAGTATTGTAGTTATGGTTATTTTTCTTTACTACATTTGTTTTTCAATGCCTGAATTAGAGTTCTAAGTGACTTGCTCACTACCATTACCATATTACAGAATCTTACAGAAAACCCAATTATAGAAAGTATAAATATATTTTGAAAAAACTCAGACATGCACACACGCAGGTAAAATTTCCCATGAAGTCTGAAGGAAAGCCAATACCTAATTGCCAGGTGAGAACACAAAACACGCAGCTTATTGAGTTAATCTTTGAGTGTTTTGGACCCACCCCCATGTTTTTGGTTTTCCAAAATGCAGCTGCGCAGAGACTCTGTCTCTCCACACTCTCTTAGTCTGAGAACCCGACACTGCCCCACAGTCTCCCTTGCCTGGTGGAGACTGGGTTTCAAACTGAACACCTTAAAAGGACCAGCAGAGGGAAGCTGGGATGGGTGCGGAGCCTGTTTGCAGGCTCACCCATTTGGGAAGAGGTGGAGCCAGTTGGGACAGATCTGTGGGCCAGTGACAGGCCTTGGATTAATCAGCTGTTCATCATAGAGCTTTGTTTTTTGAATGTTGAATTTCAAAACAGCTTTTTTACTCTCCTCTTTCACCTTCAGCAAGAGGTGCTTTAGCTCCTCTTCACTCTCTGCCCTAAGGATGGTGCCATCTGCACACCTGAGACTGTTGATATTTCTCCCGGCAATCTTGATTTCAGCTTGTGCTTCATCCAGACTGGCATTTTGCATGATGTACTCTGCATATAAGTGAAATAAGTACAGTGATTATAAGTTACTGGGGACAAAGCGTGTGCTTCAGTCACAAACAGACCTTGCGACTGAACAGCAACAGCAACAAGGATGTATTATTGCCATTTTGTCCATTATTCTCTGGCTGTTACGTAAGTCCGTTGCTCCTTATTTCTTATCCTGATTTCTGTGTGTGTGTGTGTGTGTGTAAGATGGCTTTTCGTATCAGTATGTTTTGACTTCTTTATCAAATTCTTTTGTGTAATTACTGCAGGTTTTCCCCTTAATGGTTACCATGAAGTTCATGTAAAAACTTTAATAGCATTCCTAAACTTTATACTTTTCCTTGCAGTTTATGATTTTGATGTTACAGTTTGTATATTTTTTATATTGTGTGACCAATAAGAGTATTGTAGTTATGGTTATTTTTCTTTACTACATTTGTTTTTCAATGCCTGAATTAGAGTTCTAAGTGACTTGCTCACTACCATTACCATATTACAGAATCTTACAGAAAACCCAATTATAGAAAGTATAAATATATTTTGAAAAAACTCAGACATGCACACACGCAGGTAAAATTTCCCATGAAGTCTGAAGGAAAGCCAATACCTAATTGCCAGGTGAGAACACAAAACACGCAGCTTATTGAGTTAATCTTTGAGTGTTTTGGACCCACCCCCATGTTTTTGGTTTTCCAAAATGCAGCTGCGCAGAGACTCTGTCTCTCCACACTCTCTTAGTCTGAGAACCCGACACTGCCCCACAGTCTCCCTTGCCTGGTGGAGACTGGGTTTCAAACTGAACACCTTAAAAGGACCAGCAGAGGGAAGCTGGGATGGGTGCGGAGCCTGTTTGCAGGCTCACCCATTTGGGAAGAGGTGGAGCCAGTTGGGACAGATCTGTGGGCCAGTGACAGGCCTTGGATTAATCAGCTGTTCATCATAGAGCTTTGTTTTTTGAATGTTGAATTTCAAAACAGCTTTTTTACTCTCCTCTTTCACCTTCAGCAAGAGGTGCTTTAGCTCCTCTTCACTCTCTGCCCTAAGGATGGTGCCATCTGCACACCTGAGACTGTTGATATTTCTCCCGGCAATCTTGATTTCAGCTTGTGCTTCATCCAGACTGGCATTTTGCATGATGTACTCTGCATATAAGTTAAATAAGTACAGTGATAATATACAGCCTTGATGTACTCCTTTCCCAATTTGGAACCAGTCCATTGTTCCATGTCCAGTTCTAACTGTTGCTTCTTGACCTGGTTACAGATTTCACGGGAGGCAGATAAGGTGGTCTGGTATTCCCATTTCTTTAAAATTTCCCATAATTTGGTGCTGCCTTTGGGGAGGGGGTGAGTTTTCCATTTGAAAGGGCATCAGTGCTCACTTTGGCAGCACATATACTGAAAGGGCAGCAGGCCGCCGGTCAAGAGGTCTTGCTCATAGGAGCACTAAATGAGAGGGTAAAGGACTGATTGACCAGCCTGGAGTGGCTCCAGGGTCTGGGGCAGCTCCTCAGCTGTGAGCAAGGGATGGGAGACGGGCTTGACTGATAGCCTTCCAACCACTGAGAAGGTCTGATCACAGGGCTCTGCATAGCATGTGTCTATTGGCAGTGGAGGGTAGGGTCTTGCCTTGACTGACACATTTATCAGATCAAATCCAGAGCCTGCACTGTCCAGATCACAGCTGCTGCCCCTTGGGCATGGCAACACATCCACCATCAGAGACTGAGTACAAAGTGAAAGTTTCTGTGTTTCTAATGAAGACTGCAATCTGGCAGCGGGGCACCCAGCGATGCTCCCTACTATCAGCAGGTAGCTGGTATTGTTGAACATTGAACAGCCTCCTAAGAAATGGGCTCAAGGATTTCAGATGCAGCCTCTCTCACCTCTTTCTGGACCACGCATTTAAGTAAGTCAGTTTGGTCACTGAATGTGGCTGTCACCAGAAAGGGATCATCACCTATTGGGTGCCCGGTATGGTCGGGACAACAAGGATGAAACGAAGTCAGTTCATCATAGAGCTTTGTTTTTTGAATGTTGAATTTCAAAACAGCTTTTTTACTCTCCTCTTTCACCTTCAGCAAGAGGTGCTTTAGCTCCTCTTCACTCTCTGCCCTAAGGATGGTGCCATCTGCACACCTGAGACTGTTGATATTTCTCCCGGCAATCTTGATTTCAGCTTGTGCTTCATCCAGACTGGCATTTTGCATGATGTACTCTGCATATAAGTTAAATAAGTACAGTGATAATATACAGCCTTGATGTACTCCTTTCCCAATTTGGAACCAGTCCATTGTTCCATGTCCAGTTCTAACTGTTGCTTCTTGACCTGGTTACAGATTTCACGGGAGGCAGATAAGGTGGTCTGGTATTCCCATTTCTTTAAAATTTCCCATAATTTGGTGCTGCCTTTGGGAGGGGTGAGTTTTCCATTTGAAAGGGCATCAGTGCTCACTTTGGCAGCACATATACTGAAAGGGCAGCAGGCCGCCGGTCAAGAGGTCTTGCTCATAGGAGCACTAAATGAGAGGGTAAAGGACTGATTGACCAGCCTGGAGTGGCTCCAGGGTCTGGGGCAGCTCCTCAGCTGTGAGCAAGGGATGGGAGACGGGCTTGACTGATAGCCTTCCAACCACTGAGAAGGTCTGATCACAGGGCTCTGCATAGCATGTGTCTATTGGCAGTGGAGGGTAGGGTCTTGCCTTGACTGACACATTTATCAGATCAAATCCAGAGCCTGCACTGTCCAGATCACAGCTGCTGCCCCTTGGGCATGGCAACACATCCACCATCAGAGACTGAGTACAAAGTGAAAGTTTCTGTGTTTCTAATGAAGACTGCAATCTGGCAGCGGGGCACCCAGCGATGCTCCCTACTATCAGCAGGTAGCTGGTATTGTTGAACATTGAACAGCCTCCTAAGAAATGGGCTCAAGGATTTCAGATGCAGCCTCTCTCACCTCTTTCTGGACCACGCATTTAAGTAAGTCAGTTTGGTCACTGAATGTGGCTGTCACCAGAAAGGGATCATCACCTATTGGGTGCCTTCTGGGTAATGGTCGGGACAACAAGGATGACCAGTCAGCCCAAAATGGGTCGAGGGGATTTGAAGTTCATTCTGGTTCAATCGCCTGGGTTATCCTGTTGAACGGATATGGTCGTAGATGATAACAGCAATGACCCCTTGACAGAGGACACCGCCCACTGAATTCCCCTCCAGTGGCCCACAGGCACCAAGATAGAAGTCATTTAAAAATTTTTCTGTAAATTTTATAAAAATGCCTTTTATCTGTAAAGCTATTATCTTTCATTAAAAATAAATAAAGGGAAAAAAGGACCTTTTATCCTCTTGCACCTGATCCTGTATCTGGATGAAAGGTCTGTGTGCAAACAGGAGGTGATTGAATAGAAGTGAAGTTACAGGCACTGGGATGGGACACACCGACATCACGGCTATGGAAGGAGTGTACCGGGGAAGAACATCTTAAACCCTGAGAGGTGTGAGATGGGGAGCCAAAGAATGTTCTTTGTCTCCTGCGTTGAGCAGTACAACCTGGCAAAACAGTCGAATATTTTCCCAGAGTCATGCAGACAGCAGGTCAACCTGACCTGCTGCTGGGGTTCTTATCACTTCTTTGGGATGACAGAAACAGAAAAACTTGTTTAAGACCATGGCCAGCCTTGAACTATTCTTCTGTGCCCAAAGCCATCAGCGTCAGCCCCTGAACAGAGACTCCCTCATAACTGTACAAACACATCGGCCCGCATGCCTTTGTTTAGATCTGACTGATACAGATTCTCAGAGAATGAGGAAGACCCCTGAGTGGTCTCAGATTATGCCTTGTTTAGTGACAGATGTTACCAAATACGAGACTTAACCAAACCCATGTGGTATTGTTCCCAATCAGCTCTAACAACAAATTCTGAACTGAGTTGAACCAGGTCCCTTTGGGTTATGTGTTTGCATATGGAGGAAAGACTGGGGTGCAGATGTCTCTCCACTTGGGGCAGGGTTTGCTTTTGGACACTGTTGTTATTGACAGTGACATCAAACCTCCATAGCAGTCTAAACTCCTCTGTGTGAGTTACACTGAAATAGCCTGGCCTCAGACCCCTTCGTGGTTGTTGAAGAGTGGGCTCTGACCACTTCTTACCTTAGCCATTTCTCAGGGATGTGCTGGCCGTGAGAGACCTTGAGGGATGAGGTAATGTGGGACAAACAGCAGGCTGGATCCCCAAGTTCAGCTTTTCATGGCTGTGATGTAAACCCACTGCATGTGCAACAATCACCAGGGTCCCTCTGCGTCACCCCTGTGAGACCTGGAGGACATGGGGCACCGGTATGATGTGAGGGCCCCACCATGAATAGTAAACTCCTCTGTCTTTTCCCCAGGAATCTCGTGTCTTCTGTCAGCATCTCTAAAATTTGCTATCCTGTAAGAGGGCAAAATATCAGACGCTTTGCGAAAGAACCTTGACCCTGACAGTCAAGGACTGAGGGAAGGTTCTGTATGCTCTGATTGTCCCTACGATTTGACCGTGGGCAGTTTTGGAAGGTCGGTGATCAGTTGCCAGTGGTGCCAGGAATGTGACTCCCAAAGTTTGAGTCCTGAAGTAGCTAGTGATTGGAGGCCTTCAAGGCTGCTCCGTGACTGTCAATCACTGGGAGAGGGGCTGTGCTGCTAGTGTTTATGGGGGTCAGTGATGAGCAGCACTTTGATAATTTTTTTTTTGGCCTCCTTAATTGGATTCTTTAAGGGTCAGTGTTTGGGGCTGGGTACCATTGGTGTCTGGGGATTTTGGACGACCCTGTGGGAAGTAGAACTGTCCTTCAGGGAGATATGAAATAGGAATTTTTTTAGATAAGAGTTACCCTTTAGATTAAGATTTACCTGCATTTGGTACTAAGCCTAACCACTTACAAACTGTGTAAAAAAATCATCCAGTTCTCTCGCCTCTGTATAGGAAAAGAAACCCCACCCTCTCCCTTCTCTGTGTGTGCCTTACCTTTACACAGGGCACTTTACTTCTGGCACACCAGTCACCAAATGTGTGCAGGTTTCTCCCACACCAAGCAACTCTCTGCGACACCAGCAGGGTGGCTTGCACATTAACTCAGCTCTAGCCCCGTCTACCTGGTGAGTGTGTCAGCTCCCACAGGTTACGGGTTCAGCCCCAAAAGCCTGCCCCTCACCCCACTTCAGATGCCAGTTGCAAGTAGTTGGTCCCCAGGCTACCCACAAATTCTAACTGATTTTGTTGTAAATTGCAGGTTCCCACGACACCCTCTTCAAGTTGGATTAATTTGCTAGAGCGACTCACTTATGCTTAGGGAAATACTTATGCTTATCAGTTTATTAAAGGATACAATAAAAGGATACAGATGAACAGTCAGAAGAAGAGACACCTAGGGGGAGGTCTAGGAGGGTACCAAGTGCAGAAGCTCTGTCCCTGTGGTGGTGGGGTGCATCACCTTCTAGGTATGGGGATGTGTTCACCCGCCTGGAAGCTCCCAAAACTCCAGGCTATTGGGATTTTATGGAGGCTTCCTCATGTAAGCATGATCAATTATTAACTCCATTTCCAGCCCTCTTCCTCTGAAAGGGTTTTACCTTGATTTGAGACTTAAACACAGGGCCCAGACCTGATCGAACCCTGCTTGGGACTTGAACCCACGTGGCTGGAGCTTGAATTCCAACCAAAACCCTGTTTGGGACTTGAACCCACATGATTGGGGCTTGAACCTAGCCCAAACCGGTTTGGGACTCGAACCCATGTGGCTAAGGCTTAACCCCAGCCAAAACCTTGCTTCGGGTAGTCAGGACTCAATACCGGCCAAAACCCTGTCTGGGACTCGAACCCACGCGGCCGGGACTTAATCCAGCACTCACCCAACGTCTGGACCCACTGAGGCTCAGGTTCTTCGTGCCTCAACGCAGAAGGAATTCAGCGAGAGGAAGAGTGATAGGCAAGAAGAGGATTTATTAGGATAGGGTACTTGTAAGAGGTGCAAGCAGGCAGGCAGGAAAGCTCTGCTCTGCTCTCTCTCAACTGAGTGGGCAGCAACATATATAGGATGGTAGAAGACCGCCCCCCTCAAGTAGATGCAGATGCAGGACATACATCATTGGTTGCTTCTTCGCCAGCTCCTCCTTCACCAGCTGTTTATACGCAGTCAAGCCTGCTTTACTGAACAAGGAGCAGCTCTCCTGAGTTATCGTCAACTCACTGGCCTCCCAACCTTTCTCAGGTGTCTCCCTTCTACCTACCATCCCCTATTAAGGCTCTACAATCACCTACCTATTCTACTCTGTCCCTATCACCTCCTCTGGAGGATGTGGAAGTGGCACTTAAAATTCCAAGCTTCTAACTATGGTGTGGTCTTTCTGGTGACCAGCCCCCATCCAGGAGCCATCCAGGCTCACCTCGAGTCACTTCAGTAGAAAGAAGAGGCTCCTAGTGTTCTTAGCATGTAGAAAATTACAAGAGTTTTAAGAGCTCTGTGCCAGGAACTGAGGACAGAGACCAATGTATTTATTTTCTTGTTATCTCACACAAACAGTTTGACTTTGGCCAAATTCTTTATTCCTTCTGAGCCTTAGTTTCCTGATCTGTAAAACAGAGATAATATGTAATAGTGTATCTTAGATTATTGTGGAAAGCACTTAGCATGTCCATACTGTAAGATCCTACATGGTTTGAGGGAATAGGGTTTTTTTTTTTTTTGGCCACTTCTATTGGTCTTTCATTTATCCATTTTCATCCATCTTTGTCCTTTGGCCTGTGTGGGCCTCCCATCCCAGCAGCCCCTGTCGCTGCAGAGCACATTGAACTGGCACCCTTGCACTGCAAGGCGGTGTCCTTACCCACTGGACCACCAGGGAAGCCCAGAAAAGGAGCTCAGCCCCTAAAAAAAGAGGAAAATAAAGAAAGCAAGCTCAGAGTCTGCATTCTTCTTCAAAGTAACTTTTCAATACCAGTTAGAATGAATCTAGTGAAACTAAGCAGTTTAGGTGCAAATAATATAGAATCATGTGTTTCCAGAAAATAAACTCTTTATAGTGAGTTAAAGTCAATCTAGGTGAAACTAAGAACTTTATTTTATTATTTATTTATGGTTGCACCACCTGGCTTGTAGGATCTAGTTCCCCAAGGATTTTTTTTAATTTGCCTTTTAAAAAAATATTTTATTTTACTTTATTTTATTTTTTACATAGTTTTGTTGTCTACTGCCACACATTGACCTGAATCCTCCATAGGAATACATATATCCCCCTCCTCCCAAACCTCTCCCCCACCTCCCTCCCCATCCCACCCCTCCAGGTCACCACAGAGCCTCTGAGATCCCCTAGTCCCACAGCATATTCCCCTCTCTCACCCCAATGTCCATAAGACACTTTTTGTTTTGTTTTGTTTTTTTAAACCTTTATTTTGCTTTTAACTTTTACAGAGTTTTGTTGTTTACAGATATTTATGTTACCAGATTAGCATAAGACACTTTTCCTTGTCCACCTCTTCATTACTGCTTTGAATATTCATTTATCAGCATCACCTTTCTAGATTCCATACACATGTGTCAGTAGACAATATTTATCTTTCTCTCTCTGAAATACTTCACTCTGTATAATAGGTTCTAGATTCATTCACCTCATTAAAACTGATTCAAATGCATATCTTTTTATGGCTGAGTAATATTCCATTGTATATATGTACAATAGCTTCTTTATCCATTCATCAATCAATGGACATCTAGGTTGCTTCCATGTTCAAGCTATTGTAAATAGGGCTGCAATGAACAATGGGGTACATGTGTCTCTTTCAATTTTTATTTCCTCAGCCAATCAAAAATTGAACCTAGGCCAACAGCAGTGAAAGTGCAGAGTCCTAACCACTGGGCCTTCAGGGAACTCCGAAGAGCTTTATTTTAAAACATACTCAGAATCAGAAATTTTTCTTAAAACTGCTATCTTATGCGTAGAGGCAATGAAGATGAAACTAAATTGTATGTATTTAAATAAGCACAGGGTGTGTTAGTCACTCACGTGTGTCTGACTCCTTGCGACCCCATGGACTGTAGCCCACCAGGCTCCTCTGTCCATGGGATTTTCCAGGCAAGAATACTGGAATGGATTGCCATTCCTTTCTCCAGAGGATCTTCCCAATCCAGGGATCAAATCTAGGTCTCCTGCATTGCAGGTTGTTTCTTTACTTGGTGCTTGAACCACCAGGGAAGCTCTAATAAGCACAGAATCACACATAAATCTAAAAAATAACTGTATGAAATGATTTAGTGCAACTTAAATGGAATTAAGCAAGATAAATGAAAACAAGCTTAGAATCACACGTTCTTTTTAGAAGCAACTCCCAGTGCAAGTTAGGGCAAACCTAGATGAAAAGAAGCAGTATGTTTTAAAACAAGCTCAGAAACTCACATTCTTTGACAAGGAAACTAATTATTTAAAGTTAGAGAAAATTTAGAGTAATCTAAGCAGTATAAGTAAAAATGTGCCCAGAATCACAAATTCTTCTCCAAAGTAACTTCTTACTGTGAGATAAAGTAAATTTAGATGAGACTTGGCAGTATTTGTAAGGACAAGGTCAGTAAAAACAACATAAAAGTACCACATTTTTCTTAAAAGTGACTTCTTATGGCTATCTAGAGAAAATCTTACTATAAACAGTATATATAAAAACAAGATCATTTTTGTATTTTCTTACAAAATCATCATAGGATCAGGTTTAGAGATAAATGTTAGTGTGCCACTATATAAATGTTCGGGTTATGGCTAGGTTTAGAATCAGTGTAAGGTACAGGATCAGGAAACCACCAGGGTGGCTCAGGAATTGAGTCCCCAGGGAAGTCCCCTGGGTCAGGTTTAGATTGAGATCAACATTCAATTGTTCAGTTTCAGGGCCAGGGTTATGTATGTGTGAGTCTCTTTCAATTTTTATTTCCTCAGCCAATCAAAAATTGAACTCAACAGAAATCAGACTAACCACTGGGCCTTCAGGGAACTCCGAAGAGCTTTATTTTAAAACATACTCAGAATCAGAAATTTCTTAAAACTGCTATCTTATGCGTAGAGGCAATGAAGATGAAACTAAATCGTATGTATTTAAATAAGCACAGGGTGTGTTAGTCACTCACGTGTGTCTGACTCTTGGCGGCCCCATGGACATGGTAGCCCACCAGTCTCCTCCGTCCATGGGATTTCCCAGGCAAGAATACTGGAATGGATTGCCATTTTCTTTCTCCAGAGGATCTTCCCAACCCAGGGATCAAATCTAGGTCTCCTGCATTGCAGGTTGTTTCTTTACTTGGTGCTTGAACCACCAGGGAAGCTCTAATAAGCACAGAATCACACATAAATCTAAAAAATAACTGTATGAAATGATTTAGTGCAACTTAACTGGAATTAAGCAAGATAAATGAAAACAAGCTTAGAATCACACGTTCTTTTAGAAGCAACTCCCAGTGCAAGTTAGGGCAAACCTAGATGAAAAGAAGCAGTATGTTTTAAAACAAGCTCAGAAACTCACATTCTTTGACAAGGAAACTAATTATTTAAAGTTAGAGAAAATTTAGAGTAATCTAAGCAGTATAAGTAAAAATGTGCCCAGAATCACAAATTCTTCTCCAAAGTAACTTCTTACTGTGAGATAAAGTAAATTTAGATGAGACTTGGCAGTATTTGTAAGGACAAGGTCAGTAAAAACAACATAAAAGTACCACATTTTTCTTAAAAGTGACTTCTTATGGCTATCTAGAGAAAATCTTACTATAAACAGTATATATAAAAACAAGATCATTTTTGTATTTTCTTACAAAATCATCATAGGATCAGGTTTAGAGATAAATGTTAGTGTGCCACTATATAAATGTTCGGGTTATGGCTAGGTTTAGAATCAGTGTAAGGTACAGGATCAGGGAAACCACCAGGGTGGCTCAGGAATTGAGTCCCCAGGGAAGTCCCCTGGGTCAGGTTTAGATTGAGATCAACATTCAATTGTTCAGTTTCAGGGCCAGGGTTATGTATGTGTGAGAGAGAGGGCCAAGGAGCTCCTTACTTGAGGTTGGTTAGATAGCTAACTGCCACTGGGATTGGGGGAACACATCTTGGAGCCTGGGATCACCACAGTAGGCTTCTCCTAAAATGTCTGAGTCCTCTCAGTTGACTTCCATGGACTTTCCAAAGATAGTCTCTACAGTCTCTGCACCCTTGCATTGGTCCTCGAAGCCTCCTGTTACTGGTCACGATCCTCTTTGACTTACTCAGGTTAAGAATGGGAGTCAGAGGACAAGCAGAACTATGATAGGAAGCTGACTATTTACAGATCAGAGAGCAGAGTTCTGGGTTTCAGATGACTCCTGCTGCTGCTGCTGCTTAGTCACTTCAGTTGTGTCTGACTCTGTGGGACCCCATGAACTGCAGTCCACCAGGCTCCTCTGTCCATGGATTTCTCCAGGTAAGAACACTGGAGTGGGTTGCCATGCCCTCCTCCAGGGGGATCTTCCCCACCCAGGGATGGAAACTGGGTCTCCTGCATTGCAGGCAGATTCCTCACCACTGAGCCATCAGGGAAGCCCTGCATATTTATATTTGAGACCCCATAGACTGTAGCTTGCCAGGCTTCTCCATCCATGGAATTTTCCAGGCAAGAATACTAGAGTGGGTTGCCATTTCCTTCTCCACCAGGTGGCTCCTGGTCTGCTGAAATTCTACCTGAAAGGCTTCTTCCTTCACTGCAGGGACCCTCGGGGGCTCAAGTCATTTCACAAGCTATCTGATTTTCGTGGCTGATAACCAAGGCCAGGATGTCACTGGGTTGCAGCAACCTGGTTCACTTACTGCAGTTGGAGGAGGAGTTTGGTCTGGAGGTAGAGACCAGTCCTGAATGTCAGGGCATTCTTCAAAAAGACCTGTTCTTTCCCCTGAAGAAGCCCCCGGGGCTCCTGATGCTGGTCCTACTGATTGTAGAGGTAAGAACCCAGGGTCCCATAAGCTTATCCCGTGCCGAAGCCTTCAGAAGACCAATGCACCTGTCCTATTTCCCTCTGACCTCACCTCTGAGAACTGGAGCTGGGAAGCAACAGGGTCAAAGTGGAAGAGTTAGCCTCCTGAGGTATGAGAATTTGATCTGAGGCTTTTCCTAGAGCTAGATGACTGGAGGGGGATGTCCTAAAATGCCTCTGCACCCTGTGTGGAAGTCCAAGGGAGCTGAGCAAGTCATTCCAGCTTCCAGAGTCAAGCTGAGCAAGTCAGTCTACTTTCCAGACTAGTGTGAGAAAGGGACACTGTTAGATGGTGAGCAAGCTGAAGAGGGTGGAGCTTAGATGAGGTTTCAAACAGTCCCTGTTCCATTGGAGGTTTTCCTGAAAGATTTCTTTACACATTGGCCCCTAGGGTCACTCCATGAGATTCCTTTGCCCCACCCCCCGCAACAGATAAACTGGGCCACAGGTTCCCGGTAGTTTTTGGAAGACCAGCTGGATGCAGAGAAGGAGGCTGCTTGGGGCCTCAGATCCATCCAGTTCTTACATTGCCCCTCCTAAAAGGCCACTTGCTGCACCCACCAGGGAGAACCCCAGGGTTGAATGGAGCCATTTTCCTGAATTCTCTTCTCCACTGCATAAGGAATGAGGCCACTAAGTGTCCAGGTGCAGGTTGCGTGTCTAGCCAACTCTGTTGGAAGAGTGTGTTACTAGTATTGGGTTTTACCCCTTTTCCCAGTGGGTCTTTCCTAAAAGGCCTCTGTACCTTTGGTGTTGGCCCCTGAGGTTTTTTACCCTGCTTTCCAATCTTCTTTACCCAAGAAATGGAGCTTCTGGGTGCCTGGGTCATTATCAACAGGCCAACCAGCCACAGAAGGTAGGAAAGGCCTGCTCAGTCTCTTATTGTTTCTGGTTTTCCTAGGATCAGTCCTGAAAACCTCTGTACCTTCTCTGTAAGACTCCAGGGTCTGCCTCTGCTGGTCTCTCCCCATTCCTTTCTCCTCTACCTGAGAAATGCTACCATGAAATGCTAAGTTGAGGTCAGGTGGTTAGACAGCTTTGGTGACCACTTATGAAAGTTGAGACTTAACCACTGCACTGAAAATTGGAGGCTTCATCTCATGACTAGAACCCAGGGTCCCATAAGCTTATCCCGTAGCCTGAAGCCTGCACCTGTCCTATTTCCTCTGCCAACTGGAGCTGGGAAGCAACAGGGTCAAAGTGGAAGAGTTAGCCTCCTGAGGTATGAGAATTTGATCTGAGGCTTTTCCTAGAGCTAGATGACTGGAGGGGGATGTCCTAAAATGCCTCTGCACCCTGTGTGGAAGTCCAAGGGAGCTGAGCAAGTCATTCCAGCTTCCAGAGTCAAGCTGAGCAAGTCAGTCTACTTTCCAGACTAGTGTGAGAAAGGGACACTGTTAGATGGTGAGCAAGCTGAAGAGGGTGGAGCTTAGATGAGGTTTCAAACAGTCCCTGTTCCATTGGAGGTTTTCCTGAAAGATTTCTTTACACATTGGCCCCTAGGGTCACTCCATGAGATTCCTTTGCCCCACCCCCCGCAACAGATAAACTGGGCCACAGGTTCCCGGTAGTTTTTGGAAGACCAGCTGGATGCAGAGAAGGAGGCTGCTTGGGGCCTCAGATCCATCCAGTTCTTACATTGCCCCTCCTAAAAGGCCACTTGCTGCACCCACCAGGGAGAACCCCAGGGTTGAATGGAGCCATTTTCCTGAATTCTCTTCTCCACTGCATAAGGAATGAGGCCACTAAGTGTCCAGGTGCAGGTTGCGTGTCTAGCCAACTCTGTTGGAAGAGTGTGTTACTAGTATTGGGTTTTACCCCTTTTCCCAGTGGGTCTTTCCTAAAAGGCCTCTGTACCTTTGGTGTTGGCCCCTGAGGTTTTTTACCCTGCTTTCCAATCTTCTTTACCCAAGAAATGGAGCTTCTGGGTGCCTGGGTCATTATCAACAGGCCAACCAGCCACAGAAGGTAGGAAAGGCCTGCTCAGTCTCTTATTGTTTCTGGTTTTCCTAGGATCAGTCCTGAAAAACCTCTGTACCTTCTCTGTAAGACTCCAGGGTCTGCCTCTGCTGGTCTCTCCCCATTCCTTTCTCCTCTACCTGAGAAATGCTACCATGAAATGCTAAGTTGAGGTCAGGTGGTTAGACAGCTTTGGTGACCACTTATGAAAGTTGAGACTTAACCACTGCACTGAAAATTGGAGGCTTCATCTCATGACTAAGAATGAGAACTTAGATCCTGTAGCTGAAACTGGGACTTGGCATTTGGATGGGGAGTGGAGATTTGGCCTCTGGAGGGGCAATTGGGGAACCTATGGCTCATGGTACAGGATGGGAGGCAGAGAGCCTGACTTGATTTCCAGCAGGAGAGCTCAGGACTTGGTCTCTGTAGGGAGAAGTTGGAATAGTCTCTTAAGCAGAAAGTAGGAGGTGGTTTCTGGAGTGATTTGTGTGGAATTAGCTTGTGGAGGGGGATTTGGGGCAGTAGTAGTTGGCAGCAGAAGTTGGGAGTTGGTGTCTGGCAGGGGGCAGGGCAGGGGAGACAGGATCTAGTGCCTGGTATGAGGAGCTGGTGTTACTGCTGCCTGGCCTGAGGACCCCAGACTCATTATCGGATGGGTGCAGGTCAATGTCCAGAACTGTAAAGTGCTTGAGATTTTCCTCTTTTTGCAAACTAACATGCTATCTTGTTTCATAGATGCAAGCAGAAGACATGAGACTTCTGGATCAGAGATAAAGGACTTTACTATTCACAGCAAAAGCAGTAGCAAGACAGCTAGCATAGTGTGTGAACTGATTCTCCAAGCGGGTGACACAGGTGGGCCTAGATTCATGCCTGTGAACATAGTGAGTTGTGTTATAGAAGAGGAACACTGAGTATGGAGGATTAATTGCTCCAAAAAGCAGCAACAAACCTGCTTTTTCTTCTGGAAGGAAATTTACCTCATTTCTCAAGGGAGCTTGCTGCAAACACAACTCTGAAAAATAAACTGTGTAAAGAGTGACTTAAGTCCTCTCTTTCTTGACATGCCCAGCAAGAAATGTGCAGGTACCCTCAGGGATGATGAAAGATGACCCTTTGGTAAGTCAAGCTGACCCGATGACCTGCTTTGGGGTTTGACAAGATGTTCTGTTTCGGGGGCTGTTCTGAACTGTGTGTTCGTAGGTTAAACAGATGTCTTGATTCACTGCCAAGTAGATGCTATTTTAGAAGTTTGCTTGACTTCTAAATTGCCATCTGGGCAATTATCCAGAAAAGACTCAGACAGTGCAAGGGGGTTGTTTGTCATGGGAAATGTTTCCACCACCAGGGGAGGGGGCTAAGTGCCTGGGTCCCACTAGGCTGAGCTTCTGGGTCTAGGGGTCCTGAACAGAGGAGAGCCACTCTGGGGCCTTGGGGTCACCTGAAATTCCTGAAATTTCTGAAATTTCTTCCTCAAAGTCCTTAGAACAATTCACGTAGACCTCTTCCCTGGTCCCAGATGCACCACTGGGAAGTACACACATGAGACAGACCTGAATAACACTGAAAACCTGTGAAAACCATACTCGCAGAGGATGGGATGGAACTTATGGACTGAACTTAACCATGCAGATTGTCTAAATAAAGATATCAACATTCTTCTGGTTTCCCTGGTGCCTCAGTGGTAAAGACTCTGCCTGCCAAGGCAGGAGATGTGGGTTTGATCCCTGGGTCAGGAAGATCCCCTGGAGAAGGAAATGGCAACCCACTCCAGTATTCTTGCCTGGGAAATCTCATGGACAAAGGAGCCTGGTGGGCTACAGTCCATGGTGTTGCAAAGAGTCAGACACAACTTAGCAATTAAAACAGCAAAAATCAACGGTTTTCATAGGATATAAGCAAGACCTAGAGTCTCACAATGTAATATTCAAAATGTTCAGGACACAATCCAAAATTACTCAGCATATAAAGAAGAATGAAATATTTGATTTAAGTGGAGAATGACAATCAACAGGTGCCAAGAATGAGATAATGCAGATGTTGGAATTATCTGCCAACCACTTTAAAAGAGCTATTATAAAAATGATTGAATGAGCAATCATGGAAATTCTCAAAACAAATATGAAAGTGGAAAGTATTGGAATAGAAAAAAAGACATAAAAATTAACTGAATGGATATTTTAGAACTGAAAAAATACAACAATATCAACAACAACAAAATCACTGGATGGACTCAGTAGCAGAATAGAGATAACAGAGAAAAAAGTCAGTGGACTTGAAGCTAGATCCACAAAAATTATCCAACCTGAGCAAGAGAGAAAAAATGCTGAAAAAGCCAGAAACTAGCAAACCTCACCAAGATTCAACAGATAACCTGAGTAGCCTTATAATTACTTAGGAAAGTTTGAAAAACATTCTGAAAAAGAAATCTCCAGGTCCAAATGGCTTCACTGGTGAATTCTGACAAATATTTATAGAATAAATAACCATAAATAAATACCATCTTTTCCAAAGAATAGGAGTGACTACTTTTAACTTCACTTTCTGAGGTCAGTATTAACTTGGTATCAACACCAGACAAAGACAGTAGAAATAAAGAAAACGAGAGACCCAGATTCCTGATGAACACAGGTGCAAAAATCCTCAACAAAATTTTAGAAGGTTGAATCCAGTAATATACGAAAAGAGGAATACACCACCATCCAGAGCAAGGTTTATCCTAGGAATGCAAAAATCTATCATAGCAATGTCTAAAGAAAGAAATCATATGATCATACCAACAATTACAGAAAAAATTGATAAAATACATTCATAATAATAATAACTCTCAGTAGTTAGTCTAGTTTGACTAGAGCATACATTCTTCAGCCTGAGAAAGGACATCTTCAAAAATTACTCCAGCTAACATCATTGCAGCATGTTTTATAAGATTATGATGAAAATAAAAAGGAACATAACACAATAAGCCATTTCCAGGCTACTATTTATTATATTTTGGAAGCTTTAGGTATAGTAAGTAAACTATATGCAGAGTAAAGAACAGACACGGTCTCTCTCCTCTCCCCTGACTCCACCAGCCATTTGCAAAGAATCAAGAGGCTTGTTCTTGATAGTTGAACACCTCTATCATTCTATAGTCCCTTTGCAGAAGGCTTTACAGTATGCTATCCAAACCACCTCTTACCCCTTGTTAGAAATGCTCTACCTTTTAAAAATCACAAATAAAAAGTCAATCTTGTTACGAATATCATTGTTTCACTTTTTTGGTAATTAGATGGAAATTTCAGCCCCAGAATTTTCTACTTGTCTTCTAAGTCTCCTTCACAAGGAAGAGCATGTCACTCATCCTGCATAAGGATAGGAAGGAATTCCTTTGACTCCCAGGCCAGTTATCTGTTAAAAAAAGAAAAAGAGAGAAACTCTGATACAAGATAATTCACGAGTATTCTCCAAAAGCATTTTTATGATTCACAATAGTATATTTAGCCAGCTATTATCCTTGTTTTATTTCCTATAATAAAAAAGAATGATTTGATCAGGCATTTATGATTCAACCAATTATTCACATGATAATAATTCAACTTGCAACTATTTGTTAACTAGGACTGAAAATTGAATTTATCTCTATTGTCTCCCCATCTGTTAAGAAAGGGATTTCTACTTTTCTTTTCAAATCAAGAAGTCTATAATTTTTATCAGTGTTTCTTTCACTGCTAAAAAGTTGCTAAGAACCTGAAAATATTCTTGTAACATCAAAACAATCCACTAACCTTATCAGCGTGTTTTAAACACTGATTTTCCAAGCCTGTTCTACTGATACATAGAATTTCAACAAACACTGCTGAAACAAAAAATATTTTAAAGTACGGTGCAAAGTAAGCTAAACACATCGTCCTGGACTCCAGATAACTTAAGGTCTGTGGTGGTGCTTTAGTCACTAAGTCGTATCTGACTCTTGGAATCCCATGGGCTGTAGCCTGACAGGCTCCTCTGTCAGGATTTCCCAGGCAAGAATACTGGAGTGGGTTGCCATTTCCTTCTTCAGGGGATCTTCCCAACTCATGCCTTGAACCCGTGTCTCCTGCATTTCAGGCGGATTCTTCACCTCTGAGCCACCAGGAAAGCCTAACTTAAGGTCTAGAAAATCTAAACAAAATGTTTTTAAGTCTATCTAGCATGATGAGCTTAAAATGCCAAGTAGAATAGTGTTTGGGAAGTATGAAAAAGTACTAATTGCTGAGTTACTTAACTGAAGATCTCCCACCTCACCTTCAAAATACAAGAGATAGCCAGATCACCTTGAAAATTCCTCCAGCATCAGGTTGCTGCAGAAGATGTTCAGCATCCAGCCCCTGCCGGGCACAGGTAACGTACATTTCAGAGTAATCCTTCCCTCCAAAGCAGCATGAGGTTGTTTTATCAACAGGCAACTTCACAGTTTGAAGTCTTTTTCCTAGATCACCAAATATTTCATTTAAAGTTTAGCTCTAGCAAACCTCCACCTGCACAACCTTCCAGGACCCCTTGTGGAGCAACAGGGAAGTTCAAAGATTTGGAGGTCAGAATATGCCTAGGTATTTCACCTACCTTCCTTGACAATTTCTTTTGAGCAAAAAGATTTACCTCTTACAGGTAATGGAGTTTTTTCTCTTTTTTTTTTATTGGTAAAGGAGTTTTGACCATAACATTTTGGTCTATATCTTTGGCATTTATTTCCAAAATCATCCAACTGAGACCTTTGAAGTGAAGTGAGAGTCGCTCAGTCATGTCCAATCTTCTACGATCCTATGGACTGTAGCCCGCCAGGCTCCTCTATCCATGGAATTCTCCAGGCAAGAATACTCCAGTGGGTTGCCATGCCCTCCTTAGGAGGATCTTCCCAACCCAGGGATCGAACTCACATCTCCTGCATTGGCAGGCATGTTCTTTACCACTGAGCCACCAGGGAAGCCCAAGAATACTGGAGTGGGTAGCCTATCCCTTCTTCAGAGGATCTTCCCAATCCAGGCATCAAACTGGGATTTCCTGCATTGCAGGCAGATTCTTTACCAGCTGAACTACCAGGGAAGCCCTGAGACCTTTGAATACACCTCTATATAACTTCATTAGTAATGAATTTCTCTAGCCCCTAGGGTCTGATGCTTTCTAGACATGGCAGGAATTTTTCATGTTGCTGTGGGCCTACCTGTCTCAGGATCCAAACGGATCACTCTTCCTCCATTGTAACAGGCCACCCAGAGCTTCCCCTCAACATCAATACACATTCCATCTGGAATTTGTTCTTCTTTCTCCATCTTGTAAACACTTCTTCGGTTGGCTATGATAGAAACACACACATACATGCACACAACACCAAACCAACCACACACACACTACATCCCCCCCTCCCCCACCAAACCACAGGTCACTCAATAGTGAGCATCAAACAATGAGCAATCAAGTTGAAAAACTAAGGTTCAGCATCCCCCCAAAACATTTCAGAGTAATCCTTCCCTCCAAAGCAGCATGAGGTTGTTTTATCAACAGGCAACTTCACAGTTTGAAGTCTTTTTCCTAGATCACCAAATATTTCATTTAAAGTTTAGCTCTAGCAAACCTCCACCTGCACAACCTTCCAGGACCCCTTGTGGAGCAACAGGGAAGTTCAAAGATTTGGAGGTCAGAATATGCCTAGGTATTTCACCTACCTTCCTTGACAATTTCTTTTGAGCAAAAAGATTTACCTCTTACAGGTAATGGAGTTTTTTCTCTTTTTTTTTTATTGGTAAAGGAGTTTTGACCATAACATTTTGGTCTATATCTTTGGCATTTATTTCCAAAATCATCCAACTGAGACCTTTGAAGTGAAGTGAGAGTCGCTCAGTCATGTCCAATCTTCTACGATCCTATGGACTGTAGCCCGCCAGGCTCCTCTATCCATGGAATTCTCCAGGCAAGAATACTCCAGTGGGTTGCCATGCCCTCCTTAGGAGGATCTTCCCAACCCAGGGATCGAACTCACATCTCCTGCATTGGCAGGCATGTTCTTTACCACTGAGCCACCAGGGAAGCCCAAGAATACTGGAGTGGGTAGCCTATCCCTTCTTCAGAGGATCTTCCCAATCCAGGCATCAAACTGGGATTTCCTGCATTGCAGGCAGATTCTTTACCAGCTGAACTACCAGGGAAGCCCTGAGCCCTTTTGAATACACCTCTATATAACTTCATTAGTAATGAATTTCTCTAGCCCCTAGGGTCTGATGCTTTCTAGACATGGCAGGAATTTTTCATGTTGCTGTGGGCCTACCTGTCTCAGGATCCAAACGGATCACTCTTCCTCCATTGTAACAGGCCACCCAGAGCTTCCCCTCAACATCAATACACATTCCATCTGGAATTTGTTCTTCTTTCTCCATCTTGTAAACACTTCTTCGGTTGGCTATGATAGAAACACACACATACATGCACACAACACCAAACCAACCACACACACACTACATCCCCCCCTCCCCCACCAAACCACAGGTCACTCAATAGTGAGCATCAAACAATGAGCAATCAAGTTGATTATAAATACTGATTACTTCTGCTTATCCAGGGTCTGGCAAATGGGGACCACAGGCAGAATGATTCAGGAAGATTTCTTTCTCTTTTTTTGGCCTCTTTTATTGTCTTTTTTTTCAACTTTATTCTTTGGCCTGTGTGGGTCTCCCACTGCAGTGGCCTCTCTCACTGCAGAGCGCCGGCTCTGGGCACATGCACTCCAGAGCGCTGGCTCGTAATTGGACATACCGGTCCAGCCACTTCAAGGCATGTGAGATCCTCCTGGGCCAGGGATCGAACCGGTGCCCATTGCACTGCAAGGCGGACTCTTTATCCACTGGACCACCAGGGAAGCCCTATGAACATTTTTAGAGTAAGAAATCCTCCTGAGGGCTTCCCTGGTGGTCCAGTGGGTAAAGAGTCTGCCTTTAAAGGAAGTAGCATGAAAACCTATACTATCATATGTGAAAAAAATAGCCATTGTCATTGCACTGTGAGAAAAGGGGATCCTGCAGGAGTGCTGTGCGACAGCCTGGAAGGGTGGGATGGGGGGGATATACATATGACTAATCTGGGATCACACATATCTGTAAACAACAAAACTCTGTAAAAGTAAAAATTAAAATAAAAATTGAAAGAAAAAATAAAGAATCTGCAGTCAGAGAGGCCGCTGCAGTGGGAGGGCTACACATGCCAAAGAATAAAAAGATGGATGAAAATAAAAATAAATATAAGAGTCATGATGGGGGGAAAAAAAGAAAATGTCAGAATCACGAGTGGGCATCCCTCAACAAAAGGTTTGTACTGCAGGATATGGGGTGAATTTACTCCTTTTAGCTTGCATCCAGGCACAGCTCTCTAAGCTTTCAGAGGAGGGGAGAAAAAAAAAAAAAAAAAAGAAAGCAGAACTCTTAATAAAATACCAAAAGATCTTTTTGAGGCTGACCTGAACTAAAGCCCCATCTGCCCACCTCAGATACATTTCAGTCTGTGGCTAGATCTTTGCCGTTTTACTTCCCAAAATGCCTACGTTGTGGAATTCCCTGGCATTCCAGTGGTTAGGACTCCATGCTCTCACTGCTGAGGGCCCAGGTCTGATCTGCACAGCTCTTGCACAAAAATTGGCAAGACGTATGAGTTCTGTTTCTGCCTGACTAAATGCTCCAAAATCAACTTACTGAAATGAAATAGAAGAGCTTGTTTCTGAAAAGAGGCGGTATTCTAAAACCAAGTGGCTGGCCTTAAGGGAAATCATAATATACAAAAAACAAACATCAAAATTCAGAGGAACTTTATACAGTCCAGGTCATTACAGTAATCAGATTGAGGTATAATGGAAGAAATGTTGAAACCATGTGTAAGCAAAATGGGTAAAAACAGTCATGAAAAAGGGCACTACGTATTTCAAAGTAAAACATCTGTGCTGGAAAATTTTGCCTCTGATTAAATCTACATGAGACTCAGGATTTTTTTCAAGTCATTTTTATGATTGGTTTTGCTTCTGTGGTCTGGCACCTTTCATGAAAGTTTCAAGCACGCCCTTTCAAATGCTTCCCAATAATGCCTTCCCTCCCAGCTTCCAACTATGGCTCATTTAGAGCCCAGTGGTGGAGCTGAACAACCTGTGGCTACTATTTTTATTTTTCCATTTTGAAAGGTTGTTCATTTGGCTTTGAGTACTTGTCTATAGTAAATTAAAGTATAAATAAGAAATAGAAACCTTAAACTCTAGTTTTCTGTGCTTTTGTCCCATCCTACTGTATATTATTTGCCTTTATGCACCGGCTGCTAGAAGAGGATCCGTTTTCCAGTGAGCCTCTTTTCAGTGATGCTTATAAGAACAAGGATTAAGGACTTGGCCATATTATATCAACTGTGGCCATATTTAGTTGTGTTGAGAGCCATGGCTTGACTGGCAGCATAATCAGTTCTGTAATCATTACAATATCAGAATCTTTTTCACATTTTGGTGTTTTTTGTTTATTTTTGGCTGCACTGGGTCTTCTTTGCTGCCTACAGACTGTGAAGCACAGGCTCTAGGCACATGGGCTTCAGTAGTTGTGATACACGGGCTTAGTTGCTCCACAGCATGTAGAATCTTCCCTGGTCACATGTGTCTCCTCCCTTGGCAGGCAGATTCTTAACCACTAGATCACCAGGGAAGCCCACAATATTGGAATCTAACATGGGGCAGTTTTCTGTTTGAAAAGTAAGGACCTTTTCAAATGGAGTTTCTGAGAGCAGCAACTGATGGTCATATTCATATGAAAAAAAAAATACCAGCGATATGAAGAAAAACAATGAAAAGGTACATACAGATCTTTCCAGTCTGCAGGTCATAGTCAAAGGCATCCACGGAGTAGGACAGGCTATCGATGTAATAGAAGATTTTGTGGTCCAGAGACCAATCCAAACCATTGGAGATGTCCACCTGGTCAAAGTACTTTTCCACGTGGTGGTCAGGAAAGAGGGAGTACAGGGACCCTTGGCGGCGCTCAGAACTGCTGGAGCTGTTTCCTGAGCCATGGTTCCTAAACCAAAATAGTCACACAACATCCCGCCCAGTCATGAAAAAGGGCACTACGAAAAGTAATGCCTTTCCTCCCAGTTTTTTTCCACCTTTCATGAAAGTTTCAAGCACGCCTTTCAAATGCTTCCCAATAATGCCTTCCCTCCCAGCTTCCAACTATGGCTCATTTAGAGCCCAGTGGTGGAGCTGAACAACCTGTGGCTACTATTTTTATTTTTCCATTTTGAAAGGTTGTTCATTTGGCTTTGAGTACTTGTCTATAGTAAATTAAAGTATAAATAAGAAATAGAAACCTTAAACTCTAGTTTTCTGTGCTTTTGTCCCATCCTACTGTATATTATTTGCCTTTATGCACCGGCTGCTAGAAGAGGATCCGTTTTCCAGTGAGCCTCTTTTCAGTGATGCTTATAAGAACAAGGATTAAGGACTTGGCCATATTATATCAACTGTGGCCATATTTAGTTGTGTTGAGAGCCATGGCTTGACTGGCAGCATAATCAGTTCTGTAATCATTACAATATCAGAATCTTTTTCACATTTTGGTGTTTTTTGTTTATTTTTGGCTGCACTGGGTCTTCTTTGCTGCCTACAGACTGTGAAGCACAGGCTCTAGGCACATGGGCTTCAGTAGTTGTGATACACGGGCTTAGTTGCTCCACAGCATGTAGAATCTTCCCTGGTCACATGTGTCTCCTCCCTTGGCAGGCAGATTCTTAACCACTAGATCACCAGGGAAGCCCACAATATTGGAATCTAACATGGGGCAGTTTTCTGTTTGAAAAGTAAGGACCTTTTCAAATGGAGTTTCTGAGAGCAGCAACTGATGGTCATATTCATATGAAAAAAAAAATACCAGCGATATGAAGAAAAACAATGAAAAGGTACATACAGATCTTTCCAGTCTGCAGGTCATAGTCAAAGGCATCCACGGAGTAGGACAGGCTATCGATGTAATAGAAGATTTTGTGGTCCAGAGACCAATCCAAACCATTGGAGATGTCCACCTGGTCAAAGTACTTTTCCACGTGGTGGTCAGGAAAGAGGGAGTACAGGGACCCTTGGCGGCGCTCCAGAACTGCTGGAGCTGTTTCCTGAGCCATGGTTCCTACAAAACCCAAAGAGTAGAGCTCAGTCACACAACATCCCGCCCATGCCCTGCATCATCTTTTCTCACCAAGGCTCTTTCCCCGTGAGGAAATCAAGGAAGCGATTCAGTTCAGTTCAGTTGCTCAGTCGTGTCCAGCTCTTTGCCACCCCGTGGACTGCAGCACGCCAGGCTTGCCTGCCCTTCACTATCTCCTGGAGTTCGTTCAGACTCATGCCCATTGAACCAGTGATGCCATCCAACCATCTCGTCCTCTGTCATCCCTTCTCCTTCTGCCTTCATTTTCCCAGCATCAGGGTCTTTTCCAATGATAATAAAGTCCTAATCTGGGTCCTATGCCTTTTTTTTTTTAAAAATGCAACTACCTTGCTTGCAATGCAAATGAAAACTACCTGGAGAGTTTCTAGTTCCAGACACCTGCATCAACCTCATTTTCTCCCACGGAGCACACCTCTAAAACCTGGACCAAACACATGGCGTAGCTATTTGAGAACTCTACGATGGAAATGATCAACGGCTCAGAGAAGAATGCAGAATTTGAAGTATCATCTTAACTAGTGGCAAGTTCTTGAATTCTCCATGTTATCCTCCAGCATGTCCCGGCCTGAACCCAACTCAGCCTGAAACTTGGAAGTGAGCGCTGTGGTGCAGGCAGAATGAGGTCCAAGAGAAACCTCCAGATCTGACACAAGGAACAGAAAACACTCCGGCAGCTCAGAGAGAGGGGGGAAGAAACCTCCTGCCTATTTTCCACTCCATTTTCTCATGTGCCAGCCCCCGGGCAATTCTGCTGCTAGGGTAGCAAAGGCAGAGAGTGGTTAGCAACAGGAAACTACACAAATCAAAGCTTTGAGGGACTTCCCTGGTGGTCCAGTGGTTAAGACTCTGTTTCTAATGCCGGGGGCCCAGGCTTGATCCCTGGTCAGGGAACTAGATCCCGCATGCCACAACTAACACCCAGTGCAGTCAAATTAAGATAAATAAAGCAATAATTTAAAAAAAAAAAAGCTTTGAGGGAAGAGGACATTCTTCTCCATTTAGTGGAGCTTCAGGGATAAAAGGGCAGTTCAAATACTATTGCTTTCATGCTCTCTCTCTCTCTCTCTCTCTCTCTGCCTGCCACTTGACCCTGGAGGCATAATAGTCACAGAAGTGGGTGGTGTTCTGGCTGGAGGAATGAAAAGGAGAGCTCCAGGAAGCTGGAAAGTACTAGAAGCTAGTGAAGAGGGATAATGCTCAGGAATGCAGTCCCATAAAGTTGTTTGTGATCTGTGTGCTCAACTGCTTGTACAAGCAAGGATCTGATTCTAGTTAGCATACTAAAGAATTGGAGAATGGAGCTAATGGATAGGACTCCTAATCTGGGTCCTATGCCTTTTTTTAAAAATGCAACTACCTTGCTTGCAATGCAAATGAAAACTACCTGGAGAGTTTCTAGTTCCAGACACCTGCATCAACCTCATTTTCTCCCACGGAGCACACCTCTAAAACCTGGACCAAACACATGGCGTAGCTATTTGAGAACTCTACGATGGAAATGATCAACGGCTCAGAGAAGAATGCAGAATTTGAAGTATCATCTTAACTAGTGGCAAGTTCTTGAATTCTCCATGTTATCCTCCAGCATGTCCCGGCCTGAACCCAACTCAGCCTGAAACTTGGAAGTGAGCGCTGTGGTGCAGGCAGAATGAGGTCCAAGAGAAACCTCCAGATCTGACACAAGGAACAGAAAACACTCCGGCAGCTCAGAGAGAGGGTGGAAGAAACCTCCTGCCTATTTTCCACTCCATTTTCTCATGTGCCAGCCCCCGGGCAATTCTGCTGCTAGGGTAGCAAAGGCAGAGAGTGGTTAGCAACAGGAAACTACACAAATCAAAGCTTTGAGGGACTTCCCTGGTGGTCCAGTGGTTAAGACTCTGTTTCTAATGCCGGGGGCCCAGGCTTGATCCCTGGTCAGGGAACTAGATCCCGCATGCCACAACTAACACCCAGTGCAGTCAAATTAAGATAAATAAAGCAATAATTTAAAAAAAAAAAAGCTTTGAGGGAAGAGGACATTCTTCTCCATTTAGTGGAGCTTCAGGGATAAAAGGGCAGTTCAAATACTATTGCTTTCATGCTCTCTCTCTCTCTCTCTCTCTCTCTGCCTGCCACTTGACCCTGGAGGCATAATAGTCACAGAAGTGGGTGGTGTTCTGGCTGGAGGAATGAAAAGGAGAGCTCCAGGAAGCTGGAAAGTACTAGAAGCTAGTGAAGAGGGATAATGCTCAGGAATGCAGTCCCATAAAGTTGTTTGTGATCTGCTGTGCTCAACTGCTTGTACAAGCAAGGATCTGATTCTAGTTAGCATACTAAAGAATTGGAGAATGGAGCTAATGGATAGGACTCCTAATTCTCAGACTGACCACTGAGTGGCACACTTAATGCCACCTAATAGAAAGCAGGTTGGAACTTGCGGTGCATGCATGCTCAGTCACTTCAGTCATGTCCGACTCTCTGCGACCCTATGGACTGAAGCCCTCCAGGCACCTCTGCCCATGGGGATTCTCCAGGCAAGAATACTGGAGTGGGTGGCCATGCCCTCTTCCAGGGGATTTTCTCAATCCAGGGGTTAAACCCACATCTCTTTCATCTCCTCCATTGGCAGGGAGATTCTTTACCACTAGCGCCACCTGGGAAGGCCTTTGAGAAATTGAGTAAACTCCAAACAGTATCAGCTCAAAGAAACCTATACCCAGACATATCATAATTTCTAAAAATTTAAATAGAAATCCTTAAGATTAATAAAAGAAAAATGACATACTCCGTATAAGAGAATGAGGATTTCAATGACTGTTGATTCTTCATGAGAAACTGTAGAGGTCAGAAGGAAGTGATATATATTTAATTTGTCAACCTAGGTAGGATTCAATCTTAAGTGAAAATACCCTTGAAGAATAGAGGAGAAATAAAAACATTCTCATGTGAAGTAAAAGGAAGAGAATTCAGAGTCAACAGACTTGCTCTAAAAGAATCGGTAAAAGAATTTCTTCAGATAAAAAGGAAATATTGAAAGAAAAAGATACCAAAAGGAACATCAGGAATGAAGAAGGAGCTATAGAAAAAGTAAATCTGGGCTTCCCCTGGTAGTCCAGTGGGTAAGGACACCGCCTTGCAGTGCAAGGGGCGCCGGTTCGATCCCTGGCCTGGGAAGATCCCACGTGCCGTGGAGCGGCTGGACCGATGTGTCCAATTACCGAGCCAGAGCTCTGGGGTGCATGCGCCCAGAGCCGGTGCTCTGCAACAACAGACACCACCGCGATGGGAGGCCCACAGGAGCCAAAGAACAAAGACGGATGAAAATAGAGAAATGAAAGACCAATAGAAGTGGCCCGCCCGCTCCCCTCCCTCCCCAACCCGACCCCCGCCCAAAATAAATAAATAAAATAAATCTTTAAAAAAAAAAAAAGTAAATCTACAAGTAAATATAATAGAAAGCAAAAATTACATTTTCTGATGGGTTTTTTAATCTATGTATATAAAGACAACTATAACATAAATGGGTGATTATCAATTGAACTGGTAAAATATTAGTTCTAGGTAAACTGAAAAGTTAACTATATATTCACAATCCCTTCAGGAACCCTTAAAAATATGCAAAAAGATATAGTGAAAAATCACAACAAATAAATTGAATTCTAAAAAATACTCAAATAACCCAAAAGAAGGCAGGGAAGGGGAAACAGTAACAACAACAACAAAAAAAATACAGAGAGAAAGAAAAGACAAATAAAATGGTAGATCTAAGTCAAAGCATGTACTTGTGTGCTTAGTTGCTCAGTCATGTCTGACTCTTCGCGACCCCAGGGACTGTAGCCCACCAGACTCCTCTGTCCATGCGATTCTCCAGGCAAGAATACTAGAGTGGTTGCCATGCCCTCTTCCAGGAAATCTTTCTGACCCGGGGATCAGACCCTCATCTCTTGTATCTCCTGCATTGGCTGGCGGGTTCTTTACCGTTGAACCACCTGGGAAAGTCCAAAGCTCAGTAAGCAGGTACTAATGATAAACCATACCGGCAAAGTATCTCCCAGCCGGATCCACCTTCCCGTCATTGAATCGATTGGTTTTCTTCTCTTTCTCCACTGTGGCCAAGACAGCCACTGACTGATCCTTCCAGTTCAAAGCACAGAACGTTGTTCCAACTGTGGCCACATAGCCTCCTGACTGGCGAAGGGCCACAGAGCTGACCGGATCATCTGCAGAGGCAAAAACAGTAGTCATAGGACAGCCAGGAGTCACACTGCAACCATCAGGCCACCCCGAAACTCTAGGAGGCTGTAGTTCTTTGACAATGGGAATACCCCCTCTTCTCTGTTGAACAGTGAAGGCGACATAGCCAAGTATATTCATTGAGCATGAACTCAATGTGCTGTTCTGGGCAGCAGGGATGGAAAGATGGATGAAACCCAGCTCCTCCCTCCCAACCCGACCCCGCCCAAAATAAATAAATAAAATAAATCTTTAAAAAAAAAAAAAGTAAATCTACAAGTAAATATAATAGAAAGCAAAAATTACATTTTCTGATGGGTTTTTTAATCTATGTATATAAAGACAACTATAACATAAATGGGTGATTATCAATTGAACTGGTAAAATATTAGTTCTAGGTAAACTGAAAAGTTAACTATATATTCACAATCCCTTCAGGAACCCTTAAAAATATGCAAAAAGATATAGTGAAAAATCACAACAAATAAATTGAATTCTAAAAAATACTCAAATAACCCAAAAGAAGGCAGGGAAGGGGAAACAGTAACAACAACAACAAAAAAAATACAGAGAGAAAGAAAAGACAAATAAAATGGTAGATCTAAGTCAAAGCATGTACTTGTGTGCTTAGTTGCTCAGTCATGTCTGACTCTTCGCGACCCCAGGGACTGTAGCCCACCAGACTCCTCTGTCCATGCGATTCTCCAGGCAAGAATACTAGAGTGGTTGCCATGCCCTCTTCCAGGAAATCTTTCTGACCCGGGGATCAGACCCTCATCTCTTGTATCTCCTGCATTGGCTGGCGGGTTCTTTACCGTTGAACCACCTGGGAAAGTCCAAAGCTCAGTAAGCAGGTACTAATGATAAACCATACCGGCAAAGTATCTCCCAGCCGGATCCACCTTCCCGTCATTGAATCGATTGGTTTTCTTCTCTTTCTCCACTGTGGCCAAGACAGCCACTGACTGATCCTTCCAGTTCAAAGCACAGAACGTTGTTCCAACTGTGGCCACATAGCCTCCTGACTGGCGAAGGGCCACAGAGCTGACCGGATCATCTGCAGAGGCAAAAACAGTAGTCATAGGACAGCCAGGAGTCACACTGCAACCATCAGGCCACCCCGAAACTCTAGGAGGCTGTAGTTCTTTGACAATGGGAATACCCCCTCTTCTCTGTTGAACAGTGAAGGCGACATAGCCAAGTATATTCATTGAGCATGAACTCAATGTGCTGTTCTGGGCAGCAGGGATGGAAAGATGGATGAAACCCAGCTCCTCTGGACACTCCCAGTCTAGTGGGGGAAGCAGAGAAGTCAAACCACAGCAGTCACCATACACGGGGGAAGGTGTCACAGTAAGTTCAGAGGAGAGGTTCCTAAGGATGCGTGTGTGTACCAGGACAGTTACCACAGAGCAACCAATGCTCAATGTGCCTGATCTTTAGGAAATTCAGAAATAAAAATTTGTGTTCCATTCCAGCAACAGGGGGTCATGCCATCTCTCTCCAAAATAAGGGTTTGTCTTATTTTTTCCTTTTTAATTAGGACTTATCTTTTTTTTAAAAGAATCTTATTATATATGCATTTAATTGAAAATCGTTTCTCAAATCCCTTTTGGAAGTAAGCATAGTAAAAAAAAAAGAAATATAGTGATTTAAAAATCACATTTTCCTTCTAGTACTCTATCTTGTATATTTAAATTTTAGGTTTTCTGGGTTTAATATTTTTTCCACATGGAAGGAAACTTTTTTTTAAAGTGGAGAGATTGACTATTATGGTGAGTATTCACAGGAAACAAACTGACAGAATTTATGGTGAGAACATTTCCTAAGCAGCTATTCCATACAAGACACTGGGTGCTGTGGGAGCAGCTTTTAGCTAAAAGTCCCCTGCTCAGAAGTGGATTTGAGCCATGGAGCATCCCAGGGAGTGTGTGTGTGTGTGTGTGTGTGTGTGTGTGTGCGTGTGCGCGTGCTCAGTAGTGTCTGACTCTCTGTGGCCCCAAAGACTATAGCCCGCCAGGCTCCTCTGTCCATGGGATTCTCCAGGCAAGAATATTGGAGTGGGTTGCCATGCCCTCCTCCAGAGGATCTTCCTGACCCAGGGATCAAACCTTCCTCTCCTGCATCTCCTGCATTGGCAGGTGAATTCTTTACCACTAGCGCTACCTGGGAAGCCTTCCAGGGAGTGTGCAGGACACTACTAGAAGCATTCACATCGTCATCAGAGATCCCAACCTGTGGCCTGAAGCTTCTGTTAGCTTTTAAACTACCACAGAAAACACAAGCCCTTTCCAGGGCTTGGGGTTTTGTCTTTTTTTTTTTTTTTTTGCAGATTAGGAGTAGGAATATATCCCTAACATATGCACTTGGGGAAAGGGAGACTAGGGAAGGTCGTGGGTCCCTCCCATTCTGACCATAGCAGGTCATAGTCATTTTGGCCTTTATCCATAGTCATGTCCCTGAGTGCATTAAAAGCCCTTCCCTGTCATTAAAAAACAAAAATGAAAACAAAACAAAAAAGCAGTCCCCAGTTCTAGGTTGAGAGTGTCCTAAAGTCACAGGAACCTAGTACCTGGTATCTCTTTCCCATGAACACGATACTAAAAAGAAGTTTATTTATCACTGCTCAAGCCTATACCCTTGGGACATTGAGTATGCTAAGCCCTTCCTTGGAAAATCACAGGGCCATTAACAGGCACTCGAAACTCCTTTGTGAATCCCATTTTGAACAGCGAACAGCAAGTTCCAGTTAATGCCTTCTAAGTCCAAAAGCTCTTCTTTCCACATTCAGAGAGGCTATATCTCTTATTGATTTATTTATCTGCAAACTAAGGCTTTGGACTGACCCAAGGTAGATAACCTTTGCCGTGCCACAAACCGGGGCTCCAATTTCCAATGCTGGTATATCTGAAAGTATTAAGGAAAGATCCTACTGTGACTCAGCATCCAAAACAAAATGAGGAATGTGGCCCGGCACCTACAGGGAAAGAGGAAAGTACTGACCATCCAGATTTTACTCCTGGGTCAAAGTGGGGGGGATCCAGAAAAGATGACAATCCAGTAGTTTTCAAGCATAAACTTTAACAAGAAGGCCCTGACGACGGAAAGACACATAAAGACACATCCGGTGACTGCCCTTTCCCCAGGGAAGAGAAGGTTATCTGGGCAGATCCGAGCCTATCCTTCATCCTTACCCAAGGTCACTCGCTGCACTTCTTTGCTGAGTGAATTCCAGCGGCAAAACTTTTTGGCAACAATATCTACGAAGAGCAGAGAGTTGGACGCCTCCTCCCACACTGGAGACTCACCACAGAGGCAGTTCTCCCTCAAAACACACTCAATCTTAATGGAAGACATTGTCGTGGGGCGATCTACTGAAAGGAACAGATATGTCATTGCCTGGAGCAAATTTAGGGAAACAGCTGACTGAAGATGCTGGTAAGATCCCGATAGAGACTGAGTTTTTAAAATCAGAACTGGGGCTTCCCTGGTGGTCCAGTGGGTAAGATCCCTGGCCTGGGAAGATCCCACGTGCCGCGGAGCAGCTGAACATGTGCCCAATTACCAAGCCGGAGCTCTGGAGCGCATGCGCCCTGAGCCTGTGCTCTGCGACAACAGAGGCCACTGTGAAGGGAGGCCCACACCGTCCAAAGAACAATGATGGATGAAAATAAATAAAATGAAAGATCAATAGAAGTGGCCCGTCCACCCCCCTACCTCCCCAACCCGCCCCTCCCCGCTAAAAAAACAAAAAACCAAAAAAACCCAGAACTGGAAAGGCAGGACACACTTCCCCAGGTCACAACAAAATATGCAATGTGGCAAGAGGAGATATATAAAAAAGAAAGAGGTGACAGGCCATGACACAAGACATCTTCAATCAACTTACCAGTGCTTTTTTTACCCCCAAGGTTTCTTCAAAAAATATAGAGAGAAAAGCAACACTTCAACAGTCACACCTTGGCGCTAGCTGATCCCCAGATAGAGCTGACTGGCCCGACAAGGCAAGGCTGCTTTTATGCCGGTACACAAGGCCCCAAGGCAGGTCAGGGAACCAGCAGCTCCCTCATTGGTGGCCCCTTGGGCGTCTGCAGGTCACCTTCTCCTGCTGCCCTTCCCACTCATCCACGGGGTCGATTGCCTTCTCTCACTGCCCAAAGGCCAATCATCCTGCTCTGCAGTTTTGGAAATGTACTACATACACTAAATTAGAATGAACATCCATTTTTCTTTTTTAAAAAATTGAAGTAGAGTTGACTTACAATGTTGTGTTAATTAGTTCTGTATAGCAAAGTGATTCAGTTATACATATACATATATATATGTACATTCTTTTCTTAAACATATTATTTTCCATTATGGTTTATCATAGGATGTTGAATATAGTGCTCTGTGCTATAGAGTAGGGCCTTGTCTATCCATTCTCTCTCTCTCTCTTTTATATCCATTCTCTCTATAAAAACTTACATCTGCTAACCTCAGCTTCCCATTTCATCCCTCCCCCAAACACCCCTCCCCCTTGGTAATCACCAGTCTTTTCTCTATAGCATTCATTTTCAAATTCAGACATTGCAAAGAGGGGGAAAAACGGCCCTCGTTGGGGGCACCGTTGTAAGAAATGACAGCCCCTCAGCTATTCCTTGCTGCCTTAGGAAGGCACTGTGCCACTTTGGCAGAGAGTCTTGAACACCATAGACAGGAACACTCTATGCTGGAACTTTTAGGCTGAAGGCTGTGACTGGTGATCCGATACAAGAAAAAGAAAAATTCTCAAAAAAGAAAAAATCATTACTGAAGCGACTGACATGGGAGAGGAAAGACAGACTACTTTCAAAGACTTTCCTCTTTCCCAGACTGTCCTGATAATAATCAAAATTGCCTGCCTCTTTATCTTTTTCCCACAACTATCTGATTTGAAGTCCGTGGTCCCCCACACGGATGGGCACATTAATCATGGGGTGGGGGGAAGAAAAAGTAATCTTTGGTTTATTATTTCCTTCAATAAACAGCTTTTTTTCTTTTTCTTTTTTCTTAAGAAAGAAAGATCATCCTCAAATATTGCCTGCCAATGCCGTAGCATCTTAATGGTTGCTAACAACTTGCAGAGGTTCCAAAGGCCTTCCTGCTATCAATTTAAGATAAGGCCTGAGATCAGACACAGGAGTTTTGCAATCGCAACTTTTAACCCCACGCTCCATGGCGCAAGCTGGGGGAGAGGTTGGCAGTTTTGGCAAATGTCCCCCTTTCCGCTCGAGCTTTGAAGCATGGTGCCAGAGGGGGCCACAGCCGCGAATGAGTGGCCCGCCTGGCTGGGCCATCTGTGCGGGCGCGGTGGGGGTGGGGGCGGGGAGCTGGTTGCGCGGCTGCGGCCTCGGGTGACCGCGGGGAAGCCAAAGGTGGCGCCTGCCTGATCCCCAGCCCCCACAGGCCCAGTGGGGTCCCCGGGTGGCAGAGAGGGTCGGTCTTCTTCCGGTCGCGCGGGTTTGCTGGTGAGGGTGGCTGCCTCCAGAAGTCCCCTCTCCAAGGGAGGAGGGCCGGGAGGCCGGCACGACCCGAGGAACTCACCAGGTTGATCACTAGCAAGCAGCTGGAGGTCCGGTTGCAGAGCAGGAAGTTTGGGGAAGAATCGCCCCGCCGGGGCTGCGAGTGGGGGTGGGGACCGGTCCCCTCCTTGCCTTCTCCTCCTCCTCCGCTGTAAGAATCCAGCAGAGCCACCCCGGGCAGGGCGGCTAGGCAGAAGCTTGGGGCCCCGTGCACCCAAACTTTGGAGTTTGGACGGAGAGCTAAAGGTTATCTCTGATTTAACCAAAAAAAAGAAAAGTTATTAAAATCTCAGTGAAAGATTGGGTGGAGGGTCTGGTTAAACACAAACCACTTCAAAAGGAAAGTTCAAAGCGATTAAACAAATCCTGTTTTCCTAGTGGAGGAGAGTCTGCCGGCTGAAGGCCAACTCTTGCAAAACTTGTTTTTTTCATTTTGGGTGGGGGAAGAAGTGAGGCTTTAATTGATGCTAAGTGAAATAAGCCAGACAGAGGAAGACAATATACTGTATATACTTATAGATGGAATCTAAAAACTACAACAAACTAGTGAATAGAACAAAACAGCAGATTCGCAGATACAGAGAATAAACTAGTGGTTACCAGTAGGGAGAGGGCAGGAGGTAAGATACAGGTGTGCGTGCTCAGTCGCTTCAGTTGTGTCCGACTCTTTGTGACCTTAGGGACAGTAGCCTGCCAGGCTCGTCTGTCCATGGAATTCTCCAGGCAAGAATACTCCAGTGGGTTGCCATTTCCTTCTCCAGGGGATCTCTCCCACCCAGGGATCAAACCCAAGTCGTCGATAAAGAGGCCCGCACTATTATACTATGTGTATGTATAATATAGTATATATAAAATAAATAAGATACAAGAAAATATTGCACAGCACAGAGAATATAGCCAATGTTTTGTAATAACTATAAGTGGGATAGAACCTTTAAAAATGGTGAATCACTATGCTGTCCACCTCTCCAAATGCTGGTGTTCTCTTGTCCTTTCTTCCTGTCTGGTGGCTTCCTCTAACTCCTCAATACAGGTGACTCCCCCAAATATATCTCAGCTCAGGTCTCTCCCCTAAACTACAAACCCTCTACTTGACAGCACCACTGAGGTGTCTACAACCAATCCTCGTACTCTCTACAAACTGCCAGGGCCTTCTCTCTTGGTGACTGGGACCATAGTCCAACCAATGGACTGTCTAAGAAGCCTGGGCATCTGCCTAGACTTTACTTGTTCCCTACCTCTAGTCCAGTCAGTCCCCAGATCATCAATATTGTCCCCTCAATGTCCTTCTATCTTGGCACTGCCCTAGTTCATTCAGGCCTTCCCCATGTCTTGCCCAAATTGTTGTCATCTTCTTGGAGTTCTTGTCTCACAGCTTTGGATCTGCTGCCAAGATGGCTTAGATGGGGAGTCCTGTAGGACAGAGGATGCATCTTACTCATCCTTGCTGCCCCAGGTCCCACCACAGTGCTGATATGTATAGCTGGTTCAACTACATGCTTTCTTTTTGGTAGGGAAGGGGTAATTGTATTCTGAAAAAATTTCAGTCTTTACAAAAGAGTTGCAGAAATAATACAAAGGATTCATGACTACCCTTCACTTAGATTCCCCAAATGATAGCAGTTTCCATATTTGCTTTGTGCTTGTCTCACTTACGTATGTATTTTTTTTCTGATGTACATATATATATATATATATATACAAATATACAGTGTGTGTGTGCGAGGGGCTTCCCTGGTGGCTCAGACAGTATAGACTCTGCCTGCAGTGCAGGAAAGCCAGGTTCAATCTCTAGGTTAGGAAGATCCCCTGGAGAAGGGAATGACTACTCACTCCAGTATTCTTGACTGCAGAATACTATTGCTATGATCTATGGGTCACAGTGAGACACGACAGAGTGACTAAGCACCACGTATTTTCTGAACAGTTTGAGAGTTAGTCACATACGTAATGTTCCTTTACCTCTAAATACTGTGGTGTGAATTTCCTGAAGATAAGGACATTCTTTTATATAACCAAAGTACAATTATCAAAATTAGGCAAAAAATGCTAAGTGATATTTCATTGTATATAAACACTGCAATTGTTTGTCCATTTAAGGGTTGATGGACATTTGCATTGTTTCTAGTTTTGGCAATCACAAAAAAAGCTACTATGAACATTTGTGTACTAATATATGAACATCTGCTTTCATTTCTCTGGTAGGTGTATGTTTAACTTTGTAGGAAGCTTCCATACTGTTTCCTAAAGTGGCTGCAGCATTTTACATTCCCCCCACCCATGTATGAGAGTCCAGTTCAAGGGCTATGGTAAGTCTTTTCAATTTTAGTCATTTTATTAGGGGTGTGATGGTATCTAATTGTGGTTAAATTTTCATTTCCCTAATGACTAATGGGGTCGAGCATCTTTGCATGTGAGCATTTGCCATTCATTGTCTTCACCAAAGTTGCCTGTTGAGATGATTTGCTCATATTTTTAAATGTATTTTTAATTGGAGGATAACTGTTTTATAACACTGTTAGTTTCTGCCATAAATGAACATGAATCAGCCATAGGTATACATCTGTCCCCTCCCTCTTGAACTTTCCTCCCACCTCCCACCCCATCCCACCCCTCTAGGTTGTCACAGAGCACTGGGTTTGAGTTCTCTGCATCATATAGCAAATTCCTGTTCATTAAAAAAACACTGTTTAAGTCTTTATTGAGTTTGTTATACTATTGCTTCTGTTGTTTTTTATGTTCTGGGTTTTTGGCCATGAGGCATGTGAGTTTAGCTCCCCGACCAGGGATCAAACACACACACCCTGTATTGGAAGGTGAAGTCCCCTTGCTCATTTTTTTTTTTTTTTTTTTGGCCACTTCTTTTGGTCTTTCATTTATTTATTTTCATCCATCTTTGTTCTTTGGCCTGTGTGGGCCTCCCATCGCAGTGGCCTCTCTCGTCGCAGAGCACCGGTTCCGGGCGCATGTGCTCCAGAGCTCCAGCTCGGTAGTTGGACACATTGGTCCAGCTGCTCCGTGGCACGTGGGATCTTCCCAGGCCAGGGATCGAACCGGTGTCCCTTGCACTGCAAGGTGGTGTCCTTACCCACTGGACCACCAGGGAAGCCCCCCTTGTTCATTTTTAATTAGCTTATTTGCTTTTTCTTTTTGGGCTGTGCTGAGTCTTTGTTGCTTTGTGAGGGCTTTCTCTAGTTGTGGTAAGCGTGGACTACTCTTTGTTGCAGTGCACAAGCTTCTCACTGGGATGGCTTCTCTTGTGGAGCACAGGCTCTAGGGAGTGAGGGCTTCAGTAGTTCTGTCAGAATTCTGGACTTAGTTGCTCCACAGCATGTGAGATCGTCCCAGACCTGGAATTAAATTGGTGTCCCTTGTATTGGCAGGCAGATTCTTTACCACTGAGCTACCAGGGAAGCCTCTATACTACTCTTTTAATTCATCCCCCTCTCTCCTTTCCCTACTGTGTTCACAAGTCCATTCTCTATGTCTGTGCCTCTATTTTTGCCCTGCAAATAGGTTCATTGGTACCATTTCTCTATGCGTGTACATGCTCGATTGCCCAGTTGCATGGAATATAGCCCACCAGACTCCTCTGTCCATGGAATTTTCCAGGCAAGTATACTAGAATGGGTTGCTATTTCCTCCTCCAGGGTATCTTCCTGATCCAGAAACTGAACCACGTCACATCTAGATTCCACACATATGTGTTAATATATATTTGCTTTTCTCATTTTCATAAGTGGTATTATTTTTAAACTTTCAGCTTCTGATTGTTCCTTGTAAATATATGATATAGATTTTTGTATATTGACCTTTTATCCTGTAGCCTTAATAGACTCATTTACTAGTTCTGCTAGCTTTATTTTTTGTCAATCCCATCTGATTTTCTACATAGAAAATCGTGTCATCTGAGAATAAAGTAATAGCTCTTCCTTCATTTTATTTTTGTTACAAAGGCATTTAGTTTATTCTCATCAGTATCACTGATATTCTCATGGTTCACATTTCCCAATGCGGCTTCTCTTCTTAGAGTAGTTAATGTGCAATCTCACTTACTGCCCTGGGGGGGGAGTGCAAGGCTCGGGACACATTGGTCCAGCTGCTCCGTGGCACGTGGGATCTTCCCAGGCCAGGGATCGAACCGGTGTCCCTTGCACTGCAAGGTGGTGTCCTTACCCACTGGACCACCAGGGAAGCCCCCCTTGTTCATTTTTAATTAGCTTATTTGCTTTTTCTTTTTGGGCTGTGCTGAGTCTTTGTTGCTTTGTGAGGGCTTTCTCTAGTTGTGGTAAGCGTGGACTACTCTTTGTTGCAGTGCACAAGCTTCTCACTGGGATGGCTTCTCTTGTGGAGCACAGGCTCTAGGGAGTGAGGGCTTCAGTAGTTCTGTCAGAATTCTGGACTTAGTTGCTCCACAGCATGTGAGATCGTCCCAGACCTGGAATTAAATTGGTGTCCCTTGTATTGGCAGGCAGATTCTTTACCACTGAGCTACCAGGGAAGCCTCTATACTACTCTTTTAATTCATCCCCCTCTCTCCTTTCCCTACTGTGTTCACAAGTCCATTCTCTATGTCTGTGCCTCTATTTTTGCCCTGCAAATAGGTTCATTGGTACCATTTCTCTATGCGTGTACATGCTCGATTGCCCAGTTGCATGGAATATAGCCCACCAGACTCCTCTGTCCATGGAATTTTCCAGGCAAGTATACTAGAATGGGTTGCTATTTCCTCCTCCAGGGTATCTTCCTGATCCAGAAACTGAACCCGCGTCACATCTAGATTCCACACATATGTGTTAATATATATTTGCTTTTCTCATTTTCATAAGTGGTATTATTTTTAAACTTTCAGCTTCTGATTGTTCCTTGTAAATATATGATATAGATTTTTGTATATTGACCTTTTATCCTGTAGCCTTAATAGACTCATTTACTAGTTCTGCTAGCTTTATTTTTTGTCAATCCCATCTGATTTTCTACATAGAAAATCGTGTCATCTGAGAATAAAGTAATAGCTCTTCCTTCATTTTATTTTTGTTACAAAGGCATTTAGTTTATTCTCATCAGTATCACTGATATTCTCATGGTTCACATTTCCCAATGCGGCTTCTCTTCTTAGAGTAGTTAATGTGCAATCTCACTTACTGCCCTGGGGAGGGGGGCAGAGGGAGGCTCAGCCCAGGGTGGGGACGGTGTTGGCACTCCACAAGGACAGGGCGGGTGGTCTGTTCTCATAAAAGAGGCGAGGGTAAATGGGAGGCTCGAGGAAGGTGGAACATCACAGTCTTTTTTGGGTTGATTGGTGGTTCTCTATTCATGTTCCTTCTTGGCTGCCCAGGCTTGGGGGTCAATGCAGCCCAGGGCAGGGCAGGGGCGGGAGGGGGGTGGAGAGCAGGGAGGGGAAGAAGGAAAAGCAGCAGGCCACCAAGGAGCGGGAGGCAGGGTAGAAGGGCACAGGGGTGGCTCCCAGGGTAAGGCACAACTCTGGCTCTCCTGGTGAGGAGTTTCCTCCCCTGCGCCACTGCCCAGCCCCGCTCTCCACTTCTCACCCCCCAGACCACCACGTACAATCCAGGGGCTCGAGGAAACAGGTGAGGAGGGGCAGGACAAGGGGGTGGGGAGGGAGAAGACCCCAGTCCCAGACAACTGGCCCTCAGTAAGGCCTGGAAAGAGGGGAGCGCCTGGGGATCCTGGCTTCCTTGTGGGGTGTGGCTGGAGCCCCAGCCCACCCCTGGGCCTCCGTCAGCCCAGTAGCTTGCTAAGTGACCAGGATATTGTCCTTTGGGATCTAGGCTGGGGCAGGTATTGAGGTTTGTGCTTTAGCTGGGGGTGTCAACTCCCCCACAAACTTGGGCCAGCTGGGCCAAGGGCCCCAGCTGGACTGTTCCCCCTATCCCTACAACAAGCAGATGTCAGAAAGACCCCCCCACCAGCTTGCAGGCTGGCGGGGGCTCCTGGCGATGGGAGACAGGCCTCCAAGTCAAGATTCCAAGGGTCCAGCTGGACAGTTAGGTGCATAAACATTTAGGGTTTTTATGTCCTCTTGGTGAATTTGTCCTTACGAGATACTAACATAGCTACTCCAGCTTTCTTTTGGTTAGTTTGAACATGGCATCTTTTATCATACTTTTGCTTTTAACTTATTCATGTCTTTATACTTAAAAGTATTTCTTGTGGGCAGCATAGAGTTGCATTCTTTCCCCTCCCCATCCCAGAGTTACGTTCTTTAATCCTCGAGCTCTCCTCAGGTCCCTGGGACTTTCAAGAACTCTCTAACTCTCCAAGCTACCCATTTCCTTGTAGGAGGCCATGGTAATTAGAGCATAATTCCTCATAATGAGCCCTACCAGCCTTCTATCACCTCCCCTCCCACCCCTTCTGGAATAACACTCGGTGAATTCTTTCCACTTCTCCAGGACGGTTTTTCAGACAACAGGAACATCCAAACCCATGACAAGTCCTTAGGCAGTGTCAGATTCAGCCACACAGGATCAAGCAGGCCTGTGGAAGATTACCCAAGGCTACCTGAGAAGTACCAAAGGCTACCTTGGAAAAAGGAGCAGGAAGAGGGAATAGAAAACTCATTTCTACAAGGGAGGATTTTATTGATGGAAAAACAAATCATATTATTTTTCCATTTTCAGAAAGTGTTTCAACTAAGAAAGTGCAGGACCAACCAACCTCGAGTGGTCAGCTGCAGCCCAGGTGGGCCCTTTGGGAGGGAGGAATGTACCCCTGAATGATAAGGAAAACTTGCTCTATGCCTAGTGTATTCGTTTCTTATTTCTACTGTAACAGATTACCACAAATTTAGTGGTTTAAAACACCAAAAATGTCTCATATAGTTCTGGAAGTCAGAAGTCTAAAATCGTGGTGTAGACAGGATTAGGTTCCTCTGGAGACTTCAGGGGAGAATTCATTTCCTTGCCTCTTTCAGTTTGTAGAGGTCACCTGCATTCCTTGACTCATGGCCCTTCTCAGCATCACTCCAACCTCTTGCTTCTATGATCACATCTCCTACTTTTACTGATGCTAATCCCCCTTGCCTCCCTCTTAGAAACACCCTTATGACTACACTGCTTGGGCTCACCTGGACAACCAAGGATAATTTCTTTATTTTAGGTCCTTAACCTTAGTCACACTCGCAAAGTTCTTTTGGGGCTTCCCAGGTGGCGCTAGTGGTAAAGAATCTGCCTGCCAGTGCAAGAGACATAAGAGATGCGGTTCTAGCCTTGGGTCAGAAAGATCCTGGAGGAGGGCGAGGCAACCCCAACTCATGTCTTTATACTTAAAAGTATTTCTTGTCTAGGCATTCTTTCTCCCCATCCCAGAGTTACGTTTAATCCTCGAGCTCTCCTCAGGTCCCTGGGACTTTCAAGAACTCTCTAACTCTCCAAGCTACCCATTTCCTTGTAGGAGGCCATGGTAATTAGAGCATAATTCCTCATAATGAGCCCTACCAGCCTTCTATCACCTCCCCTCCCACCCCTTCTGGAATAACACTCGGTGAATTCTTTCCACTTCTCCAGGACGGTTTTTCAGACAACAGGAACATCCAAACCCATGACAAGTCCTTAGGCAGTGTCAGATTCAGCCACACAGGATCAAGCAGGCCTGTGGAAGATTACCCAAGGCTACCTGAGAAGTACCAAAGGCTACCTTGGAAAAAGGAGCAGGAAGAGGGAATAGAAAACTCATTTCTACAAGGGAGGATTTTATTGATGGAAAAACAAATCATATTATTTTTCCATTTTCAGAAAGTGTTTCAACTAAGAAAGTGCAGGACCAACCAACCTCGAGTGGTCAGCTGCAGCCCAGGTGGGCCCTTTGGGAGGGAGGAATGTACCCCTGAATGATAAGGAAAACTTGCTCTATGCCTAGTGTATTCGTTTCTTATTTCTACTGTAACAGATTACCACAAATTTAGTGGTTTAAAACCCCAAAAAATGTCTCATATAGTTCTGGAAGTCAGAAGTCTAAAATCGTGGTGTAGACAGGATTAGGTTCCTCGGGAGACTTCAGGGGAGAATTCATTTCCTTGCCTCTTTCAGTTTGTAGAGGTCACCTGCATTCCTTGACTCATGGCCCTTCTCAGCATCACTCCAACCTCTTGCTTCTATGATCACATCTCCTACTTTTACTGATGCTAATCCCCCTTGCCTCCCTCTTAGAAACACCCTTATGACTACACTGCTTGGGCTCACCTGGACAACCAAGGATAATTTCTTTATTTTAGGTCCTTAACCTTAGTCACACTCGCAAAGTTCTTTTGGGGCTTCCCAGGTGGCGCTAGTGGTAAAGAATCTGCCTGCCAGTGCAAGAGACTTAAGAGATGCGGGTTCTAGCCTTGGGTCAGAAAGATCCTGGAGGAGGGCGAGGCAACTCACTCAAATATTCTTGCCTGGAGAATCCCATGGACAGAGGAGCCTGGTGGGCTACAGTCCATGGGGTCACAGAGTCATACATGACGAGACTTAGCATGTATGCAGTCTTTTTGACCATGCAGCATAATATATTTAGATTCCAGGGATTAGAATGTGGGTATCTTTAGAGGTCTATTATTTAGCCAGCTATAGGTTAGACTAGCTACGGAGAAGACAAGTTAACCAGGTCCTAGCTCCACCACGAGGACTGTCCAGTCCAGGTTTGTGTAAATTTCCTTGCTCTTTGGATGTGAGCCTTTGTGTTAGATGACCAGTCAAATCATCTGTTCAGATGGCAAGAACTGAGCCATACAGAATTCATGAGCAACCCCCTCTCATGTTGCTTTCTTCACGGAGAAGCCGGAGTAGAAACTTGCTATAGTAAATTTTTCTTTGGTCAGGGTGGGCTCCAGTGACACCCTGACCCCTGCAGAACACTGAGGACCACTCACCCAGGGCACAGGCTACCAGGGAGGCGGTGAGGACGCTGCTGACACACAGCACCTACACTTCCACCACGTCCAGCTCCTGGACCAACGCCGCACCCAGCAGCCAGGAGCCCCGCCACAGTGGCCTGCACCTGGATGAGGGTGAGGTTACTGCTGATGACTCTGTGCTGCTCCCGGAGGTCATCCACAAAATTTCAGGGAGAGATCTAAAATCGTGGTGTAGACAGGATTAGGTTCCTCTGAGACTTCAGGGGAGAATTCATTTCCTTGCCTCTTTCAGTTTGTAGAGGTCACCTGCATTCCTTGACTCATGGCCCTTCTCAGCATCACTCCAACCTCTTGCTTCTATGATCACATCTCCTACTTTTACTGATGCTAATCCCCCTTGCCTCCCTCTTAGAAACACCCTTATGACTACACTGCTTGGGCTCACCTGGACAACCAAGGATAATTTCTTTATTTTAGGTCCTTAACCTTAGTCACACTCGCAAAGTTCTTTTGGGGCTTCCCAGGTGGCGCTAGTGGTAAAGAATCTGCCTGCCAGTGCAAGAGACTTAAGAGATGCGGGTTCTAGCCTTGGGTCAGAAAGATCCTGGAGGAGGGCGAGGCAACTCACTCAAATATTCTTGCCTGGAGAATCCCATGGACAGAGGAGCCTGGTGGGCTACAGTCCATGGGGTCACAGAGTCATACATGACGAGACTTAGCATGTATGCAGTCTTTTTGACCATGCAGCATAATATATTTAGATTCCAGGGATTAGAATGTGGGTATCTTTAGAGGTCTATTATTTAGCCAGCTATAGGTTAGACTAGCTACGGAGAAGACAAGTTAACCAGGTCCTAGCTCCACCACGAGGACTGTCCAGTCCAGGTTTGTGTAAATTTCCTTGCTCTTTGGATGTGAGCCTTTGTGTTAGATGACCAGTCAAATCATCTGTTCAGATGGCAAGAACTGAGCCATACAGAATTCATGAGCAACCCCCTCTCATGTTGCTTTCTTCACGGAGAAGCCGGAGTAGAAACTTGCTATAGTAAATTTTTCTTTGGTCAGGGTGGGCTCCAGTGACACCCTGACCCCTGCAGAACACTGAGGACCACTCACCCAGGGCACAGGCTACCAGGGAGGCGGTGAGGACGCTGCTGACACACAGCACCTACACTTCCACCACGTCCAGCTCCTGGACCAACGCCGCACCCAGCAGCCAGGAGCCCCGCCACAGTGGCCTGCACCTGGATGAGGGTGAGGTTACTGCTGATGACTCTGTGCTGCTCCCGGAGGTCATCAATCTGCCCTGTGTTGGCCGCGGTGGACAGCTGTGAGGCCAGCACCATCTCCAGGTTGCCCTTCAGACCCACCAGGGACAGCACAACTTAATCAGCCCAATTCCATCTTTTTAGTTTGTTTATAACCTGACAATCAGTTAAAATAAATGAAACTGAGAAGATAGAGTGAGTAGAGTAGTCAGGGGAAGAGAAATGAATGCTTGGGGTGTTCAGGCCTTCAATACCCACACCCAAACCCACTGTAACAATAGGAAAAATGATGGATGTTCTGAGTTTATCAAGATAATTAATGTATTCAGGGAGTGTTAGGTCAAAGGACTCATCGGTGACTGGGCAGGCAGAAGGCACCCATCTGGGGTGTGATCACCCCCTTCATATTGGCTCATTTCATGGACAACTATCCTCAAGGTTTCAGGTCATGCAATTTGTTCCAATCCATGAAGTACAATTAGCTGAATTCACAGAAGCCCCTCCCTCTCAGCAGTAGTGAACTGACTACTACATAGGAGAGACAGTCTCATGGTAGCTCTTTATCAACTAAAAGTTATTTTTAAAAATTAATATGGGGCTTCCCCTGGTGGTCCAGTGGGTAAGGACACCGCCTTGCAGTGCAAGGGGTGCTGGTTTGATCCCTGGCCTGGGAAGATCCCACGTGCCGCGGAGCGGCTGGACCGATGTGTCCAATCACCGAGCCGGAGCTCTGGAGCGCATGTGCCCAGAGCCGGCGCTCTGTGACGACAGAGGCCACCGCAATGGGAGGCCCACAGGAGCCAAAGAACAAAGACGGATGAAAACAGAGTAATGAAAGACCAACAGAAGTGGCCCGCCCGTCCTCCTTCCTCCCCAAACCGACCCCCTCCCAAAATAAATAAATAAATAAATCTTAAAAAAAAACAAAAAACAAACAAACAAAAAACCAAAACGTGTAATTAAAAAAATTAATATGTAATTGTTGCTTTTCATAAAACTTGAAAAAGGTGAAAAAAGGTTGTGAAAATCTAATAAATATAAAACTATACATTTTTGAAAATACCATATTAAAGTTATTCAGTGGTGAATTAGGTTTTAATCCTATCATGTATTTTTCCTCCATTCTTAAGGGTCAGCAAGCATGCTGAGGACTGTAAATTCCTGGAGGAAAAGCCCTGGACTGTGTATCCGCACCCAGCAGCCAGGAGCCCCGCCACAGTGGCCTGCACCTGGATGAGGGTGAGGTTACTGCTGATGACTCTGTGCTGCTCCCGGAGGTCATCAATCTGCCCTGTGTTGGCCGCGGTGGACAGCTGTGAGGCCAGCACCATCTCCAGGTTGCCCTTCAGACCCACCAGGGACAGCACAACTTAATCAGCCCAATTCCATCTTTTTAGTTTGTTTATAACCTGACAATCAGTTAAAATAAATGAAACTGAGAAGATAGAGTGAGTAGAGTAGTCAGGGGAAGAGAAATGAATGCTTGGGGTGTTCAGGCCTTCAATACCCACACCCAAACCCACTGTAACAATAGGAAAAATGATGGATGTTCTGAGTTTATCAAGATAATTAATGTATTCAGGGAGTGTTAGGTCAAAGGACTCATCGGTGACTGGGCAGGCAGAAGGCACCCATCTGGGGTGTGATCACCCCCTTCATATTGGCTCATTTCATGGACAACTATCCTCAAGGTTTCAGGTCATGCAATTTGTTCCAATCCATGAAGTACAATTAGCTGAATTCACAGAAGCCCCTCCCTCTCAGCAGTAGTGAACTGACTACTACATAGGAGAGACAGTCTCATGGTAGCTCTTTATCAACTAAAAGTTATTTTTAAAAATTAATATGGGGCTTCCCCTGGTGGTCCAGTGGGTAAGGACACCGCCTTGCAGTGCAAGGGGTGCTGGTTTGATCCCTGGCCTGGGAAGATCCCACGTGCCGCGGAGCGGCTGGACCGATGTGTCCAATCACCGAGCCGGAGCTCTGGAGCGCATGTGCCCAGAGCCGGCGCTCTGTGACGACAGAGGCCACCGCAATGGGAGGCCCACAGGAGCCAAAGAACAAAGACGGATGAAAACAGAGTAATGAAAGACCAACAGAAGTGGCCCGCCCGTCCTCCTTCCTCCCCAAACCGACCCCCTCCCAAAATAAATAAATAAATAAATCTTAAAAAAAAACAAAAAACAAACAAACAAAAAACCAAAACGTGTAATTAAAAAAATTAATATGTAATTGTTGCTTTTCATAAAACTTGAAAAAGGTGAAAAAAGGTTGTGAAAATCTAATAAATATAAAAACTATACATTTTTTGAAAATACCATATTAAAGTTATTCAGTGGTGAATTAGGTTTTAATCCTATCATGTATTTTTCCTCCATTCTTAAGGGTCAGCAAGCATGCTGAGGACTGTAAATTCCTGGAGGGAAAAAGCCCCTGGACTGTGTATCCTCTGGTTTATTCTATGAATTTGAAAGTTTCTTCAACATAAAAACAAAGGTACATCTCTTATTAGAAATACAGGCATTAGCATAAACCCAAAGCTTTTATTGGCTATAAAAGTGGTGGTATTTGTGGTTTCAGTACTCCAACATTTTACCTAGAAATTTGCTGAATCAAGTTATCTATGAAGGTGGTGGTGGGTAGAATGCAGGGGAGGGGGAGGAGGAGGTCAGGATGAAAAGAAGGGGGAGAGAAACAACCTTATCTTTTGACTATCTTCACTACTGGATAAATACCCAATGACCTTTAGCAAATAAATTTCTCAAATATAATGAAAATGTTTACAATGCCCTCAAAATCCCTCATGACATTACATAACCTTTATTACATTACATACTCACATGACTCCAAATAGAATGAATATAAAGAATGTAAATTTAAGTGAGGCCTGGTCTAAGCCCTCTAAGCTTTGTCACTTTAGATAGCATCCATTTCCCTAGTGATTTATGTTAACCCTATGGTTCTGTCTTATTAGCCTGATGAAATTGTGACATCTGGGTATAATCCAATTCCCCAGTTTCCTTTGGTCCTTGATATTGACAAGGATCATGAATGTGTGCTTCTAAACATTCAATTCCTCCTCCTTCTTTTCCCCTTACCATCTGTTTTGTTTAATGAATAGATTTTTTTTAAGTATAAAAGGAACATATGTAAGTTTCTGTAAAACCCACAAGCCAAAATAAAAAATTACTACACCAACAGCAGTTAGCAGTTTTCATAATTTAATGAAAAAGTATTGGTAAAAAGGTGACATATGAAAAAAGACTGAGCTTTTCTTTGAAAACTGGACTATATAAGACAAAACGAAAAAAATTCAACAAGAAGGTTAAGAGGTAATACTTCAAACAACAGCAAAATGTAGCAAATACATTTTGGGGCAGTTGAAATGTACACAGCTGAAGGCTCCTTCATTTGCTAAGGAAAATTCTGTAAAAATATTACAACTATATTTCCCTGACTGAAAGTAATACTCTCCCAATGGCATCTCACATGGAATCCATTCTTAGGGGAGGACGGGTGAAATTCCTGGAGGGAAAAAGCCCCTGGACTGTGTATCCTCTGGTTTATTCTATGAATTTGAAAGTTTCTTCAACATAAAAACAAAGGTACATCTCTTATTAGAAATACAGGCATTAGCATAAACCCAAAGCTTTTATTGGCTATAAAAGTGGTGGTATTTGTGGTTTCAGTACTCCAACATTTTACCTAGAAATTTGCTGAATCAAGTTATCTATGAAGGTGGTGGTGGGTAGAATGCAGGGGAGGGGGAGGAGGAGGTCAGGATGAAAAGAAGGGGGAGAGAAACAACCTTATCTTTTGACTATCTTCACTACTGGATAAATACCCAATGACCTTTAGCAAATAAATTTCTCAAATATAATGAAAATGTTTACAATGCCCTCAAAATCCCTCATGACATTACATAACCTTTATTACATTACATACTCACATGACTCCAAATAGAATGAATATAAAGAATGTAAATTTAAGTGAGGCCTGGTCTAAGCCCTCTAAGCTTTGTCACTTTAGATAGCATCCATTTCCCTAGTGATTTATGTTAACCCTATGGTTCTGTCTTATTAGCCTGATGAAATTGTGACATCTGGGTATAATCCAATTCCCCAGTTTCCTTTGGTCCTTGATATTGACAAGGATCATGAATGTGTGCTTCTAAACATTCAATTCCTCCTCCTTCTTTTCCCCTTACCATCTGTTTTGTTTAATGAATAGATTTTTTTTAAGTATAAAAGGAACATATGTAAGTTTCTGTAAAACCCACAAGCCAAAATAAAAAATTACTACACCAACAGCAGTTAGCAGTTTTCATAATTTAATGAAAAAGTATTGGTAAAAAGGTGACATATGAAAAAAGACTGAGCTTTTCTTTGAAAACTGGACTATATAAGACAAAACGAAAAAAATTCAACAAGAAGGTTAAGAGGTAATACTTCAAACAACAGCAAAATGTAGCAAATACATTTTGGGGCAGTTGAAATGTACACAGCTGAAGGCTCCTTCATTTGCTAAGGAAAATTCTGTAAAAATATTACAACTATATTTCCCTGACTGAAATTATTTTTGTCAATACTCTCCCAATGGCATCTCACATGGAATTTGGCTGAAGCACTTTTTCAAGGTTTGCTTTTCTTCCCACTCACTCAGAATCAAGGCATAAAAGGACACAGGTTAGTGTACTGGCCTCTAACAGAAGGAGTTGCTCCACTCTAACATAGCTCCACTCTAATGTCATTACCATGAAGGTATCAAATTAACTCAGGGGAATGCAAAGAAAAATCACAGAAACCTGGTTCATAAACAGAAATTCTCTTCCTCATTTGGATCATTCACAGCTTTTTCTAATCAAAGGACAGGACACCCATCGCAGATGCTATGGCATGGTCACACATCTACAGAGGCACAAAAGAAACATTTTGAAGGTATAGCCAAAGGAGAGGCAAAATACACAAGTTTTCAGAAAAGAAGGAAGAAATAAAACCAAAGGAACTCATTGCTGAGTTTTGCATATTGATGGAGAGAAGAGGGGCCCTTACTTTTTTTTACCACACTGGGATGTTTCACTAGGAAGCAACTTAAAAAAAAAACCTAAAATGACCTCTTTTGTCTGAAAAGTCTCACTACATGTTTCCAAACTAGAAGAAAGAGAATATTAATTTAAGGCTAAGAAGAAAAGTGAGCAGAGAATTATAGCTGGCTTCACATTTTAAAAACTCCAACATTTTCTTCTTTAAATGGGAAGCAGGTATGTTTTATCCCTCATAAACGTAATTATTCTCTTCCTCCTCAGAATTAATGAAGGCTGATAGTTTGGGAAGACTACGAGCAACTTCTGAAAAACAGCTCCAGCCTTTCTGTCTAGGAAACTGCCTTGGATTCAAAGTTGATACAAAGCTAAATTATATCCATGTGTTAAACACATGCTTTCAAATTCTGCTTGACAATAAAAATCTGTTTCAAAATTAAAGCAGGTAAGAATATTTAACCTCTCTGCATTTTATTATATTTTAATTATACCTCAATAAAAATTTTATAAACATTAAAGCAGGTATACAAAAGCTGTCAGCCAAACTCACTTAAGTCAAACTTATTTGAAAACAGTAACATGAAAACCCTGACCTGATATAAATCCCTCAGAAATGTTCTCACTTTGGGAAAGGCTCTGAGATCTTTCATAAATGCTTAAATTGAGAGAATCAGAGCATTTTCCTTGGAAGTAGTACTTTTGTAAACACTATCCACAAGTTAGCCTTTTACGCTTGTTAGCTGGGTGAAATAGTTACAAGTGTGTCCCCAACAAGCAAGTCTAAGAACAGGCACTGAACACTTATAAGAATTAGGTATATTGACTTGGTAAGTTAAGATACTGTGAAAGGAACTCAACCTTGTGCAGAGCAAAGGATGAGGGTAGTGAGTTCGACAGTATCTGAGACATGGGTTCCTGGTCTCTCCTTGAAGAGAGTTTCCAGGTACCAGTGGCATTAGAAACTTCCTACAGACACCAGGTCTGGGAATCGCATGCTGTAGCTTCAAAAGATAAGTAGTTTTAGTGTCTGATAAACATGGTCTCTTGCAAATTCAGTAACAATGCAAGGACTCTTAATATGTATGTGTATCAATGTGTTAATATCACTGGAACGCTGCCTCAAAGTATTTACTGAGCAAACACTCTGGTCCCAGCTGTTCTCACTAGCCTCTGGAAAAAAAAAAAAAAACAAAAAACCAACAACTCAAACTTTTCAACAATATGTAATCCCTATAATGTGCTTGCAAAAACTAGACTTGAAACCAGTTAAAAAACTGAAAGTCAATTTGACGTGGAAAAATTTTACCTTTTTTACTACAATTCCTCCTAACATGTACTAGAATCATTTTGGTGTATGAATTTTTCCTCAATATATGAGGCAAAGGCAAAAATGGAGGTTTTCTTGGAATTATTAATCACCTATGCATTGAACTGTGGGAAAAAGGATATGTCTTGTTCTTGCCATGGCAATCCCGTTTGGAATCATGCGAAGGATTTTCCCTGTCTGAGCTCTCTCTCTTCACCCTGACTTTCTCGTTCTTCCCATCACTCTCTGCTTCTGAATCACTTGGCTCGACATCTGGGCAGTAGCCATCATTCTCTTGATATGGAGCTCTTCCTGCAGAGCGCTTGACAAACTGCTTGCCCAAAAGCTGTTCCTTGGGGTTAGTATTCTTGGTTGGCTTCACACAGTACTGGAGGTCTTCTGTGGTCTTCACCCACTTATTGGTGGCCTCCTTAAAGGACCTGCTGAAGTGTTCCACGGTAGCTTTTCTAAGGCTGCCTTGACTGCCCAAGTGGGACTCGAGCATGGGCTCCTGGTCATAGAATATCTCACCAGAGCTGTCTTTATGTGAGACATCCCCAGACCAGCTGGCCTCTAGGCCATTGGGTATGGAAAACTTGGTGTTAGGCTGCAGGGCACCCTGAATGACCAGAGGCTTTCTCAGAGACTGCCCACGACAGAACTCAGGAGATGGCGGTCTCCAAGCAGGACTGGGAGCCTTTGCTTCACTCCTAGCATGGCTGAGACCGGCCAGCAAACAGCTGGTCTTGCTCTCTAGTGGATGCTTTAGGTATGGTTTCATTTTCATTTCCAGTGAATCTTGAGCCACCTGCGTGCTTCTCACATTGTGAACAGGGGAGCTGCCATCAGAAGAGAGCGGTCCATGATCGGGCTCTGTGGAGCTGTTACTGCCATCTTCTGGGGCTGATTTTGGCATTTTTAACCGTAAGGTAATTCTTGGTGGTGGGTAAAACAATGAATTTTCTAGTGCATTTGTCAAAGGCAGTCCTGAGATAAAAAAGAAAGATTCACTTTAACAAGTGATTGAAATAACAGCATACATTTTCGTGCAAATGGAAATGACAAGAAAGTGGAGGCAGCAATAGTCATAATTAGACAAAACATACTTTAAAACAAAGGCTATAACAAAGACAAAGGGCATTAACTAATGATAAGGGGAGGAATGCAAGAGGAAGGTATACACCTGTTAACCACATATACCCAAAGAGGAGCAACTAAATATATAAAGCAAACACTAACAGATATTTGCTGGAAAAGGTCAGTTTTCATTCCAATACCAAGAAAGGACAAGGCCAAAGCATGTTCAAACTACTGCACAATTGTACTCATTGCACATGCTAGCAAGGTCATGCTCAAAATCCTTCAGGCTAGGCTTCAACAGTATGTGAACCGAGAACTTCCAGACATATAAGCTGGATTTATTAATTTATTTTTTCAAAATTGCTACCAGCAAATGTTTATTCATTATTGAAGCCAGGAAGAATTTATAAATTCATTTTATACAGACATATAAGCTAGATTTAGAAAAGGCAGAGGTACCAGAGATCAAAATGCCAACATCCATTGGATCATAGAAAAAGCAAGGGAATTCCCCAGAAAACATCTACTTCTGCTTCACTGACTACACTAAAGCCTTTGTGTGGATCACAACAAACTGTGGACAATTCTTAGAGTGACTGGAATACCAGACCACCTTACCTGCCTCCTGCGAAACCTGTATCCACGTCAAGAAGCAACAGTTAGAACCGGACATGGAACAATGGATTGGTTCTAAATTGGGAAAGGAGTACATCAGGGCTGTATATTGTCACCCTACTTATTTAACTTATACGCAGAGTACATCATACAAAATGCCAGTCTGGATGAAGCACAAGCTGAAATCAAGATTGCTGGGAGAAATATCAGTAACCTCAGGCATGCAGATGACACCCTCCTAATGGCAGAAAGTGAAGAGGAACTAAAAGCACCTCTTGATGAAGGTGAAACAGGAGAGTGAAAATGCTGGCCTAAAACTCACATTCAAAACATTAAGATCATGGCATCCAGTCCCATTACTTCATGGCAAATAGATGAGCAAACAATGGAAACAGTGACAGACTTTATTTTCTTGGGCTCCAAAGTCACTGCATATGGTGATGCAGTCATGAAATTAAAAGACGCTTGCTCCTTGAAAGAAAAGCTATGAGAAACCTAGACAGTGTATTAAAAAGCAGAGACATCACTTTGCTGACAAAGGTCTGTATACTCAAAGCCATTGTTTTCCCTGTAGTCACGTATGGATGTGAGAGTTAGACCATAAAGAAGGCTGAATGCTGAAGACTTGATGCCTTTGAACTGTGGTGTTGGAGAAAACTCTTGAGAGTCCCTTGGACTGCAAGGAGATCACACCAGTCATTCCTAAAGGAAATCGACCCTGAATATTCACTGGAAGGAATGATGCTGAAGCTGAAGCTCCAATACTTTGGCCACCTGATGGGAAGAGACAACTCACTGGAAAAGATCCTGATGCTGGGAAAAATAGAAGGCAGAAGGAGAAGAGGACAGCAGAGGACAAGATAGTTGGATAGCATCCCCGAGTCATTGGATACAAGTTGAGCAAGCTCCGTGAGATGGTGAAGAACAGGGAAACCTGGCATGCTGCAGTCCACGGCATTGCAAAGAGTTGGATATGACTGAGTGACTGAACTGAACAGATATAGAGAAACTGACAATAATATATTAATAGTAGGAGACTTTAACAGTCCAGTTACATTACTGGACAGATCACCAAGACAGAAAATCAAAAGGCAACAGTGGTCTTAAATGACACAATAAATAATCTAGACTTATCCCCAAACTGCAGAATACACATTCTTTTAAAGTGTACATGGATGTTTTCAGGATAGATCATATGTGAAGCCACAAAATAAGCCTTGGATTAGAAGAATTAACATCGTTAAAATGGCCATAATACCCAAAGCAATCTAAAGACTCAATGCAATCCCTATCAAGATACTCACTACTTTTTTTTTTTTTTACAAAATTATAATAAGGAATGCTAAGCTTCATATGGAACCACAAAAGACCATGAATTGCCAAAGCAATCTTGAGAAAAAAGAACAAAGCTGGAGGTATGATGTGCCCAGACTTCAGACTATACTATAAAGCTATAGCAATCAAAACAGCATGGTGCTGGGGCAAAAACAGACACATAGATTGATGAACAGAATAGAGAGTTCAGAAACAAAGCCACACACTTGTCGTCAGTTAATCTACAACAAAGGAGGCAAGAATATACAATGGAGAAAAGACAGTCTCTTTAACAAATGGTGCTGGGAAAACTGACAGCTACATGTAAAATAGTGAGATTAGAACATTTTCTCAGATCATTTATAAAAATAAGCTCAAAATGGATTACAGGCCTAAATTGTAAGACCTGAAACCATAAAACTCCTAGAAGAAAACAGAACACTTTTTTTGACATAAATCACAGCAGTTTTTTTGGCTCTAAGACTAAAGAAATAAAAGCAAAAATAAACAAATGGGACCTAATTAAACCTAAAAAATTTTGCATCGCAAAGGAAACAACCACTGACCAAATGAAAAGGCAACCTACAGAATGTGAGAAAATTTTTGCAAATGATATGACCAATGACAGTTAATATCCAGAATACATAAATAGTTCATACAACTCAATATAAGAAAAACAAGCAACCCAAGAAAATGGGCAGAAGAGCGACTCCCTTAGTGGTCCAGTGGCTAAGACTCCATGCTCCCAATGCAGGGGGGCCCAGGTTCAATCCCCTGGTCAGGGAACTAGATCTCATATGCCACAAGGAAGAGCTTGCATGCCACAACTAAAAGATACCACATGCTGTAGCTAAATAAGTACTTTTTAAAAAACGGACAGAAGAGAACATTTTTTGAAAGATATACAGATGACCAATAGGTACATGAAAAGACGCTCAACATTGCTAACTATTAGAGAAATGCAAATCAAAGCCAGAACAAGGTATCACCTCACACCTGTCAAAATGGCTATAATCAAAAGGTCTACAAATAATAAATGTTGGAGAGGATGTGGAGAAAAGAGAATACTTGTGTACTGTTGGTGGGAGTGTAAATTGCTGTAGTCAGTATGGAAAACAGTAGGAAGGTTCCTCAAAAAGTTAAAACTAGAACTACCAAGGGACCCAGCAATTCCACTCCTGGGTATATACCTGGAAAAAAACAAAAACACTATTTCAAAAAGATACGTGTACCCTAATGTTCACAGCAGTAATATTTACAATAGCCAACATATGGAAGCAAATGAAGCATCCATGAACAGAAGAATGGATAAAGAAGAGATATATATGTCTAAATAAATACACATATACACACACACAATGGAATATTACACAACCATAAAAAGAATGAAATTCTACCACGTGCAGCAACATGGATTAACCTAGAGAATATGCTAAATGAAAAAAGTCAGACAGAGAAGGACAAATACTTTATGATACCACTTATACATGGAATCTAAAACATAATATAAATGATTATTATTTATATTACATTTATAATATGTAAAACAGAAACAGATTCACAAATATAGAAAACAAACTAGTGGCTAGCAGAGAGAGAGAGAAACAGGGAGGGAAAAATTAGGGCATGGGATTAAGAGATACAAACTACTATATATAAAATAGGGGCTTCCCAGGTGGCCCTAGGGGTAAAGAACCTGCCTGCCAATGCAGAAGACAAAAGAGATGTGGGTTTGATCCCTAAGGTGGGAAGATTCCCTGGAGAAGGGAATGGCAACCTGCTCCAGTATTCTTGCCTGGAGAATTCCATGGACAGAGGAGCCTGGTGGGCTACAGTCCTTGGGTTCCAAAGAGTAGGACAAGACCAAGCAACTAACATAGATACATAAAATAGATAAAAAAACAAAGATATACTGAATAGTACAGGGAATTACAGCCATTACTTTGTAATAACTTTAGTGGTATGTACTCTGTAAAACTACTGAATCACTACGCTGTACACCTGAAACTAACATCATTTTGTAAAGCAACTATACTTCAATAAAATATAATGAAAAAATTAACAAATAAGGGCGTACATGCTTACAGTAGTTCACACACTCACTTTTCCAAATATTAAATGAGCCCCTGAGTTTGATATATGCATATAGCAGCTGAAGTTAGCTGAACCAGAGGTTAGTGTGGGGATTGCTACAGGTGGAAAACTTAGCAATGCCACTCTGCTGTGTGACTCCCAACCTCTTCACCTCTGTTCTTCTAGTCTGTAAAAATAATCACAAAGACTATTGTGGTGCCTCCTACATCCTTTCTGCTCCTTCTATTTCTTAAAAAAAGGTCACCGGCAATGGTTTCAAATAGGATCTTCCTATTTGTGTGTCTGTACCCGTGCACGAGTGGGTACAGCATAGCATTTAGGACTTGGCTTAAACATAGACAGACTTCCCTGGTGGCTCATTTGGTAAAAAATCTGACTGCACTGCTGAAAGCCCAGTTTCGATCCCTGGGTCAGGAGGATCCCCTGGAGAGGGAAATGGCAACCCACACTAGTATTACTGTCTAGGAAACCCCATGGACAGAGGAGCCTGGTGGGCTACAGTCCTTGGGTTCCAAAGAGTAGGACAAGACCAAGCAACTAACATAGATACATAAAATAGATAAAAAAACAAAGATATACTGAATAGTACAGGGAATTACAGCCATTACTTTGTAATAACTTTAGTGGTATGTACTCTGTAAAACTACTGAATCACTACGCTGTACACCTGAAACTAACATCATTTTGTAAAGCAACTATACTTCAATAAAATATAATGAAAAAATTAACAAATAAGGGCGTACATGCTTACAGTAGTTCACACACTCACTTTTCCAAATATTAAATGAGCCCCTGAGTTTGATATATGCATATAGCAGCTGAAGTTAGCTGAACCAGAGGTTAGTGTGGGGATTGCTACAGGTGGAAAACTTAGCAATGCCACTCTGCTGTGTGACTCCCAACCTCTTCACCTCTGTTCTTCTAGTCTGTAAAAATAATCACAAAGACTATTGTGGTGCCTCCTACATCCTTTCTGCTCCTTCTATTTCTTAAAAAAAGGTCACCGGCAATGGTTTCAAATAGGATCTTCCTATTTGTGTGTCTGTACCCGTGCACGAGTGGGTACAGCATAGCATTTAGGACTTGGCTTAAACATAGACAGACTTCCCTGGTGGCTCATTTGGTAAAAAATCTGACTGCACTGCTGAAAGCCCAGTTTCGATCCCTGGGTCAGGAGGATCCCCTGGAGAGGGAAATGGCAACCCACACTAGTATTACTGTCTAGGAAACCCCATGGACAGAGGAGCCTGGCAAGATACAGTCCATGAGGTCACAAAGAGTTAGACATGATGGAGCGACTAACACTTTCACTTTCTTTCACTTAAAACATAGACATTTCAGACCACACCCTCCAGGTTTGGGTGGTTCCCATATATTTTATGTCCTTACATTAAAATTAGAATAAAAATAATTTCTTCACTATAAACGACTGCCAAGGAGGTATGGGGCAGGTTTTGTAGTGGCAAGGCCTGCAGAAAAGAATCATGATGTTTCTGCAGTTATGGGCTTGGCCTCAGGAGTACTGGTGATCAACTACCTGGTGATGGCAACCCTAAAATCATATTTAGCATAGGTCTTCCTCTATTAATCTGAATGCTCTGAGATAAAAAGGGCACAAGTATCAATTTCTTTTTGTATAAGGACTTGACCTTTGCCCATTATCATCTCGCCGTAGCCTCATAGATGACATACAGAGAGGACAACTATTAGGTGTCCCAATGGAGGTCTGTTCCCTAAGAATATAAACTGAACACTCACAGTCCCCATCTCTACTAAGGCCTACCATCTGCTGCCACAAGCAGTTATCAGGCTGGACCCCACTAATCAGAAGCCACGTGGTCTAGGGACCAATTTCCTTGGCACCATGCAGGCTCTTTCTGCTGTTCTTTGGTTCTCCTTGTCTTGTCCATCATGGTATTCTTGTGGCTTAGTAACTCTGCTGTCTCCTGCTACACCATTCTGCTGTGACCTCTGACACTCACAACTGCCCATGAGCCTTTGATACCTACCTGACACCTTATTTCTAGCTGTCTCTCTTGCATTAGAGCTGGCCTTTGGCCAGAGCTGGATTCTGCGCACTCTGCCCAGTGACTCCTGGTTGTGCAGGCTCTGCCACTGACCTCTGTGTTAAATGAGGTACAGGGGGCTTACAAATGTCTCTGAATATGACTGTCATCATTCCAGCCAAGCTCCCATGCTTAGGGCACTGTAATTATGCTTGACTGCTTCTCCCACCAAGAGGACAGAGTTCTCTGAAGGAAGAAATTCTGTCTTGCTAACTGCACTGGCTTCTAGCTTAGCTCTTAGCTCATAGGTGTTCAACAAACATCAGTGAGTAAGTGGAGAGACATGGACTCAGATCTCCTAAATTCTGGCTAAGGATGTGTTATTAATGTAACATACTACTGTTAGGATAAGTAACCCTAGAATTAAATGTCTTCCAGAAACTAGGATTAGATCGTATCCTACTGATTTCTAAATGAATCCAATGATTTTAGAATCATTTTATGGCTCCAACTAACAGCTTCTAATATCTGGCTGGGGTGTAGGTTATCTGTCCTACACCTGCAACCTCATCAACCCCACCCTGGGATTTCTCGCCTCATGAGTCAACAGTGAAATGAGCTATGTTACATCACAGTTGGACTAGAACAAATGAATGAAAAGATTTTTAAGTGAAACAAGTGATATAAAATTTATTTAACTTACCTGCACTAGCTAAGAAAGAAGGACTTGACCTTTGCCCATTATCATCGCCGTAGCCTCATAGATGACATACAGAGAGGACAACTATTAGGTGTCCCAATGGAGGTCTGTTCCCTAAGAATATAAACTGAACACTCACAGTCCCCATCTCTACTAAGGCCTACCATCTGCTGCCACAAGCAGTTATCAGGCTGGACCCCACTAATCAGAAGCCACGTGGTCTAGGGACCAATTTCCTTGGCACCATGCAGGCTCTTTCTGCTGTTCTTTGGTTCTCCTTGTCTTGTCCATCATGGTATTCTTGTGGCTTAGTAACTCTGCTGTCTCCTGCTACACCATTCTGCTGTGACCTCTGACACTCACAACTGCCCATGAGCCTTTGATACCTACCTGACACCTTATTTCTAGCTGTCTCTCTTGCATTAGAGCTGGCCTTTGGCCAGAGCTGGATTCTGCGCACTCTGCCCAGTGACTCCTGGTTGTGCAGGCTCTGCCACTGACCTCTGTGTTAAATGAGGTACAGGGGGCTTACAAATGTCTCTGAATATGACTGTCATCATTCCAGCCAAGCTCCCATGCTTAGGGCACTGTAATTATGCTTGACTGCTTCTCCCACCAAGAGGACAGAGTTCTCTGAAGGAAGAAATTCTGTCTTGCTAACTGCACTGGCTTCTAGCTTAGCTCTTAGCTCATAGGTGTTCAACAAACATCAGTGAGTAAGTGGAGAGACATGGACTCAGATCTCCTAAATTCTGGCTAAGGATGTGTTATTAATGTAACATACTACTGTTAGGATAAGTAACCCTAGAATTAAATGTCTTCCAGAAACTAGGATTAGATCGTATCCTACTGATTTCTAAATGAATCCAATGATTTTAGAATCATTTTATGGCTCCAACTAACAGCTTCTAATATCTGGCTGGGGTGTAGGTTATCTGTCCTACACCTGCAACCTCATCAACCCCACCCTGGGATTTCTCGCCTCATGAGTCAACAGTGAAATGAGCTATGTTACATCACAGTTGGACTAGAACAAATGAATGAAAAGATTTTTAAGTGAAACAAGTGATATAAAATTTATTTAACTTACCTGCAGCAATTTCCTCATTAGCCAGCTTGACTTGCAAGCTAAAGATCTGTTCCTGTAATTTGTTCTGTGCCAATTTCAGCTTTTCTCGCCTGCTTATCATGTAGCACAAGTTTCGGACCTGAAAGCCGAATCCCCAGCAAATAAGAGTTTTGTCATTTCACACAGGCCTGACAATTGAAAATTGATTAGCTAAACTTAAGAGAGCTAAAGTTAGATGGGGTGGGGGCCTGGGTATTGTGAGGAAGAGAAGCCAGAACTTAAAGGCTGCGTAAAGAAAACAGCTCCACAGGCATTCACATGGTAGAGTCAGTCTTGGGATCATGGTTCCCATATCAATCAGCAGCAAGGCAAAATGCTCCAAAGCCACCTCTCAAGTCAGTAGTGTCATGGGTTTGAAACACATCTGTGCAGCCAGGCTGGGAAAACCGAATGATGGCTTATCAGTTTAGGTTTTCCTTTAGATTCCTGAGTAAATGGTGGCCATGCTGGATCCCGTACAATTTTCTAATGTGTGCTAATACCAGCAGCATAGAAGTCTGCTGGGAAGGTTGGAAGTGGCATTTTTTATTTTTTTAAAAGAAATGGCCTTTTTTTGCTTACATTTTCAGCTCAGCCAAGTTTTTCCATAGGCACAAGGGTAAAATTCTCACTCTTATGCTCTCCCATTTGGACAAATCCCTCAACCTTTCTGTACCCCAGCTTATTTATCTATAAATATGGATAACTGTGCTTTTTTTCACAGTTCCTTTTTCACAGGCTTATGAGTTAACATCTATAAAATGCTTAGAACAGTGGTGCCCCATAGTAAGTGTTATATATGTGTGAGTTTAATTTTAAAAACTGAGTAAAATCTATTAATCTATTAGTTTCTCCTCAAATTCTGGTAGCAGAGTAAAAAACAAGCTGCCTCTATAATTACATTTGATTATAAGATTCTTTAGGGTTAACACAGGGCTTAACCTACCTTTGAATTCCTACAGTACCTTATTTTGTGTGTGTGTGTGTGATGAGTTACACTTAATTATCTGGTGCAGGGGCTCTCAACCAGGAGCTAAATTTCGATTACCAAAGAGGATCTGGTAAATTGGGAACATTTTTGGTTATCATAGCTGGGCATGTGGGGGTTTGCTACTAGCCTCTAGTGGGTAGAAGCCAGGGATGCTGCTAAACATTTTACAGTATCCCCCACAACAAAGGACAGTTACCTATAAAAAAGAACTATCCAGCTCTAAATGTCAATAGTGCCAAGTTTAAGAAACTCTAATTTGGTACTCTGCTAAGCAAGATTCATTCTTTCTTCAGTCTGTAGTCTTGTTAAGTGTGTCAGTAAAATATAACTAAGCCAATTTAGGTTCAACAGTGAATAAAATGTAAACCAAATGAAAAACTTACTTCATATTAAGGTTCATAAAACATCTAAATGAGGACAGACTCTTCTATCCTCTAATGTGTCTACCAGAATTTCAACTAAACCCAACATCTGAGGTCATGAAATCAAATCAGAACATAAGCAAGGGCACAGAAAGCTATACCATAAATGTAACAAATTGTTTTGTTTTGTTTTAAAATCTAGAAGTGGGGACTTCACTTCTATGCAGACCAAGTCATAGTTAGTCACTTTACCCTCTCTAGGTCTTGCCGGAGGTGCATAAACCTTCTCATGCGAGAGTGAACATTCTCTTCTTTTGGCGGCTGCAGGACATTTCCTTCTTCTTCTTTTGGAGGAAATAATGGCTTGTTGAAGTTACTCTTCCGCTTTAGCTTCCAGTAATTATAGATGAAGTCCACAATTATCAGGGGCTGCCCCAGCTCTGCAGTCACATTTTCCAAATTGACTAGGGTATAGAACTCCTCTTCCAACTCCTGAAGCTTCTGGGCCCTTAGACTGACTTTCTGGGGCTTGGCCTGGCTCTGCTCTGAAGCTCTTTGTGGGGGCTCGGCGTCCCCAGGCTCCTTCTTGCTGTGCTTGAGGCAGAATGACTTGAACCTCACTTCATCTTCTTCATCTAGGATGGTCTTCATTTCTAGGTTGTGCTCGAAGGCACAGGTAACATGGAAGGCAGTCATGCAAGTTTTCACTGAGCACTGTGGGAAGAAAAGATGTGTTAAGGCAGCAAGGCTGTGGGGAAACGAGGAAGCCCTATATGTATGCCTGGGTCTAAATCAGAGCTCATAGAAAGCAAAGGAAAGACAGGGAGAAAGTTGAGTCTTACACTGACCATGACAAACACCTTACAAGTAACCCTGGAAATTTGCCCTTATAGAAAACAGTAAAAACAGAGGACAAATAAATTTTTTTCAAATTCTTGCTTAAATTTTATCTCAAGCATTAAATTTTTCTGAGAACTCTTCTCTGGCCTCTGTAAAGAGTCATGCTGTACCTTTTCTGTGACCCCAATATTATCTTATTATATGCTTCTAGAATGGTCTTTTTTTTTAAAGGTAAGAAGTGGAGTTTTTTCAAATTCAGAGAAAAGCATACTCCACAGACAGAGTGTGGTCCATTGCAGTGCGTGTGACAGCCTATAATGGTCCTTTTAAACTGTTAGTTAGAGCAGAATAAATGTAAAATTCATGGCCATGGCTCTTAAAGACAGAGGCTGTGTCATTCATCTTTGGATTGTCATCAATTATTGGAGGCCTTGGGCCCTGTCAGATGTCTCTGCTAACAATGTGATTTATGGTGGAAGTTCTGAGTCACATGGTATCAGCCAGACCTCTGGAGGGACTGGAGATTCAGTCCAGCTATGCAGGTGGTCAGTCATGTCTACGTGACCAACTCCTAATAAAATCTCTGAACACCAAGGCTTGGGCGGCTTTGTTGGTTGGCAATGCTCTTATGTGTCTAATCATAAACTGATGCTGAGAGAAATAAGCACTGTCCACAAGATTCCACTTAGGAAACTGGAAGCTCCATGCCTGGTCTCTTCTGGACTCTTCCCTATGTACCTCTTCCATTGCAGTGGCCTCTCTCATTGCAGAGCACCGGCTCTGGGCGCATGCACTCCAGAGCACTGGCTTGCAACTGGACACACCAGTCCAGCTGTCCATGGCATGCGTGATTCTCCCAGGCCAGGGATTGAACCGGTGCCCTTGCACTGCGGATGGTCTTCATTTCTAGGTTGTGCTCGAAGGCACAGGTAACATGGAAGGCAGTCATGCAAGTTTTCACTGAGCACTGTGGGAAGAAAAGATGTGTTAAGGCAGCAAGGCTGTGGGGAAACGAGGAAGCCCTATATGTATGCCTGGGTCTAAATCAGAGCTCATAGAAAGCAAAGGAAAGACAGGGAGAAAGTTGAGTCTTACACTGACCATGACAAACACCTTACAAGTAACCCTGGAAATTTGCCCTTATAGAAAACAGTAAAAACAGAGGACAAATAAATTTTTTTCAAATTCTTGCTTAAATTTTATCTCAAGCATTAAATTTTTCTGAGAACTCTTCTCTGGCCTCTGTAAAGAGTCATGCTGTACCTTTTCTGTGACCCCAATATTATCTTATTATATGCTTCTAGAATGGTCTTTTTTTTTAAAGGTAAGAAGTGGAGTTTTTTCAAATTCAGAGAAAAGCATACTCCACAGACAGAGTGTGGTCCATTGCAGTGCGTGTGACAGCCTATAATGGTCCTTTTAAACTGTTAGTTAGAGCAGAATAAATGTAAAATTCATGGCCATGGCTCTTAAAGACAGAGGCTGTGTCATTCATCTTTGGATTGTCATCAATTATTGGAGGCCTTGGGCCCTGTCAGATGTCTCTGCTAACAATGTGATTTATGGTGGAAGTTCTGAGTCACATGGTATCAGCCAGACCTCTGGAGGGACTGGAGATTCAGTCCAGCTATGCAGGTGGTCAGTCATGTCTACGTGACCAACTCCTAATAAAATCTCTGAACACCAAGGCTTGGGCGGCTTTGTTGGTTGGCAATGCTCTTATGTGTCTAATCATAAACTGATGCTGAGAGAAATAAGCACTGTCCACAAGATTCCACTTAGGAAACTGGAAGCTCCATGCCTGGTCTCTTCTGGACTCTTCCCTATGTACCTCTTCCATTGCAGTGGCCTCTCTCATTGCAGAGCACCGGCTCTGGGCGCATGCACTCCAGAGCACTGGCTTGCAACTGGACACACCAGTCCAGCCGTTCCATGGCATGCGTGATTCTCCCAGGCCAGGGATTGAACCGGTGCCCCCTTTCACTGCAAGTTGGACTCTCCACCCACTGGACCATCAGGGAAGTCCCACTATGTACCTCTTCCCTTGGCTGTTTTTAATCTGTATCCTTTCACTGTAATACACTATGACTGTGAGTATAATGTCTTTTTGAGTTCCGTGAGTCCTTCTAATGAATTATTGAATTTGAAGGTGAGCTTTGGGACCTCTAACTTGTAGATATATACTCAGAAGTGGAATTACTAAGACATACGGCAACTCTACGTCTACCTTTTTGAACTGCCAAACTGTTTTCCACAGTGGTTGTGCACTTTACATTCCTGCCAGTAATGCATAAAACATTCTAATTTCTCTACCTTCTTGCCAATAATTGTTACTATATGCCTTTTTCATTATTACCACCCTAGTTTGAGTATGAAGTAGTATCTCACTGTGGTTTACTTTTGGAGGGAGGAAGAAATAATTTTCTACTTATTCAGAAATTATAAGAAAGAAATGAGTTTTTGAAATACTTTCATTGGAGGAAAAATGCTATCCTTACATGTTCACACTTGTAAGGGGAGTTGGAGCTTCTTGTGGGGTGAGAATTGAATCTGATAGGGTGGTTAGAATAAAAATCTTTGAAAAAGAACACCAGAGATTGATTTAGGAATTAAATTATCTCTTGCCTCTTTAAATAAATATTTTATCACCCCCTACTTCCACCAAAGAAAAGTGTGCCCTCAAAAGCAGATAACATCTGCATTGAACACCAAAGTGCATATGTCCCCAGGAGTTCTTAGCCTGCTGCAGGGCAGTGTCCATTTGGTTCCACCAAAGAAAGTTCTAGCGTGACCAACTCCTAATAAAATCTCTGAACACCAAGGCTTGGGCGGCTTTGTTGGTTGGCAATGCTCTTATGTGTCTAATCATAAACTGATGCTGAGAGAAATAAGCACTGTCCACAAGATTCCACTTAGGAAACTGGAAGCTCCATGCCTGGTCTCTTCTGGACTCTTCCCTATGTACCTCTTCCATTGCAGTGGCCTCTCTCATTGCAGAGCACCGGCTCTGGGCGCATGCACTCCAGAGCACTGGCTTGCAACTGGACACACCAGTCCAGCCGTTCCATGGCATGCGTGATTCTCCCAGGCCAGGGATTGAACCGGTGCCCCTTGCACTGCAAGTTGGACTCTCCACCCACTGGACCATCAGGGAAGTCCCACTATGTACCTCTTCCCTTGGCTGTTTTTAATCTGTATCCTTTCACTGTAATACACTATGACTGTGAGTATAATGTCTTTTTGAGTTCCGTGAGTCCTTCTAATGAATTATTGAATTTGAAGGTGAGCTTTGGGACCTCTAACTTGTAGATATATACTCAGAAGTGGAATTACTAAGACATACGGCAACTCTACGTCTACCTTTTTGAACTGCCAAACTGTTTTCCACAGTGGTTGTGCACTTTACATTCCTGCCAGTAATGCATAAAACATTCTAATTTCTCTACCTTCTTGCCAATAATTGTTACTATATGCCTTTTTCATTATTACCACCCTAGTTTGAGTATGAAGTAGTATCTCACTGTGGTTTACTTTTGGAGGGAGGAAGAAATAATTTTCTACTTATTCAGAAATTATAAGAAAGAAATGAGTTTTTGAAATACTTTCATTGGAGGAAAAATGCTATCCTTACATGTTCACACTTGTAAGGGGAGTTGGAGCTTCTTGTGGGGTGAGAATTGAATCTGATAGGGTGGTTAGAATAAAAATCTTTGAAAAAGAACACCAGAGATTGATTTAGGAATTAAATTATCTCTTGCCTCTTTAAATAAATATTTTATCACCCCCTACTTCCACCAAAGAAAAGTGTGCCCTCAAAAGCAGATAACATCTGCATTGAACACCAAAGTGCATATGTCCCCAGGAGTTCTTAGCCTGCTGCAGGGCAGTGTCCATTTGGTTGCCCTTAATACAGACAAATGGGTGGTATCAGAGCATGCCTTCAGTTAATTCAGTCATGTCCGACCCTTTGCGACCCTATGGACCATAGCCCATCAGGCTCCTCTGTCCATGGGATTCTCCAGGCAAGAATACTAGAGTGGGGGCTTCCCTGGTGGTCCAGTGGTAAGGATAACACCTTGCATTGCAAGGGGCACCGGTTTGATCCCTGGCCTGGAAAGATCCCACGTGCCGCGGAGTGGCTGGACTGATGTGTCCAACTACCAAGCTGGAGCTCTGAAGTGCATGTGCCCAGAGCCGGTGCTCTGCAACGAGAGAGGCCACTGCGATGGGAGGCCCACATAGGCCAAAGAAGAAAGATAAATAAATGAAAGATCAATAGAAGTGGCCACCAAAAAAGAGAAAAGAATACTAGACGCGGTTGCCATTTCCTTCTCCAGGGGATCTTCCTGACCCAGGGATTAACCTGTGTCTCTTATGTTTCCTACATTGGCAAGTGGGTTCTTTACCACTAGCGCTATCTACTAGGGTATCAGAGCAATTTTCTCAAATCCTGGTCACTGAACTCGTGTCAAAAATGGTTCAAAGTCAGCCAACAAAACTTATTTAGCTATTATGTACTTAAAACACCAACAGTGGCCACCAGTCCTTTTGATCTCTCATCCCTAAGGGTCTGCAAGGCATGAGGAGTGATGTCACTTTAGTGTTACTTAACTTTTCTCATGTTTACATCTGGTCTCCATTAATAGACTGTAAATGCCTGAAGACAAGGATCAAAAATATCTTAGAAGAGGAACAATTTGTGCTCACAAATAAAATTTGGGATATATGAAGAAAACAGTAAAGTGCTTTACCTCTTAATTTTTTTTGGTGCCCTTTAAGCTTAACATTTCATTTCCTTCTTTACTAGTATTACCTGTGATAGTCACTGAGCAGATGTACTTGCATTTTCCCACTTGTCAAACATTTTCACTTGTTTTAAAAAAGTTTACTTCCCTCATAGTCAAAAGCTCATATTAGCCTAACAGTAAACTCATGAATTTGATGAGCTCAAACTCATTGATGCCTTTGAACTGTGCTGTTGGAGAAGGCTCTTAAGAGTCCTTTGGACTGCAAGGAGATCCAACCAGTCAATCCTAAAGGAAATCAACCCTGAATATGCACTGGAAGGAATAATGCTGAAGCTCCAATATTTTGGCCACCTGATGGGAAGAGACAACCCATTGGAAAAAAGCCTGATATTGGGAAAAACAGAAGGCAAAAGGAGAAGGGGCCGACAGAAGATGAGATGGTTTGATGGCATCACTGAGTCAATGGACGTGAGCTTGAGCAAGCTCTGGGAGATGGTGAAGGACAGGGAAGCCTGGCGTGCTGCAGTCTATGGGCTTGCAAAGAGTCAGACACAACTGAGCAACTGAACTGAACTGAAACTCGTGGTTGCCCACCAGTTTATTCTGATGTCAATATATATGCGTATGTAACTCCAGACATGACCACATTCCTCTATGGTCAAAATGGGCACCCATCCCAGCACTAAATGTTTAATGATTCTATCCAGTTTGGCTGCACGAATGCCATGGCTTTCCATCAACAAAGTCAGATTGACTACAAGAAATAATAATAATATGAACAATAATAATAAGGACAACTACTAGTACCACTAATATTTACTGAATATTTAGTATCTGTTAGGCACTGTGTTAAGCACTTCACCACCTCATTAGGTAGGTGCTGTTTTATCATCTCTATTTATAGATGTGGAAACGGAGGAACATATTTGGTAGATAACTTCCTCAAGACTACACAACAAACAAGAGGTGGCACCAGGATTTGTACTCCAGGAATTTGGCTCCAAAGGTCATATTTTTAGCCATTGTTCTATTTTATTTTTCCCAAAGGGAAGGCCTAAAACATCTAGATTTAGGTGGAATGGGGTTTGCACATAAGATATATAAGGACCCTACAGGAATTCTGGAAAGGTGGTAGAGGGACTGTGTGTCCACAACCGAGGCAAAATTCAGAGCTGTCTGAGATGCTTGTTTTGAATTCAGTCTTTAGGATCTGTTTGAGGATTACCAGGAATTTTCAACCTCAGAAGAAAGGTTCTGGCTCTCAGATATGGCGGCTGTAGATATTGGTTAGTTTAGACCCAAAACCACCAGTGTAAGATTCTATCCTTGCTGAATGAATGTTTCCAAATCAAAAGAAGAGGAGAGATGTGGGTATTCCCCACTGCTGAAAGGTAGGAAGAATAAATACAATTCACAGTTAAGAAATTTCCATAAAGAGTTTATGAAGCAAAGTACCTGAGATGTGTTACTAATCACAAATACCCTTAATAAACCTCTGAAAAACAATGAATAAAAAAACCTAATAAAACCTGACCCTCATCTGTATTTTGCTTATACTAATAGAGGAGGCTTTGTTTTCCATGGCTGACACCTAGCTTTTGCTGTGGGGAAAGAGATCAAAACCCCTTTTCCTTTTTAAACTACCTCTAAGTTAATTCCAAACTGGCAAGTAATTTAGAATTTTGTTCTCTGTATAGGAATCAAATATAGTATAATTAGTATAAGCAGAACACAGATGGAGAAAGATACAACCACACTTCACAAGGTCACCTGAAGTTTACTCCCCCTCACCTGGAGGGAAGATCTTTAATGCAGCCTGGCACTCACACTGTACTTCCCCAAACCAAAAAACTATTTCACACCTTTTCTCTCATCCTGGAGACTTTACCCACATCCACACTCTCAGCTGATGATCCTGTTTCCTGCCTCACTGAGGAAGTTACAACAGTTAAAGAATACTCTGCAGATTCCCAGCAGCACACCTACTTAATACTGTGCCTAAACACTCTGCCTTTGAGTCGGTTACCCGGCAAGAACAATCTGTACTCTTACCTGAAGCTGCTACTCTCTCATCTTCTTTAACCCACTCTCTCTCACCTACTGAAAAACCTCACCCCAGCAGTTTTTCCTCTCCACTGGGTCACTCTCTTTGCATGCACACTGTTAACTCTCCTATCTCTGGGCCTTTACACTGGCTGATACCTCTGCTGTAATATTTTTATCCTAAATATACGCACTGTCTTCTCTCACTTTTGAGTCTTTGCTCAAATGTCACAACTATAGTGAGTCCTACTCTGATCACTCTATATAAACATGCAGTGTATGCCCCCTGCCCCACAATCCTCATCTTACCATACTCCATATTTTTCTTTTCCATAGCACTTACCATCTTCTAATGCACTATTTAGTATCTATTGTTTTTTCTTTCTTTTTATATGGAATGCTTCATGAATTTGTGTGCCATTCTTGCGTAGGGGCCATGCTAATCTTCTCTGTATTGCTTCAATTTTAGTTTATGTGCTGCCGAAGTGACCACAGTGTCTACTGTTTATCACTGATTTCTCTCAAATCAAAATGTAAGTTCCCTGGTGCAAAGTTCTTTGGTGCTCCACTGATAAATCTAAAGTGCCTAGAACAGTGCCTGGCACACAATTAGGCACTCAAATATTTGTTGAATAAGTGAAATTCCTTATGATTGAAATTTTAAGAGACTTCTGTGACCACCACAGCAGCATACATCTACATATGATAATGGAAGCATGGCAGGTACCTCACAGAAGAAATTACCTGATACTGACTACAATGAGGTAACCAGAAAATCAACACTGTTTGTACCAAAGAATTTCTGAAACCTGTTACCTAAGCCACTGCTGCCAGTTGTTGGCACAGCCGAGACCGCATGATAACTGTAATGGAGAGGCTGGCAGATAGCTACATAAGGATCAAAAGACAGTACTGAAATAAGTACACATTCATATCCTAAAACAAGGAAGATGAAAAGTTGAGCTATATATCATATGTAGCTTGTACTTCTCCAGTGGCTTTGGATACTAACCAGCATTCCAGGGACAGTGGAGGTAGTATAGCAAAGTTCCAAATAAGACATTAGCCAGAAAGAAATACACAGGGGTATGGAATCTGGGATGAAGGCATGACGAGATAATGATGGCTGAATTACCAAGGAGGGTCATTATACAGAAAATGGAGATGGTCACAAAAATCACCATTTCTAGTTTGGGCCATTGAGAGTACACCAGAACAAAGCCATTGGAGTGATGAAAGTGTTATAGAATCTTCTCATTGCTTAATGCTACTTGCTAGAAACACCAGAGTCAGAATTTTGAAGCCAGATTACCCTTTGCTTAGATCTTAAGGCTGGTTCATGAACCTACATGCAACAGATGAACTGGATGCAGAATGCTGAAACAAGTACAATGATTAATGTATTTCCCTTTATTACTTCAACAAGAAAACGGAATTAGCAATTACATATCTGCATTTTAACAACCATATTTTAAGCCACTACTTTTATTTAGTGAACTTATAGTTTACTAAGAAGAAGTATTACAAAAGTAAAGGCTGTATAGATGCATTACAAAATATTTGTTACAAAAAAGATGTTGGATCTGTTATCACTGAGAAAAAACTAAGACTTCGTTGCAACTTCATTAAATCTCTAAATTACTCAGTAAAAAAAAAAAACACTTTTAAGACTCTTAATTTGGAAAGACCTTTACAAAATACAGAATCTAAACTCTAAGTAATAAAAATAAACCCACTGCCCTGCAAATTCCACTCCAGAATGCTTGTTCCATCCATCTGTTCCTCCATTATGCATCTACTGATCTAATATTTATTGTCTGTCTGCCATGTCAGGGGTTTGGAGGATCTAAGGATGAAACAGTTTGAGCTTGCAGCCTCCTAAGGAAGCTGAGACTTATAGGGAAATAACTACAATAGAGGGTAGAATGTGGTAATATGGGGCATTTTTTTTCCCACCACAATCATGCTGCCAATTACTAACTGTTGTAAAAACATCATCCTTTAGAACAGCAAAAATGGGGGAAAACGCAGGTAAAACAATAAGAAAAATAAGTAGATTAATTGATATAAATTCAATGTGCTATTATAAAATGGCTGATAATTATGAAAACATGGAAAAGACTTTTTTTTGCTAGGGAGCAAACTATGATTATAGTTATTCAATGGACACTAAGGAAGCACTGACAATGGGCAAGCACTCTCCTTTGTGCTAGGGAAAGAATGATGCATAACCTTTGCCCTCAAGGGGCTCACATGTGGGGAGCAATCAAGAGGAAACTTAGAAAAGCATCAACAGGCAATGTGTTATGGCAGTAGACTCCATGGAAATAGTCTTTCTTAAACAATTTACCCTTTATAATTGCTAAAGTGCTATAGTTAAAATAAGCAAAATCAGCAGGAAAAAATGAAAACGAAAAGCAAGACAAAGTATCTGATTCTGTCAAATGTAACACGTAAACATGAAAGGGGCTTTTGGGGTCCAGATTGTGTTCTTTAAATACCATTTCCCAGGAAAAGAACCAGGGTTACTTGGAGGAGTGGCTGATTCTAGGTCTAGATTAAATAAAATCTACAAGATGAGCCAGACAGCAAGGAACTTCACAAAACGCCTAAAGCTACGAAACACCTAGAGCCACCATCTTCTAAGCTATGACATCAGATGGCCCCCTTTCTGTGAAGATGATGAACATACAAACCTAACTGCAACCAGCCTGCAGCTCCCCTGCGAGAGGCTGGGCAGTGGTACGTCAGCCCTTCCTCCCATCTCACCAGGAAAGCCATCTTATTACATTTGAAATAAAAGGTGAGATGATATTCTGAAAAAAGAGATTATGAAGGGTCAATCTTTCTGGGGGTGACTGGCCTCTCCCAGCCCCATCCTTCCCGACCCTCCAAATGCTGCTTTTGGGTGTACCGGCTATGACTTCCACTTCAAGCAGCTAAATTTCGATGCCTCAAATGTCTCAGAAAACTCTACTTGCACTACCGTATGCAACAAATGTGCCTATGAGAATGACTTTCAAATCTTATCAACCAGAATTTACCCATTCAGATACGTCTTATCCTATAAAGTGAGTTGTACTTAGTCCAACGACAGAATCATCTGTCAAACTGTCCTGGAACCCAAGTTGTCCATCTTTCATGGGTGAGCCACATAAAAACACACGCCTGGTTGTCTAAAAGTTATGGCTTGTTTCCAGCCAGGATCATCTTGCTTCAGAACTCACCTGATTCATCAGATCTGATAGCAAAAGCATGGAAATTAACTGCCACTATGGCTATTGAAAAGAATAAGCTGAAGGGTCCAGAGATAACACCCTAAAAACGGGTTCTAGAAATGGTCTGTACAGTAGCAGAGCTCCAGGAATGACTGGGAGGTGGCCTCCTGAGTAACCTTTCAGTTAGCAGAGTGCTCTCACTGGGAGGGTGAGTTCGGCTATTTTGGTGTTAACCCACTCCACCACTTCTCATTGGGACTTACCTGAATACAAGCACCTGTTTTCACCTTGCACAGGCTACAGACTAAGCCCCAGCGACTGGATGGAATATGGGAGATATTTATGATTGGTTCCATCTTCTCAGGACAAGCAATATTGACCTACAAATAAAACACCACCATAAGGCAGAAGGCACAGAAGCATTCCAGAAGTACCTTTCACAAACCATAAATGATGTTACTTGAAGCTCAGAACATCAAAACAATGAGGTGGGGCTTCCCTGGTGATCCAGTGGGTAAAGAGTCTGCCTTGTAGTACAAGGGGCACCGGTTCGATCCCTGGCCCAGGAAGATCCCACGCTCCATGGAGCAGCTGGACTGGTGTGTCCAATTACAAGGCCCAGAGCCAGTGCTCTGCAATGAGAGAGGCCACTGCAATGGAAGGCCCACACAGGCTGAAGAATAAAGATGGATGAAAATAATAAATAAAAAACCAATAAAGGAGGCCAAAATTTAAAAAAAAAATTCCTAAAACAATGAGGTGAGGCATGTCTCTTATGGTTACTATGGAACTAAGAATAAAGAAAACCTGTTTCTAGCCACTGCTAAGGCCTTCAATTGTTTCCAGTAATAGAAACAAATCATATATAACATGAGAGGGCAGGAGTAGAGACAAGGCATGGTTAGCTTAATGAGTCAAAGATATCTACAACTTAGGAACCAAAGAAAGCTACTAAGGAAAGGAAGTCACAAAATCTAGCACTTCTCACATGTTTTAGATGGTGCCACATGTCTTGTTTTCATTTAATCAATAAACTACGAAAAACATAGGCAGTGACATATTATTGGGAAGTAGCAACAGTCTGTAATAAAGAGATTACAGCACATAAGTAGAAAAGATGAGGATGATAACATTTTAAAACAAGCCTTTAAAATCATGTAACTAGGGCTTCCCTGGTGGCCCAGTGGGTAAGGACACCGCCTAGCAGTGCAAGGAGCGCTGGTTCGATCCCTGGCCTGGGAAGATCCCATGTGCCGTGGAGCAGCTGGACTGATGTGTCCAATTACTGAGTCGGAGCTTTGGAGCGCGTGCACCCAGAGCCGGTGCTCTGCGACAACAGAGGCCACTGCAATGGGAGGCCCACACGGGCCAGAGAACGAAGATGGATGCAACTGAATAAATGAAAGACCAATAGAAGTGGCCCGCCCGCCCCGCCCTCTCCCCAACCCGCTCCCCCGCCAAAAAATAAATAAATAAAAAATAAAAAATCATGTAACTATCACCAACTTATTCTGTTTTCTCAACAAAGTAGTTTGCTTGCTTATTTATTTATGTAAAAATTTTTTTGGCCATGCCACATGTGGCATGCAGGATCTTAGTTTCCCAGTCAAGGATCAAACCCTGCCCCCTGCAGTAGAAGCACAGATTCCTAAACACTGGATCACCAGGAATGTCCCAAAATAGCTTTAAGGTAAAATGAGTCTTTGAGACAGTGCTTAAAGGGAAGAAATGCTTTTTAAAAAGATGGAAACTTGTATGTGTGTGAGAGACAGAGACAGACAGAGAGAAAGAAAACAAGGTGTCAAGCACTTCTAGTAAAAAGTGCTTTCTTTTCCTTTTCTTTAAAAAATATATACATGTGTTTTTAAAAGAGAAATAACTTTAAAAAGTGAAGGACCATTGAACAAGGACAGTTAAATGAGTACAAGTTCCACCCACATCAAGCAAGCAACCGTACAAAGACCAGGAACATCTTGAACAGCCCCAAACGTACTGGAAATCAGGTACTAGAAACCACAAGAGAATGTCAACGGTGAGAAAGCTTCTTCTTTCCTTTTTTCCCCCAATTTAAAACTACTTTACTGCTAAAAAACGCTAACCATTATCCAAGCCTGCAGTGAATCATAGTAACATTAAAGGTCACTAATCACAGATCACCATAAGAAATACAATAATGATAAAAAGTTTGAAACATGAGAATTACCAAAATGGGACAAAGATACAAGAAGTGAGCAAAAGCTGTTGGACAAATGGTGCCGATAGACTTGCTCTTTGCAGGGTTACCACAAACCTTTGGTTTATAAAACATGCAGTATCGACAAAGTACAATAAAGCAAAGAGCAATCAAGTGAGGACTGTCATCCTCACAACACAGACTGAGTTCATTGAATCCCTACCAGATCACTGTGGGGAAAGTACAAGTGTTATTTTTTTTTTAATATTTTATTTTATTTTGCTTTTACAGCGTTTTGTTGTTTACAGTTCTATATAATCCTAAATCCGTCATAGGCCTATCTTTGGTCCCTCCCACCCAAGTCACCCTCTGATTCCCCTTCATCCCACGCCTCCAGGTTGTTGCCTAGCCCCCATGTAAGATCCCTTAGTTCCACAGTGCATTAACAATGGTTTTCTCACTGTCTTGATGACTGCTGCTTTGTAGTAGAGTCTGAAGTTAGGGAGGCTGATCCCTCCAGCTCCATTCTTCTTTCTCAGGATTGTTTTGGCTATATGAGGTCTTTTGTGTTTCCACATGAACTGTGTTCTTTGGTCTAGTTCTGTGAAGAATGTCATTGGTAATTTGTTAGGGATCATGTTGAATCTGTCGATGATATTTGGTAGTATCGTCATTTTCACAATATTGATTCTTCTGACCCAGGAACATGGAATATCTCTCCATCTGTTTAAGTCTTCTTTGATTTCTTTCATGAGTGTCTTGTAGTTTTCTGTGTACAGTTCTTTCATTTCTTTGGGTAGGTTTATTCCTAGATATTTTATTCTCTGGGTTGCAGTGGTTAACGGGATGGAATTGCCCCTTTGATTTTTGTTTTCTGATTTTTCATTGTTTATATATAGGAATGCCAGTGATTTGTGTATTGATTTTGTATCCCGTGATGCTGCTAAATTTGTTGATTAGCTCTAGCAGTTTTCTAATAGTGTCTTTGGGGTTTTCTATGTATAGTATCATGTCTTCTTCAAATATAGTGAGTTTGACATCTTCTTTTCCAATCTGGATTCCTTTTATTTCTTTTTCTTCTTTTACTGTTGTTGCTAGAACTTCCAGGACTATGTTGAATAATAGTGGTGAAAGTGGACACCCCCCCTGATCTTAGAGGGAATGCTTTCAGTTTTTCGCCACTGAGGATAATGTTCGCTGTGGGCTTCTCATCGATGGCTTTCACTATGTTGAGGTAGGTTCCTTCTATGCCCATTTTCTGAAGTTTTTATCATAAATTGGTGTTGGATTTTGTCAAAGGCTTTTTCTGCATCTATTGAGATTATCATGTGGTTTTTGTCTCTCAATTTGTTGATATGGTATATCACATTGATTTACGGATATTGAGGAATCCTTGCATGCCTGGGATGAAGCCATGATGTATGGGTTGATCATGATGTGTGAGTTTTTTGATGTGTTGTTGAATTCTGTTTGCTAGGATTTTGTTGAGGATTTTGGCATCTAAATTCATCAGTGAAATTGGTCTGTAATTTTCTTTTTTTGTGCTGTCTTTGCCTGGCTTAGGTATCAGGGTGATGGTGGCCTCATAGAATGTGTTTGGAAGTGGTCCTTTCTGTGCAATTTTCTGAACGAGTTTTAGAAGGACAGGCCTTAGCTCTTCTTTAAATGTTTGGTAGAATTCACCTGTAAAGCCATCTGGCCCTGGGCTTTTATTTTGGGGTAGGTTTTTGATCACAAATTTGATTTCTGAGCTTGTGATTGGGTTGTTCATTTTCTATTCTTCTGGTTCAGTCTTGGGAATATCTCTCCATCTGTTTAAGTCTTCTTTGATTTCTTTCATGAGTGTCTTGTAGTTTTCTGTGTACAGTTCTTTCATTTCTTTGGGTAGGTTTATTCCTAGATATTTTATTCTCTGGGTTGCAGTGGTTAACGGGATGGAATTGCCCCTTTGATTTTTGTTTTCTGATTTTTCATTGTTTATATATAGGAATGCCAGTGATTTGTGTATTGATTTTGTATCCCGTGATGCTGCTAAATTTGTTGATTAGCTCTAGCAGTTTTCTAATAGTGTCTTTGGGGTTTTCTATGTATAGTATCATGTCTTCTTCAAATATAGTGAGTTTGACATCTTCTTTTCCAATCTGGATTCCTTTTATTTCTTTTTCTTCTTTTACTGTTGTTGCTAGAACTTCCAGGACTATGTTGAATAATAGTGGTGAAAGTGGACACCCCTGTCTTGTTCCTGATCTTAGAGGGAATGCTTTCAGTTTTTCGCCACTGAGGATAATGTTCGCTGTGGGCTTCTCATCGATGGCTTTCACTATGTTGAGGTAGGTTCCTTCTATGCCCATTTTCTGAAGTTTTTATCATAAATTGGTGTTGGATTTTGTCAAAGGCTTTTTCTGCATCTATTGAGATTATCATGTGGTTTTTGTCTCTCAATTTGTTGATATGGTATATCACATTGATTTACGGATATTGAGGAATCCTTGCATGCCTGGGATGAAGCCATGATGTATGGGTTGATCATGATGTGTGAGTTTTTTGATGTGTTGTTGAATTCTGTTTGCTAGGATTTTGTTGAGGATTTTGGCATCTAAATTCATCAGTGAAATTGGTCTGTAATTTTCTTTTTTTGTGCTGTCTTTGCCTGGCTTAGGTATCAGGGTGATGGTGGCCTCATAGAATGTGTTTGGAAGTGGTCCTTTCTGTGCAATTTTCTGAACGAGTTTTAGAAGGACAGGCCTTAGCTCTTCTTTAAATGTTTGGTAGAATTCACCTGTAAAGCCATCTGGCCCTGGGCTTTTATTTTGGGGTAGGTTTTTGATCACAAATTTGATTTCTGAGCTTGTGATTGGGTTGCTCATAGTTTCTATTTCTTCCTGGTTCAGTCTTGGGAGATTAATCTTCTCCAAGAAACTGTCCATTTCTTTCAGGTTGTTCAGTTTGTTGCCATATAGTTGTTCATAATAGTCTCCTATAATCCGTTGGATTTCTGCATTATCTGTTGTAATCTCTCCTTTTTCATTTTTGATTTTGTGGATCTGGTTCTTCTCTCTTTTTTTCTTGATGAGTCTGGCCAGTGGTCTGTCAATTTTGTTTATCTTTTCGAAGAACCATTTTTTCGATTTATTGATCTTTACTATTGTTTCTTTCATTTCTTTTTATTTCTGTTCTGATCTTTAAGATTTCTCTTTTTCTGCTAACTTTGGGGTGTTTTGTTCTTCTTTCTCCAGTTGTTTTAAGTGTAGGGTTAGGTCGTCTATTTGATATTTTTCTTGTTTCTTGAGGTAGGATTGTATTGCTATAAATTTCCCTCTTATAACTGCTTTTGCAGTACCCTATAGGTTTTGTACTGTTGTGTATTCATTGTCGTTTTCTTCTAGGAATTTTTAAATTTCTCCTTTGATTTGCTTGGTAATCAGTTTGTTTTTTAGGTATGTGTTGTTTAATCTCCATGTGCTTGTGTTTTTAGCTTTTTTTTTTTTTTTTTTCCTGCAGTTGATCTCCAGTCTCATTGCATTCTGGTCAAAGAAGATGGTTAATATAATTTCAATTTTCTTGAATTGACTGAGGTTTGATTTGTGACCCAAGATGTGGTCTATCCTGGAGAATGTTCCATGAACACTTGAGAAGAAAGTGCATTCTTCTGCTTTTGGATAGAAGGTCCTAAAGATATCCATGAGGTTCATCTCTCTTTTTTTTTTTTTTTTAAACTTTATGTGTTTTTGGCTGTGCTGGGTCTTTGTTGATGTGTGGGTTTAGCTGCTCTGCGGTATGTGGGATCTTCCCAGATCAGGGATAGAACCTGTGTCTCCTGCATTGGCAGATCGGGTTCTTATCCACTGAGCCACAAGGGAAGCCTGAGGTTCATCTCTTGTAGTGTGTCATTTAAGGCTTGCATTTCCTTATTAATTTTCTGTTTTGATGATCTGTCCATTGGTGTAAGAGGAGTGTTAAGCTCTCCTACTATTACTGTGTTATTGTCAATGTCTTCTTTTATGTTCGAAAGTGTTTTGTATGTATTGGGGTGCTCCTGTGTTGGGTGCATAAATATTTATGATTGCTATGTCTTCCTCTTGGATAGATCCCTTGATCATTATGTAGTGACCTGCCTTGTCTCTTATAATCTTCTGTTTTAAAGTCTATTTTGTCTGATATGAGGATTGCTACCCCAGCTTTCTTTTGATTTCCATTTGCGTGGAATATCTTTTTCCATCCTCTCACTTTCAGTCTATGTGTATCGTTAGGTCTGAAGTGGGTCTCTTGTAAACAGCATATATATGGGTCTTGCTTCTGAATCCACTTAGCCAGTCTGCGTCTTTTGGTTGGAGCCTTTAGTCTGTTTACATTCAAAGTAATTATTGATATAAATGTGCCTATTGTCATCTTTTTAGAAGTTTGGGGTTTGATTTGTAGGACTTCTCCTACTCTCATATTCATTGGCTATATCAGGCCCTTTAACACTTGTTGTAAGGCTGGTTTTGTGATACAGAATTCTTTTAGCTTTTGCTTGTCTGTAAAGCTTTTGACTTCTCCATCAATTCTGAATGAGATCCTTGCTGGGTAGAGAATTCTTAGTTGGAGGCTATTTTCTTTTAGCCGTTTAAATGTGTCTTGCCATTCTCTTCTGGCCTGCAGGGTTTCTGTTGATAGATCAGTGGTTAAACGTATGGGGTTCCTTTGTAAGTTATTTGTTGTTTGTTCCTTGCTGCCTTAAGTGTTCTGTCCTTATATTTACTCTGTGTTAGTTTGATTAGAATGTGGCTTGGTGTGTTTCTTCTGGGGTTTATCCTGTACAGAACTCTTTGTGCTTCTTGGACTTGGTTGACTATTTCCTTTCCCATGCTGGGGAAGTTTTCAACTATAACCTCTTCAAGAACTTTCCATAGCCTTTCTTTCCCTCTTCTTCTTCTGGGACCCCTATAATTCTAATGTTGGTGCATTTGATATTGTCCCATAGGTCTTCTGAGCCTATCCTCAGTTCTTTCGATTCTTTGTGCTTTGTTCTGTTCTTCAGCAGTTATTTCCACCATTCTGTCTTTCAGCTCACTTATCTGTTCTTCTGCCTCTGATACTCTACTGTTGAGTCCTTCTATAGTATTTTTAAGTTCAGCAATTGAGTTGTTTGTCTCTATTTGTTTATTTTTCATTTCTTGCATGTCTCTTCTCAGTGCACTAATTTCCTCTAATAATCTGTTTTCGGAGTTCTGGATCCTCGCTAGTATCGCTCTTCTGAATTCTCTTTCAGATAATCTGTCTATCTCATCCTCTGTCATTTGCAACTCTGACTTGTTCCTTCTTTTGTGTGGTGTTTCTCTGTCTTTATTTTTATGTTAATTTTTGTTTCTTTTTGTGTGTCTGTGTGGTTTGTGTCTTAGGTGGTGCTGGGTCTTGTTTGCAGGTTATCTCTAGTGTTGTATGTTCCTTGACAGTGTAGGGTCTCGGAGTCAGGGCTTCCACTCCGAGGATCCTTGGTTTGATCTCTGGCCTGGGAATGTAGGCTCTATGTCTGGTTTGTTATGGCGTTCAGTGGTATTAGTTCAAATATAGACATATGAGGGACAAAATGTGCATCCCTGGTAGATGACAGTCATAAAATCATGCAAATACTTTCTAACATAATGGAAAAATATACATACACACACATCAATAGACACAACTGAACAGTCTTAAAGGGATAAAGTACGGGAAATTTTTCTGGCAGATGGCACAATCAAGGTTGGTACCTGACCATTAAGCTCTAAATTAATTAAAACACTGGCTGGAAAAACAGAACAAGGTCTCAGCTGGGCATATTGCAATGGAAGCAGTTTTTAACTAAGACATGTGTTGGGAGAAGGAGGAGAGTGTGTAGGTAATGAGAAGGAATACATTTGGGTTGCAAGCATTTTGTAGGGTTAGGTAACTTTGAAATCAGTATGTAGTAGAGTTTAGTACAGCTGGAAAAGAACATCAGAGACAGCAAGGTAGGAAATATTTATAGACAGGATAGTGGTAGATATAAGAGGATTTTACAGTTAGAGCATAGAGAGAGGAAGCTGTGGTATGAGGAACAGAAAAAGAAAAAAAATAATATTAAAAAAAATTTTTTTTAATTATTTAAAAAATTACTGTCCCTGGTTTTTATCTTCTCATCTGCGTGTGAACCTTCCACCAGTTTGCTCTTGATGCTGTCCCAGATTTCCCCAGTCTGTACTGGTGGGGGTTGGGTGTGGGGGCTGGACGGTTGCTTATGTCTTAGGTTTCAGCGAAGGTCAGGTTTTTTTGTAGTCAGGACCCTTGCAGAACCGGTTGCTCTGGTTTCTGTTTTGGTTTCAGCAAAACAAAGGCTCTGCAGGGTAGCTGACAATCTGTCTATCTCATCCTCTGTCATTTGCAACTCTGACTTGTTCCTTCTTTTGTGTGGTGTTTCTCTGTCTTTATTTTTATGTTAATTTTTGTTTCTTTTTGTGTGTCTGTGTGGTTTGTGTCTTAGGTGGTGCTGGGTCTTGTTTGCAGGTTATCTCTAGTGTTGTATGTTCCTTGACAGTGTAGGGTCTCGGAGTCAGGGCTTCCACTCCGAGGATCCTTGGTTTGATCTCTGGCCTGGGAATGTAGGCTCTATGTCTGGTTTGTTATGGCGTTCAGTGGTATTAGTTCAAATATAGACATATGAGGGACAAAATGTGCATCCCTGGTAGATGACAGTCATAAAATCATGCAAATACTTTCTAACATAATGGAAAAATATACATACACACACATCAATAGACACAACTGAACAGTCTTAAAGGGATAAAGTACGGGAAATTTTTCTGGCAGATGGCACAATCAAAGTTGGTACCTGACCGGTAAGATCTAAGTTAATTAAAACACTGGATGGAAAAACAGATCCAGAGCAAGGTCTCAGCTGGGCATATTGCAATGAAAGTAGTTTTTAACTAAGACATGTGTTGGGAGAAGGAGGAGAGTGTGTAGGTAATGAGAAGGAATACATTTGGGTTGCAAGCATTTTGTAGGGTTAGGTAACTTTGAAATCAGTATGTAGTAGAGTTTAGTACAGCTGGAAAAGAACATCAGAGACAGCATGGTAGGAAATATTTATAGAGAGGATAGTAATAGATATAAAAAGATTTTACAGTTAGCAAGTAGAGAGAGGAAGCTGTGGTATGAGAAAAAGGAAAAAATAATAATTAAAAAAATTTTTAATTATTAAAAAAAATTACTGTCCCTGGTTTTTATCTTCTCATCTGCATGTAAACCTTCCACCAGTTTGCTCTTGATGCTGTCCCAGATTTCCCTAGTCTGTACTGGTGGGGTTTGGGTGTGAAGGCTGGACGGCTGCTTATGTCTTAGGTTTCAGTGAGGGTCAGGTGTTTTGTAGTCAGGACCCTTGCAGAACCGGTTGCTCTGGTTTCTGTTTTGGTTTCAGCAAAACAAAGGCTCTGCAGCCATTGTAGCTGACCCCTGTGTCTCCGCCCCTGATGCTGGTCGGGGGAAGGCAAGGCAGGTGATCCCAAGTCAATCCGGATGGCTGGAGATTGCACCCCTGGGCTCTCTGCTGAGAGGGATTCTCCTGTTCTATTGCATACCCCCTGGTAGCCTTCAGTCTCTGCTCCGTTCTAGGTGCCTCTGACGTGACCCTGCTGCTGGTGGGTGGGTGCTTCCTGTCCCAGATGTCCCTTTTCTTTGCCACAGCTCTGGGGCTGCATGGGCTAGTTCGAGCAGCTGGTGCACTCCTGTCTCGCGGGACTACAGCTGACTGCTTGCCCCAAAGCTCCAGCCAGACTTCTGGACTGTGACCTGCGAGAGATTTCCAGTTCTGTTTCCCAAGCCCTGTGATCGTTCAGTCTCATGCTCACCTGGCACGTCCCTGTCACAGTACTGACCCTGACGGGATTCTCATGCTGAGCATTGATTTCTGTCGTCCCGGTGCACTTCCCAGCATTCTCTCCGCCTGGTCTGGTGTGGGAGCTGGGGTATAGGAACTCCGGGATCTGTGGGGGCTCCGGGAAAGTTCGGGATGCTCGTTCTCCGTCCCTTGTAGAACTGAGAACTTCTTTTGTCTTCTAGAAGCTGGTTCCTTGGTGTTGTTTCATTTCTTGATTAATTCTGGGGATTCTTTTGGGGAGCTGGTGAAATCCTCCTCTCATTCCTCCACCATCTTTCATCTTCGAGAAAGCTTCTTTTAAAAACCTCTTGCTGAGTCATGTTCCAGACATGTTTTTTTTGGCCACTTCTATTGGTCTTTCATCTACTCATTTCCAACCATCTTTGTTCTTGGGCCTGTGTGGGCCTCCTATTGCAGTGGCCTCTGTCACTGCAGAGCACTGACTCTGGGCACATATGCCCCAGAGCTCCAGCTCCGTCTTGGACACATCAGTCCAGCTGTTCCATGGCATATGAGATCCTCCCAGGGCAGGGATCGAACCAGCACCCCTTGCACTGCAAGGCAGTGTCCTTATCCATGGGACCACCAGGAAGCCCCGCCCCTGTCGGACGGTTGCTTATGTCTAGGTTTCAGAAGGTCAGGTTTTGAGTCCCTTCAAGTCAAAACAAAGGCTCTGCAGCCAGCCTAGCTGACCCCTGTCTCTCTGCCCCTGATGCTGGTCGGGGGAAGGCAAGGCAGGTGATCCCAAGTCAATCCGGATGGCTGGAGATTGCACCCCTGGGCTCTCTGCTGAGAGGGATTCTCCTGTTCTATTGCATACCCCCTGGTAGCCTTCAGTCTCTGCTCCGTTCTAGGTGCCTCTGACGTGACCCTGCTGCTGGTGGGTGGGTGCTTCCTGTCCCAGATGTCCCTTTTCTTTGCCACAGCTCTGGGGCTGCATGGGCTAGTTCGAGCAGCTGGTGCACTCCTGTCTCGCGGGACTACAGCTGACTGCTTGCCCCAAAGCTCCAGCCAGACTTCTGGACTGTGACCTGCGAGAGATTTCCAGTTCTGTTTCCCAAGCCCTGTGATCGTTCAGTCTCATGCTCACCTGGCACGTCCCTGTCACAGTACTGACCCTGACGGGATTCTCATGCTGAGCATTGATTTCTGTCGTCCCGGTGCACTTCCCAGCATTCTCTCCGCCTGGTCTGGTGTGGGAGCTGGGGTATAGGAACTCCGGGATCTGTGGGGGCTCCGGGAAAGTTCGGGATGCTCGTTCTCCGTCCCTTGTAGAACTGAGAACTTCTTTTGTCTTCTAGAAGCTGGTTCCTTGGTGTTGTTTCATTTCTTGATTAATTCTGGGGATTCTTTTGGGGAGCTGGTGAAATCCTCCTCTCATTCCTCCACCATCTTTCATCTTCGAGAAAGCTTCTTTTAAAAACCTCTTGCTGAGTCATGTTCCAGACATGTTTTTTTTGGCCACTTCTATTGGTCTTTCATCTACTCATTTCCAACCATCTTTGTTCTTGGGCCTGTGTGGGCCTCCTATTGCAGTGGCCTCTGTCACTGCAGAGCACTGACTCTGGGCACATATGCCCCAGAGCTCCAGCTCCGTACTTGGACACATCAGTCCAGCTGTTCCATGGCATATGAGATCCTCCCAGGGCAGGGATCGAACCAGCACCCCTTGCACTGCAAGGCAGTGTCCTTATCCATGGGACCACCAGGGAAGCCCCCCGCCCCTGTCAAAAAATTTTATTATTTATTTATTTATTTTTGGCTGTCCTGGGTCTTTATTGCTGTTTGCAGGCTTTTTCCAGTTGCAGCAAGCAGGTGCTACTCTTCAGCAGCAGTGCACGGACTTCTCATTGTGGTGGCTTTTCTTCTTGTAAAGCACAGGCTCTAGGTCCCTGGGCTTCAGTAGTTGTGGCTCACTGGCTCTCGAGCATGTTGCTTCTGTAGTTGTGGCACACAGGTCTAGTTGCCCCATGGCATCTAGAATCTCTGTGAAGCAGGCACTGATCCCATGTTCCCTGCATTGGCAGGCAAAGCTTTAACCACTGGTTCACCAGGGGAATCTAAGATGTACTTTACAGGTAGGTTTTATGTTTTAAAAAAATCTGCTGCTCATACTCTCTTCTCTATCCAAATGTATCCAATACCACCATGTATAAATTAATTAGCATGGGCTCACATGCATCCAAAGGATATGAGGGAGGTCAAGTAGAAACATTATCACCTCAAAAATATGGGAAGGCAGGAAGCATCTCTACAGAGCCTGAGTTAGTCTGAATGTTGTGTGAGAGCAAATGGCTCACAGACCTGGATGAATTCTTACCTCTGGAATCCACAGGGCACAGCTGACATGAGCCCATTGAGTCTCTGATCTGGTGGCCTTCATGGCTCCACCTTTCTTTGGACATAACAGACACTGTGGCTCAATGCCCAGGGTACAGGTGCAACACATCCAGCTGCCTTCTGGGATTGTGATGATGCCGTAGCAGGCCTGGAGGGATGGGGAGGAGAGGGGAAATGGTTAGCATCTTCTTACTGGGGTCAATGCCTGCTCTGGTACACAGTCACAGAGCACTCTCTACTTTTAGGAGAAATAGGCAAATAAGGTCAAACAAGCTCATATCCCGGATTTAGTAATTTTAAAACACTCAAAGAAAAAAAGAGTAGCTTCTAACACCTGTTCGAAAATCAGCATGTCTCTCTATAGTTAACTGACTTTAAAGGCAACAGAATAAGACTAGAAGGAAATACATGCAAAGGTTAGTCCAGCTGTTAATAAGTTCTGTGATTACATATTTTTTTCTTTTTTGTCTCCATTTTCTAAAGCTTTCTCAATGTTTATATAGTATAATTAGTCATATGCTTACTGAACAACGTCTATATGTCATGCACTATTGTGATCAAGAAAAAAGTGTTAGGAAATAAGCAGAATGAAACTTCTGAGGTGCGAATGAGTTAATGTTAAAGAACCTAACAGTGCCTGGTGCATAAAGAAGCATTCTCAGCAAATTGTAGGAATTACTTGCTTGGGTTGAAGAAAAAGGGACTTAATGGATCCTAAACTGGAAAGAATATTACACTAATCACAATACTCCATGAGTTCTTGAGGCTACTTCAAATTCCTTACAGAATAAAGTTGGACAAATAAATAAATAATTACTATCGGGGGGGGGGGAGGGAGATTAGATTGGATAACATTTTAGATTTTCTTTTTGCTATCTCTAATCTCACCCATCCTTCCCCCTTTACTGCTCTACCTTCACCATTAGAGACTATAGATAGCTGAGGGCCACTTGGCTCTCCACGTGGCCTAGCATACCTTCACTACTGACTCATTCACTACCGCAGATTCAAAGTCTCTGCCTGCCCCAGAAAGTTCACCCACAGCTCAGATTCAAGTTTCAACAGTCATCATCATGTTAGCCCCCAACCAGCCCCTTTTCCAAACTCTTTTTATCTGTATCACCACATACTTCGCAGCTTCCAGACCCAAATTCCTTGACCCCTACTACCTCCTTTCCTTCCCTGGGCTTGTTAATATGCCCTACAGAGTGGTCACTCGACTCTGATCTTCATCTCTTCCACAACTGCTCCATCCAAGTCCTTATTTACATCATGCTTGGACTGATTTATTTCTAAACTCTTTTTTTCCTTCATACCTTCAATCTTTCTTCTATTTGGCTGCTATATTCTTACCAAAACAAAGATTTCATACCAATACATAGCAGTAAATCCTCTAAAAACTCCTTCTGCTCCCACTCTCGACCCCATCTAAAACCAGGGGTTGGCAAACTACTTCTTAAGGCCCATTTCATAAAGCCAACAAGTTAAGAAAGAATGGTTTCCATATTTTTAAAGGGATGTTAAAATAAAGAAGAATATGTAACAGGGACTATATATGGTCCTTAAAGTATTTACTATCTGGTCTTTCAATGAAAAAGTCTGCTGCTCACCTCAGTTCTCAGATCATTGTAGCCCCTGTGTCTGTTCTACTTCCTGACTCCCACCACTCAACACAGTTTCCCTCATTAGGTACTGCGTCGACATTATGCATTCTTCTCTACTTTAGGTTTCATCTCCTCAGTAATACTGTAAGATCAATGAGGATAGGTCCTGTATCATCAATTTATCTGGATGGCTCTCTATGCTGAGCTTTAGTAGGTAGTTTGGTAGAACAAATACATTTCACTAAAGAACTGAAGCTGGATTCTAACTAGGCTGATATCACGAAAGCAGGGCATCTCTTTATAAGGTTCCTAACGTTCAGAGCTTTTTCTTTTTCTGAAATTCAGAAAGTCTGCAAGGAAATGAAAGCAAGCTTTCTCCCTAAAATAGAGCCTCTTCACCAGCAGAAGAAAAACCAGCTGCTGGTTCTAGGAATACTATTACTTGGCCATTTTATTGGGTAGAAAATCATTTGCTGAGCTCTTATGCAGATTTATTCCTAGTCGTAAGATCACAGAAGCTTATATCTCACTGTGGTGGCTCTCAACATTTCCTAGACCAAAAAATGATGAAGGCTGGACTCTATTTTTATTAAAACTGCCCACATGCATGGACATATGTTTTACATGTAATTTCAGGGGGTTAATAAATTTAGTGCCAAACATATATATGACAGGTATAAAAACTACGAGCATGTACCTTCAGGTAAATTAATTTAGGCCTCAGTTTGAGTGTTCAATACTTGGGCTAAGAAGCAGAAAATGGAACACATTAAGGGACTTGGAATGGTCCTAATTTTCATACTTTTTAATGAAAAAAATTTAAATTCTCTGTTAAAATCCAAAATCTGGTGATGTAAAATAAAACTGTCTCCTAAAGTACTGACTATAAGTGTATTGTAGTCACAGAGGAATAAATATTTGATATAATATGGTGGCAATCAAGGAGAAAAATTATGTTTAACAGATAGAAATGTCAACACACTCCCAATTCTGTTAAGTAAACTGAATCTTCCAAATTATTTTAAAGTTACTTTTCAGTCAACAGAGGGAGCTCTAACCTAAGTATCTCTTTAGAATTCAAATGAACATACTACTTTGGAAGAATTCTTTCTTACATGAAACTTTATATGACACCAACACTTAGCTTTTTTTTTTTTTTTTTTTTTTTTTACTTTTGACATCTCTTACTGTTTTCTATTTTTAGTTATTTTCATCCATCTTTATTCTTTGGCCTGTGTGGGCCTCCTATCGCAGTGGCCTCTCTCATTGCAGAGAACTGGCTCTGGGTGCATGCGCTCCAGAAGTGCTAGCTTATAATTGGACACACTCATCCAGCTGCTCCACTGCACGTGGGATCTTCCTGGGCCAGGGTTCAAATCGGTGTCCCTCGCACTGCAAGGCAGACTCTTTACCCATTGGACCACCAGGGAAGCCCCCAACATTCAGCTTTAATACATATATACCAGCTTTTATTCTGTAAGGCCTGGTAAGGTGTTATGGTCATTTCTTTCAATATAAGGAAACAGCATCAGTTATAATCATTACCGGATATGTTTGCAAAGCAAAATATCTTTAAGGAGAATTATTATGCCACATTTTGTTAGTCAAAGAGCCTGGAAATAATTTTCTAATATTTTGTCCCAACTGTGAAGGACAAATGCAGAAAATATATACTGATGACCTTGGCACTATTACTTTCAAGTCTACTAAAGATCCAGAGTCATTTACCTACAAGCTCTAGGGTAAGAAACATCAGGAAATTCAGAACTGCATATCTCAGGGAAATTATAGAGTATGTGCATGGTATATTATATAACCCCCTAATGGGATCAGGGCAGTATCATGTAATCAAATACAGTAAATTAATATTTATCTAACAAAATATGAATATTTTCACAAAATGGAATAAAGACTACAAATAGCCTTACATTGGGTGAGTCCTGTTACTTCCCTCAAATTACGTGGTGCCAAACTTAAGTAAAAAACGTAAGGATTTTCACAGCTTTAAAATTTAGGAAATGCAGAGAAGGGACTGTGGACCTGTACTGTCAGATATTTAAGTTCATACTTAAGTGGTAAAGATTTTCTCACTAAAGGTGACACATAATTGCCAATAACTGGTAGAGTGAAGATAAATTTTCAAAATTCACTCTAAAATGATGCAAGTAAAAGGAAGAAAGAGACCCAATTGATTAAAGAATAATTCTGAGTACCTTTTAATACAAAGGGTTAGTTAGGTTAGTGGCTCAAGAAAATTGAAGTCTTAAATCCTGGTTTTGCTGTATCTCCTGTGTTATCTAATCATTTTAGTAACTTTGTAGCCAGAATGATACTTCTAAATTAAAAACCATATCCTTCAGGGTTGACAGGACCAAACCGAAGTTCCTTAAGTTTTTCAGAAAAGGCCTTTCACATGTCCCATGCATCCCTCTCTACTCTCACTCTCCATGCCTTCCCTACTTGACCCTATCACTCTCCACAGTTCTGAACTGCTCAGAGATGCCTCCAACATACTTTGCCTGCTCTCACTACCCCACCTGAACATGTTCTCCTTTCTGCCGGAACACATGCTGCTGGGTTTTTTTTTGGCATTTTCCTTTGGCTGTTAAGATTCAGCTTGCGTGCCATCTTCTGGAAGTTATTGCCAACCCCTAACCCTCCCATGCACTTCCACAGCAGCATGTACTTTTATCCACAAAAATGCTTCGCATACTATGCTCAATAGGCAGTTTCCTCGTAGAGCCTACACCAGACTGATCACCCTGGGGGCAAAGATCATGTCTGCCTCTTCATCACTGTGTCTTCAGCATGCAGCAGAGTCCTGGTATGTGAATGGTGTTGTATACCTATTTGCTAGATAAATTAATAAAATGAATGAAACACACAATATGAAAAATCACTTAGGATAAGGGAGTTCAAAAAAGGACTTGAAGTAGACCTTGAAAGATACATTAAGTTTCATTATCTGGACGTGGGAGAAGGCTGTAAGAGGTTGGGTAAAGTCACTTCATGTCTCTTGATATTATCTGTAAAATTAATCAGTGGATCAGTTTTTCACAATCTTAGAATTCTATGTTTAAAAGTGGAGTGGACCTAAGTTTCCTGGGAGTGGTATATTTGGGAGATGGAGGAGAGCTTTGGGTGCCAGGATGAGAAGTTCGAACTTCCAACTATAGCAAGTGTAAACTCACCAAAGTTAGGGACCACAGGTTTACTCTGATAATATAACAGGGACTCCAAGGCAGAGGAGAGACTCCCAGGCAGGTAGCAAGGAGACTCCCCAGGGGACTGTAAAAATACTGAACAAGGCAATCTCAATGGCTTGGATATGAAGCTGCATAATAATGGCCTGGGCTTAGCCCCCTGGAGTAAAGTTAGTAAGTCACCTTGAGGATCATAAGAAGTATTATTTCTAAAGAAATTTCTGGAGAACAGCCAGGCCAAATCTTTATTTTCACCCTTAAATCAAGCTGCTACACAGACAGAAATATGGGTGCTGGAGATTGCCACTGAGCTTCAAAAAAGGCTGACCTTGGGGAGGTGGCAGTCTCCACTCTCACTAACCTGATGCACACAGATGTTACACTTATCACAGAACACCATATCATTCCCTTCTTCACTGTCTGGAGACCAGCACACATCACAGACCACATCTTCATCATATTCTATGCCTAGCCCTTCCTCTGTTTCAATAGCATGTTTCATGTTTTCATGGCAATGGCGTTCCAGGGCTTCGATAGTCTTTTCCATAAGATCCTCATCAACTGGCCCATAACCTGGACAGAAATACAAACAATCAATCAACCCATCAGTCAGCTATCATTCCCAAATCACCTACTGTGAGCCCAGTGCAGGGGTGGGGGGATTCCAAAAGATAAAACCATTTCTTCCCTGATCTGAAACAAGCAGATTCTAAAGAATCTTTTACTAGAGCTATTCTAAAATTTACTTATTTACTAAGTTTACATATTAGTGTTTGACACATGAAAGGAGAAATACATTTTACCATATTCCTTATAAGTTATATATACTGACCCTTTCAATTTTCTGTCCAAATACTATCCAGTCTCCTCCTAAATTTGTTTTTTTCTCTTTTCGTTTTTTTTGGCTGCACCACACAGCTTGCAGGATCTCAGTTCCCCAACCAGGGACTGAATCTGGGCAACGGCAGTGCAAGCCTGGAATTGTAACCACTAGACCACTAGGGAACTCCTCTGAATCTGTTTTATACTACTGAGGGAGGACTTTCACTGAACTTTCTAATTTTGAACACTTTAGTTTACAGTATAATAAAATAATCAGAATCAGATAACTATTTGGATGTAAATAACAATTCATTCTTTGCAAATTAGTTCTAATGAGCACATACTAATTTCACCAGGACATGAAGTATTATTTCTGAAAGAAATTTTCTGCATAATAATGGCCTGGGCTTAGCCCCCTGGAGTAAAGTTAGTAAGTCACCTTGAGGATCATAAGAAGTATTATTTCTAAAGAAATTTCTGGAGAACAGCCAGGCCAAATCTTTATTTTCACCCTTAAATCAAGCTGCTACACAGACAGAAATATGGGTGCTGGAGATTGCCACTGAGCTTCAAAAAAGGCTGACCTTGGGGAGGTGGCAGTCTCCACTCTCACTAACCTGATGCACACAGATGTTACACTTATCACAGAACACCATATCATTCCCTTCTTCACTGTCTGGAGACCAGCACACATCACAGACCACATCTTCATCATATTCTATGCCTAGCCCTTCCTCTGTTTCAATAGCATGTTTCATGTTTTCATGGCAATGGCGTTCCAGGGCTTCGATAGTCTTTTCCATAAGATCCTCATCAACTGGCCCATAACCTGGACAGAAATACAAACAATCAATCAACCCATCAGTCAGCTATCATTCCCAAATCACCTACTGTGAGCCCAGTGCAGGGGTGGGGGGATTCCAAAAGATAAAACCATTTCTTCCCTGATCTGAAACAAGCAGATTCTAAAGAATCTTTTACTAGAGCTATTCTAAAATTTACTTATTTACTAAGTTTACATATTAGTGTTTGACACATGAAAGGAGAAATACATTTTACCATATTCCTTATAAGTTATATATACTGACCCTTTCAATTTTCTGTCCAAATACTATCCAGTCTCCTCCTAAATTTGTTTTTTTCTCTTTTCGTTTTTTTTGGCTGCACCACACAGCTTGCAGGATCTCAGTTCCCCAACCAGGGACTGAATCTGGGCAACGGCAGTGCAAGCCTGGAATTGTAACCACTAGACCACTAGGGAACTCCTCTGAATCTGTTTTATACTACTGAGGGAGGACTTTCACTGAACTTTCTAATTTTGAACACTTTAGTTTACAGTATAATAAAATAATCAGAATCAGATAACTATTTGGATGTAAATAACAATTCATTCTTTGCAAATTAGTTCTAATGAGCACATCTACTGGGAATTTTCATACAATAATGTATTAAGGGGGCTTTCCTGGTGGTTCAGTGGAAAAGGACACCGCCTGGCAGTGCAAGGGGCGATGGTTCGACTTCTGGCCTGGGAGGATCCCGCGTGCTGCAGAGCGACTAGACTGATGTGTTCAACTACCGAGCCGTAGCTCTGGAGTGCATGCGCCCAGAGCCGGTGCTCTGCAGCGACAGAGGCCACTGTGATGGGAGGCCCACACAGGCCGAAGAACAAAAAGATGGATGAAAATAGATAAATGAAAGACCAATAGAAGTGGCCAAAAAAAAAATGTTTTAAACTATACAAGAAAATTCCAGGTTCTGTACATGTGATTATACATATGAAATATTTGTTTTTCAAACCTGACTTTTAGAAAATCTAATAATATTTTCTAATGGCAAACTATAATATAAAATAAACTTACTAGCATTCATAAATCTAACTGAAAATTCTGAAATTACCTTTTCGTCTCGATTCTTTTTCCTTCTATACTTTTAATTTTTCTCAGTCCTCTATACATAATAACCCACCTAAAAGATTCATATGATGGCTACTGGTAACAACTAAACATTTTTCTTCTTAGGGGGACTGATGATTTTGTGAGAGCACACATGTATTTATTCTAACAGCCTAAAAACTCTGGAATAATTCTCAAAATTATCCAAAACAAATTTACCTAAATATTTCACTTCATCTGTAATATAAGAACTACCTTAGGAACCTGGAATTCCACATAAACTACCTTTTCAAATGTTGTGGCTACTTATGAAACCAAAAACTACTCAGGTAATATATTTAATTTTTCTAGCCAAGACAAATTACACATTTTTTTTCATGGAGTGAAGGGGTATAGTGTCTGGTTATAAGAGCACTTGGATTCAAATTCCCACTTGACCTCATATTGGTTATGTAAGCTTTGACAAGTTATTTGCCCTCTTTGGAACTTAGTTTCCTTATCTATAAAAATGAGAATAATATAGCATACTAACACACATATATGGAATCTAGCAGGATGGTCTTGATAATACACGCAGGGAACTCATGGGAAAACAGACAGAGCATAGACATATGGACATTGTTGGGAAGAAATAGGGAGGGGGAGGCATGGAGACAGAAACATGGAAACCTATACTGTCATGTGTGGAAAAAATAGCTATTGTCATTGTGCTAAGGGAATAGGAGTACCTACAATCACTTGGGGCGATGGTCTGGAGGGGTGGGAAGGGGGGATATACATATGACTGATCCGGGAACATACATGTTGGTGAACAACAAAACTCTGTAAAATCTTAAAATAAAGAATTAAAAAAAAATGAGGATAATAATACTAAACTCATTGATTTCTTGTGAGGCAGAGATAAGTCATGTTTGTGCATTGCTTAGTACAGTGCCTGGTATGCAGTAAGCTCTCATTTTTTAGAATTCCTTAATCTGAATAAAAACATGCTTAAGGTAATATTTTTAAAAGTTTAAGTTCTTAAACCTGACTACAATATCACTTTTAAAGGAATACTTGAGATAAGGCTATCCTCTTTTTGAAACTTATCTAAGCCTAAATGCAATGTGGTATCCTGGATGGGATCCTGGAACAGAAAAAAAGTCACTAGTGCAAAAAGTGGTGAAAACCCCCAATGATTTCTAGAATTTAGCTAATAGCACTATATCTGCACTGGTTTCTTAGCTTTGACAAACGGACAAATGTACCATGATACAGTGAGATGCTAACATTAAAGGAAACAAACTGCATGAGGGGTAACTGTACTTAATGTGCAACTTTTCTTGAGACCTAAAACTGTTTCAGAAGTCTTTCAAAAACTTATTTTAAAAAACTCATCCAACTGAGAGATATCAAAGGGACTTTGTTATAAGGCAGTGTCATGTTGAAGGCAGCACTTGAATGTCTGTATTGTACATAAATGCTACATGGTTCATAAACACAACTGCACATTGAGCCATCAATCCACTTGATTATGCCCTCATACCCTCATTTTCCTTTTATACCAGTTTTTTATTCCTTTCTCCCATTCAAGTAGTAACCAGGCCCGACCCTGCTTAGCTTCCAACATCAGGGAGAAAAAATGAGAAATTCATTTTTGGAATACAGGATGGTCTTGATAATACAAGAACTCATGGGAAAACAGACAGAGCATAGACATATGGACATTGTTGGGAAGAAATAGGGAGGGGGAGGCATGGAGACAGAAACATGGAAACCTATACTGTCATGTGTGGAAAAAATAGCTATTGTCATTGTGCTAAGGGAATAGGAGTACCTACAATCACTTGGGGCGATGGTCTGGAGGGGTGGGAAGGGGGGAACTGGGTGGGGGGAGGGTCCAGGGATATACATATGACTGATCCGGGAACATACATGTTGGTGAACAACAAAACTCTGTAAAATCTTAAAATAAAGAATTAAAAAAAAATGAGGATAATAATACTAAACTCATTGATTTCTTGTGAGGCAGAGATAAGTCATGTTTGTGCATTGCTTAGTACAGTGCCTGGTATGCAGTAAGCTCTCATTTTTTAGAATTCCTTAATCTGAATAAAAACATGCTTAAGGTAATATTTTTAAAAGTTTAAGTTCTTAAACCTGACTACAATATCACTTTTAAAGGAATACTTGAGATAAGGCTATCCTCTTTTTGAAACTTATCTAAGCCTAAATGCAATGTGGTATCCTGGATGGGATCCTGGAACAGAAAAAGTCACTAGTGCAAAAAGTGGTGAAAACCCCCAATGATTTCTAGAATTTAGCTAATAGCACTATATCTGCACTGGTTTCTTAGCTTTGACAAACGGACAAATGTACCATGATACAGTGAGATGCTAACATTAAAGGAAACAAACTGCATGAGGGGTAACTGTACTTAATGTGCAACTTTTCTTGAGACCTAAAACTGTTTCAGAAGTCTTTCAAAAACTTATTTTAAAAAACTCATCCAACTGAGAGATATCAAAGGGACTTTGTTATAAGGCAGTGTCATGTTGAAGGCAGCACTTGAATGTCTGTATTGTACATAAATGCTACATGGTTCATAAACACAACTGCACATTGAGCCATCAATCCACTTGATTATGCCCTCATACCCTCATTTTCCTTTTATACCAGTTTTTTATTCCTTTCTCCCATTCAAGTAGTAACCAGGCCCGACCCTGCTTAGCTTCCAAGATCAGATGAGATAGGGCATGTTCAGGGTGGTATGGCCATAGACTATTCCTTTCTATTTGTGTTTCCCACCCTAAATTTTTTTTTTTTTTTTGGCTACTTCTATTGGTCTTTCATTTTCATCTTTGTTCTTTGGCCTGTGTGGGCCTCCCATCACAGTGGCCTCTGTCGCTGCAGAGCTCCGGCTCTGAGCGCATGCACTCCAGAGCTCCAGCTCGGTAATTGGACACATCAGTCCAGCCGCTCTGCGGCATGTGAGATCTTCCCAGGACAGGGATCGAATAGGCGCCCCTTGCACTGCAAGGTGGTGTCTTTACCCACTGGACCACCAGGGAAACCCCACCCTAAATTTTTTGACCTTCTCTTTCCTCTTGGAAGGTACAACAAGCAAAGACATAAAACAAAAAGTTTTAAAAAGCAAAGAGCATGTATTGGTTACTGGCAGAATAACTATCACCATCAAGCCAAATTGAATTTAATATAATTTTAATTTTTCATTCACATGCATACAAATACTGACCTTAAAAGAAACAAAAAAGAAGGAAGAAAAGGAAAACCAGTGATCCTAGTACTAACAATGAATAAATGTCATTCAAGAAAAAATAAAATCAAATGTATCTTTCAACATATCTCATACAGAGTTATTCAGTTCAGTCACTCAGTCATGTCTAACTCTTTGCGACCCTATGGACTGCAGCATGCCAGGCTTTCCAGTACTTTACCATCTCCTGGAGCTTGCTCAAACTCGTGTCCATTGACTCAGGGATGCCATAAAAATATCATCCTCTGTCGCCCTTCTCCTTCTGCCTTCTATTTTCCCAGCATCAGGCATTTCCAATGAGTTGTCTCTTCTATCATGACCAAAGATATCAAAGGGACTTTGTTATAAGGCAGTGTCATGTTGAAGGCAGCACTTGAATGTCTGTATTGTACATAAATGCTACATGGTTCATAAACACAACTGCACATTGAGCCATCAATCCACTTGATTATGCCCTCATACCCTCATTTTCCTTTTATACCAGTTTTTTATTCCTTTCTCCCATTCAAGTAGTAACCAGGCCCGACCCTGCTTAGCTTCCAAGATCAGATGAGATAGGGCATGTTCAGGGTGGTATGGCCATAGACTATTCCTTTCTATTTGTGTTTCCCACCCTAAATTTTTTTTTTTTTTTTGGCTACTTCTATTGGTCTTTCATTTTCATCTTTGTTCTTTGGCCTGTGTGGGCCTCCCATCACAGTGGCCTCTGTCGCTGCAGAGCTCCGGCTCTGAGCGCATGCACTCCAGAGCTCCAGCTCGGTAATTGGACACATCAGTCCAGCCGCTCTGCGGCATGTGAGATCTTCCCAGGACAGGGATCGAATAGGCGCCCCTTGCACTGCAAGGTGGTGTCTTTACCCACTGGACCACCAGGGAAACCCCACCCTAAATTTTTTGACCTTCTCTTTCCTCTTGGAAGGTACAACAAGCAAAGACATAAAACAAAAATTTTTAAAAAAGCAAAGAGCATGTATTGGTTACTGGCAGAATAACTATCACCATCAAGCCAAATTGAATTTAATATAATTTTAATTTTTCATTCACATGCATACAAATACTGACCTTAAAAGAAACAAAAAAGAAGGAAGAAAAGGAAAACCAGTGATCCTAGTACTAACAATGAATAAATGTCATTCAAGAAAAAATAAAATCAAATGTATCTTTCAACATATCTCATACAGAGTTATTCAGTTCAGTCACTCAGTCATGTCTAACTCTTTGCGACCCTATGGACTGCAGCATGCCAGGCTTCCCTGTTCTTTACCATCTCATGGAGCTTGCTCAAACTCGTGTCCATTGACTCAGGGATGCCATAAAAATATCATCCTCTGTCGTCCCCTTCTCCTTCTGCCTTCTATTTTTCCCAGCATCAGGGGCATTTCCAATGAGTTGTCTCTTCATATCAGGTGACCAAAGTATTGGAGCTTCGGTTTCAGCCATCAGTCCTTCCAATGAATATTCAGGGTTGATTTCCTTTAGGAATGACTGGTATGATCTCCTCGCAGTCCAAGGGACTCTCAAGAGTCTTCTCCAACACCACAGTTCAAAGGCATCAATTCTTCAGCCTTCAGCCTTCTTTATGGTCTAAGTCTCACATCCATACATGATCACTGGGAAAACCATAGCTTTGACTATATGGACTTTTGTCAGCAAAGTGATGTCTCTGCTTTTTAATATGTTTTTTCATAGCTTTTCTTTCAAAGAGCAAGCATCTTTTAATTTCATGGCTGTAGTCACCATCCACAGTAATTTTGGAGTCCAAGAAAATAAAGTCTGTTATTGTTTCCATTGTTCATCTATTTGCCATGAAGTGACTGGACCTGATGCCATGATATTAGTTTTTTGAATACTGAGTTTTAGGCCAGCCTTTTCACGCTCCTCTTTCACTTTCATCAAGAGGTGCTTTAGTTCCTCAAGGGTGGTGTTATCTGCATACCTGAGGTTACTCATATTTCTTCTGGCAATCTTAATTCTAGCTTGTGCTTCATCCAGTCTCGCATTTTGCATGATGTATTCTGCATACAAGTTAAATAAGTAGGGTGACAATATACAGCCTTGATGTACTCCTTTCCCAATTTGGAACCAATCCATTGTTCCATGTCCAGTTCTAATTGTTGCTTCTTGACCTGCACACAGGTTTCACAGGAGGCAGGTAAGGTGGTCTGGTATTTCCCATTTCTTTCAAAATTTTCCAGTTTGTTGTGATCCACACAAAGGCTTTAGTGTAGTCAATGAAGCAGAAGTAGATGTTTTTCTGGAATTCCCTTGCTTTTTCTATGATCCAATGGATGTTGGCAATTTGATCTCTGGTTCCGCTGCCTTTTCTAAGTCCAGTTTGTTACATCTGGAAGTTCTCAGTTCACATACTACTGAAGCCTAGCTTGGAGGATTTTGAGCATGACCTTGCTAGTATGTGAGATGAGTACAATTATGTGGTAGTTTTAACAGTTTTTGGCATTGCCCTTCTTTGGAATTAGAATAAAAATTGACTTTTTCCAGTGTTCCATTGCTGAGTTTTCCAAATTTGCTGGCATATTGAATGCAGCACTTAAAACAGCATCACCTCCACTAGCTTTGTTTGCAGTCGTGCTTCCTAGGGCCCACTTGACTTTGCACTCTAAGATATCTGGATATAGGTGAGAGATCACACCATCATGGTCATCTGGCTCATTAAAATCTTTTGGGTATAGTTCTTCTGTGTATGCTTTCCACCGCTTCTTAGTATCTTCTGCTTCTGTTAGGTCCATACTGATTTTGTCCTTTATTGTGCCCATCATTGCATGAAATGTTCCCTTGGTATCTTTAATTTTCTTGAAGAGATCTCTAGTCTTCCCATTTTTGTTTTCTTCTATTTCTCTGCCACTGTTCACTTAGGAAGGCTTTCTTATCTCTGTGAAAAATTTTTGAAACTGGACCTGATGCCATGATATTAGTTTTTTGAATACTGAGTTTTAGGCCAGCCTTTTCACGCTCCTCTTTCACTTTCATCAAGAGGTGCTTTAGTTCCTCAAGGGTGGTGTTATCTGCATACCTGAGGTTACTCATATTTCTTCTGGCAATCTTAATTCTAGCTTGTGCTTCATCCAGTCTCGCATTTTGCATGATGTATTCTGCATACAAGTTAAATAAGTAGGGTGACAATATACAGCCTTGATGTACTCCTTTCCCAATTTGGAACCAATCCATTGTTCCATGTCCAGTTCTAATTGTTGCTTCTTGACCTGCACACAGGTTTCACAGGAGGCAGGTAAGGTGGTCTGGTATTTCCCATTTCTTTCAAAATTTTCCAGTTTGTTGTGATCCACACAAAGGCTTTAGTGTAGTCAATGAAGCAGAAGTAGATGTTTTTCTGGATCTCCCTTGCTCTTTCTATGACCCAATGGATGTTGGGAACTTGATCTCTGATTCCTCTTCCTTTTTTAAATCCAGCTGGAAGTTCTCAGTTCACATACTTTTGAAGCCTAGCTTGGAGGATTTTGAGCATGACCTTGCTAGTATGTGAGATGAGTACAATTATGTGGTAGTTTTAACAGTTTTTGGCATTGCCCTTCTTTGGAATTAGAATAAAAATTGACTTTTTCCAGTGTTCCATTGCTGAGTTTTCCAAATTTGCTGGCATATTGAATGCAGCACTTAAAACAGCATCACCTCCACTAGCTTTGTTTGCAGTCGTGCTTCCTAGGGCCCACTTGACTTTGCACTCTAAGATATCTGGATATAGGTGAGAGATCACACCATCATGGTCATCTGGCTCATTAAAATCTTTTGGGTATAGTTCTTCTGTGTATGCTTTCCACCGCTTCTTAGTATCTTCTGCTTCTGTTAGGTCCATACTGATTTTGTCCTTTATTGTGCCCATCATTGCATGAAATGTTCCCTTGGTATCTTTAATTTTCTTGAAGAGATCTCTAGTCTTCCCATTTTTTTTGTTTTCTTCTATTTCTCTGCCACTGTTCACTTAGGAAGGCTTTCTTATCTCTCTGTGCTTTTCTCTGGAACTCTACATTGAGATGGGTTTATCTTTCTTTTTCTCCTTTGCCTTTTGCTTCTCTTCTTTTCTCAGCTATTTGTAAGGTTTCCTCAGACAGTGATTCTGCCTTCTGGCATTTTTTTTTCTTGGGGATGGTTTAGATCACTGCTTCCTGTACAACGTTACAAACCACCCATAGTTCTTCAGGCATTCTGTCTATCAGATCTAATCCCTTGAATCTATTTGTCACTTTCACTGTATAACTGTAAGGAATTTGATGTAGGTCATACCTGAATGGCCTAATGGTTTTCCTTACTTTCTTCAATTTAAGTCTCAATTTTGCAATAAGGAGCTCATGATCTGAACCACAGTCAGCTCCCTTGTTTTTGCTGGCTGACTTCTCCATTTATGGCTGCAAAGCATATAATCAATCTGATTTCAGTATTGACCATCTGGTGATGTCCATGTGTAGAGTCATTTCTTGTGTTGTTGGAATAGTGTGTTTGCTATGACCAGTGCATTCTCTTAGCAAAACTCTGTCAGCCTTTGCCTTGCTTCATTCGGTACTTCAAGGTCAAACTTGCCTGGTACTCCAGGTATCTCTTGACTTCCTATTTTTGCATTCCAGTCCCCTATGATGAAATGGACATTAAAAAAATAATATTTATTTATTTAATCTATTTTTGGTTGTGCTGGGTCTTTGTTGCTGCTCAGGCTTTTCTCTAGTTGTAGCAACTGGGGGCTACTCTCTAGTTGCAGTGTCCCAGCTTCTCTTCTTGCAGAGCAAGGACTCTTGGGTGCTTGGGCTTCAGTAGTTGCGGGTCCTAGTCTCTAGAGCACAGGGTCAGTAGTTGTGGTGCACTGGCTGAGTTGCTCCCCTGCATGTGGGATCTTCCTGGACCAGGGATTGAACCCATGTCTCCTGCACTGGCAGACAGATTCTTTACCACTGAGCCACTGAGTCACCAGGGAAGTCTAGGACACCTTTTTTTTTTTTAAAATAATATTATTTATTTATTGTTTTGGGCTATGCTGTGCCTTTCTTGCTGCATGGGCTTTTCTCTAGTTGAGGAGAGAAGGGGCTACTTGTTGTTGCAGTGCACAGGCTTCTCATTGCGGTGGCTTCTCTTGTGGCATAACATGAGCTCTTGGGCATGCAGGCTTCTGTAGTTGTAGCACATGGGCTCAACAGCTGCAGCTCCCAGGCTCTTGAGCACAGGCTCACTAGTTGTGGTGCACTGGCTTAGCTGCTCTGTGGCATGTGGGATCTTCCCAGATCAGGGATAGAACCTGTGTCTCCTGCATTGGCAAGCAGATTCTTTACCACTGAGCCAGCAGGGAAACCCCCAGGACTAATCTTTTTTTTTTTTGATCTTAGTTCTAAAAGATCTTGTAGGTCTTCATAGAAAATTCAACTTCAGCTTCTTCAGCATTAGTGGTTGGGGCACAGACTTGGATCACTGTGATACTAAATGGTTTGCCTTCAAAATGAACTGAGATCATTCTTTCATTTTTGAGATTGCACCCAAGAACTGCATTTTGAACTCTTTTGTGGCCTATGAGGGCTACTCTGTTTCTTCTATGGGATTCTTGCCCACAGTAGTATATATAATGGTCACCTGAATTAAATTTGCCTATTCCTGTCCATTTTAATTCACTGATACCTAAAATGTCAATGTTTATTCTGTTTGACCACTTCCAGTTTACCTTGATTCATGGACCTAACATTCTAGATTCCTGTACAATACTGTTCTTTATAGCATCAGACTTTACTTTCACCACTAGACACATCCACAACTGGGCTTTGGCTCAGCCTTTTTATTCCTTCTGGAGTTATTTATCTGCTCTTCTCCAGTAGCATACTGGGCACCTACTGCCCTGGGGAATTCATCTTTCAGTGTTCATCTTTCATACAGAGAGTTAAAAACCACCCAGTTTCACAGGACCACTTGGACCTAAACACAGTTTAGATGGAAGATTGGTCAAAACTGTGTGTAGGTATACTGTGAACTTCCTTTCAGCCCAGGATTTCCAAGCACGGCTGGTATGGTATTGTATGGCATATGTTACTTTAAAATGACTACTCTGTTTACTTCCAAGTTTTTTGTTTTCTTGTTTTTGCCTCACTTTATTCTATTTTTTGAGAGCTGTATGACAACTCTAGAACTCTTTGGAGGTAGCTAAGAGAACTGCTTTGGGAATGTTTTGCCCCAGGTCTGCCATTCTTCTTTCAGGCAGCAAATTCCAAGTCCTTCATTAAGGCATCTGGGTCACATCAACCTGTCAGTTGCAGTGGTGCTGCCTAATGCTAAAGCTGGAGTTTCTTGCCATTAGGTGGCAATGTTAGAGGTGCCACCACCCTTGGTCCTGCTCACTGATCATAGTACTTTTTAGGGATGAATGAAGAACCAGTCTGAGAATCCTTCTCAACAAGAAGTCCAATCAGCCAGGACCAATCTCATACTCGGAACTGAGCAACTGCCATCATCTGACATTTACACAAACAAAAACTTGTCTATATTTCATAGAATATAGTTAGATGGTCACAGACTTGGATCATTGATACTAAATGGTTTGCCTTCAAAATGAACTGAGATCATTCTTTCATTTTTGAGATTGCACCCAAGAACTGCATTTTGAACTCTTTTGTGGCCTATGAGGGCTACTCTGTTTCTTCTATGGGATTCTTGCCCACAGTAGTATATATAATGGTCACCTGAATTAAATTTGCCTATTCCTGTCCATTTTAATTCACTGATACCTAAAATGTCAATGTTTATTCTGTTTGACCACTTCCAGTTTACCTTGATTCATGGACCTAACATTCTAGATTCCTGTACAATACTGTTCTTTATAGCATCAGACTTTACTTTCACCACTAGACACATCCACAACTGGGCTTTGGCTCAGCCTTTTTATTCCTTCTGGAGTTATTTATCTGCTCTTCTCCAGTAGCATACTGGGCACCTACTGCCCTGGGGAATTCATCTTTCAGTGTTCATCTTTCATACAGAGAGTTAAAAACCACCCAGTTTCACAGGACCACTTGGACCTAAACACAGTTTAGATGGAAGATTGGTCAAAACTGTGTGTAGGTATACTGTGAACTTCCTTTCAGCCCAGGATTTCCAAGCACGGCTGGTATGGTATTGTATGGCATATGTTACTTTAAAATGACTACTCTGTTTACTTCCAAGTTTTTTGTTTTCTTGTTTTTGCCTCACTTTATTCTATTTTTTGAGAGCTGTATGACAACTCTAGAACTCTTTGGAGGTAGCTAAGAGAACTGCTTTGGGAATGTTTTGCCCCAGGTCTGCCATTCTTCTTTCAGGCAGCAAATTCCAAGTCCTTCATTAAGGCATCTGGGTCACATCAACCTGTCAGTTGCAGTGGTGCTGCCTAATGCTAAAGCTGGAGTTTCTTGCCATTAGGTGGCAATGTTAGAGGTGCCACCACCCTTGGTCCTGCTCACTGATCATAGTACTTTTTAGGGATGAATGAAGAACCAGTCTGAGAATCCTTCTCAACAAGAAGTCCAATCAGCCAGGACCAATCTCATACTCAGAACTGAGAAACTGCCATCTCTGATCTGTGACATTTACCACAAACAAGGAAAGAAAAGGTCAGCTTAAATATCACTGCTCTGAACAATATATTTACACATTTCAGGAAAAGCCTCATTAAGATTAACGAGGAATATAAATGAAGAACTCGGAAAAGGAAGGAAGGCACAAAACGAAAGCAACTTAAATGGTCCATTTGTGAGGAAACAACTTACGCATTTGTGCGAGGTCTTCATTGAGTTCCTTGAGCCAGTAGACATCCATGTCATCTAGGTCATAGCGGCACACAGATTCAGCCATCTCCATGGTGTTCATGTACCCAGTATCTTTGCCCTTTTGGCTAGAGGTGCGGATATACTTCCGGGGTCGGACAAATACTACATCTGTTTCCCTTTCGGCTATAACCCTAGGAAAGCAAAAGAAAGACAGTGATAACAGTCAACAAATGACAGATTCCACGCATTGACTGGATGGGCCCAATAGCACTCAGGCCATATAGTGGAGCTGAATGTTCTCCCTTTTCACCCTGGGAAAATCCCCCGCTCTGCCAACCAAGACGCATGACAGATCCCTTTCTAGAAAGCAAATGGTTCTACAAATCCAGTTTTGTCATCTGCTGTGAGTACTCTAGACTGCTAATGAAGTGCTTCATTTACCCTGTAGCTCCTAAGTCCTTACGACCACTTATTCTATTAAAATGTTGTTGCATTGTGCAATTCTTGGTGCAATGGCCACCACATTTTTTAGAAGGGGAAAATGCAGAAGGAGTGATACCTGTACAAAGGCACAGCCAGATTCCATACCAAAGATTAGTTTTAGCTAAACTCATGATTTTCTAACATGAAGGCCATACTGGATGGTGGCAAAGAGTATAGGCTATAGACTCACACAATCTGTTTTTTACTTCCACTCACTCGAATGGTGATCTTGCGTAATTAATTTCTATAAAGTTCAGTTTTCTCAGCTAAAAAGGATGGACAATAATCATAAATTATGATATAATATTATCAAGCTCATATGGTTATGATGATTATATGAAATAAAATACATCAAGTGCTTAGCAGAGTGTATAGTAAAAATTATATTATCAATAATTCCATTGCTATTTTTATATCTCTTATTATTTTCACTCTTTATGTAGATAAGTTAAAGCCAAGAGGCTATAGATTTATACAAGCTTAAGGCATTTCCCAATCATAAATGACAGTGACTTTAAGTCTGAGCCAGGATAACATGATAGGATGAAAGATTCTTGTTCTTCCATCAAATTATCTAGCAGAGGCCAAGTCAACCTGTATTTCCCCTAACCCCTCCTTATACTTAAGATCTCAAGGCAAGGAAACCAAGTAAGGGAAGAAATAGAAATTCTCACACCGATGAATTGTTCCATAATCAGTGCTTTAGATAATACACGAAGTATCAGAATACATAACCAAGAAGGAATCTGAATGATTATTCCCTGGAAATTTTAAAGAACAAGGTAAGCCATCTAACAGAGAAAGAAATAGATATAGGCATGTCATCATAAAACAATGAAAACTGTTTCTCTGGAAGGCTTCTGGAGCCAATTTTCAAACTTTAGAGTTACTATACATGCAGAAGGATTCATAAACATACATGTATACATATTAATACATATAACTATAACTAGGTTGCTGTGAAAGTAATTGCAGTTTTGCATTGTTGAATTTTGCCCTTTGATATTGGAAATACATTCTTAAATAAATGTGGCTATGTTATACATCATTTTTTTAACATATAATCTTAATTTATTATTAATGTGAAGAACGCATAACTGTCACTAATCCCCTGAAAGAAAATCTGCCATAGAAATGTATGAATCTATAAGAAGGTCTTTGTTCTTGCTTCATTAACACCCATTAGGATCTGTGCTTAAACGATATAGCTGACTTCCAGTCTAATAGTTAAGGAAAAAGAATCCTTGCAAGGAAAAAAAGAGAAAAGGAGAAATCAAAATGTAAAGGATATCAATCAAAAATTTCCACCTAACTTAATTTCATTAATTGACTTTCTGTGTAATGAAATTGTAAATCTAAAAAGTTCACCTTTTCCGTTGGTGACTTGAATTGTCACCTTTAATGTGTGGTCAATCTGTTACGTATCTGTGCACAAATCCTAGAGCCAAATCATTTTTGTTCACACACTTCTGAACAAATAACAGTAAATCTCTTCCATTTCAGTTCACAAAATGCTGCTGCTTTTCTTTTTTGTCTAGGACAATGTATTATAGGTTATATAGTAAGAAAAAAATGAGAAGTAGAGGATACAAAGTATGGATCCTAATTCCAACTACGTGATTAAATTCTTCAGTTGACTGGAGTATGAAAATATAATTCCAGATTTTCTTTTTTATTTCTTATACTTGTATACAACAAGGAACTTTAATAGAAATTGACTCCTAAGAGTTAAATGACTCTGTATTATTTTAATTTAGCTTATTTGTTACTAAGCTGCCAAAATGTCCTCCAGTTATATCTGTAGTGAAAGATCTCATCCTTCAAAAATTTCTAACCAGCAGTTTTTAAAAAAGCTTTGTTATTATTATATTTTAAATGGACACTCATTCAAAACAGTTTTTGTTTTTCATTAAAATCTCACCAATTTATCTCTTCAAATGACTAAGTTTTTTGAAATTTTTATTTATTTGAAAACATTATTTTACTGACTGTTTAATATTAATGTTATGACAGAATAGGTAAATAAATATGTACAAAACAAAAAGGTTGCTGTGAAAGTAATTGCAGTTTTGCATTGTTGAATTTTGCCCTTTGATATTGGAAATACATTCTTAAATAAATGTGGCTATGTTATACATCATTTTTTTAACATATAATCTTAATTTATTATTAATGTGAAGAACGCATAACTGTCACTAATCCCCTGAAAGAAAATCTGCCATAGAAATGTATGAATCTATAAGAAGGTCTTTGTTCTTGCTTCATTAACACCCATTAGGATCTGTGCTTAAACGATATAGCTGACTTCCAGTCTAATAGTTAAGGAAAAAGAATCCTTGCAAGGAAAAAAAGAGAAAAGGAGAAATCAAAATGTAAAGGATATCAATCAAAAATTTCCACCTAACTTAATTTCATTAATTGACTTTCTGTGTAATGAAATTGTAAATCTAAAAAGTTCACCTTTTCCGTTGGTGACTTGAATTGTCACCTTTAATGTGTGGTCAATCTGTTACGTATCTGTGCACAAATCCTAGAGCCAAATCATTTTTGTTCACACACTTCTGAACAAATAACAGTAAATCTCTTCCATTTCAGTTCACAAAATGCTGCTGCTTTTCTTTTTTGTCTAGGACAATGTATTATAGGTTATATAGTAAGAAAAAAATGAGAAGTAGAGGATACAAAGTATGGATCCTAATTCCAACTACGTGATTAAATTCTTCAGTTGACTGGAGTATGAAAATATAATTCCAGATTTTCTTTTTTATTTCTTATACTTGTATACAACAAGGAACTTTAATAGAAATTGACTCCTAAGAGTTAAATGACTCTGTATTATTTTAATTTAGCTTATTTGTTACTAAGCTGCCAAAATGTCCTCCAGTTATATCTGTAGTGAAAGATCTCATCCTTCAAAAATTTCTAACCAGCAGTTTTTTTAAAAATGCTTTGTTATTATTATATTTTAAATGGACACTCATTCAAAACAGTTTTTGTTTTTCATTAAAATCTCACCAATTTATCTCTTCAAATGACTAAGTTTTTTGAAATTTTTATTTATTTGAAAACATTATTTTACTGACTGTTTAATATTAATGTTATGACAGAATAGGTAAATAGAAAGTGAAATGTTTTCATAAATGACACAATTTTCCTTAACACTTGTATTTCCTTGTTCTTCCATTTTTGTATGTAAAATCTGTCCAAATATACAGATAATTATCTGTAATCCTCATCAAAGTTACAGTCTTTGTTATAGAGCTCATTTGTTTTCTTTAAAAAAATTAACTCCTTTTTTCATTATGGTATTTGTTTTTCTATATTTTTTATCTTTTTTATCATATTTACCTTTTATTTCAGGTGTGCAAAATGCACCTTTTCTATTTACCAAATATTTCAAAAAATTACTTAACTTTTAATTATAAAGTTTTTCTGTAGCTTTTATATATGGATAATCATATATATGACAATATTTATTTTCCTTATTTTCCTTTTATTTTTCATGTCTTACCGAGTTGGCTAAAGGCCTCCAGGAAAATATTGAATGATTTATTCAAAAATTATCAATATAAATCAGTGGTATTGGTTACCTTTATCTATGTCTTGATTTTATAGGTAGTTATGTTATATATCATTTTTGTTTTTTTAAACTTTTTCCATTTTTAAAAAATCTTTGGCCTCTTTTATTATTTATTTATTTTCATCCATCTTTACTCTTTGGCCTGTGTGGGCCTCCCATTGCAGTGGCCTCTCCTGTTGCAGAGCACTGGCTCTGGGTGCATGCACACTGGCTTGTAATTGGATACACTGGTCCAGCTGCTCTGTGGCACATGACATCTTCCCAGGCCAGGGATTGAACTTGTGCACCCTCAATTGCAAGGCAGAATCTTTACCCACTGGACCACCAGGGAAGCCTGTTATACATCTTTTTTTTTTTTTCCTTTTTTATTCTTAATTTTGGGGGGGGTGGGGAGGGAGGGGAGCAGGCAGGCCACTTCTATTGGTCTTTCATTTATCTATTTTCATCCATCTTTGTTCTTTGGCCCATGTGGGCCTCCCACCTAGGTGGCCTCTGTTGTCGCAGAGCACCGATTCTGGGCGCATGCACTCCAGAGCTCCAGCTCGGTAATTGGACACATCAGTCCAGCTGCTCCGTGGCACGTGGGATCTTCCCAGGTCAGGGATCAAACCGGTGCTCCTTGCATTGCAAGGCAGTGTCCTTACCCACTGGACCACCAGGGAAGCCCCTGCGCTTCCTCTTTGAAAGTGATGGGCCGTGTATCCCAACCTCACCCACCTTGGTTTTTCCAGGCTGCTATGAAAGAAAACATAGTCCTTAAATCACCAAGAAATATCAGTTCAATTTTTTTAAATCCTCTTTCTCAAATATACCAAAGCGACTTTCAAGAATTTTTTCCTATTTTGAACTGAGATGCTAATTTCTCTACTGTCCCGACCCGCGGGCTTCGTCAGCACAGACCCGGGATTCAACAACGCAGACCTAGAAGGGGGGGAATGGGAATTAAATGGGACAAGAGACATGAGAAATGGAGACAAGACAGGAGTCTGATCAAGTCTCGTTTTATTGTTGAAAGGAAGTGATATTTATGCTTTTTAGAAAAGCATGTGGTATCTTCCCAGGCCAGGGCTCGAATTGGCGCCCCTTGCACCACAAGGTGGTGTTTTTATCCACTGGACCACCAGGGAAGCCCTATACATCATTTTAATGCACATTTCTCACCATGCTTTTTGCTAATGACTTATTACTTGCTGTTTATTTTATATTTATTTTAGACTATAGAAATGACGTTAGACAAGCAAATTTGAACAATTTTTAAAATTCAAGTTCAAAATGAGCTGAAAAGCAGTGGAGACAACTTCCAACATCAACAATGCACTTGGCTCATGAACTGCTAACGAACATACAGTGCAGTGGTTCAAGAAGTTTTATAAAGGAGACAAGAGCCTTGAAGTTGAGGAGCATAGTGGCTGGCCATTGGAAGTGACACCAACCAACTGAGAGTATCATCAAAGCTAATTGTCTTACAATTACATGAAGTTATCAAATAACTCAACATTGACCATTCTATGGTCATTCAGCATTTGAAGCAAATTGGAAAGGTGAAAAAGCTTGCTAAGTGGCTGCCTCATGAGTTAAGTGAAAATACAAAAAAAATCGTCATTTTGAAGTGTAATTTTGTCTTATTCTACGTAATAACTGTGAACCACTTCTATTTTTTTTTAAATATAAAAATCTTATATAAAACTTTAAAAGAACACCTTAAAAATGCATCTGCAGTTATGTGTGCAAGCAGACTTACACCAAATAGGAATCAGTATTTATAAATTTAATCACTGAACATCAAATAGAAAATTAAGTAAAAAATAATATTGGCTTCCTTGTTTTAGTGACTCATTATTCTTTTTTTTATTTTATTTTAATTAATTAATTAATTAATTAATTTATTTTTGTACATGTATGTTCCCAGATCATTCATATGCATATCCCTTGACCCTCTCCCCACCCAGTTCCCCCCCTCCCATCCCTCCAGACCATTGCTCCAAGTGGTTGTAGGTACTCCTATTCCCCTAGCACAATGACAATAGCTATCTTTTCTACACATGACAGTATAGGTTTCCATGTTACTCCCTCCCACTGTTCGGTCTCCACAATGTCTTTATGTCTATTCTCTGTTTTTTCATGAGTTCACTGCGTGTGTTATCATGACCATCTTACTAGATCCCATATATATGAGTTAGTATACTATACTTGTCTTTCTCTTTTTGACTTACTTATGAACCACTTCTTGATCAAATGGTGACATATGATTAAAAGTGGATTTTAGGGATTCCCTGGTGGTCCAGTGGGTAAAGACACCGCCTTGCAGTGCAAGCAGCACCGGTTAGAGCCCTGGCCTGGGAAGATTCCACGTTCCGCGGAGCGGCTGGACTGATGTGTCCAATTACCGAGCTGGAGCTCTGGAGCGCATGCGCCCAGAATCGGTGCTCTGCGACAACAGAGGTCCCCGCGATGGGAGGCCCACACGGGCCAAAGAAAAAAAGATGGATGAAAATAGACAAATGAAAGACCAATACAAGTGGCCCGCCTGCTCCCCCCCCCCCCCACCCCACCCCCACCAAAATAAATAAATAAATAAATCTTAAAAAAAAAAAAAAGTGGATTTTATACGACAACCAGAGACGACCAACTTACTGGCTGGAACGAGAAGAAGCTCCAAAGAACTTCCCAAAGCCAAACTTGCACCAAAAAAAGTCATGGTCACCTCATATATAAAAATCTTTTTACGTAATAACTGTGAACCACTTCTATTTTTTTTTAAATATAAAAATCTTATATAAAACTTTAAAAGAACACCTTAAAAATGCATCTGCAGTTATGTGTGCAAGCAGACTTACACCAAATAGGAATCAGTATTTATAAATTTAATCACTGAACATCAAATAGAAAATTAAGTAAAAAATAATATTGGCTTCCTTGTTTTAGTGACTCATTATTCTTTTTTTTATTTTATTTTAATTAATTAATTAATTAATTAATTTATTTTTGTACATGTATGTTCCCAGATCATTCATATGCATATCCCTTGACCCTCTCCCCACCCAGTTCCCCCCCTCCCATCCCTCCAGACCATTGCTCCAAGTGGTTGTAGGTACTCCTATTCCCCTAGCACAATGACAATAGCTATCTTTTCTACACATGACAGTATAGGTTTCCATGTTACTCCCTCCCACTGTTCGGTCTCCACAATGTCTTTATGTCTATTCTCTGTTTTTTCATGAGTTCACTGCGTGTGTTATCATGACCATCTTACTAGATCCCATATATATGAGTTAGTATACTATACTTGTCTTTCTCTTTTTGACTTACTTATGAACCACTTCTTGATCAAATGGTGACATATGATTAAAAGTGGATTTTAGGGATTCCCTGGTGGTCCAGTGGGTAAAGACACCGCCTTGCAGTGCAAGCAGCACCGGTTAGAGCCCTGGCCTGGGAAGATTCCACGTTCCGCGGAGCGGCTGGACTGATGTGTCCAATTACCGAGCTGGAGCTCTGGAGCGCATGCGCCCAGAATCGGTGCTCTGCGACAACAGAGGTCCCCGCGATGGGAGGCCCACACGGGCCAAAGAAAAAAAGATGGATGAAAATAGACAAATGAAAGACCAATACAAGTGGCCCGCCTGCTCCCCTGCCTCCCCACCCCACCCCCCACCAAAATAAATAAATAAATAAATCTTAAAAAAAAAAAAAAGTGGATTTTATACGACAACCAGAGACGACCAACTTACTGGCTGGAACGAGAAGAAGCTCCAAAGAACTTCCCAAAGCCAAACTTGCACCAAAAAAAGTCATGGTCATTGTTTGGTGGTCTGCTGTCCATCTGATCCACTACAGCTTTCTGAATCCCGGTGAAACCATTATATTTGAAAAGTACACTCAGCAAATCGATGAGATGCACTGAAAACTGCAATGCCTGCAGTCAGCACTGGTCAACAGAATGTGCCCAATTCTTCTCCACGACAATACCCAACTGCAGGTCATATTACCAATGCTTCAAAAGTTGAACTATGAAGTTTTGCCTCATCTGTCATATTTGCCTGACCTCTTGCCAACTGTTCACCACTTCTTCAAACATCTGACAACTTTTTGCAGGGAAAATACTTCCGCAACCAGCAGGAGGCAGAAAATGCACTCCAAGAGTTCATGGAATCCTGAAGCACAGATTTTTGCACTATAGGAATAAACAAACTTGTTTCTCATTGGCAAAAACGTGTTGATTGTAATGGTTCCAGTTTTGATTAATAAAGATGTGTTTAAGCTTAGTTATGATGATTTAAAATTCACGGTCTGAAAACACAATTACTTTTGTACTAACCTAATACATAGAGGCATAGTCCACTCTGTAAATATAGAATGAATATTTCCTCCTAAGCATTATTCCAAAAGGCTATAATTCTAAATAATGCATGTTGAATAAAATTAATAATGACATGCCTTTGCATATTTAAACTTTTCTACCATATGGAGTCCTTAAGGCCAAAGGTAACAAAATATTTAAGGAAAAAATAGAACTCTAAAATATTAACTGAAGCTAAAAATTTGGGAAATACTATCAGAGGCCTGTTTCCAACTGAAATGAACTCAACTGAAAAGGACAAGACATGAATATGAATTCTCCATAGTCTATGAAATTAAATATGCTATACTTTCTGTTGCATGTTTTATGAAGTAATTATAGAATACCTAATTTCTTTTTCAAGATCCATCTTTTTCTAAAAGGAAGAATATTTTGCTTAACTATTCATCTTAATTGCCTGAAATTCTATGTGGAACAAGGTAGACTATAGCTGTTCTTGAATCGAACTAATGCATTTATTAAGTTGCTGGAAGAAAACAAAAAGGAGTATCTTTATGACCCTGGGATAGAAAAAGATATTTTAAGTAAGACACAGAGCCCTTAACCATAAAGGAAGAGGCTGGAAAAACTGTTTATCAACAATGTATAATAAATGTTTACAAATCAATTAGAAAATGACAGAGTATGTCATCATTGGAGAGGTGTCTGTTTAGGTCCTTTTCCCATTTTTTGATTGGGTTGTTCGCTTTTCCAGTGCTGAGTTGTCTGAGTTGCTTGTAGATTTTGGAGATTAATTCTTTGTCTGTTGTTTCATTTGCTATGATTTTCTCCCACTCTGTGGGCTGTCTGTTCAGCTTTTTTGTAATTTCTTTAGCTGTACAAAAGCTTTTACGTTTCATTAGGTCCCACATGTTCATTTGTCTTTAGTTCCACTATTCTAGTAGTGGGCGAAAATTTCTTTAGCTTTTTATTCTCCTCAAAGTTTAATGGAATAAACAAACTTGTTTCTCATTGGCAAAAACGTGTTGTGAATGGTTCCAGTTTTGATTAATAAAGATGTGTTTAAGCTTAGTTATGATGATTTAAAATTCACGGTCTGAAAACACAATTACTTTTGTACTAACCTAATACATAGAGGCATAGTCCACTCTGTAAATATAGAATGAATATTTCCTCCTAAGCATTATTCCAAAAGGCTATAATTCTAAATAATGCATGTTGAATAAAATTAATAATGACATGCCTTTGCATATTTAAACTTTTCTACCATATGGAGTCCTTAAGGCCAAAGGTAACAAAATATTTAAGGAAAAAATAGAACTCTAAAATATTAACTGAAGCTAAAAATTTGGGAAATACTATCAGAGGCCTGTTTCCAACTGAAATGAACTCAACTGAAAAGGACAAGACATGAATATGAATTCTCCATAGTCTATGAAATTAAATATGCTATACTTTCTGTTGCATGTTTTATGAAGTAATTATAGAATACCTAATTTCTTTTTCAAGATCCATCTTTTTCTAAAAGGAAGAATATTTTGCTTAACTATTCATCTTAATTGCCTGAAATTCTATGTGGAACAAGGTAGACTATAGCTGTTCTTGAATCGAACTAATGCATTTATTAAGTTGCTGGAAGAAAACAAAAAGGAGTATCTTTATGACCCTGGGATAGAAAAAGATATTTTAAGTAAGACACAGAGCCCTTAACCATAAAGGAAGAGGCTGGAAAAACTGTTTATCAACAATGTATAATAAATGTTTACAAATCAATTAGAAAATGACAGAGTATGTCATCATTGGAGAGGTGTCTGTTTAGGTCCTTTTCCCATTTTTTGATTGGGTTGTTCGCTTTTCCAGTGCTGAGTTGTCTGAGTTGCTTGTAGATTTTGGAGATTAATTCTTTGTCTGTTGTTTCATTTGCTATGATTTTCTCCCACTCTGTGGGCTGTCTGTTCAGCTTTTTTGTAATTTCTTTAGCTGTACAAAAGCTTTTACGTTTCATTAGGTCCCACATGTTCATTTGTCTTTTTAGTTCCACTATTCTAGTAGGTGGGTCAGAGAAGATCTTGCTTTGATTGATGTCCTTGAGGGTTTTGCCTATATTCTCCTCTAAGAGTTTGATGGTTTCTGGCCTTACATTTAAGTCTTTAATCCATTTTGAGTTGATCTTTGTGTATATGGCCCAAAAACACATGAAACGATGCTCAACTTCACTAATAATTAGAGAAATGCAAATCAAAACTACAATGAGATATCACCTCACACCCGTCAGAATGGCCATCATCCACAAATCGACAGACAATAAATGCTGGAGAGGCTGCGGAGAAAAGGGAACACTCCTGCATTGCTGGTGGGAGTGTAAATTGATACAGCCTCTATGGAAGACAGTCTGGAGATTTCTTAAAAAACTAAAAATAGAAGCACCATATGACCCAGCAATCCCACTCTTAGGCTTATACCCTGACGAAATCAAAACTGAAAGAAGCACCTGTACCCCAATGTTCATTGCAGCTCTCTATACAATAGCTAGAACATGGAAGGAACCTAGATGCCCATCGACGAACGAATGGATCCAAAAGCTCTGGTACATATATACAATGGAATACTACACAGCTGTAAAGAGAAATGCAGAAGAATCAACCCTAATGAGGTGGCTGGATCTAGAACGTATCATAAAAAGTGAAGTTAGTCAGAAAAAGAAGGACAAATACAGTATATTAACACATATATATGGAATCTAGTAGGATGGTGATGATGGCACATGCAGTGAAGCGACAGAAAGACAGACATGGACAGTGGACATATGGACATTGTGGGGAAGGAACAGTGGGTGAGAGGCGTAAAGGAAGTAGCAAGAAGGCCTGTACTATCATAAGTGAAGAAAATAGCTCTAGTCATTGCTCTGTGAGAAAAGGGGATCCTTCAGGGGTGCTGTATGATGGTCGGGAGGGGAGGGAAGCGGGGGATATACATATGACTAATCTGAGAACATACATATCTGTAAACAACAAAACTCTGTAAAGTTAAAAATAAAATAAAGGTTTAAAAAAAAAAAATGACAGAGTAGCCAATTCAAAACTGGGCAAAAAATTTGAATAGACACTTTACAAATAAGGCTATCCAGATGGCAAAAAAACTTAAAAGGTTTTCAACTTTGTTAGTTAATACAGAAATGCAGATTGAAATCACAATCACCATTACCTGCCAGAATGGCTAAACTTGAGAAGATTGACTCAAAATTGAAGATACTAAGTGTTTGGAAGGAAACAGAGCAAACAGACCACTGCTACTGGGAGTGTGAACTGGTACAATCATTCTGACAAACTATCTGGCAGCAGATAACTACTGCTGAACATAAGCATACCCTATGACATAGCAAACCTGCTCCTAGGAATGTACTTTAAAAAGTACACACATGGGGCTTCCCCTGGTGGTCCAGTGGGTAAGGACACCGCCTTGCAGTGCAAGGGGCACCGGTTCGATCCCTGGCCTGGGAAAATCCCACGTGCTGCGGAGTGGCTGGACCGATGTGTCCAATCACCGAGCTGGAGCTCTGGAGCGGGTGCGCCCAGAGCCAGCGCTCTGCAACAACAGACGCCACTGCAATGGGAAGCCCACACGGGCCAAAGAACAAAAAGGGATGAAAAATAGATAAATGAAAGACCAATAGAAGTAGCCCGCCTGCTCCCCTCCCTCCCCAACCCGACCCTCGCCCAAAATAAATAAATAAATAAATCTATAAAAAAAAAAAGTATACACATGGCGACAAGGGAGGCCACTGTAATGGGAGGCCCACACAGGCCAAAAGAATAAAGATGGATGAAAATAAATAAACAAAAAATGAATAAAAGAGGTCTAAATTAAAAAGTACACATATGTATCCTAAAAGATGAATAAAAATGTCCATATTAGCATTTTCCATAATAGCTGAAAACTGAAAGCAACCCAAATATCTATCAAAAGTAAAATGGATAAATAAAATGTGGTATATTCATAGAGTGGAATATGACAAAGAAGTGAAACTTAATATTATGCTACATGCAACAGCATGGATGAATGTTCAACCATAATGTTGAACAAAACAATCCAGTCTCAGTATGAAGGTTAAAAACTGGCAACACTGTTAGCTATGATGAATGAAGTCAGTGGGTAGGAGCAGAAGGAGGGCTTCTAGGATGCTGATAATTTTCTATTTCTTGATCTGGGTGGTAGTTAAACAAGTATATTATGAAAACTGAGTTATATAGTTACGCATTAGTTATCTATCTGTGTGTATATTTCCATGCAAAATCTGTAACAGTGATGATGATATTATCTCATTTATCTTTTCATATATATCTTGAACTAAAGGTCTGAATCTAAGGACTGAGCCTATGACAATAAAAACAATTAGAGCCTGCAACAGTAAAGCCAAAGGAAACTCACAAGGAGAAGTTCTTATGATAGAAGGAAGGTCTATGAGAATAAGTGAAAAAATATTACTTTGGGACTTTGTAAAATACAGCTTTAACATCTTCAAGTCTATTGCTATAGCTGGTGGAAATCCCAGAATCATTCTTCAGTGATTTTTCTTCTTTGGCCACTAATATACTAGGTAGAGGGACGTTCTCTGAATGGTCACCAGATCACCGAACAAAACAGCAAAACACACAAGCCTAGAGGTATGAGCAATTTTGTTAAGGTGATGTAGTAAATGCAGTTTTAAATTCAAATGCTCTCTTTGAATTACTGGCCCACAGAACCTATAAGTATTAAAAACATGGTTGCTTGACACTAAGTTTGGGGGCAACAGGAACTGAAAAAAGAATTCATACAGCAATAGTAACTGGAAAAACCACCAAAAGACTGCTTTAAGCTTTAAATAAATGAGCAAAAATAATCAAAAATATAAATAAACATGTATACAAAAGTGCTCTTTGTTGATTCTTACAACTGAAAGCAAAATGGTAGACTGCTGCTGCCTAAAATGGAAGGGAAAAAGTGGTGAAGAGCAGGGCAAGTACAGCAGGGAAAGATGAGAGAAGCACGATGATGAAATACAGCAGTAGAGTGGGAGGCAGGCTTGTGCTCCCATTTATCACTAGGGGCCATTCTTCCTTTGACTTACTATGTGAAATCTCATAATATTTTGAAAGCAGAACCAAGGGTAGCTCCTTTGATATTGAATATAGGGTATGAGGCAATGAAGAATCAAAGACAACTGTAGGAATTTTGGTCTGAAAGACTGAATAGGAAGAACGAATCTGCTACCAGTTAAATGTAGAAAATTACAGGTGGAACTAGTCTGGGAAGAACAGTAGTTCAGTTTGGGACATTTTAATTCTGAGATGTTTGTTGGATATCCAAGTGGAAATGTTGCATTGGTGTTTACCTATTTGAGTCTAGAGTTCAGTGAAGAATGCACTGCTCTCTGTAACCCAGTTAATTCAACATTTACTTTCTAAGAAGAAACAGGCGACTCTTTGGATATCTAATCATCGTTTTTCAGTATCACTAATGACTCAGAAGTATATGATCATATATTGGTAAGTGAGAAAAGCAAGTTACAGAATGTTCCCATTTATTTGTATATACATATGCACATGTTGCATAAGCACATACATTACACAGTTAATATTTGTATTCTAATTATTTTTGTTTTTTACAGTAAGTCAATCAGTAATTCTAGGGCTTCCCAGGTGGTGCTAGTGGTAAAGAATCTGCCTGCCAATGAAGGAAACCCGAGAGACATGGGTTCCATTCCTGGGTCAGGAAGATCCCTTGGAAGAGGAAGTGGCATCCTACTCCAGTACTTTTTTTTTATCAGTGCAGATCATAAGTATATTATTAAAAGCAAGTGTAATGATACCGATCTTAAGCTTCCTAGGATATTCTAAAAGTCATGAGAATGCTATTAGATGGTTTATGGTCACTTCAGAAAATTACTTTCATACAAAGGAACAAAGTTCTAGAAGAACAGCTAAAGAGACGACAGACAGACAGCTCTTTCTTATGTATTTCAGTGGAACATTAACTTCATAAGCTAAATATTACAAATGAAAAAAAAAAGGGAAGAAACAGTAAACAACCCAGTTTAGGAATCACACACTGAGTTCTGGAAGATGCTTTGATCTTGAAGGCCTTTTTACTGGTCCTCTCATGGCATTCATTGCCTTCTGATTCACTGAATTACATCTTCCCATTTTCACTAGATTATCTTTCATTTTAGGTAGTTGATCCATCTGTTGCCTTTGAGAAACTCTGTAGGAGCCAGAGATCTGAGACATTTCCGAGAGGTATGTTCGGCGCTCGTTGCTGGTCCTGTGGTAAGCCTCTGACTCTTGTTCCAGTTTCAGTGCACAGTCTTCACTTGACTTTCAAGACTCCTTTTTTCTTTCTCTAATTGTCCAAGTAATGTATTTAAGGATTCCTGAAGGATTTCCGTGAACTTTTTCCATTTTCTCTTTGAGAGAAACGATTTGCTTTTCTAGTTGATTATTTAGTTCAAGTTGTGTCTTGTATCGGGTTTTCCATTCACCACTGCAGGTGGGTTTCTTCCAGTAACTCCCCCTTAAGGCGGTCGGTGCTCAGGCCGTGGAAGCTGTCGCCACTTCCTTGCTCCATAGCGTCAGCTGCGAGGCCACCCGCGCCCTCCCTCACACAGCATGAGAGCACCAGACCCCAGGGGACCCTCTGAGGCCAGGAGAGGTTCACAGCCCGCAGCGTGTGGGGAATGTCCCTACTCCAGTATTCTTGACTGGAAAATTCCAAGGGCAGAGAAGCCTGGCAGCTACAGTCCATGGGGCCGCAAACAACAGAACTCGACTGAGCAACTGAGCATGCAAGCACGCATGTGCAGGTGCACACCTCCCCCAACATATAATATTAACGACTTACGTGTAATACAATTTATAATGCATGCTTCCTTTCAACCAAACATGAAGTATTATTTTCCTTCCACTAGAACCTTACTATGAAAGAAAGTAATTCAAATAAACAAATGAAAACAAAAACTATCTGAAGTTATTTACAAATATAAAATTATCTAGTCTGTCTAAAAAACATTAATGGGGTTATTGTCTTTATTTGTTGAAGCTATTTCAAAAAATTCCTGTGGCAGGGCTTCGCTGGTAGCTCAGTGGTCAAGAGTTTGCCTGCCAATGCAGGAGACACGGGTTCAATCCCTGATCTGGGAGGATTCCACAAGCTGCGGAGCAGCCCACAAACTATGAAGCCTGTGCTCTAGAGCCTTAGAGTCTCAACTATTGAGCCCACGTGCCACAACTACTGAACCCCATGTGCGACCTACAGACCGAGTTCCACAAGAAAAGTCATCGGAACAAGAAGCCTGCTCACCTCAACCAGAGAGTAACCCCCCATGCCCTGTAACTAGAGAAGAGACTGTGGCAGCAGTGAAAACCCAGAATAGCCAAAAATAAATAAATAAATAAATATTTTTTTTAAATTCCTAGGCTTATCTAAACAGCTGCAAATTGCAATGCAAGATGGCTCTGCTTCATAATTCTCTGTACTCCTCCCCTCACTCACCACATACACATACTACACTACCCTAAACTAAGGGACAAGAGAATTGCAGAAAGGACAATGGAACTGAGAGGGAACCTTACCTGAAAGCCAGAACAAAAATTCTAAAAGATTTGGTCCACCTACTCTGTTGTATCTTTTTTCACCTCTTTTCAGTTACTATAGCAATGAATAAGAGTAATTCTAGCACCCAAGAATCAGGTCAACTAATTTATATTCATCCAAAATTTCTTCTGTAAGTCCATCAGAAAACAAAATTCCAAACCATTTTGACAATCTTGTGAATTAGTAGATAAAAAGCAAGTGTGTTTAGTTTTATTAGTATTTTTCTCTAGCTGATTGATTTAATCTGTCTATAGGCAATAATACAACTAACTCAAAATACAATCATTACAAATACTACTACTGTGATGGACTGAAGATGATAATCACAAATCCTTTGATAGGCCTTCTGTCAAAAGGCAGGATCTATTTCCTGCCTCTTCAGGCTGGGACTGCTCTAATACAATATGATGGAAGTAATACTGTGCCATTTTCTGAGCCTAGGCCTTGAGACTGGAATCTTTCACTTCATATCTCTTAGAATCCTCATTCTTGGAGCTCAGAGCTGCCATGTACGAAGTCAGGCTATCTTGACCAGGTGGAGAGGTCCTAAAACTAAATGGAAACCTGAGGAGTGCATATCACAGCATCAACTACAGGGTGACAGTGGTGAATAAAATCCGTAAGGTTCTTGTGTTCACGTAGCTTTGAGTTTGTAAAGCCACTGCCAAAAGTAAGACAGAAAAGCTCATGTTTTCACCAAGACTGCATTACCCAGTACATTTTGCAATTAGGTGGGCCACGTGAATGAGTTCTGGCTGACGGCATATTGTGTGGATAATCCACTTCAAAGCCTAACCCCTCTTCAAACCTGCCTACATCATCCTTCATGCTGTTTTTTCTTTTCCTGCAACTGGATTTAGAAGTTTGGGAGTGGAAAAGAGTGCGAAAAGACCTAGCAGATAGAGGAGCCACTCAAAAAAAAAAAAAAAAAAAGAGCTCGAGTCTCTGAATGACTACGTGAGGCAGAGATGACTCACTTGCCAAACACACACTGGATGGAGACATGTGTAAAAAATAAAAATTTCATTGTATTAAGATGCTGAGACTTTTGGAGATGCTTGTTATAGCAATTGACCTATCATGACTAGTACATACATAATGGTAAAAAATTATTTCCCAATATTTTCATGTTTGCTTCCACTTAAGTAACTATTATGTTATATTCGGTTCATTCTTAAATTTCTCTACCAGATTTGTATTTTAGGTTATTCTCCAGAGATATTCATCAGTAGAAATAACCAACCACTGAGATTTAAATTAATCTTCCCCCAATTTATTTTATTAGTATTTTTCTCTAGCTGATTGATTTAATCTGTCTATAGGCAATAATACAACTAACTCAAAATACAATCATTACAAATACTACTACTGTGATGGACTGAAGATGATAATCACAAATCCTTTGATAGGCCTTCTGTCAAAAGGCAGGATCTATTTCCTGCCTCTTCAGGCTGGGACTGCTCTAATACAATATGATGGAAGTAATACTGTGCCATTTTCTGAGCCTAGGCCTTGAGACTGGAATCTTTCACTTCATATCTCTTAGAATCCTCATTCTTGGAGCTCAGAGCTGCCATGTACGAAGTCAGGCTATCTTGACCAGGTGGAGAGGTCCTAAAACTAAATGGAAACCTGAGGAGTGCATATCACAGCATCAACTACAGGGTGACAGTGGTGAATAAAATCCGTAAGGTTCTTGTGTTCACGTAGCTTTGAGTTTGTAAAGCCACTGCCAAAAGTAAGACAGAAAAGCTCATGTTTTCACCAAGACTGCATTACCCAGTACATTTTGCAATTAGGTGGGCCACGTGAATGAGTTCTGGCTGACGGCATATTGTGTGGATAATCCACTTCAAAGCCTAACCCCTCTTCAAACCTGCCTACATCATCCTTCATGCTGTTTTTTCTTTTCCTGCAACTGGATTTAGAAGTTTGGGAGTGGAAAAGAGTGCGAAAAGACCTAGCAGATAGAGGAGCCACTCAAAAAAAAAAAAAAAAAAAGAGCTCGAGTCTCTGAATGACTACGTGAGGCAGAGATGACTCACTTGCCAAACACACACTGGATGGAGACATGTGTAAAAAATAAAAATTTCATTGTATTAAGATGCTGAGACTTTTGGAGATGCTTGTTATAGCAATTGACCTATCATGACTAGTACATACATAATGGTAAAAAATTATTTCCCAATATTTTCATGTTTGCTTCCACTTAAGTAACTATTATGTTATATTCGGTTCATTCTTAAATTTCTCTACCAGATTTGTATTTTAGGTTATTCTCTCCAGAGATATTCATCAGTAGAAATAACCAACCACTGAGATTTAAATTCTACTAAAACTAACGTGGAGGAGTCAACTCAATATAATATATTAAAAGATTTCTATTTTTATATTCTGATACATTTCATATATTATTGTGAACTGCTATAACATTCTTTATTAAAAACATGTAGCACAAAATCAAGGAATGTCCTCATGCTTTTAATGCACATAGATAACTGTTAAAATCTGGAAGGCAGGAAGAATTTTTACAACTGAATAATTATTAGTGAACACCTCTTTTTTTTTTTAATGTAACAATACTAATTTACTGTAATAATGTTTGGTCAAAACTAAAATCACTATTGCAAATATGAATACAGCACTGATTCTCGAAGTGCAGGTTTTGAGTTTTATGTGCATAAACTACCCTGTGAAAATGAATGTTTTTAAATGAAAGTAATATACAATCACTGAAGATATTAGTTTTAAATTTATTTTTTCTTTTTCTTTTTTTTTTAGTTTTAAATTTAAAAGCAACCATTGCAAGGATTTGTTATGAAACATTTATATTTGTTTAGATTTTATCAGAAGAAAATACTTTCATTTTGAGAATAAAGCTACATCTTTTCATCTTAAAAACTATCTAAGTATTCTCTCCATAGTGTTAAAAGGCACCTCCTTAGCTTCTAGGAAATTTGCACTCTATGAAAAAAAAAAAAACAACAACAGAGACATGCAAAAAGAAACACCAACATAAAAAGTTATAAAATTAACCAATAAAAAGGAACATATCTGGTATTTTCCTATACAGTGGGAAAAAGTCATATATTTGGACAGAGGGAAGCATACAGTAGAGTGTCAGGGGCCGTGAGAGCCCTGGCCATGCCTTATAGCCTCTAAGCGTGGGAATGCTGCTGTGTGCTCCCAAGGTTGGCTCCTTCAGCAGAACACAGCCTACCTTCTGTCTAATTAACTGTGAGGCTGTGCAAGGTCAGCGAGCGTGATAAGAAGCCAGAAGGCTACAATCTCAAAGCAAGGAGGGTGTCTTGCAGCCTCCAACTCAAAAAGCACTGTGCCATAAAGATGGCGCCTAGCAGAAGATAGGAGGGTGAGGTTTGGCACGGTCTGGGATGTGTGATTGTTACGTGATAGGCTGCTCAAAGTTTCCGCACTCATGATCAGTGTATGTTCCCCATAGACTTTTGCTATGATGTAGCCGCATGCACAGTTTGCCTTTAACACGATTGGCTATGTTTGGTTCCTTCTTCTTTCCTTTCTCTTTCTAAAAAGCATAAATATCGCTTCCTTTCAACAATAAAACGAGACTTGATCAGACTCCTGTCTTGTCTCCATTTCTCGTGTCTCTTGTCCCATTTAATTCCCATTCCCCCCCTTCTAGGTCTGCGTTGTTGAATCCCGGGTCTGTGCTGACGAAGCCCGCGGGTCGGGACAGTAGAGAAATTAGCATCTCAGTTCAAAATAGGAAAAAATTCTTGAAAGTCGCTTTGGTATATTTGAGAAAGAGGATTTAAAAAAATTGAACTGATATTTCTTGGTGATTTAAGGACTATGTTTTCTTTCATAGCAGCCTGGAAAAACCAAGGTGGGTGAGGTTGGGATACACTGCCCATCACTTTCAAAGAGGAAGCGCGGGGGCTTCCCTGGTGGTCCAGTGGGTAAGGACACTGCCTTGCAATGCAAGGAGCGCCGGTTTGATCCCTGGCCTGGGAAGATCCCACGTGCTGCGGAGCGGCTGGACTGATGTGTCCAATCACCCAGCCGGAACTCTGGCACACATGCACCCAGAGCCGGCGCTCTGCGACGACAGACGCCACCTAGGTGGGAGGCCCACAGGAGCCAAAGAACAAAGATGGATGAAAATAGATAAACGAAAGACCAATAGAAGTGGCCTGCCTGCTCCCCTCCCTCTCCATCCCCCCCAAAATAAATGAATAAATAAATAAATCTTTAAAAAAAAAAAAAAAGGAAGCGCAGGACAAATGGAGCTGGGAGACTTGGAGATAGCCACATGCAAAAGGATGAAGTCAGACTCTCAATACCTCATACCATACACGAAAATTAACTTAAATAGATCAAAGACCCAAATGTAAGAGTTTTGATAAAACTACAGAATTCTTAGAAGAAAACCTAGGTATAAAACTTCAACTTGATTTAGGTAATGATTTCTTAGAAATGACACCAAAAAGACAAGCGACCAAAGGAAAAAACAGATAAACTGAACTTCATCAAAATTAAAAACTTTTGTGTCTCAAAGGACATCACCAATGAAGTGAAAAGACAGCCCACAGAATGGGATAGGATTTGCAAATCATATGTCTGTTTAAAAAAAAAAACAACTATATCTAGACTAGGTGAATAACTTTTACAATTCAACAATAAAAAGACAAATAAGCCAATTTTTCTAATGGGTAAAAGACGTGAATAATTTCCCTAAAGAAGAGACATATATAGGAGGTATGCATGGATGCACCAAGTAAAAATGGAACATTCTAGAACTACTGGTCAGGGGACTTTGTCACCGTATTCACTAAAAGCTTAGATTTTTAGCAGCCAAAGGCAGCCATTCCAAAGCTAATGTGGTAGAATATAAAGAGATGAATTGAGATGATTCACTTTGCAGTTTGAACAGTTAATGTTTCACAGAAAAGGGGAAAAAAACCCAACCTTGTATTTGTTAATCACATAATGGCTTCTTCTCTTCGTGATAAAGTACTGAAGCTCTTGTCCAAGAAGAATACACAACTGGCTGATAAAGAATATGAAGAAAAGATGCTGAGGACATCTACAGTGGTCCGGCGGTTAAGAATTCACCTTCCAAGACAGAGGATGTGGGTTCAATCCCCGGTGTGGGAACTAAGATCCCACATGCCCTGGGGCAACTACTGAGCTTGTAGGCACAACTAGAGAGATCAAGTGCCATAATTAAGACCGGAAAACCTACTATTTGGCAGTAAGGGTTCTGCTCTTAGCTTATAGTCACATTTGTTGTCTTTCTTTCTTTTCTTCTAATCACATATTGCTGTGCTTTCATGTGCCCCACTAGCACATTTTCTTACCATCTACACATTCCTCTATTTGTGATGATTGTATATATTTATAAATGTATATTTATAATTATATATATGGACGATACTTTTCTTAACATTACTGAAGTATAAATGACATATCTAGTTATATATATTAAAAGGTATAAATAAACAAGCTGTGACACATGTAAATTTATACAACTAGAACTTCATCAAAGGTAATGATTTCTTAGAAATGACACCAAAAAGACAAGCGACCAAAGGAAAAAACAGATAAACTGAACTTCATCAAAATTAAAAACTTTTGTGTCTCAAAGGACATCACCAATGAAGTGAAAAGACAGCCCACAGAATGGGATAGGATTTGCAAATCATATGTCTGTTTAAAAAAAAAAACAACTATATCTAGACTAGGTGAATAACTTTTACAATTCAACAATAAAAAGACAAATAAGCCAATTTTTCTAATGGGTAAAAGACGTGAATAATTTCCCTAAAGAAGAGACATATATAGGAGGTATGCATGGATGCACCAAGTAAAAATGGAACATTCTAGAACTACTGGTCAGGGGACTTTGTCACCGTATTCACTAAAAGCTTAGATTTTTAGCAGCCAAAGGCAGCCATTCCAAAGCTAATGTGGTAGAATATAAAGAGATGAATTGAGATGATTCACTTTGCAGTTTGAACAGTTAATGTTTCACAGAAAAGGGGAAAAAAACCCAACCTTGTATTTGTTAATCACATAATGGCTTCTTCTCTTCGTGATAAAGTACTGAAGCTCTTGTCCAAGAAGAATACACAACTGGCTGATAAAGAATATGAAGAAAAGATGCTGAGGACATCTACAGTGGTCCGGCGGTTAAGAATTCACCTTCCAAGACAGAGGATGTGGGTTCAATCCCTGGTGTGGGAACTAAGATCCCACATGCCCTGGGGCAACTACTGAGCTTGTAGGCACAACTAGAGAGATCAAGTGCCATAATTAAGACCGGAAAACCTACTATTTGGCAGTAAGGGTTCTGCTCTTAGCTTATAGTCACATTTGTTGTCTTTCTTTCTTCTCTCTTCTAATCACATATTGCTGTGCTTTCATGTGCCCCACTAGCACATTTTCTTACCATCTACACATTCCTCTATTTGTGATGATTGTATATATTTATAAATGTATATTTATAATTATATATATGGACGATACTTTTCTTAACATTACTGAAGTATAAATGACATATCTAGTTATATATATTTAAAAGGTATAAATAAACAAGCTGTGACACATGTAAATTTATACAACTAGAACTACAACCAAGACAATCAATATATCCGTCATCTCTAAAAGTTTTCTTGCATCCTCCTGACTCACTGGCCACCTCCAAAAAACCCACTGATCTTCTGTAAAGCAGGCAGTCCTCACTTTCCACAGTGGTATTATACTGTAAAAAATGACTGTGGGAGGGGCCAGGGGAGGGATTGGGGGTATACACATGACTAATCCGGGATTGTACATATCTGTAAACAATAAAACTCTGTAAAAGTAAAAAGTAAAATAAAAAAATCTACATTAAAAAAATGACTGTGCAAACTGAAACTGTGAAAAGCAATCTTAATAATCAATGGGGAAAATTATGACTGTTCAGTGACCTTTAAAATTTTTGTCAAAACATTTTACTCTCTTACTGGTGGCTATACTATATAGGGAAATTTTTTAAAAATAGTAAAACCAATATGTATTTAATATCCTATCATTTGAAATACTGAGAATTTAAACTCTTTTATCTCTTTGTAAAAGCTTATCAAGAATATAGGCCTTGACTCTTAATTTACAAAACTTAAGACACAGAGTAAAGCAACTTTTCTATGTCTTGGTAAGTTGTCATACTCCTTAATGAACTTTGATCCAATTTCCAACATTTTGTCCTTTGTGCTTTTACTGCTGTGAAGTTTTCTGAGAGTTACTTCAATGTGCAGTTTTATTCTGGCATCATTTTCTTTTGAACATCTTCATTCTTTTCATCACAGTCACTTTCTGTATGTCTATATGTTCACCTCCATTAAGATCCTCTAGCTGCATTTCTAGAGCCTCTCCTACTGCAACAGTATATCCACATTCCCGTGGTCAACTGTTTATAATTGCATCTAGTTTGATTCAAATTTCTCTTCCAATACTGTCATTTTTTATTTCTTTACATGTTTGGTAGACTTTTCCAGTGAAATCATCTGGGCCTGGAGGTATTTTTAGTAAGACTTTTTAATTACAAATTCAATTTCATGAATAGTTATGGGCTATTCAACTGATTATTTCACATTGAGTAAGTTGTGGAACTGAAGTATAAGACAATCAATATTAAAAGGTATAAATAAACAAGCTGTGACACATGTAAATTTATACAACTAGAACTACAACCAAGACAATCAATATATCCGTCATCTCTAAAAGTTTTCTTGCATCCTCCTGACTCACTGGCCACCTCCAAAAAACCCACTGATCTTCTGTAAAGCAGGCAGTCCTCACTTTCCACAGTGGTATTATACTGTAAAAAATGACTGTGGGAGGGGGCCAGGGGGAGGGGATTGGGGATATACACATGACTAATCCGGGATTGTACATATCTGTAAACAATAAAACTCTGTAAAAGTAAAAAGTAAAATAAAAAAATCTACATTAAAAAAATGACTGTGCAAACTGAAACTGTGAAAAGCAATCTTAATAATCAATGGGGAAAATTATGACTGTTCAGTGACCTTTAAAATTTTTGTCAAAACATTTTACTCTCTTACTGGTGGCTATACTATATAGGGAAATTTTTTAAAAATAGTAAAACCAATATGTATTTAATATCCTATCATTTGAAATACTGAGAATTTAAACTCTTTTATCTCTTTGTAAAAGCTTATCAAGAATATAGGCCTTGACTCTTAATTTACAAAACTTAAGACACAGAGTAAAGCAACTTTTCTATGTCTTGGTAAGTTGTCATACTCCTTAATGAACTTTGATCCAATTTCCAACATTTTGTCCTTTGTGCTTTTACTGCTGTGAAGTTTTCTGAGAGTTACTTCAATGTGCAGTTTTATTCTGGCATCATTTTCTTTTGAACATCTTCATTCTTTTCATCACAGTCACTTTCTGTATGTCTATATGTTCACCTCCATTAAGATCCTCTAGCTGCATTTCTAGAGCCTCTCCTACTGCAACAGTATATCCACATTCCCGTGGTCAACTGTTTATAATTGCATCTAGTTTGATTCAAATTTCTCTTCCAATACTGTCATTTTTTATTTCTTTACATGTTTGGTAGACTTTTCCAGTGAAATCATCTGGGCCTGGAGGTATTTTTAGTAAGACTTTTTAATTACAAATTCAATTTCATGAATAGTTATGGGCTATTCAACTGATTATTTCACATTGAGTAAGTTGTGGGAATTTGTTCAGATAACCCCAGCAAGGCAGGAAAAGCAAAACAGAGAAATTTAAAAAGAGAGGACACACATATATACACGCAGTTAAAAAAAAAAAAAAAAAAAAGGCAGACTTAAGTCCTAACATACCAATAATTACACTAAATGTAAATGGTCGAAACACATTATGTCAGAGGTTGGCAGAATGGATTAAAAAACATGACTCAAATATATACTGTCTACCAAAAAACACACTTAAAACAAAAGCATATAAATAGGTCAAAAGCAAAATAAAGGAGAAAGATATAAATACAATGCAAACATTACTCAAAAGAAAGCAAGAGTGACAGCACTAATATCAGATTTAGTAGCCTTCATAGCAAAGGAAATTACCAGAGATGGGGAGAAATATTACATAATAAAGAAAGGATCAATCCACCAATAAAACATAGCAGTCATAAATGCATGTGCACCAAACAACAGTGCTGAAAAATATTTGAAACAAAAAATGATTGGAAGGAAAGGAGAAAAAGACGATCCCCTGATTACAGATGGAGACTTCAAACTCTGTAAGTGACAGAACTGACAGAAAATCATCCAGGAGAGAGACGTATTCAACACCATCAACTAATGGGATTGAATTGACATTTATAGACTATTCTACCCAACAGCAGCAGCATAGGCACTGTTTTCAAGCACCCATGGGACATATACCATGACAGACCATATCCTGGGTCATAAAATAAAACTCAACAAATTTAATTGGAATTAGACAGTGTTCTCTAATACAATGGAATCAAATCCAGAAATAAGTAATAGGTATTCAAATAAAATAAAAACCACACTTTTAAATAAAAGAAGTCTCAAGGGAAGGACGGTGAAAAAAGAAGTCTCACAGGAAAAAATGTACCAAAGTGAATGAAAATGAAATATAACACATCAAAATTTGTGTGATATAGCTAAAGCAGTGACAAGAGGAAATTTATAGCATTAGATGCTCATACTGCAAACAGGAAATGTCTCAAATCAATAAACGACACTTCCAATTCAAGAAACCAGAAAAAGAGCAAAATAAATTCAACTGATTATTTCACATTGAGTAAGTTGTGGAATTTGTTCAGATAACCCCAGCAAGGCAGGAAAAGCAAAACAGAGAAATTTAAAAAGAGAGGACACACATATATACACGCAGTTAAAAAAAAAAAAAAAAAAAAGGCAGACTTAAGTCCTAACATACCAATAATTACACTAAATGTAAATGGTCGAAACACATTATGTCAGAGGTTGGCAGAATGGATTAAAAAACATGACTCAAATATATACTGTCTACCAAAAAACACACTTAAAACAAAAGCATATAAATAGGTCAAAAGCAAAATAAAGGAGAAAGATATAAATACAATGCAAACATTACTCAAAAGAAAGCAAGAGTGACAGCACTAATATCAGATTTAGTAGCCTTCATAGCAAAGGAAATTACCAGAGATGGGGAGAAATATTACATAATAAAGAAAGGATCAATCCACCAATAAAACATAGCAGTCATAAATGCATGTGCACCAAACAACAGTGCTGAAAAATATTTGAAACAAAAACTGATTGGAATGAAAGGAGAAAAAAACAATCCCCTGATTACAGATGGAGACTTCAAACTCTGTAAGTGACAGAACTGACAGAAAATCATCCAGGAGAGAGACGTATTCAACACCATCAACTAATGGGATTGAATTGACATTTATAGACTATTCTACCCAACAGCAGCAGCATAGGCACTGTTTTCAAGCACCCATGGGACATATACCATGACAGACCATATCCTGGGTCATAAAATAAAACTCAACAAATTTAATTGGAATTAGACAGTGTTCTCTAATACAATGGAATCAAATCCAGAAATAAGTAATAGGTATTCAAATAAAATAAAAACCACACTTTTAAATAAAAGAAGTCTCAAGGGAAGGACGGTGAAAAAAGAAGTCTCACAGGAAAAAATGTACCAAAGTGAATGAAAATGAAATATAACACATCAAAATTTGTGTGATATAGCTAAAGCAGTGACAAGAGGGAAATTTATAGCATTAGATGCTCATACTGCAAACAGGAAATGTCTCAAATCAATAAACGACACTTCCAATTCAAGAAACCAGAAAAAGAGCAAAATAAATCCAAAGCAAGTAAAATAATTAAAGTAATAGAGGTAAGAGCAGAAATAAATTAAAAACAGAAAAGATAATGAAACAGGAAGTCCAAATTCAGATTTACACCCTACAATTTACCATGCCAAGGATCTACTACATATACCTGGCTGCAGTGAAGCATTACCATTGGTTTATAGTGGCCATGATAATTCATGGCCACTCCTGAAAGAAGAATGTATTTACGTATGGCTGCAGCATCATATGAATGACACTGCAGCTTCGTGTGATGTTACGGAAGATGTGGGATACAGAACATTGCTTAAGATCCTGAGCCATACAGCCCCAGCACTTTGCATGAGCAGCTGTAGAAAAATCTAGAGTCTATAGCTCGTGTTGCAGTTTGGACAGACAGGATCACAAAGAAGCTATACCATGGACAGTACTTTTTGTGGCTGTGATTAGGAAAAATATAAGGGTTTATAGACTGGTGTTCAAGAACTGGAAAAGAGAGCAATATTTTGTGTTGGTCTATTGTGTTTGAAAAGACTGATATACCCATTGGAATATAATCTGCCTTCCGGCCTGCTTGACTATGAAAATAACTTGATTGAATCAAGCTGTGAAATAACTAGCCCCACCACTTATGCTCTGGATGAAGATGACCTAGATTCCTTGAAGAAGTTGATTAAAGTACAGACAGTAATGATGAGTTAGATACTGAATTAACTGAAAATGCAGTAGAGTATGAATCTTCTGACCAAGAAGAAGTACTCTCTCTCAATCAAGAACATACCTACCTTGAATACTTGTTAACTGCAAAGAAGAAATGAAATATCTTGGTTTTTATTACACAACAAGTTTGAGAGAAATGAGTTTATAGAGAGCTGACTCAGACAGAAAGCAACTTGAGCCTGTTTGGTTTCAAGACATTGAATATGTTATTAATTCATGATAAAAAGATGACTTTGTGAAATGGTCAATAAAAATGATCAACCTTTTTTAGAAAGTAAAAGAGGAGATAAAAATGGCCAGTATCAGGTATGAAAGAGGGGGGATATACTATTGTTTCATTTGCTTTAAGTGTGTTCATAATTGCTCATTGAAGCATTTTTTTGATAGCTGCTTTTAAATCTTTGTTTAACAATTTTACTATCTCTGTCACTTTGGTACTGGCAGCTATTGATTATCTTTGACCACGTTGAGATCTTCTTAGTTCTTGATATGAGTAATTTTTTTTCACTGGAATTTGGACATTTTGGGTTTTATGCTACAAGATTCTGGATTTTCTTTAAACCTTTTGCTTTGACAGGTTTCCTCTTACACTACTCTGGTAGGAGATCACCACAGCACTGCCAGGGGATTATAAAAATCCTGGCTTCCCATTTGGCCTGTGTTGATGTCCAGGGGGCAGGAACTCTTTGTTACTACTGGGTGAGGCTGAGAGTTCTGGCTTCTCATTAGGCCTCCATTGATAACTTCCCTTGCTGGGATTGTTAAGATCACCTTACTACTACTCCCTATGTGGCCTCCACTGATACCATGGGGCAAGGGGAAGAACTGTCCTCATTACCTCTAAGGAGTAGTCCGCTTAGATAAGTCTCCTCTGATACTACTGTGGATGGGAAGGAGAGCGATGCATCATTATTGCTGGTTTAAGATGGCAGTCTAGGCTCCTTATTGTTACTGCAACAGTATATAAAAATACTGACAGTAAAGACATGAAAAAGCCTGACTCTGATGTTCATTCATGATGCTACTGTGATCTCTAGGAAGATGGTGGCAATGATGATAAGCTAGTGAGGGTAAATACGTGTGTTGGGCAAGACTGTGAAGTTTTTCTTAACAGAGAATAGACAGTCTCTCTGTGGGTGGGACAGCCTGGGCTTGGGTTTTCAGAACTGATTTGACAAGCTTTTCTGGAACATGACTAAGACCTAAAAATCTGATGCTAGGGGCCAAGAATTAAAGAATGTGATCTTTGACATTTAAGAACCTAATATGTACTAGAAATAGGTAGCTGTACAATGAGATGTATGATTACTCATAGTAACCAGGAGGTCCCACCAGCTCCTTTATCTGATGCTATTCCTTCCTTCCCTCACTCATTCACTGAAACTTCTACCGAGCATTTTATTTCATGCTGACCTTTGTGCAGAACACTAGGAATACAAAGACCAGTAAGAAAAAATAGCTTTCAAAAACCATTCATTATTCTTGAAGAGCTAAACTTACTACTTTCTCTTGGCAAAAAAGCATTCTCCTACTTAAACTTTCTTCTCAAGTCTTTGCAAATGAAGACCGTGTGTTGATGGGCAACCTAATTATTCCAGTTATCCCCTTTCATTTGGGTTTATGCATTTTACAAATAACTGTATGTTTTGGCCCTCTGTTTACAGATGTTATTATTATGAGACCCCTATTGAAATAAAGCAAGTTCTTTTGGCATTATATTAATAAGGTTATTATGGGGTTATGTAATTAATGCTCTGTTTCTCTTCAAAGGCTAATAAATGTTACTGATTGTTGAGTCAGACTGGGAAATCTTGGTCTCTAAAACTTTATCATAATTTCATACTGGACTTCAAACAGTTTTATCCTGTGAATAGGTACATATTATATCCCTAAATAAATGAGTTTGACTAACTACTGACCTATCTTAGCCTGGTGTAATCTGTCATTGGTCTGAGTGAATTGCTGAACATGTATGTGACTTTACATTATAAACGTGTAATTAGCCACTCAAAGTCTCTCCTCAAGCAGCACACAGATAACCATAAGAGCATTCATCCCCTAACTCAAAAATACAAGCATGAAAATACCTGACAGAAGGCTGTGGAATATTTTCTGGATTGGCTGGTACTTGAACTCCCTTTTCCCATTCTTCCTTCCATGGATCCGAAAAGAGGTAATAGCTGTCAGGATTAAGATGGTGAGAGTCTGGAATCTTCATGGCACTGATAAGGTCCTTTCGGAATACCTGGGAAGACATTGCACACACCTTGAGAAGACCATCACTATGGAACTAACACCATTTAACGTTCTTCTTTTAAAAAGACCATCCCCATCCACTCTGTACTTCAACAAGAGAGACATCTCTAACTTCCTAAATGGTCAAATCAACTTATATTTGGAAAGGGTCTGAAATACAGACAGGGAAGTCTGCTTGTTTTGGATTAAATAAAGAGTAAAGGGGTTCTTCCTGAGTTATTTTATCGGGCTCCTTGACTTTAAATCAACAGTAGAGGTGACTCTTAAAAAGTCTACATAAAACAATCCATTAACTCTCTCAAATTAAGCAACAAGCATCCTATGATAACTTATAATCATTTAATGATCACCTTATTTTTTAATCAATTATTTTTATTTTGCTTTTACAGAGTTTTGTTGTTTATAGCTATATATAATCCCAAATTCATCATAGATATATCTTTGATCTCTTCCACCTGAGCTTCCCCTCCCACTTCCCCCCATCCCACCCCTCCAGGTTGTTGCATAGCCCCCAGGTACAATCCCTTAGTCCCAGAGCGCATTCACAATGGCTATCACTTTTACATATGATAGTGTAGGTTTCCATGTTACCCTTCTATACCTCTCACCCACTCTTCCCTCCTCACGACGTCCATAGGTCTGTTCTCTATGTCTGTTTTTCCATCGCTGCTTTGTGTGTATATTTAAGTGAAAACCTTATTTTAAATGTACTTATTAAGATGCAATTTTAGTTTTATAGAGAAGTTGCAAAAATAATACAGAGCTCTCATATATCCTTTTAAAAGTTCCCTCTAATGTTAACATCTCATATAACCAGAGTACAATTACCTAAACTAGGAAATTAACATTGCTACAATACTAGAATTAATCTACAAATATTATTCATATTTTACTAATTTTTCCCCTCAAGCCCTTCTGTTCCAGAATTTAATTCAGAATCCCACATTGCAGTAGTTGTCACGTCTCTTTAGTATCGTCCAGTTTGTGATAGTTTCTCCTTTTCTTTCCAGACATTCATGCTTCTGAAGAGTACTGGTCATATGCTTTATAAAAGGTCCATACAATCTGGGTTTGTCTGATGTTTTCTCAAATTAGATTGCTTTCTCATGATTAGACTGAGGTTATTCATTTTTGAGCAAAAATGCCACAGAAAGGATGCTATGACCCTCTTATCCTATTATATAAGGAATGCATGATACCAATGTCTTATCGGTGGTGATGTTAAACTTGATCAATTGGTTAAGGTAGTGTGTCTTGCTAGTTTTATCAGCTGTTATTTCTAATTAATAAATATCTTAGAGGAAATACTCTGAGATTATTTAAAAAGATCCTGTTTCTCCTCAAGCTGTCAGGGGCTAATTTTAGCATCCTTAGATAGATTTCTTGCCTGCAATAGTTACGATTATGGTATTATAATGGTGATTTTTAAAAATTTCCCTTAGTTCTACATTTATTAATTGGAATTCCTCTGTAAAAAATACCTGCCCCTTCTCCCTTATTTATTTATTCATTCATTCAATTATTTATTTAAACCATTATAGATTCACAGATCTGTTTTATTCTTTGGGTTATAATTGAGTATTATTGTTATTTATTTTGATGCTCAAATTGTTCTACCTTTGGTCATTGGGAGCTCTTTCAGGCTGCCTTACCCTATCCTCTTTTGACACATTCCACTCTTTTTTGAGTTCTTTCTTAACTTCCTACATTACAATGTGCCCTAGACATCCTCTACTTGATTATATAAGCAATTATTACTTTTATATGTTAACTTTATATCCTGCCACCTTGCTGAACTCTTTTACAGCTTGAGTTAGTTTTATCATTGATTTTCCTATGGCTTTCTAGATATACTAATCCCATCATCTACAAACAGAATTTTGCATCTCCTTTACCTCATCTTATGTCTCTATTTGGTTTCTTCTAATTGCATTGACTAATATCTCTACCAATATTTGGAACAGTAATGGAGATATACCTTCCTTCTTCCTGAAATTAGTGGAAATGCCTCTAGCGTTTCCTCATGAAATTAGATACTAGGTTGAAGACTATGCTATATTTATGCTAAAACCTTAAGAAAGTATCTTGCAGTTGTTATTTTTGTGAGTGCTCTATAATGCCTGAGTATTGAATTATTAAAGGTTTCTTTAGGATATATGGAAATAATTATGTAATTTTCTCCTTAGACATACTAGTATGCTATATGATTAGATTTCTTAAAACTGAAACAAACATGCATTTCTGGAATGAATGTCTATTTGGTCATGATATATTCTTAATATGATATTATGTTTTGTTTTATAATATTTAATATTTTTGTATCATTCTCATGAGTGATATTTACCTGGAGTTTTCTTCTGTAGTCTTTGTATTTTAGATTTAGATATCTACATTATATATGCTTCATAAAGGGAATTAGGACAGCTTCCTTGCGTTATGATGCTCTAGAATAATCTGAGAATTATTGGGACCATCTGATCCCTATAAAACCATCTGGACACTGTGCTTTTTTTGTGGAGTAGTTCCTTATTAATTTTCTGTACCTTTTCAGAAACTGAGCTTTTTACTTCCAATGGGGTCAATTTTGGTAATCTGTATTTCCATGTTAAGTTACCTATCTTATTCAGGTTTTCAATATTTGTATAGAGGCTTGCCAAGTATAGACAATCCCACTTTGCACAGCTGTGTGCACAGGGGTGAGGAAGACAGGAATGATATGTTTACTGTGGCAGCCAAGATGTGAGCTTTAACCTTACTCCTGGCAAAGGACTGAGCTGTGTGAAAAGTTCGAAGGACAGAAGTATGTGATGATGATACCAGTATAGCTGAAACCTGGACTTACAGAGATGAAGAGATTCCCTCTAGTCCATTATCTCTACCCTAAGCACAATTAGGTACTGACAATATGGGAATGAGGATCCATCTAAAATTTGATGTACTGTTATCCCCTGATTGAAAGGGCTCCTGGATTACTGAGGGGGCACACAAATGTGCTCACAAGCCCGGGGACATAACTTAAATTGCTGACAACTTAAGCTTTGTGATTCTGTCCTTTCAACAACAGGAAAAAAGTATGCCACGGGTTCTTCAGCTAACTTGGCACTGATTTCAGTGATGAAGGCTCAGTTATCATCTAAACAATGAGGGAATCAACTTTCACATAAAAGCATACATACACTGGTATATATCTCACCTACTAACTGCTAATTCTGGAAAAAAGTCAAATAATCACTTGCAGGTTTAAGATAAATATATCCACAACTCTGGATTATCAAAGGAAGAGATGCCATCATAAAAACATTTTAGTCTTTAATGGTAATCAAGGTTCTCTGAGGAGAAACAACTGTCCAAGTTATGTTAACATGAAAGCTGAAGCATAGAGCATGATACAATAAAATAATTAATTCTCAGTTGGTGTGGTTCTGTTTAAACTGACATTTCACAGAGTATAGGACTGAATTATCACATAATCAAATGATGTCATTTAAATGAATAAGGACTCATTCCATTTGCTACTTTGCAGGGACAACTCTGTAAATGTCCACTGGTTTCATTTAGGGAAGATTTAGAATTAATAATATGACCTGAACAGGAAACCAACATTAAACATGCTGGTGATGAGGTGGTAACAAAATGACCTTCTTATGAAGAATCCTAGTCAATTAAAGTTACTTGGGTACTGTACAGGAATAAAGCTAGTCAATAGGAAACAAAACCAGGTGGTTTTTTACATAATGCTTCACATAAGGAGGTAAGAGAAGATCATAGACATATATATTAACATATTTTTCACAGAGAAAAAATATGTTCTGGGTGGCCAGTGGAAGAAACTGAATCACCATTTTGCTGAACACTCTGATCTATCCCTATAAATTACCAGAGTGTCTTTAATGTGACAGTGGTTAAATTGTGCTCAACTACTGCCTTTGCAAAACAGTACTGAGGGAAACCTACCTTAGCTCTGGAAAGAATACTAGAGACAAGTATTTTTCAACCTCCTAAAATATTTCATTTTTTCTCATATGATATACTTCTCAAAATAAATCAACTGATAGCAAAATCATGCTTTGAGTTTAATAAAAATCACACAGCATAAGCCATGTCTTCATACTTGATATAACTGCTTATGAAAAATCTGATCCATAGATTCTCCTAAGTAACCTAGAGACATACTGCAGAGGGCTGAATGGTGCCTGTCCCCGACCCCCGCCCCCCCCACCAGATAAGTCCACATCCTAATTTCTGGAACATGTGAATTTTTTTTAACCTTAGTTTAGAAATGAGATCTTTGCAGATAAAAATAACTTAAGAATTCTGAGATGAAGGGATCATTCTGGAATATCTAGGTGGGCCTTAAATCCAATAACAAGTGTCTTTGTAAGAGAAAGGCAGAGGAAGATTTGACACAGAACAGAAGGGAGTATGACCATGGAGGCAGAGACTGCAATGACTCATTAATCCACAAGTCAATAAATGCTGATCACTATCAGAACTTGGAAGAGCAAAGAACAGAATCTCCTGAAAGTCTCTGGAGGGAGTCTCTGAAAGTCTCTGGTTGATCTTTGGACTTCTGGCCTCTAGAACTGTGAGAAAATAAATTCCTGTTGTTTTAAGCCACCCAGTTTGTAGTAACTTGTTACAGCAGCCCTAGGAAACTAATACACACATTTACCAAACATAAGAGTAACTTGAAAATTCTAGACAAAGAGATAAAAAGTGGAGGCCAATGAAATCTGGCTCTTGTCCATTGCTTCAGAAATAGCAAACCTTCAGAGAGCAGGCATTTTGTGAAGTCTGGGGAGCCTCAGACTGCAGAAATACCAATCAACTGATACCTATCTTTCTTAAGCAAATGAAAGCTAAATCCAATGACAATTGCAATTCTCTCTTCCACCTTTAGAAAAAAAAGATAGACTTACATGGCAAGCCCAATTTCAATTTTACAAGCTAGCCAGATTAAACACCATCAGATCCAAGGTTTCCAGAGAAGCATTTTTACTCAAGGCAGACTGCAAGAGTCTGCCTTATCTTGCTGTAGAAGTCAAACATTTCAAGTATGAGGCAGAACATAAAATGCTCAAGAGGGGATAGGAATGCAAGTTCAGTACTCAGGAAGATATCTGCGAAGTGATATGAAATATATTTACCAGACTGGCCTCATGAATCTGCTTCTGGTAATACAAGGTATTTTTAAAGGTTTTTAAAATAAACACGGGCAAACAAAATGGTAATAGTGTACCCTGAGTAGAGGTATGAGTTTTATACACATATAGTAGCACACACACACATTCATATTTATACATATTTTCATAAAGAAACAATAAAAATATAAGCCAAAAACTTACAAAGAAAATCACTTAATTGTGAGAAAAAGGGAGAAAATAGGGATAAGAGAAACAAAAGCTGGATATCTCTGAATGCATTGTTTCACAGCTTGGTATATGAACCAAACCAGTATTTCAAATGATTAAAAACGATATTAAAACATCTGTAACAAAAGGAATATGGGTTCAGGGACAGACTGCTTGGATTGGTCTAATAATTCACTGCTTGCTAGTTTAGGGAAGCTGTCTAAATTCTCTATGCCTCAGTTTATTTATCTGTAAAACAAGGATAAGAACACTTACCTCAATGGGGTGGTTGTAGAGATTAAATAGGTGAATTTATGTAAAGTCTTAGCATGGTATTGGGCTCATGGTACCTACTAAATAAACTCTAGCTACAGTTATCTTACTATCAGCATCATACTCTCAGCTTTACTTCTAAAAGCTTTGAAAGCTCTCCTTTCCAGTTCATCAAGTGATTGTTGATAGGTAAAAAGAGACTTGAGTTCACGGCTCAACTAAAATGTGCATGGTCTGACTACCAAAGACAGTGTTCCTAAGCAGGAGACCCATCGGGAACTTTAACCAACATTCTACAGAGATAATGCAGAAACTTCAAAAAATGAAACATGAGTATTTGCTGCTAAAGTAAAGATTGTGAATGAGGGATCTGAATGTTGACACTGACCTAGGTAATGAAGTTTAGAAGTTTTACAAGTTCTTAATTGTGTGCCTTTTTTATATGCACTGGTAGTTTCCCCAAAAGTTCCTGAAACAAAAAGACTTTGTACTTACCAGATATCTGTTCATTTATGGTCAAAGAGGGAATTCACAGGCTAACATACAGCCCAGAGGCTATGCCAAGTCCAACAGTGCATGCCCATCTTGGCCTCTCAGATGCTTGCAGAAACAAAGGAGGCCTCACTATGAATTCAATTAGAATATCAATGCTTAACCTGCCAGAGCCACAAAATGAAAATGCCTTTCATGGACAGCTCTGGCTTTTACTGTTCTCATTAACATCTCTCAGTGGGCAGTTTCTTAAAGCACAGCTAGTCTGAACATTTCTGTGACATTTTTTTTTTATAGGAAAAGCCAAAACATTTACTTCCTGTATGACACAAAGGGGAACACTGTCTGGTCCATGTATAATGAAGCAGAGAGAGTGATCAGTTTTGATTCATAGTCACTAAACCTGAAACTATACATAACTAACAACAAACAGATGTATCACCCCAGAAGTATTAAAAAAAAAAAAACAGTTGCAAATACAGTAACTATATTTAATCAAAAGGAATTTGATTTTCTTAAAATTATAACTCTTAAGGCAAATAGTGATTTTTTAGGTTATCTAAAAAGAATCAACCATTTAAAGCAGAGAAAGCCTAGCAAAGAATACAAGCTTGTACTTTTATAAACAAAAGTAGCCAGTGTTGTTGGGACACTGTATCCCACACTGGTTTTTCCAGTGAAGCAAAACTTACTCAATTTCTCAGTTTAAAGCTTTAAAAATCATGGACATATTTTTCAGATAGTTTAAGACAATTCCTAGTTTTCTTACAAAGAGTACATAGGACATTTCTGCTATGGGCTGACATCAACTGAAACACTGACTCCCAAAAGCAATGTACTTTTAGGCTGCTTAGGTTTGATTATTCTCCTTACCCTGTATTAAACAGAAGCATATATTGATATATCCTGGTAATGGAGGAGGGAGGAACAATTGAGTCTGCCTTGAAGATCTGAGCAATTATTGCACAAGTGATGACAACTGAGGCTTGCTTTGAAAGTTTTTCTCCCATTCCTCAATGTCCCTTTTTGTGCAATAAATGTGCATTTGCAACCTTAGTACATTTTATCTGCAGTGGGTCAGAAAACCAAATAATCAAGCTTATTAGAGATTCAGGTAAAGTAATATCAATAGGCTCTATTTGAGAGCATGCAGTGTATATGCTTGACTTAAAATATATGAGCTTTCACACTGCTGCTATGAAAGTCTCTGACATAACAAATAAGACTCTAGGTCAAGTCAGTAATTTTTAGACTGGTTGGTATGTTCTCATTAACATCTCTCAGTGGGCAGTTTCTTAAAGCACAGCTAGTCTGAACATTTCTGTGACATTTTTTTTTTATAGGAAAAGCCAAAACATTTACTTCCTGTATGACACAAAGGGGAACACTGTCTGGTCCATGTATAATGAAGCAGAGAGAGTGATCAGTTTTGATTCATAGTCACTAAACCTGAAACTATACATAACTAACAACAAACAGATGTATCACCCCAGAAGTATTAAAAAAAAAAAAACAGTTGCAAATACAGTAACTATATTTAATCAAAAGGAATTTGATTTTCTTAAAATTATAACTCTTAAGGCAAATAGTGATTTTTTAGGTTATCTAAAAAGAATCAACCATTTAAAGCAGAGAAAGCCTAGCAAAGAATACAAGCTTGTACTTTTATAAACAAAAGTAGCCAGTGTTGTTGGGACACTGTATCCCACACTGGTTTTTCCAGTGAAGCAAAACTTACTCAATTTCTCAGTTTAAAGCTTTAAAAATCATGGACATATTTTTCAGATAGTTTAAGACAATTCCTAGTTTTCTTACAAAGAGTACATAGGACATTTCTGCTATGGGCTGACATCAACTGAAACACTGACTCCCAAAAGCAATGTACTTTTAGGCTGCTTAGGTTTGATTATTCTCCTTACCCTGTATTAAACAGAAGCATATATTGATATATCCTGGTAATGGAGGAGGGAGGAACAATTGAGTCTGCCTTGAAGATCTGAGCAATTATTGCACAAGTGATGACAACTGAGGCTTGCTTTGAAAGTTTTTCTCCCATTCCTCAATGTCCCTTTTTGTGCAATAAATGTGCATTTGCAACCTTAGTACATTTTATCTGCAGTGGGTCAGAAAACCAAATAATCAAGCTTATTAGAGATTCAGGTAAAGTAATATCAATAGGCTCTATTTGAGAGCATGCAGTGTATATGCTTGACTTAAAATATATGAGCTTTCACACTGCTGCTATGAAAGTCTCTGACATAACAAATAAGACTCTAGGTCTATAGGAGATACGCAGTCAATCTTTTAAGACTGGTTGGTATGTTTTATAGACCAGTTAGACTAATATTATGTGAAAATATGCAGGCTTTTGAGACAGAATGAGAGACTTCTTAATAAATTCTAACTGGTCACCTAGTCCTATTAACTTTTTCTACAGCAATTAGCTGATTTTAAAGAATAGGAGCCCCCTTTAAGAATCAGATGAAGGCTACTAACTCAGGAAAAAAAGTATAAATAAATATATACATAGGGCTTCCCTGGTGGTCCAGTGGGCCCCTTGCCTTGCAGTGCAAGGGGCGCCGGTTCGATCCCTGGCCTGGGAAGATCCCACATGCCACGGGGTGGCTGGACCAATGTATCCAACTACCAAGCCAGAGCTCTGGAGCGCATGCGCCCAGAGCCGGTGCTCTGCAACGAGAGAGGCCGCTGCAATGGGAGGCCCAAACAGGCCAGAGAACAAAGATGGATGAAAACAAATAAGTGAAAGAGCAATAGAAGCGGACAAAAAAACCCAACAACAACAAAAAAAACCCACACATACTCTTAAAAGTCTGCATATAATTTGCAAAAGGTACCAAAGCTCCTGAACCATATGTGGAATTCACACACCCCTAGGATAATTTATACATTTATATGTATAAATTATATACATATATAATTAAATTTATACATTATAAATACATATTATATGTGTTTATATTACATATAATATGTAAATTATATTTTATATAATATATACAATGTATATACTTATAATATTGTATAATATATATATATTTTGTATAATATTATATAATATATATGATGTATATAATTATATATAATGTGTAAATATTATAATACTTACACATTATAAATACATATTATATGTATTATAAATATAAATTACATATTATATGTAAATTATATGAATACATATAATTTACACCTCTAGAGGATAAATCAGGGGGAGGCACACACAGGAATCTCAGCAAATTTGTCTATCAGTGAACCCAATTAAGCCTCAGAGAAAAAGATCATATATACTGAATTTCAATGTCTAACTTCCATTAAAAAAAAGAAGTAAGATTTCATCTTGGACCTGTAGAGAGTCAGAAAAAAAGAAATTCTCATCCTTACTAGAAGAAAAGGCAGGAGAGCAACAAATCGACAATTTTTCGTAAAACTCTTAGAGAAATGAGTCACAAGACAAATAGTCAGTCTCAAAGAGAGACAAGCACTCCTGCAGGAAGACACAGAACAGGAGCATTTGCTTACTGGGGGCAGAAGCCACAGAAGGAAAATTAACTTAGAAATTCTGGTGAATCTCTGGGGGCCAAGTGGGGACTACTCTGAGAATATGAAGTTTCTGGGGGCTGTAGTCATAGGGAGTTCCCACCTTCTTCTAAGGTTTTTCTCTAGAAACCCAGGAGGGTTCTCACAGGGAAGCTGGGGGAAGAGCCTAGAGAAAAAGCTCCCTGAGTAGTGCTGTCTGGGTTGCTGCTGCTCAGTGTCCTGGCTCCCTTGACTTCATCTACAGAGGAAGAATTTCAAGTGAGGGCACTGGAATAATTTGACTAGTGCTGTGGGAAGGGAAAAACATCCAGCCTCAGTTTCCTTGTGTTACTCAAGGGAGAAAAAAGCCTAATCTCAAGAGAGAGGACCCAAGGGCCTAGACTAAGAATACTGAGGATACCTGCTGCAGGCAGACAGGAGAATAGCAGGCAGGGGCAAAATGTTTTATTTTAACCTTGCCTCCAGACACAGGACCACTACACACTCCAAAAATTGAGGTGTAATCCGAAGAATAGAAAACACTATTCCTCCTTCATACCCTACTGCCACACTAGAGTCTCCGGTGGTAACAGTAGCTTACAGCTGGGAGAACTATAGAAGACAAAATCTCTCTGAGGATGAGCATCAAGGAAAAAGTCAAGAGAAGAGACGAAAGCAAAGTTATGGACTTCCCTGGTGGTTCAGTGGCTAAAGAGTCCACCTTCCAGTGCAAGAGGCACCGGTTCAATCCCTGGCCCTGGAAGATCCCACGTGCAGCGGAGTAGCTGGACTGGTGTGTTCAGTTGTGAGCCAGCACTCTGGAGCACACGTGAACCCAATTAAGCCTCAGAGAAAAGATCATATATACTGAATTTCAATGTCTAACTTCCATTAAAAAAGAAGTAAGATTTCATCTTGGACCTGTAGAGAGTCAGAAAAAGAAATTCTCATCCTTACTAGAAGAAAAGGCAGGAGAGCAACAAATCGACAATTTTTCGTAAAACTCTTAGAGAAATGAGTCACAAGACAAATAGTCAGTCTCAAAGAGAGACAAGCACTCCTGCAGGAAGACACAGAACAGGAGCATTTGCTTACTGGGGGCAGAAGCCACAGAAGGAAAATTAACTTAGAAATTCTGGTGAATCTCTGGGGGCCAAGTGGGGACTACTCTGAGAATATGAAGTTTCTGGGGGCTGTAGTCATAGGGAGTTCCCACCTTCTTCTAAGGTTTTTCTCTAGAAACCCAGGAGGGTTCTCACAGGGAAGCTGGGGAAGAGCCTAGAGAAAAGCTCCCTGAGTAGTGCTGTCTGGGTTGCTGCTGCTCAGTGTCCTGGCTCCCTTGACTTCATCTACAGAGGAAGAATTTCAAGTGAGGGCACTGGAATAATTTGACTAGTGCTGTGGGAAGGGAAAAACATCCAGCCTCAGTTTCCTTGTGTTACTCAAGGGAGAAAAAAGCCTAATCTCAAGAGAGAGGACCCAAGGGCCTAGACTAAGAATACTGAGGATACCTGCTGCAGGCAGACAGGAGAATAGCAGGCAGGGGCAAAATGTTTTATTTTAACCTTGCCTCCAGACACAGGACCACTACACACTCCAAAAATTGAGGTGTAATCCGAAGAATAGAAAACACTATTCCTCCTTCATACCCTACTGCCACACTAGAGTCTCCGGTGGTAACAGTAGCTTACAGCTGGGAGAACTATAGAAGACAAAATCTCTCTGAGGATGAGCATCAAGGAAAAAGTCAAGAGAAGAGACGAAAGCAAAGTTATGGACTTCCCTGGTGGTTCAGTGGCTAAAGAGTCCACCTTCCAGTGCAAGAGGCACCGGTTCAATCCCTGGCCCTGGAAGATCCCACGTGCAGCGGAGTAGCTGGACTGGTGTGTTCAGTTGTGAGCCAGCACTCTGGAGCACACGTGCCCAGAGCGGATGCTCTGCAATGAGAGAAGACATGCAATGGGAGGCCCAAGAGTAAAGATGGATGAAAATAAATAAATAAATAAACCAATAAAAGAGGCCAAATTAAAAAAAAAACACACACACAACAAAGTCAACAGAGAATTGAATTCCAAGTCTCCAGTCCCCAGAGTAATAATGAATTTCAAATACACTTGTATACTGCTGGTAGGAGTGTAAACTGATGAAGCCCCTTTGGAAGACAGTCTGGTATTGCCTCAAATGGTTAAACAGAATTACTATATGACTCAGCAATTCTACACCTAGCTGTTTTTGAAAATCCATGTCTACCTAAAAAAGTGTATACAAATGTTCACAACATCATTACTAATAATACTCCGAAAAAGAGGACAACCCAAATTTCTATCAAATAAGAATGATTTCTTAAATGTGATATATGCATATAATGGAATATCATTTGGTCATAAAACAGAAACGAAGTATTGATACATGCTACAACATGGATGAACCTTGGAAATGTTAAGTGAAAGAAGCCACACACAAAAAGGGCCCTATATTATATGATTCCATTTATATGGAATGTTCAGAATAGGAAAAACCACAGAAACAAAAATTAGATTAGTGGTTGCCAGGGGCTGGGAGTAGGGGTCTGGGGGATTAACTGCTAATGGATAGAGGGCTTCTTTCTGGGGTGATGAAAGTGTTCTAAATTTAAATTGTGGTAACGGTTACCCACACAACTCTGTGAATATACTAAGTGAAAGTGTTAGTCACTCAGTTGTGTCTGACTCTGTGTGACCCATGGATTGAAGCTCACCAGGTTCCCATCCAAGGAATTCTTCAGGCAAGAATACTGGAGTGGGTTGCTAGGCTCTCCTCCAAGGAATCTTCCCAACTCAGGGATCAAACCCAGGTATAACACATTGCAGGAAGATTCTTTCCAAGCTGAGCCACCAGGGAGGCCCAAAATGTAAGATAGCATGCCTGAACAAGGACATGAACCATGGACCCTCAGAATAAAAGTCTGATGCTCTACCGACTGAGCTATCCAGGCCCTAACGGAGTAGCTGGACTGGTGTGTTCAGTTGTGAGCCAGCACTCTGGAGCACACGTGCCCAGAGCGGATGCTCTGCAATGAGAGAAGACATGCAATGGGAGGCCCAAGAGTAAAGATGGATGAAAATAAATAAATAAATAAACCAATAAAAGAGGCCAAATTAAAAAAAAAACACACACACAACAAAGTCAACAGAGAATTGAATTCCAAGTCTCCAGTCCCCAGAGTAATAATGAATTTCAAATACACTTGTATACTGCTGGTAGGAGTGTAAACTGATGAAGCCCCTTTGGAAGACAGTCTGGTATTGCCTCAAATGGTTAAACAGAATTACTATATGACTCAGCAATTCTACACCTAGCTGTTTTTGAAAATCCATGTCTACCTAAAAAAGTGTATACAAATGTTCACAACATCATTACTAATAATACTCCGAAAAAGAGGACAACCCAAATTTCTATCAAATAAGAATGATTTCTTAAATGTGATATATGCATATAATGGAATATCATTTGGTCATAAAACAGAAACGAAGTATTGATACATGCTACAACATGGATGAACCTTGGAAATGTTAAGTGAAAGAAGCCACACACAAAAGGCCATATATTATATGATTCCATTTATATGGAATGTTCAGAATAGGAAAAACCACAGAAACAAAAATTAGATTAGTGGTTGCCAGGGGCTGGGAGTAGGGGTCTGGGGGATTAACTGCTAATGGATAGAGGGCTTCTTTCTGGGGTGATGAAAGTGTTCTAAATTTAAATTGTGGTAACGGTTACCCACACAACTCTGTGAATATACTAAGTGAAAGTGTTAGTCACTCAGTTGTGTCTGACTCTGTGTGACCCATGGATTGAAGCTCACCAGGTTCCCATCCAAGGAATTCTTCAGGCAAGAATACTGGAGTGGGTTGCTAGGCTCTCCTCCAAGGAATCTTCCCAACTCAGGGATCAAACCCAGGTATAACACATTGCAGGAAGATTCTTTCCAAGCTGAGCCACCAGGGAGGCCCAAAATGTAAGATAGCATGCCTGAACAAGGGACATGAACCATGGACCCTCAGAATAAAAGTCTGATGCTCTACCGACTGAGCTATCCAGGCCCCTAAATATTTATATTTATATTTAGTAAACATATTTCATAAATACACTAAGATTCACTAAATTTACACTTTAAGTAGATCAATTGTACACTATAAGAATTATTCCAGGGCTTCCCTGGTAGCTCAGTGGTGAAGAGTTCGCCTGCCTATGCAGGAGACACAGGTTCGATCCCTGATTTGGGATGATCCCACATGCTGTGGAGCAACTAAGCCCATGAGCCAAAACTATGGACTCTGTGCTCTAGAGCCTCAGAGTTGCAACTATTGAGACCATGTGTTGCAACCACTGAAGCCCGTGTGCCCTAGAGCCCAAGTTCCACAATAAGAGAAGTCACCACAACAAGAAGCCTCAACTAGAGAGTAGCCTCCACTCCCTGCAAATAGAGAAGAGCCTGTGGTAGCAGTGAAAATCCAGAATAGCCAAAAGAAAAAAAGAATTATATTTCAAAAAAGATGCTATTTTTTTTAAAAAGAAGAACAATTGCTGTGATATCATCTGAGGGGCTTTAACATCCACTCCCATTCAGCAATAACAAGGCATTCCTCCTCCTCAATGGGATAGCAGCAGAGACTGGAGAGGCAGCCTAGACTGTTGCCACTGCCCATCACTAATATGGTTTCCGTTACCACACCACTCTCCTTGCCTTTGTAAGTGGAGGCAACAAAGTGGGGATTTACACCCCTGCCAAACAGTAATGAGATACAATTCCCCTTTCCCAGAGAGAGAATAGAACTACCTTCCTAGAGAGATAACAGAACTAGGATGGAAGCCCAGGAATTCTGCAACTGGAGGTAAAAAGTCAGCACCCCTCTTCCCCACTGGTCTGGTTGTTATGGAGGCCTGCTAAAACATATATTTTAAATAAAATTTAGTGTCTGGGCTTCCTTGGTGGCTTAGTGGTAAAGAATCATTCACCAATGCAGGAGACATGGGTTTGATCCTTGATCTGTGATTATCCCACATGTCTGAGTAACTAAACCCGTGAAACACAACTATTGAGCCTGTGATCTAGAGCCTCAGAGTCCCAACTACTGAGCCCACATGCTGCAATTACTAAAGCCTGCTTGCCCTAGAGCCTGTGCTCCACAACAAGAGAAGCTACTGAAATGAGAAGCCCACACACTGCAATTAGAGAGTAGCCCCCACTCTCCACAATTAAGAGAAAAGCCTGAGCAGCACTGAAGACTCAGATAGACAAAAATTAAATAAACAGACAAATAAACAAAATTTAGAAAAAAGACTTGGTGTATGATAACATAATACCTCCCCCTCAAACCTAGCCCAGGATACCACAGAAAATTGCTCAGAATACTAAGAACCAGGAATGAAAGAGACCACCAATAGATACCAACACCGAGATGACATAAATACTGGAATTATCTGACAAGGATTTTAAAGCAGCCATCATAAAAATTCTTCAATGAGAAATTCCAAACATGTTTGAAGCAAAAAGGAATGAAAGCTTCAGCAAAGAAATAAGAGGATATAAAGAATAACCAAATGGAAAATTTGAAATAAAATAAAATAATAACCAACATAAACACATACTATAGGCTCAATATAACAATGGAATTAACAGAATAATCAGGGAAAAATTTATCTAACCAACAGAAAGAATATACACTGAAAAAAATAAGTCTCAAGGATCTGTCGGAAAATAAAAGATCTAACATTCGAGCAACTAAAATTTCAAAAGAAAAACAAAAAAAGGTGGAGCTGAAAAACAGTTTAAGAAATAATGGCTGCAAAACTATGTAAAATACACACACACACACACACACACACACACACACACACACAATAATGGCTGAAAATGTCCCAAATGAGGCAGAAGATACAAACTTAGATTTAGGAAACTGATCAAATCTCAAACAGCATAAACCCAAAGAAATCCATGCCCAGGCATGGAATTGTAAATTTTTCTTTGGAAAACTTAAGATGAAAAACCTTGGAGGAAACTGGAAAAGAAGTGACTGATTACCTACAGGAGAGCACGCATTTGAATGAGAACACATCTCTCACTAGAAACCATGGAGGCAAGAAGGATGTAGCACATTTTTCAAGTGCTGATAAAAAAGTTCTGTCAAACCATAATCCTGTATCATGTCCATAAAAAAATCGAGCCCACATGCCAATTACTAAAGCCTGCTTGCCCTAGAGCCTGTGCTCCACAACAAGAGAAGCTACTGAAATGAGAAGCCCACACACTGCAATTAGAGAGTAGCCCCCACTCTCCACAATTAAGAGAAAAGCCTGAGCAGCACTGAAGACTCAGATAGACAAAAATTAAATAAACAGACAAATAAACAAAATTTAGAAAAAAGACTTGGTGTATGATAACATAATACCTCCCCCTCAAACCTAGCCCAGGATACCACAGAAAATTGCTCAGAATACTAAGAACCAGGAATGAAAGAGACCACCAATAGATACCAACACCGAGATGACATAAATACTGGAATTATCTGACAAGGATTTTAAAGCAGCCATCATAAAAATTCTTCAATGAGAAATTCCAAACATGTTTGAAGCAAAAAGGAATGAAAGCTTCAGCAAAGAAATAAGAGGATATAAAGAATAACCAAATGGAAAATTTGAAATAAAATAAAATAATAACCAACATAAACACATACTATAGGCTCAATATAACAATGGAATTAACAGAATAATCAGGGAAAAATTTATCTAACCAACAGAAAGAATATACACTGAAAAAAATAAGTCTCAAGGATCTGTCGGAAAATAAAAGATCTAACATTCGAGCAACTAAAATTTCAAAAGAAAAACAAAAAAAGGTGGAGCTGAAAAACAGTTTAAGAAATAATGGCTGCAAAACTATGTAAAATACACACACACACACACACACACACACACACACACACACACACACAATAATGGCTGAAAATGTCCCAAATGAGGCAGAAGATACAAACTTAGATTTAGGAAACTGATCAAATCTCAAACAGCATAAACCCAAAGAAATCCATGCCCAGGCATGGAATTGTAAATTTTTCTTTGGAAAACTTAAGATGAAAAACCTTGGAGGAAACTGGAAAAGAAGTGACTGATTACCTACAGGAGAGCACGCATTTGAATGAGAACACATCTCTCACTAGAAACCATGGAGGCAAGAAGGATGTAGCACATTTTTCAAGTGCTGATAAAAAAGTTCTGTCAAACCATAATCCTGTATCAAGTGAAAATATCCTTCAGGTAAAACCAAGATATTCTCAAATGAATAAACACATGGAATTTAAAAAAATTCTCAAATAATCCACAAGACAGAAAATAGAAGAGGGAAAAGAAAAAACCTAGAGAAAACAAACAGAAAAACTGTAAAATGACAAACTTAAGCCAAATTGTAATAAAAGTGACATTAAATATAAATGTTTTAAATATGCCAATTAAAAGACAGAGACTGAAAGAACAGACTAAAAAATGACCCAACTATATACCATCTACAAGAAACTCATTTCAAATAATAAATTAAAAGGATAGAAAAATATACCATATACCATATAAACATGAATCAAAAGGAAGCCAGAAACAATAGTAATATTAGATAGCATAGACTTCAGGAAAAATAAAATTACCAAAGACCAATATTACATGATAATAAATTCACCAAAAAGATGAATCCTAAATCCTAAACATGTATGCATCTAATAAAAGAACTTCAAAGTACATGAAGCAAATCTGACAGAAATGAAAGGAGAAAGAGAAAAATCCATGGTTACAGTTGGAGACCACTACCGCCCTCTCAAACAACTAAAAACACTACTAGGCAGAAAATCAGCCAGGATACAGAAGAACACCAACAGCAGCAGAATACACATTCTTTTCAAGTGCCCATGAAATATTCACCAAGATAAACCATATCTTGTACCAGAAAACAAACCTTGACATCTGTAAGAGAATCAAAACCATACATATTATGTTCCCTGACAAAAATGAACTCAAACTAGAAATCAATAACAGCAAGACAGCAAGAAAAGTCTCCAAATACTTGAAAACTAAATAACACTTTTCTAAATAATACATGGATCAAAAAGGAAGTCACAAGGGAAATAAAAATACTGAAATGGATGAAAATGAAGATAAACATAACAAAATTAATGGGGTGCAGCTAAGCAGTATTTAAAGGAAAATTTATAGCACTAAAGTTCTTATATTAGAAAGAAGGAAAGCTTTCTAACAGCCTAATCATTGACCTCAAGAGTCTAGAAAAAAGTTCAATATAAAACTAAAGCAGGAAGGAAGGAAAATAGTAAATGTAAGAGCAGAAATCAACAGACACAGAAAGAGAAAAATAAGAGATGATTTCATTGATTATAGACTAATTTTGGCAACAGATATGTAGTACTGGATTATCACCCAAAGTATAAAATAAATATACATGAATTTATACAGATATAAATAAGTTATTAAATAAAATTTTTAAATGAAGGAAGCATCTAAGGAGGTTCTTACAATTGCTTACTTTTGGGAAACAATCAGATGATCTCATATAAAGCTCAGGCACATAAAATTTCAACAAACGGTACCTCTGAGAGGTAGGAGTGATAAGGTACATGCTATAATGACAAAACAAATTATCTCAGACAGATGAAATTAACCAACAAACCAACAAAACAGAACACAGAATCAATTTCTTCTAATGCCCAGGCTGGTTTTGTTCTACGATATCTTTTATAACAAAATGGGACATATAAATGAAAAAAATTTGCTTCCAGTAGTCCAGGTCTCCTATCTCTTGCAAAAGAGTGATATTCTCATTAACCTGGAGGCAGCAGGCCTTAAGAGCCACAGCTCTTGAGTAATGATGTTCTAGGACTGGTTGTCCTAAATGGGGAAGTACAAGGTTTCTTTCTCATCAATTCTGTGGTCAAAGCCTTCTCTGGATAGGTGGGAAATTTGTTTTGCTTCTGTTTATGCGTATTATATTTCCTAAGTTTTTCTGCATGGCACAGGCACATATAAATACACACTAATAGTCGACTGTGCCCAGAAAGATCCCTGGAAAAGATGGAAAAGTGATCTCCGCATATGTATACCTATGGCGGATTCAGGTTGATGTGTGGCAGTAAACAACAAAACTCTGTAAAAAATAAAAAAACAAAAAATAAATTTAAAAAGTGACCTCTGAGAAATGGAGAAATGCTCTCTCTGACACTCCCCCCCAAAACTTGGAAAAAAGATGAAAATGAAGATAAACATAACAAAATTAATGGGGTGCAGCTAAGCAGTATTTAAAGGAAAATTTATAGCACTAAAGTTCTTATATTAGAAAGAAGGAAAGCTTTCTAACAGCCTAATCATTGACCTCAAGAGTCTAGAAAAAAGTTCAATATAAAACTAAAGCAGGAAGGAAGGAAAATAGTAAATGTAAGAGCAGAAATCAACAGACACAGAAAGAGAAAAATAAGAGATGATTTCATTGATTATAGACTAATTTTGGCAACAGATATGTAGTACTGGATTATCACCCAAAGTATAAAATAAATATACATGAATTTATACAGATATAAATAAGTTATTAAATAAAATTTTTAAATGAAGGAAGCATCTAAGGAGGTTCTTACAATTGCTTACTTTTGGGAAACAATCAGATGATCTCATATAAAGCTCAGGCACATAAAATTTCAACAAACGGTACCTCTGAGAGGTAGGAGTGATAAGGTACATGCTATAATGACAAAACAAATTATCTCAGACAGATGAAATTAACCAACAAACCAACAAAACAGAACACAGAATCAATTTCTTCTAATGCCCAGGCTGGTTTTGTTCTACGATATCTTTTATAACAAAATGGGACATATAAATGAAAAAAATTTGCTTCCAGTAGTCCAGGTCTCCTATCTCTTGCAAAAGAGTGATATTCTCATTAACCTGGAGGCAGCAGGCCTTAAGAGCCACAGCTCTTGAGTAATGATGTTCTAGGACTGGTTGTCCTAAATGGGGAAGTACAAGGTTTCTTTCTCATCAATTCTGTGGTCAAAGCCTTCTCTGGATAGGTGGGAAATTTGTTTTGCTTCTGTTTATGCGTATTATATTTCCTAAGTTTTTCTGCATGGCACAGGCACATATAAATACACACTAATAGTCGACTGTGCCCAGAAAGATCCCTGGAAAAGATGGAAAAGTGATCTCCGCATATGTATACCTATGGCGGATTCAGGTTGATGTGTGGCAGTAAACAACAAAACTCTGTAAAAAATAAAAAAACAAAAAATAAATTTAAAAAGTGACCTCTGAGAAATGGAGAAATGCTCTCTCTGACACTCTACAGCAACACTTCCCCCCAACCACACTTGCCTGAGGGTTAGTAGAACCTGGACTTGTTTCTAGTCAAAAGAATAGGGCAACCATGATGGGATGCCACTACTTTAATTAGGTTATACTATGTGGCAAATGTGATGAGATGTCATTCTCATGATTATGTGATACAAGATTCAATCTTAACAGATCAGAGTAAAAGACTCTTCCCTTGCTGGCTTTGAAAAAGTAAGCTTCTATGTTCTGAGAGGACCCATGGAAAAGGCCATATGTGGCAAAGAACTACAAGCAACCTAGGAGTGGAGGTTGGTTCTCTACACAAAATCAGCAACAACAAACAGGGACTTCCGTCCTCCAGCCAGAAGGCAGTGATTTCTGCCAGCAATCTGAATGACCTTGGAAGCAAATTCTTCCCTAGTCAAATTTCCAGATGAGAACATAGCCCAGCCAGCACACTGACTGCAGCCTTGAAAGGTCTTTAACAGAGAGAATCTAGTCACGCTGTGCTCAGATTCCTGATTCACAGAAACTGAGATAATAAATTTGTGCTGCTTTAATCCACTAATTTTGTGATAACATAATGCAGCAACAATTAACTAATACATTCTCTCTTCCTTTGCAGCCAAGGAAGACCACTTATAGTAGAAGTGACGATAGATAAGTCAGTTTCTCATCATTTAATTATCACAGAGGAAGTCTATAAGATCCACTAAACCATTCCCAAAACCAAGTGCAATCCCAGTATTTGCTGCCCTTGAGGTAGAAGATGACCAGCATCATAAGGAGTGGCCCATTTCTCCTGGCTTGGTGGTAGTTCTCTGAAGGCTGTGAGCACTTACCACACCCCAGATCTTTAACCTAGTCCTTCCTTTCTATCCATGACCTCCTTATCTATCCTTGCTATACTGCCTCCCACTTGCCAGCTTAGCTCTTTCCTATCATAGGCCAGATCTTTGGCTTTTTTGGTCTACCCCCAATTCTCCAAATCTGACTTCCTTTGACATCTTGGCTAGGGGAGGATTTATATTCTAAAGTCAGGCACTTAGGTGTCATCCCCAAAATGAAAGCACAGTGTAGATTACTGTTTTCCCAAAGGAAAAATAAAATAGAATCTTTCTTAAAAAACAAAAAAACAAATGGATAGGCTTGGTTTCATCAGAAAAAAAACCTATCCACTGCCACCAGTTTACTCCTCACATCTCCAAGATCTGGGTATTGTAGATATGTAAGCAGAAAGTAACTGTCTAATTTTTAAGTCTAAAAATTTAATATCCGATCTTAACAGATCAGAGTAAAAGACTCTTCCCTTGCTGGCTTTGAAAAGTAAGTTTAGCAGAGGACCCATGGAAAAGGCCATATGTGGCAAAGAACTACAAGCAACCTAGGAGTGGAGGTTGGTTCTCTACACAAAATCAGCAACAACAAACAGGGACTTCCGTCCTCCAGCCAGAAGGCAGTGATTTCTGCCAGCAATCTGAATGACCTTGGAAGCAAATTCTTCCCTAGTCAAATTTCCAGATGAGAACATAGCCCAGCCAGCACACTGACTGCAGCCTTGAAAGGTCTTTAACAGAGAGAATCTAGTCACGCTGTGCTCAGATTCCTGATTCACAGAAACTGAGATAATAAATTTGTGCTGCTTTAATCCACTAATTTTGTGATAACATAATGCAGCAACAATTAACTAATACATTCTCTCTTCCTTTGCAGCCAAGGAAGACCACTTATAGTAGAAGTGACGATAGATAAGTCAGTTTCTCATCATTTAATTATCACAGAGGAAGTCTATAAGATCCACTAAACCATTCCCAAAACCAAGTGCAATCCCAGTATTTGCTGCCCTTGAGGTAGAAGATGACCAGCATCATAAGGAGTGGCCCATTTCTCCTGGCTTGGTGGTAGTTCTCTGAAGGCTGTGAGCACTTACCACACCCCAGATCTTTAACCTAGTCCCTTCCTTTCTATCCATGACCTCCTTATCTATCCTTGCTATACTGCCTCCCACTTGCCAGCTTAGCTCTTTCCTATCATAGGCCAGATCTTTGGCTTTTTTGGTCTACCCCCAATTCTCCAAATCTGACTTCCTTTGACATCTTGGCTAGGGGAGGATTTATATTCTAAAGTCAGGCACTTAGGTGTCATCCCCAAAATGAAAGCACAGTGTAGATTACTGTTTTCCCAAAGGAAAAATAAAATAGAATCTTTCTTAAAAAACAAAAAAACAAATGGATAGGCTTGGTTTCATCAGAAAAAAAACCTATCCACTGCCACACAGTTTACTCCTCACATCTCCAAGATCTGGGTATTGTAGATATGTAAGCAGAAAGTAACTGTCTAATTTTTTAAGTCTAAAAATTTAATATCCGATCTCACCTCAGAATGCTTCCAGTGTACATTTCTAGTTTGCAACCTTGTTATATAACTTGAACCAGAGGCAGAGGCAGAGGCAGAGGCAGAGGAAGTCGAAGGATCTGTAAAAGATAATTAGAAAAAAACACTGAGACTTATTACCTGCTATTATAACTAAATGTCATCCAAGAGAATGTGAAATATATGATGGAGAAGAGCACAGTGACCTCAAACTACTGAAGAAAATAGTTAAATTGCAACCAAAAAAGCCTCATAAAGGAGCTTAATGACATTTATAGGTGACATTGTAGGGTGCAAAAGCTTCAACAATGCTAATGCTGAGGAGATTCAATTTGGTGTAATCAAACTTCATTATAATTTGGAACAATTCATGTTCCATCTGGAGAAAAAGTATCTGCAAAAGCAACTGAGAAAAACTTAAAAATGTGGAGCAAGTAATCTGTCTATCCTTCAGCACATTCCTAAATGCTACTGTTAATAAAGTTGTTGTCTTTACAAACAATGACTCATCTAGTCAAATACTTAGTACCTGAGCTAAAATAAAACTGTAGGGCCTACAATTTATGCTCTCACACTTTTCTTACTTTCTAGAAAAGCGCTGTTCCATTGGTAGATATGGCTTTTGTTACCTGGGTAAATACAAAGTGCAAAACAAAATGCTGTATGCCACACAAAACCAATTCTCTCATCTATCTATCCCTAGTGAATTTTTAAACAAATAAGAAAAATGGTACCCCAAGATTTCCTTCTTAGAAACATTATTTCTGAACCATTGAAAGAAGCATGAAACAGCTCGTTCTCATGTCAAAGAAATTCTCAAGGTTTATAGACACAGAGGTTACCAGCTGTCGACTGGTTCTACTCACTGTCATCTGAACTGTCACTACTGCTGCGAGTTCGGCGCTTCATCCTGGAGCATCCTGGGAAAGAAAAGGCAACACTGAATAAAATAATCAACACACACTTCCATCCCAGAGGGCAGTAGGTATTGCTCAAGAAGCAGTGGCAGACAAATCACACAAATCAAATTATTTTTGTTACAAATATTCACAAATGACCTAGAATGGTGGGAAAAGAATACTAACTAATTCTCTGTCAAAATTCAAATTTGACAGAGTATGTCAAAGATTGGGTAAGGCCACAGATTTAGCTGTAGGAGGAAATCCAAGCAGCAGAGGATGAATGGTATAAGACTGAATGGAGGGCTTCCCTGGTGGTCCAGTGGGTAAGGACACTGCCTTCCAGTGCAAGGGACGCCGATTCGATCCCTGGCCTTGGAAGATCCCACGTGCCGCGGAGCGGCTAGACCGATGTGTCCAATTACCGAGCCGGAGCTCTGCAGCGCATGCACCCAGAGCCGGTCCTCTGCGACAACAGAGGCCACCGCGATGGGAGGCCCACACGGGCCAAAGAACAAAGATGGATGAAAACAGACAAATGAAAGACGAATAGAAGTAGCCCACCTGCTCCTCTCCCTCCCCACCCCACCCCCAAAATAAATAAATCTTTAAAAAAAAAAAGACTGAATGGAGTCTCAAATTTGATTATGTGACCACTGTCCACCCAAACAAAGGGGGGCAGTCACAGGATCATCATCAGCCACGGATTCCCAATAAGAGAGGAGCAGGAATGGAAAAGCAGTTGCAAAGGTGGAGCTGTCAGAGGTCAAGGTGGAAAGGCATGAGACATGGCTGGCTAAAGAAAACTGAGGTACGCCCCATTTTTAAAAACATAACCCATTGCTTTTCTGCCTACTCTTTCTGTTCCTTTCTCACTTTCTCCCTGTTCCCACCCCACAAACAACTAGCCTAATATAAACTTACATTTATGGCAAGGAATGCTATGAAAAGTCAGTTGTGTCTGATTTTTTGTTACCCCAATGGACTGTAGCCCACCAGGCTCCTCTCTCCATGGGATTCTCCAGGCACTGGAGTGGGGGCTTCCCCGGTGGTTGAATGGGTAAAGAGTCCACCTTGCAGTGCAGGGGGCACGGGTTTGATCCCTGGCCCGGGAAGATCCCACTTGCTGTGGAGCAGCTGGACTGGTGTGTTCAATTGTGAGCCAGTGGTCTAGAGCACATGTGCCCAGAGCTAGTGCTCTGAGGTGAGGGAGGCCACTGCAATGGGAGGCCCACACATGCCAAAGAATAAAAAGATGGATGAAAATAAAAATATAAATAAAAGAGGCATGATGGGGAAAAAGAAAAAAAAAAAAAGAATAGAATACTAGAGTGGGTTGCCATTTGCTTCTCCAGGGGAATCTTCCCAACCCAGGGATTAAGCCCAGGTCTCCTGCATTGCAGGTGGAGTCTTTACCAGGGAAGCCTAGAGAAATGAAACTCAGTATTTCAGTGCCGAGGACTGGTAGAAAAAGCTCCCATATCATAAAAAATAATGTCTTTACATAAAACTTGCAATGGTTTAAGCAGCCTTTCGTGTGTGTGTGCTTGAGAGAGAGATCATACACTTTAAGGCAAAGAGGGAGAGTAAATAGACTTCAGGAAAATAATGCAGCTAGTCACTAAAAAAGTAAACAAGCAAATAATAAAGAACCCTGAGGGTGGGACAGGCATTGGGGCACCGGTACTGAATTGTTATATTATCTAAAATGGGCCATTTCCAACAAAAAAGTATGAAACATGCATGGGGATTGAATTCAGACCCTAACAGAGAAAATGCCAAGCCCTATCCACTGGACCACCAAGGAATTCCCAACTATGGTGCTTTCTAAATTAATACAGTAACAACCCCCCCCCCCCGGCCCTTTTTTTTACAATCATAGATGGAAACCAAAAAATCTTGTATTATCAGTAAAGACTCTAGGAAGCATATTAACACCAATAACACCAGTCCTGGAAACTGGGTTGCTTATAACTTTTACAAAAGAAAACAAAGCAAGCAAATTTTGGGGTCTGAGCTGTTAAAGTTCACTGATCTATTTCTGTGACCACTGCTGTTTTAATTACTATAGGACAAAGACATAGAACAGTAAATATCAGCAGAATAATTCCATGATAGTAAATCTTTATATCTGTCTTTATTACTTTTAATCACAACAGTTCTATAAATTTCATTATCACCATTTTACAGATGAGGAAATTGGGGCTGAAATGTTTGAAGGACATGCTGGGAGCTACATGGCCACCAGAGGGCAGAGCAGAGCTGGCAAGTATATTGAGAATGGGCCCCCCAAGTTGCCCTGAGACCTGAGGCAGGCTAGGGGGTTAACAGCAGGAATGCTGCCTCTTCTAAGCCCAAGCCTCCTGAACATGGCCTCTGAGGCCCACAGCATTCAGGTTTCAATTCGTCAGGTCTCATCAGCCGCTGCTCCCCTGCCTCCTGCAAATGCTACGCCCCATGTGATTTCATGAAGGTATCACCTTGTTTCATACTTGCCAGCCTTTGTATAGGGCTCTTCCCTGTGATTACAGCTCCCTGCCTGTTCATCCCATTTTCTCCCAACCTGGTCTGACTCATCTGTTGGATCTCCTTAGTGAGGTTCCCCAGATACGCCTCTCTCACCATTATTCACACCTCTGCTTTCTATTCAAGTCTCTATATATACTTCAGTCCATGTAAAACGCTCTTCATTTGCACTGCAAATATTCTTTACATGGTCAGCCCTGCCACAAAACCACAATCATCTTCAAATCAGGAACTATGTCACATTCATTTTTTACACCCCCACATCTCAGCACACTTTCCTGCACAAAGTAAACATGCAAAGGAGTGAAAGAGCAAGGGTGCTGTGTGACGGCCTGGAGGGGTAGGATGGGGGGGATATACATATGATTAATCTGGGAACATACATATCTGTAAACAACAAAATTCTGTAAAAGTTAAAAGTAAAATAAAAGTTAAAAAAAATAAAGAAAAAAAAAAGAATGAAACTATAGTGCCTCACCCAGATCTCCGTTCCTAGCTAGCAGACCCATTCTCCCAGCTACTGCCTGTTGGATGCTAATGGCTCACAGCTGTCCCCTTCCCCAAGGGCTGGAGTCCTGCCAGGGAGCTTACAGTCTCCCTCCCAGGGGCAGCCTGCAGCCAATAACTGCTTTACACCTGCTCCTAACCATAACAGACTTTCCTAAGACCATTTCTTCAATTTAGCTCCTTCCTCTTCCCTACCTTCTTGTCCTTGCTCCCTTTTAAGTTTCTCCTGAGAGCACTCCCTCACCGAATCATGCACATTCAAATCAAAGTCTCAGGTTCTGCTTCTGGGCATCCCTAAAAACAACATGTGAAACTTCACTTAGAGGTACACTTTAAAAAATACTTTAGAATAAATTTTTTTGTTAGGAAAGACCATAAATAAGTATAGTGCAAAGTGCCTCATTGTCTTAAACTGGGATATGTTATTCTAGTCCTCTAATCAGGGTACATACTTTACAAAGGCATTATTTTCTTCCTTACCTCTTACAATGGGTATTCCTTTGTTTTGGGAGAAATGAAATATATACCAGCCCTCACCTTGCACCCTTGAGAGCAGTAATTTGAAGGCAATTTTCAGATCTTCTTCCTAACTATAATCTCACCCAAAATGATTAACAGCATTCTGATTTACCTTAACAGTGATTGTAAGCCAGGAAAAATACAACTGTATAAAGTAGATGCCTTTCTTGGGTGAAACTCGCTCTTAAAGGGGTGCATTGTCGGAAGTCAACCCATCTAGGATTATTTGGGGCTGAGAATCTAAGTCTGTGGTTTGGTGGCTAGCTGACTCCCCATTAATATTCCCACAGAAGAGCAGGTGGCAGGAAAAGTGATTAACTCAAACATAGCCCTTTCTTTTCCTTTCCTTCTATACGCCCACCAGACATACTTCTGAAATGCATGGTCAGTGCAAGGAGTCACAATTCACTGCCATCTGTAGGGCTATGCAGCAGCTTAAAAATAATCTGAGGCTCTACTTTAAACATATTCACACCCTTTGATCCAGAAATTCTACTTGCAACTTTCATATCTGAAAAATAATCCAAAACACAGAAAATGATTTATGAACAAAATGTTCATTAAAGCTCTCTAATAAAACAATAAATGAAACCTAGCTATAAAATAAAAAGAGGAATACTTAAAGCATATTATGGTGTTTCATTCAATTATTTAAACATGGTATACAGGGAAATGTGTATGTTAAAATGATTAGTGGGAAAAAAAACAGCATAAAACTGGTTTTATAGCAAGACTGCATCTATGAAAGTAAGGAAGCCTATAAACCATTTTACTCACATTAGTTGCATCAATAACACTGAAGTTTTGTGAGTGACAGAAACATTCTTTCCATTTTTTTCCATTCTCCACATTTTTTACAGAACACATAGGAGATTTGTAATTAGAAAAAACTTCTAAGATTTCAAGGTATTTGCTCCCCACGTCACTCACAAACAACGCAGCTAACCTGAAACACTGAAACTATGAAAGTGGCTGTCACTGTTGTTCAAGATGGGCATCGCCCAGAGCTGGAAAAAATCCAGAAAAGCACAATACAAACAATTAGATAAAGAAGCATCCATATTTATAGTTAGTCCCCAAAGCACAAAACCTTACAGTTTGGAAAAAGGCAAGACAAATATCTAAAGCAGTGGTTTCCAACTGAAGGCAATTTTGTTCCCTGAGGACAAGATGGCAATATCTGGAGATATTTTTGGTTGTCACAACTGGGAAGGGGCATTTTTACTGGCATCTAGGGGGTAGGACTAGGGATTGGCGGCTGCTACACATCCTCCAACACAGGTATTTATCTGGCCCAAAATGCCAATACTGCCAAGGTTGAGAAATCTTGCTCTAAAATAATGAAGGAGAAATTGATAAGAATCAAGAAGAGTGTGGAAATTGTTGACTTTGTTCACCGAATCACAAAGTTAAAGTAACAAGGGAGCACTCCCTGTAACCTGAAGACAATTTTATCAAAAAGAAAGTAGGACTTTGAGCAATGTTTAGGGAACTTAGAGAACTCATCAGCTCCAGAAGTGGAACAGAATGAAAACGTAAACAGGTTCAAGAAGGACTGAGATAAAAATCAGGGTAGATAAATTCATGATGGTACTTGCAAGTAATCCTTATGGTAAAATCCTGCTTCCTCAGACTTTATGAACAAAATGTTCATTAAAGCTCTCTAATAAAACAATAAATGAAACCTAGCTATAAAATAAAAAGAGGAATACTTAAAGCATATTATGGTGTTTCATTCAATTATTTAAACATGGTATACAGGGAAATGTGTATGTTAAAATGATTAGTGGGAAAAAAAACAGCATAAAACTGGTTTTATAGCAAGACTGCATCTATGAAAGTAAGGAAGCCTATAAACCATTTTACTCACATTAGTTGCATCAATAACACTGAAGTTTTGTGAGTGACAGAAACATTCTTTCCATTTTTTTCCATTCTCCACATTTTTTACAGAACACATAGGAGATTTGTAATTAGAAAAAACTTCTAAGATTTCAAGGTATTTGCTCCCCACGTCACTCACAAACAACGCAGCTAACCTGAAACACTGAAACTATGAAAGTGGCTGTCACTGTTGTTCAAGATGGGCATCGCCCAGAGCTGGAAAAAATCCAGAAAAGCACAATACAAACAATTAGATAAAGAAGCATCCATATTTATAGTTAGTCCCCAAAGCACAAAACCTTACATTTTGGGAAAAAAGGCAAGACAAATATCTAAAGCAGTGGTTTCCAACTGAAGGCAATTTTGTTCCCTGAGGACAAGATGGCAATATCTGGAGATATTTTTGGTTGTCACAACTGGGAAGGGGCATTTTTACTGGCATCTAGGGGGTAGGACTAGGGATTGGCGGCTGCTACACATCCTCCAACACAGGTATTTATCTGGCCCAAAATGCCAATACTGCCAAGGTTGAGAAATCTTGCTCTAAAATAATGAAGGAGAAATTGATAAGAATCAAGAAGAGTGTGGAAATTGTTGACTTTGTTCACCGAATCACAAAGTTAAAGTAACAAGGGAGCACTCCCTGTAACCTGAAGACAATTTTATCAAAAAGAAAGTAGGACTTTGAGCAATGTTTAGGGAACTTAGAGAACTCATCAGCTCCAGAAGTGGAACAGAATGAAAACGTAAACAGGTTCAAGAAGGACTGAGATAAAAATCAGGGAAGATAAATTCATGATGGTACTTGCAAGTAATCCTTAAGTGAAAAAGCATCTCAAAGTCCTGCTTCCTCAGACTTTCAGAAAAACACCCTTCAGAGCCATTAACAGCGACAGACATTTGAGTTAGGCTACTAGTCAGACCAGAGCAGCACACTTCTTTCATCCTTAAGGATCAATTCCTGCCCATGTGGGCAAAGAACTTCCCAAACTATTCCTTAAACAAAAGTCTTAAATACTATAAATGTGTTTGAGTAGTCTAGTAACTAAAACCATAAATATTGAACAGAGTAAATAAAAAAAAATCAGAAGAAAAAGAATATATCCTATGTATTTTGCTGCTTCTCCTTTGTCTTTAAAAAAGAAGAGGTACCAGAAGTTGAAGTAGGTGAACTTTCCTGTACTTTCTACAAAGAAGCCTGCCTTCATCTCAGTCATTTTAAAGCTTGTTTTTAAAAATTAAGGCACATCATGTGATCATGAGTCCCCGGTGATCAGATGAGGAATCTGGAGGTCAACCCTTTTCCAAAGCCCTAAAAAACCATTAAAGAAAAAAAGCAAATATGAATTAACCTAGGTAGGTGTCTGCCACTGTCAAGTATTCTATGTCAACCACACAATTATCCCTGTTGCCAAAAAACAGCCTTACTCTCTTTAATATACAGACATGTTAACAAATTTCAAACCTTCTGAGTAGAAATCATGGGAAGGCTTTGTTGGGAAGGGAGTTTAAATCAGGGTTCAGCAAACTTTTCCTATAAAGACCAGATAGCAAATAGTTTTGGCTTTGTGGGCCATATGGTCTCTGTGGCAATTACTCAAACCTGCTATTGTAGCATGAAAGCAACCACAGACAGTACATAAACAAATGATCATGGCTCTGTTCTAATAAAACTTTATTATACTAAAATTCAAATTTCACATAAGTTTCACATGTCATGAAATACTATTCTTCATTTGTCAAATTCATTAACCATTTTACTAAAAATGTTAAAAAAAATTTCTTAGCTTGCAGGCCATACAGAAACAGGTGGCACACTAGATTTGGCTCACAGGCCATACCTTGTCAATCTCTGATATAAACTACAAGAAACCTTTCTTTTAATGACAAAGAATTTTAAAAACTGGAAGCATACAACTGAATGACCACTCTGTTGACACTACCCCCTCTTTCCTAATGTCTCAGCTGATTGGCTAATACAGACCTCACTGGAAGGTTTTAGCTTGGGTGGCCTATTCTGCAATGTTATCATGATAAATTTTAGTGGTCCTAGACCCTTTCTAAATTAAAATCTGTTTTGCGCCTTTTAAGCAAAGAAGACCTCAGTTCTAATAACTTTTTAAAAAATTAGTAGTACATTTTCTTTCTTTTTGACAGCACCTCATCGCTTGTGGGATCTTAGTTCTGTGACCAGGAACTGAACCTGAGTCATGGTAGCCAAGAGTACAGAGCCCTAACCACTGGACAGCCAGGGAATTCCCTACATTTTCTTTTTAATTTATATACACGTATTCAGCAGTTTCATCTACCCTATAAATAAGTAGGTTTTGCATCTTAAGAATAAAAAGATACATATACAAAGCATAAATCCTTTTAAAATAAAAATACCATTAGCAAATAAGACCTCTTAAGAATAAAATCAACGATAGCTTTTACTATGAAAAACATAATTCTCTAGATAGGAACTCAAAACAACTTTTAAAAATAATGATTTCCATTGTCTTATCTCTTGCTGTGAATTGCTTCCACATTGAAATGTAGTCACATGTACCTCAAATACATTTACAATAACATCTACCTGATTTAACATGATTTATTAGGAGGAAATATACCTTTATCCCAGATTTTAATAACAATTAACAAGTCTCACACGCAAGGTCAAACAACCCCAAACTTACTGAGCAAGATCAAATCCACTGCACATCAACCGTTAGTACTGTATTAATAGAGGGCAGGCACTGCACTGCACTGGCCACCAGAATGGAAAAACCAAGTCTTTCAGCTCCCTCAGAGCCAGGTCACAAGACCAGGTGCACTAGACACACTGTTACTATGGCTTGGGTGATCACAGACTAAAACTACTGACCAATGATGTGTGACAAACCAATCAGAGGGGGGTTTTGGGGTTAATCCCAAATCAATCAAGGTGGTGTGGGTGTGAAGTGGAGGGGGGTTACAGTTAAACGTTCACCTCTGGTCAGAGATATACATACTAAAGGCAAAAGAGTAGTCAGACAAGGGAAAGGATCAGCACTGCCTTTGAGGGCAACAAAAAGTGAGGGAAAATGAAATGGCTACAAATTTTTCTCAGGAGAAATGAAAGGCACTGGGCCATAGATGCCAACACAGGTTAAACCCTGAGAAAATTACCCGGCCTCTCCAGCAGAGATTCTCAAGCCCTATTAAACATTAGAATCATCTGGGGAGATTGTAAAAATTCCACTGCCCAAACTGCACCCATTACCAATTAAGTCAGAATCTCTCTTTTCAAAGAATCAACTTTTAGATTCATTGTTTTTCTCTATTGTTTTTGTTTTTAATTATATTAACTACTCTTTATTATTTCCTCCCTCCAGCTTATTCTGGGTTTATTTGGCTCGTTTCTTAAGGTGGAAGCTTATTCATGTGTGTCATCTACTCCTCAGATAAGCCTTTAGTGCTATAAATTTCCCACTCGGCATTGATTTAGTTACAACCTACGAGTTTTGATATGCTGCATTTTCATTTTCATTCAGGTCAGTGTATCTTTTTATTTCCCTTGAGACTTCCTTCTTGACCCATGGGTTAATAAGAAGTGTGCTGTTTAGTTTCCAAGTGTTTGAAGACTTTCCTGTAGTCTGTTTTTCATTTCTAGTGTGATTCCATTATGGTCAGAAACATACTCTATATGATTTTAATTCTTTACTATTTTTTTTAATGACCTGGGATATAGTCTACTTTGGAGAATATTACATGTGCACTTGAAAGGTAAGTATATAATGCTATTTAAGTACAACTGTGAATTTGTATCTATTAATACTTCTCAATTATCTTGAGCTATGCATCATGTACTTTGAAGCTCTGTTGTTTGGTGCATACACATTTAAGATGCCTGTCTTTTGGGTTGATTTACCCTCTGAATCATTATGCAATGCTCCTCTTTGTCTTCTGTGGTTTTCTCTGCTCTGATGTCTAATTTATCTGATATTAGAATAGCCAGCCAGCTTCCTTTAGATCAGCATGTGCATAGTATGTCTTTTTCCACCTATTTACTTTTAAACTACATATATCATTGCATTTAGTTGGAATAGTGTGAAATATGTCTATTCTACTTTGTTCGGAATAGGAAATTTGCTCTCTGTTATTTTTGAAACTCCTCTTTAAATTTAGACATTCTATCTCAAAATCTATTATTGTGAAATAAAAACAATGACTGTTAAAAGTAAGTATATGATTAAAGGGGCATTTTATTCATGTTCCTAACATGTTGGGAGAGTATTAAATTGAGAAAGGAAAAGAATCAACCTGTGCGATTTTCACTTACTGCATTCTCTCAGAACAAGGAAACAGGTAAAACTTACAGGCCTGGGAGTAACTGGAGGCTGATCCCCTATCTGTGGAGGAAAGTCAGTCAACAAGGATGTACCTATTTTTCCTTAAAAGATAAATACTCACCACAATTGTTGCTTATTCTTGGGTCAGGTGAGATGTTTTTTTCCAGTACTTGCATTTTCCAGTTTTCCTGTATGGATTTGTTGTTTAACTGCTTATTAACATTTTCAAAAAATTAACGGAGAATTTAAAATGTGTAACTTGAGAAGGAATAAAAGTCTAATTAATTAGTTATACTACTTGTTAGTTCTGTAAAAGAAGTGAGTGAGAAAGCTGGAAAGTACTGACTAAAATGTGGCTTTCTGAGAATTAGTTGAGTTCAGTAATTTATGTCGTTCATGCTTCAATACCCCAGGAAGCCAGATTTGGATACAGATAAGTAGTCATTTGAGACAAACAGCAAAGTTTACCCCTTAACTGTTAATGTGACCCAAAAGACCACTACAAGATATAAGATGAGGACTAGAGAGGATAGATGGAAACTGATTATCTCCTCTTGGCCCTAGAAAAAACACAAACTTCTATGGAAACTAAAAGCATCCATATAGAAATATGAATCACAGAAAGAGAAAAGGAAACAGCTCTCTATCCATCTCAGTGCTACTTTAATTATTGAAGGAACAGTGTTTTATAAAAAGGATGGACAGATAAAAAATAAAAAATTTTGAAATAAAGGCTTTGTTGTTGTATGTGGAAAGTGATTACTTTGTCTACAATACCTGTGAACCCAGACCATGTTTGACTGTCATAGTGATGAAATTTGCTCTCTGTTATTTTTGAAACTCCTCTTTAAATTTAGACATTCTATCTCAAAATCTATTATTGTGAAATAAAAACAATGACTGTTAAAAGTAAGTATATGATTAAAGGGGCATTTTATTCATGTTCCTAACATGTTGGGAGAGTATTAAATTGAGAAAGGAAAAGAATCAACCTGTGCGATTTTCACTTACTGCATTCTCTCAGAACAAGGAAACAGGTAAAACTTACAGGCCTGGGAGTAACTGGAGGCTGATCCCCTATCTGTGGAGGAAAGTCAGTCAACAAGGATGTACCTATTTTTCCTTAAAAGATAAATACTCACCACAATTGTTGCTTATTCTTGGGTCAGGTGAGATGTTTTTTTCCAGTACTTGCATTTTCCAGTTTTCCTGTATGGATTTGTTGTTTAACTGCTTATTAACATTTTCAAAAAATTAACGGAGAATTTAAAATGTGTAACTTGAGAAGGAATAAAAGTCTAATTAATTAGTTATACTACTTGTTAGTTCTGTAAAAGAAGTGAGTGAGAAAGCTGGAAAGTACTGACTAAAATGTGGCTTTCTGAGAATTAGTTGAGTTCAGTAATTTATGTCGTTCATGCTTCAATACCCCAGGAAGCCAGATTTGGATACAGATAAGTAGTCATTTGAGACAAACAGCAAAGTTTACCCCTTAACTGTTAATGTGACCCAAAAGACCACTACAAGATATAAGATGAGGACTAGAGAGGATAGATGGAAACTGATTATCTCCTCTTGGCCCTAGAAAAAACACAAACTTCTATGGAAACTAAAAGCATCCATATAGAAATATGAATCACAGAAAGAGAAAAGGAAACAGCTCTCTATCCATCTCAGTGCTACTTTAATTATTGAAGGAACAGTGTTTTATAAAAAGGATGGACAGATAAAAAATAAAAAATTTTGAAATAAAGGCTTTGTTGTTGTATGTGGAAAGTGATTACTTTGTCTACAATACCTGTGAACCCAGACCATGTTTGACTGTCATAGTGATGAAATTTTCCTAGACACTGAGCCTCAATATTTTCTTATCTGAGAATCTGCAGTTTAATTTTATCCTTCAAGATCAAAGGCACGTAAGTTAACTTGGTCCACTGATTTCATCAATTTATAGAGAGCTGCTAGGCAACACAAGTTCACAGAATAACTCATTAGTTTATAATGCTTAAGACAACAATGGGCAAAGTGTCAAGAATTGAACAGAAACTAAAACACCCAAAGACACTCACCGATGTATCTTTATACGCAGTTGACTAGAAAACATCTAACTTCTAACTGACCACTCCATGAACAGGGAGCAACTATCTAACAAGGCAATCCATTCTAATTTTTAGACAGCTCTAAACAAAGAATAACTTTCTATGAACAGAAAAAAAAAAACAAACCCTGCCTTTATACTTACCAGTTAACAGATTCCAATCTCTCCCTACCTTTATTCCCACATTATCTCTTGCCTTGCATCATTTTTCTGTATTTAATATCTCATCTCCTTCCCTTATTCTGTAAACTCCTCAAAATATAGTCTCTGGTCTCTTCCCTTCCTGGTTCTCAATTGGCTCACTCCTCAACTGGCTTCTACAGTGTTCTTGAAAAAGTCACCAGTTTGGAGTCCCAATCCTTCTCTTAAGTACCTGTATGCTTCATTTGACATACTGATCATTCAGTCCCTCCCTCCTACTCTCCCTCTTGAAACTGCTGCCTTCATTTTCAAAGACTTTTTCCGGTTTTCCTGTAGTGCTCCCTCATATCCTTTTCTTCCTCTAATCTATTTGTAAGTGGTGGTGTCCCCTCAAAGTTCCCTACTACACTAAACCCATGCTATGACTCCCAGAATAGAAAGAAAGAGGCATAGGGGGAGGGAGGAAGGAAAGGAAAAGACCAAAAAAAAAATAATAAAAAAAAAGAACTCAGAACACCACCATCTCTCTGCACACACACCTAGACACATCAACCTGAAAGATGATCAACATCACCACCATTATCTTTTCTCCACTGTTTTTTTCTCCTTTCTAGCAGTCTCAGTTGGCACCCTCTATGCAGTTACAAAATTTAGGAAAAAAATTAACTCTTCCTTTCTCTCATCCTAGAACATCCTCATCAAACCCTGCCAAGTTAACCTCTGAAATAATCTTCTAAATTAATATTCCTATCCCATTTTAACCTTCATTTTCCGAGCTTGGGACTTAACCATCTCCTGAAACAGAATGCAACAGCAGCTTCCTAACTGGTCCTGAGGCTCCTGATCTTGTTGTCCTCAAGTTCACCCTCTACCCAAATGCCAGAGACTTACTGGAAACACAAATTGGACCATGCCCCCCCACCACACACACTCCAATGTTGAGACTTCAATGGCTTCCCTTCGCTCACAGATCTTTACTGGACAACAAGATCCTCCAAAATTGAGCTACACCTATTTCTGCAGCTTTATCCCTCAACATACTAGTTTTAAAACCAGTTTTATGCTCTAACAATGCTGAACCTCTGTAGTTCCCACACTTATGTTGCATCTCACTCTTATGATTTATATAATCATACTATCCCTTTCTGCCTGGAAGATTCTCATCTAACTTCCTCACTTTGCAAACACACAACTCATTCTTACAAGACTTAGCAAACATATCACCTCTTCTAAAAAGCCTCCTTTTGTCTGACTCACCCCCTTGACAATCCCCAAAGCAGTATGCTCTCAGAGTGGGCTGTGTACAGTACCATCACTTATAAAAACTATTTTGTAGTCACCAATATATGTTTAAAAATATCCAACTAGAGGGCTTCCCTGGTGGTCCAGAGGCTAAGACCTCACACTACCAATGCTGGGAGGGCAACGTTCAATCCTTGGTCAGGGAACTAGATCCCACATACTGCAACTAAGACCTGGGGCATCCAAATAAATAAATAAAAATAAATGTTAAAAAAGTCTCCAACTAGAATATGAGTTCCTACCAAGTATGGCTAGATCTTTTAAGACATTTATAATGGAAGTTATTCTTCCTTTAGCACTTTAAAAATAAATTTTAAAATCACTCTAAAATGATTCTCATCGGGAGTAAGTTTATTTGCTGGATGCTAATTTGGACAACTGTTGTCACTTTGAAGTTTTCGTTTGTAAGCTAACTTTGAGGATAGTTCATTTCCCTCCTTCATTTACCCTCTCCATTGAGAGTTGCTTCCTCCCAGCAATGTCAGTCCCATCCCACCAACAGAGATAAAAGTACAGCTTTAGACAGTAAACTTCACACACACAAAACCCAGAAAGTCTCTCTCTGCTCTCCTGCCTGCCACTACAAATAGAAGTAACATCTTTTTCTATCTCTGTTCATGAGAAACCCTTGACTTTGCACAGCCAGGGATCATTTCCTCCAATCACAAAGTGTTTTGATTTGCATTATCTACAGAAATACAATTTCCAGGCATCTCTACCTTTTCTAGAGTCCAGTATGTCAGTAACTAGAAGCTCATGAGTAACAATCTCCACTTACTGTTTTACCTGTTTCTGGTCCAGATATTTATCTTTTGTTCACCACAGGTGTGTCTAATTTTTAATTTTATCTATTATCACTTTATTTAGAGAGGAAGAATGAGTTTGAAGCAGAGCCATCCTGACCAAAAGCCCTTTCAATGTTACAAGTACTACATAATCTTTTAGAGCAGGAGTCAACAGACTATGGCCCATAGGCAGAATCTAGATCATTGCTGGGTTTTGGTATAGCCCATAAGCTAAGAATGGCCCTTACATTTTTAAATGTTGAAAAAAATCAAAAGAATATTTTATGACATGTAAAAATTCTTATTTCAATGTCCATGAAAGTAGTTTTACTGGAATACAGCCATGCCCATTCATTTATTCTGTTCCAGTTATTAACTGCTATGTAACCACTATAAAACACAGTGGCATAAAGCAACCATCATTTTATCATCTCACAAATTCTGTGAATCAGGAATTGAGGTGACAAACAGCAAGGATACCATTTTTCTACTCTACTATGTCTGGGACCTCAGCTGGAAAGACTCAAAAGAGCTGGAGTTATTTGGAGGATTCTTCACTCAGATTCCTCCTCTTTGACAGAGATGACTTGGCTTAGCAGAGACTATCTATGAAGTGCCCACACGAGGCCTCTGCGGCACAGTAGCCTCAGGGTAATCAGACTTCTTGCATGGCAGCTCAGGAGTCCCAGCACACATGTTCTAATGAACAAAGAGAAGCTGTGTGTCTTTTATAACTTAGCCTCAGAATCACATACTCTATGGTGTTGGTCGAAGCAGTCACAAGCCCACCCAGATTTAACTGGAAGAAGACAGAGGCCCTACCTCCTGTTGAGAGTAATGACAAAGAATCTGTGGCTATGTTTTAAAATCTCCATTTATGCTCTTCACATCATTTAGTAGCAAGGATCCAGAGTTAACGGTTTTGATTTAAAATGCCGGGCACATTCAGAGCATCATTCAGAGCATCCCAAAACCGAACTTCACAAAAGGAACTATCATCATGGCCCTGAGTTGTGAACAATTTTAATACTTTCTTATTTGTTTCTGATCAGTCTCTAATCCTGTGAATACAAGTGATGTGAATATACAGAACACATGAGTTTTTAAATGGTACAGGAGTAACTCAAGCCTTTAAGAAGAGTAATCTGTATTTATCTGTGAGCAAAAATGGTCTCAGTTCTCCATCCACCTTCATCTATGCTCTTTCAAGGTGATTTTAAAGCTCCTTCCCATTCTTCGTATCTGGACTGGCTTTGTGACTGGCCTAGGCCAACAATATGCAACAGAGGTGATGCTGTGTCAGTTCTGAGATTAGGTTTCAAGAGGCCTACTGCTTCTATTCAGTCTTAGCAACCTATTATGAAAACAAGCCTGGGTAGACTGCTGTAGGTCAAGAGATGTATAGCCTGATACCCTTACCCTCTACCATCATCCCAGTTGACAGTCACAGCCAACTCAGAAACAGAGCTCCCTGCTGACCTGTAGTTGACCACAGGTAGAAGGGAGACCACCTAAGAACAGACCTGCTCAGCTGAACCCAATCCAAATGGCTAACTCACAGAATAATGAGTTAAATAATTACTATTTTGAGCCACTCACTTTTGAAGTGGCTTAGTATACATCAAGAGTTAACTGTTAGAATTTAGAAGTCAGTTTTTTGGGCGGGGGGAGGGTTGAGGAGGGAGTGGGGAGGGCAAGCCACTTCTATTGGTCTTTCATTTATCTATTTTCATCCATCTTTGTTCTTTGGCCCGTGTGGGCCTCTCATCACAGTGGCCTCTGTTGTCGCAGAGCACGGGCTCTGGCCGCATGCGCTCCAGAGCTCTGGCTTGGTAATTGGACACATCGGTCTAGCCACTCCGCAGCACGTGGGCTCTTCCCAGGCCAGGGATCGAACCAGTGCCCCTTGCACTGCAAGGCGGTGTCCTTACCCACTGGACCACCAGGAAGCCCTAGAAGTCAGTTTTTAATGGTTAAATATAGAATGAAAATTTCATTACATACTACAGCCCTACTACACGGATGCTTTAGACAATAAATAAATCTCCAAAGCAGGCACTACTGCTGGATTCCACTAAGAAGGGCACTCTAGCTAATGCCAAGATCACAGAGGGAGTCAAATATCTGACCCCAAAGAAGAAATTGGTAATAACAGCCACACAAATAACAAATGTCACTCTACATTCAAGTCTCTCATCCTACTTGATGCCAAGGAGGTACTTCCTCAGAGCAGAGGTAGTGGTACCTGCAATTAGCACTTAACTAGTTAATGTCCCACACCCCTAATATCTCACCTGAAGAGAACTTAGCATTGCTATTAGAACCCCTATTCTTTTTATTTATAGTGCCCACCCTCTATTTGTACACTGTTACCCTTCAATGAACTCCAGTAAAGACAGGGCAGATATCAACTCAAAAGATTAATTACACAGATATATGGTAACTATGAAGTAATTATAAAAACCAAATATACCAAAATTCACAATCCAATTACAGGCTTACTTCCAAGAGACTCTCTGAAGCAAATGCAATTCCTCAAAACACTTAGTAATTCCTTAAAACACTTAGGACATTTTTTACTTGGATTTGTTTTCTGTCCCTTTGGTGTATCATATTTCTTGGAATAAGGTCAATGGAAGCAATTTTTCTTCCTTTGAGAGTTAATTTCACTTTTGGAAACAAACAAATGTTATTCAAAGCCTACTCAAATGGGCATGCAATCGAGGTGTGTAAAACCAGTTTTGGGCGGGGAGGTTGAGGGGGGAGTGGGGAGGGCAAGCCACTTCTATTGGTCTTTCATTTATCTATTTTCATCCATCTTTGTTCTTTGGCCCGTGTGGGCCTCTCATCACAGTGGCCTCTGTTGTCGCAGAGCACGGGCTCTGGCCGCATGCGCTCCAGAGCTCTGGCTTGGTAATTGGACACATCGGTCTAGCCACTCCGCAGCACATGGGGTCTTCCTAGGCCAGGGATCGAACCAGTGCCCCTTGCACTGCAAGGCGGTGTCCTTACCCACTGGACCACCAGGAAGCCCTAGAAGTCAGTTTTTAATGGTTAAATATAGAATGAAAATTTCATTACATACTACAGCCCTACTACACGGATGCTTTAGACAATAAATAAATCTCCAAAGCAGGCACTACTGCTGGATTCCACTAAGAAGGGCACTCTAGCTAATGCCAAGATCACAGAGGGAGTCAAATATCTGACCCCAAAGAAGAAATTGGTAATAACAGCCACACAAATAACAAATGTCACTCTACATTCAAGTCTCTCATCCTACTTGATGCCAAGGAGGTACTTCCTCAGAGCAGAGGTAGTGGTACCTGCAATTAGCACTTAACTAGTTAATGTCCCACACCCCTAATATCTCACCTGAAGAGAACTTAGCATTGCTATTAGAACCCCTATTCTTTTTATTTATAGTGCCCACCCTCTATTTGTACACTGTTACCCTTCAATGAACTCCAGTAAAGACAGGGCAGATATCAACTCAAAAGATTAATTACACAGATATATGGTAACTATGAAGTAATTATAAAAAAACCAAATATACCAAAATTCACAATCCAATTACAGGCTTACTTCCAAGAGACTCTCTGAAGCAAATGCAATTCCTCAAAACACTTAGTAATTCCTTAAAACACTTAGGACATTTTTTACTTGGATTTGTTTTCTGTCCCTTTGGTGTATCATATTTCTTGGAATAAGGTCAATGGAAGCAATTTTTCTTCCTTTGAGAGTTAATTTCACTTTTGGAAACAAACAAATGTTATTCAAAGCCTACTCAAATGGGCATGCAATTGAGGTGTGTAAAACCAGTTTTGGTCAGTAACACGCTGGGAAAATAAACTGCAAGACTGATTTACAACTCCAATTCTCCTGTCATTAGCAACAGGTTAAAACTCTAAAAGCACAAAACCTTCGATGGTTCCCTACTGCTCACAGCACAGATTTCAGACTCCCTAGCTTAGTATCCAAAGCCACTCCACAATATGGCCACAGTTCATCTTTGCAGTGTTATTCTCCTTGCAGTGTCTTCTCTAGGGAAGCTGAGCCACTCAATGGTCCCCACTCATGTGTCTTGGTGCTTTCCTGCACACATGCATCTGTTCACATTCCTTCCCTGGACCACCTTCTGTGTCCATGTCATCTGCCTCCATGCATCTGTCATCTGAACACTATCAGGTGATATAGTGCCCATTCTTGTAAATAACTCAAATACTTAATGAATAAATAATCCATTTCGCATGTGGCTTATTAAATGGCTCCGAAGGTAATTCCAAAAAGGAGAGACCCAAAAACATTGAACAGGGGAATGTCTCCAACATGCATTTTGAGAATGAAATTATGAGATGTCAGAATAACAACTGATTTATAGTCAGGTCTAATGACTGCCTAAAAAAGCCCGTGAATCAGGTACTGAGCCAGAATGAACTAAACCACTGATCACAATGTCACTGTATTTAAGACAGCAGACCTTGAGGTTCTGGATTTCTTTGGGATTCTCTCTCAGGAATACCCAAGTTAAAAACAAACCCTATTTTTGGAAGTGATATTTTTGGATCACATGGTAGTTATATTTTTAATTTTTTAAGAATCTGTATACTGTTTTCCATAATAGTTGCACCATTTTATATTCCCACCAATAGTGTGGAGTAAAGAGCTCTAATTTCTCCACATCTTCACTAACACTTAACTTTTTTATATATAATAGCCATCCTAAGAGGTATGAAGTTATATTGTGGTTTTTATTTGCATTTTCCTGATGATTAGTGATGTTGAGCATATATATATACAAAATATATACAAAATATATCCAAAATAATTGAAGTCAGAATCTCAAAGAGATACTGGCACTCCAATATTCACTGCAGCATTATTCACAGTAGTCAAGATATAGAAATAATCTAAACGTCCATCTGACAGATAAACGGATAAAGAGACTGTGGTATATACACACAATGGAACATTACTCAGCCTTAAAAAAGAAGGGAATCTTTTCGTTTGTGACAACATGGATTAATCTGGAAGACATTATGCTAAGTAAAATAAGCCAGGATAAATACTGTATGATTTCATTATATGAGGTATCTAAAAGAGTCAAAGTCACAGATCCAGGAAGTTCTGTGAGACCCACCAACCATGGTGGTTGCCAAGGACTGTGAGAAAGGAGAAAAGGGGAAATTATTGTTTGATAAGTGTACAATTTCAGTTATGCAAGATGAATTAACTTCCAGAGATCTACTATACAACAGAGTCTATTAAGAATATTGTATTGTCCACTTAAAAATTTAAGAGGGTCAGGCTTCCTTGGTGGTCCAGTGGGTACAGAGTCCACCTTGCAGTGCAAGGGGCACCGGTTTGGTCCCTGGCCTGGGGAGATGCCACGTGCTAGGGAACGACTGGACCAGTGTGTCCAATTACCAGCCAGCGCTCTGGAGTGCATGCATCCAGGGCCAGTGCTCTGCAACAAGAGAGGCCACTGCAATGGGAGGCCCACACAAGCTGAAGAATAAAGATAGATGAAAAAAAAATCAATAAAAAGAGGTCAAAATTTTTAAAAAATTGTTAAAAAAATTTTTAAGGGTAAATCCCACGTTAAATGTTCTTATCACAAAAAAGAGGCATAAGAAAACTTTTGCAGATGACAGATACATCTATTACCTTGATTGTAGTGATGGTTTCACAGGTATATGCACAAGTTCAAACTCATCAAATTGTATACACTAAAATGTGTAGTTTTTATATATCAGTTATACTTCAACAGAGCTGCTAAATAAGTGATGTTTGATAAGTGACGATTATGTCATAAATTATTATAAAGAATAAAGACTTTCTAAGAATTTCTGAGTTCCTTCCCCCCCTGATGAAGTTATGCCCAATAAAATAATAAACTGAGAATATTTTCAAAGCATTTGTGTGGCGAAACTAGTTTAGATGCATCAAGCTAAACCATGGTGAAACTGCCATTTTGTAGGTAAAAACGCTTGAGTATCAGCAATTTCATATGGTTCAGTCTAATACTGACGGATTTTGCTCATGAACAACAACAAAAAAGAAAAGGCTCCATCCTTTGCTTTTCTTCCTTTGTCTCCAAGCCCTCACACACTCTGGAAAACTTTAATTTCTATGAACTCTGCACTTTGCTATAAGTCATTTGAGGACTTATAATGAAGAAAGAATACATGAAGCTTCACCTATACATATATTATTTCTTAGTTAAAACCACCTAGTTTCCTTTAGGAGTTGTATTCCAGTTACCAGACTCAAGGTAATTGGCATGTGAGTCCCCAGTGGGGTGTTAGGTCTCCACCTACATCTCAAATTTCTAGGTCAGATCTGAGCACCCTCTTCCCATGTTCTATTTACACACTACAAATAGGCCATCACACCCAGGATTCCTGAATGTTGTTTAATGTAAGATGAGGCTGTCAACAAAAAAGGGTCTGGTCGTTATTATCAGCCTGGGCTCGGGGGTGAGGAGGGAGATGATTTTATTCTCATTTTTGCTGCTTTTCCTGACCCAGCATTGCAGCCAGCTGGCTAGACTATCGTCTCTGGTCTCCTGTCAGTCAGAGCAGGAGAAGCAGCCTCACAGGCAGGGTTTCTAGCTTTGCATCTGTGGCTAGAATGCTGAGGCAGTTTCCCTCCATTTTCCTGGGCAGCAGCAACAAGACCCTGTGAGGAGGCGCAGGTGCTGTGACTAACTGGCACACTCCCAAGTCACAGTCAAACCACATGCTCAGAACAGAGGCTCAATTTTAATCCTTCTGAGACACTATTTCAGGAATCAGCCAATACACGGACATGTAATCAATGTGATGCTTTTGTGTGCTCGTGCGGGTCTTGAACTTAAGAATTTTCTGCACAGAAATTTACCCAAGACAAACATAAATGCAATCTCTTTTTAATGGTAAATGTTATTTCATGAGAAACAGTGAATATATAATTTAAGCTTCAGTGGTCAGAAGATCCTGTGCTTTCAAGTTTACGATAGAAATGCAAAACAGGGACAGCAGAACTCCATCATCCTACCTCTGTTCCCTCAGTACAGGATGTTTTATTCTTTCAAAGGTTTTTTTTTCCTAAGAAAATGAGATCTTTCACCTAGCGAAATAACCAATAAACAACCAAATTTATTTAAATAACCAATTTTCTGTATTTCCCCAAGAAGATTATCACACAGTCTAATTAAGTTTTCCCTTAGGAAACATCACCCCTGACATGCAAAAAAAAAGACAAAACAATGGTGGCAGATTGTGGAAATAGGAATACTTTTACCAAGTGAAAAACTATAAAACTCAGAAGTGCCATAATTACCCTTAAAGCTATTAATATGCAGTGATGTGAAATATCAGCAATTCACAGAAGGAAGTAAAAGTTCATTATTTACTGTTTTCCCTATGTTCTGAATTCATAGCCCACATTCCTACTTTGATGGTTGACAGCATCACAACTACCTAAAAACAAGTTCAGAGGGCCCACTGCAGACAGTATAAATGATGCTTGCTTTTCCATGACCTGTCCCAGAAGTAAGTCAGAGAAGGAACCGAGGTTTCACATGTTCATTCTCACAGAGCTACTCAAAGCACTCAATAAAGATTTGATGAAGGAACTTGGGTTTGAATTTGGGAAATCTGGCTGTTTCATCAAATTTTTGTCCATTATCATACTATTTTTATGACCAGTGGCTTTGTAGTAAGTTTTACTCTAGTAAAGCAAACTCTCTTTACAAATTCTCCTGATGATTCTTGGGCATTTGTTCTTCCTCAAATGTAAATCTGATTGTGACTCCGTAGTGTAGAACCTTTCCATTGCTCCCCAGCGCTCACAGGTTCCCTAGCAGGCCTCCACAGGACTGCAGTTCAATAGAGTGCAGAATACAAGCTTAGGACCAAAGCTGACTGCACAAAAGGAGAGTAGAGTTAGTGTCACCCCAGAGCCTCTTTCTCTGTCCTAGTTCCTCACCAGGGTCATTCACTCCTTTGAAAATAAGTGTTGAACATACAAAGGGTGCTGTGTCAGGGGTCCCCCAAGACCACCCCAAGTTCTGTGATACACTAGGAAGATTCACAGAGCTCAGCAAGAGGTTACCTCTTGCCTATGATTTATCACAGTGAAGAGATACAAAGCAAAATCAGTGGAGGGAAAAGGCACATTGGGTGAGATAAAGGGAGACCAGGCACAAGCTGCCAGGAGTCCTCTCCCATTGGAGACACACAGGATGTACTTAATTTCCATAGCAACAAGTTCTGAAAACATATATGATATGTTGTCCACTAGGGAAGCTCATCAGGGACTCACTGCCCAGAAATCTGATTGGAGGTTGGTCACATAGTCACCCTCTGATTGGCAAATATAAAAATTCTTGACTTCAAGAAGGAAAACAGGTGTTCAACAGAAACTGTATTGTTTATATAAACTGTTCAGGCACACTAGGCCATCCTTATCAGTTCTGGGAATGGTGGGACCCCAATCCCCTCACTAAAAATCAAGTTCCAGGTGCCAGTCAAGGCACCCTTCCACATCGGGCCTGCAATGACAACACTTCTTCACAGAAATGCCAATCATCAGCCTGACATGTCCTGCCCAGGGGTGAATGGAGTAAATAAAACCATGAGAGTCTTCTGAGCAACATGAATGGAGGAATACCTACATTTCCCATTGGCAGGAAGGACTGCTTCCTGGGACAGGCAATGCCTGAGTATAGAAACGTGACAGATACTGTGATGTGAAAAAAGTGAAAGTGTCAGTCACTCGGTTTTGTCCGACTCTTCGTGACCCCATAGACTGTAGCCTCCCAGGTTCTAGTTCATGGACTTCTCCAAGCAAGAACACTGGAGTGGCTCCCAACCAAGTCACTGATCATTGCTAGTTAATTAACTAAACTAAGCTGAAGGAACTGAGTTACCCCAATGGACTAGGGCTATTTGTATTGATTCCAAATCTCCTGCCAAGTCATAAGGTCTTGCTAGAAGCGGTGACAATCTACTTCTCCAGCCCTGTATGTGCCTCTCTGTCCCTTCATTCTCTAGGATCTGATCATACTGGCCTTCTTTCAGTGTCGGGAATATGCTCTTTTCTACCTCCAAGGCTCTGTACATTCAACCTTTCTGCACCAACTGCTTGTCATCAACCTTCCTACTTACTTCACACAGTTAACTCCTACTCATGCCAGATTTCAGTCCACAAAACACAAAAACAGCCTTCCCTTCCCTTCCCCAGGTCAGAACCCCTGTCATTTTTTTCCCAGCACCAGTAACTTCTCCTTTATTACTGTGAGCACATTAAAATCCGGTTTTAAAATCACTTACATACTTCAAGAAGACAGAGACGGGACTTCCCTGGTGGTCCAGTGGCTTGATCCCTGGTCAGGAAAATAGATCCTACATGCCACAAAAGTGCACCTGCTGCAACCAAAGATCCTACCTGCTACAACTAAGACCCAGCACAGCCAAATAAATCAATAGATATATCAAAAAAAAAAAAAGGCAGAGACTATGACTATGTTGTTCACTGTAATAACCCTTAAGCCTAATATGACATCCATCAGAGTGGGCACTCAGCCATGTATGAAACAGGAATGAATGAGGGCTCAACTCTCAGTTCACGTAGTCTGGGTAAGGGCAATCTCTGCCCTGATTCCAAACACATACATACCTCCTGTGTCTAAGGCACATGAACCAGGCTAAATCAACAAGTCATTCAGGAGTTCTAACGGAAGTACTAGAAAAGAAGCACTGCATCTGCTGCAGATAGCCTACCAGAGAGTGAGTAAAACTAACTCAGAGCAAAGCAAATGTGAGAGAAGGAGGAACAGCAATGTGAGGAGAGAGAGAATGCAGTCATTTCTAAAGGCAGCTTTCCATGGGTTATTCATTTACCAGTAAACTTTCTTTTTGTTTCTTAAGCTAATCTGAATTGGGTTCCTGACATATGTAACTAAGAATCCTAATACAGAAATAGTAATAACAATTAGACATGTAGTTGGTCCCAAAGAACAAGAGAAAGACTATCAACAAGCCTAACTTGTAATGACCTGAGTTACTGGCTGAGGGAATCCTTTTAATTCCTAGAACCATTAACAGGTTTGGTTTTGGTGCTGGAAGAAAAGACACAGGCTGAGGAGCAGAACATAGGCCTCCTGGCTGCTCATAATCCTAAAACCTTCCCTGTTTCTCTCCCCAGGGAGAAAAAAAATGTTTGCAACTATGACAGCAGAATCATTTCCTTTCATCTATGAAAACTCACAGAAACCAGACCTCTCAACAGACTGGAGAGAGGCAAAAATCTCCCTTATTTTCAAAGGGTATAATCATTACTAATAAAAAACTTGAATCTCACTCCAAACTAAATTCTAGACCAGATAAATAAAGCACTAGTTGGATAAGCACTTGAAAAGAAGAAAATAATCACTAACAGCCAGCACAGGCTCTCTAAAATCATGAAACACCCAACTTACCCCAGACTCCTTTCTGTTCCAGCCACTCAGTTCATTTACTGGGATAATTCTTTTTAGGTAACAGTATATGCAGCACAGCTGACAAAGGCCATCAGGATTTTCTGGTTGATAAGATGAAGAATCCTGCAAACAGGCAAACCTGACATGTTCCTCATGGTGGAACACAGAGCTAATATGATAAACAAAAATCAGGATGAAATTTAACTAGAACATATGTAAATCAACTGAAAAATTTAAAACTCCTACATATAGGGTATTTTCTAAATACAGGATGATAGCTATTCAGTTTTCTATGTCAGCAAATACCCCAGGGTGATGCAGCTATTCAACTTGAGTTGGATTCAGAAATACATCTTCTACCTCAGTTGGACAACAGGACAAGCAGATTCCAGTCTTCACAGAGAAACAATGACCAACAAGAGTGAGTCCAGAGAGGGCAAACAGTATTAGGAAAAAGGTGTGAGAATCATGTCACGCAAATAACACATGAAATGGTGAGCATGTAAATTGATACAGCCACTTTAGGTAGCAAAGACAGAATCCTGCAGAACTGTAAATATCCATACCCTGTGACCCAGCAATCCTATTTCCAGATATACATTCTGGAGAAACCCTCACAAATGTATACAATTACTGATACAGAAATGTTTATAACAGCAAAAAATTCAGTAAGTCCTTAGGATTCTTCTGTCAATAGGAAGATGGCTAGGCAGAATAAGGTCTATTCACACTAGGAGATACTTCACAGCTGCTAAAAACAGTGATGTAGGTGTACTTATAAATCAGGATGGGCTAAATTAACAAAAAGAACCTAAAGTCTGAGTGGCTTAATACAAGCAGTCTATTTATTCCTTATGCTACATGTTTTAAAAAGTGAATGTTCAGGAAATTTCAAGACTGTTTCAGAAAGTTCAAGACTTTCTCAGACCCAGGCTGACAGAGAGACCTCATCTCTATTTGCCAGGGGAATGAAATGCGATAAATCTCACACTGGTTCTTAAAGCTTCCATTTGGAAGTGCAGCCGTTACTTCTGCTGACATTCCATTGACCTAAGAAAGTCATATAGCCACATCTAATTTCAAAAGAGGCAGGACTACTGACCATATGCCCAGATGGCAGACAGCCAAAATATTTTATGTTATACATATAATGACTAATACGATACATAGTATGAAAAGATTAATACAGAACATATGAAAAGGTCTAAGACATTTGCTGTATGAACAAAGTATATAGACACATCCATAATAACACCATTTATGTAAATTAGAACAAGTCTCTATGTTGTTCATACATATCTATACATGCATGACACTGAGAGGGAGGAGGAAGACACCAGAAGGGGTCCTCAAAGGGAAATAACCATTCCTATTATGTTTTAATTCTTTTAAGAAAAATATGACAAAATCTTTATTGTTGATAATCCTGGTTGGTTCGTTATTCTTTGAATTTTCCACTGCATTAAAAATCCTTGAAATAAGCTGCTGAAAGAAGTAGTAATTTTCTTTTAGCCTGAAAAGATCACAGATGGGAGAAAGGGGAAGTAGGAAAATAGATGGCTTTAACTATTCTGGACAGAGGAGACTTGCTTTGTGTGTTAATGAAGGAGCCAGAACAATGAATGGTGAGAGACCTTAGAAGGCAGATCTTGGCTTGTGAATAAAGAATGTCCTATAGTGGAAAGATGATTGAGTATTATCAGAAATGTATGGAGGAGGGAGGAGCCCAAGATGGTGGGGGAATAAGATGGGGATATAGCTGGCTCCCCAACAATTTCATTGAAAACTCATCAAGATATGGAACAGTTCCTTTAGTTCAGCCCCTAGGTGACAACAGAAGAACCCAGGCTCCCAGGGGGTAAAGTTGGGCTCCCTAGAATGAGCAATCTGATCTTTGTAAGCTGTATATAACTGGCTTTGTATTTCTCAATGAGTCTGTGAAACTTTGACTTTTACTTGGAGTGTTTAGTCCATTATATTTAACCAAATTACTGATATATTTGAATTTAAACCTATCTTGTCAAAGTGTGTCTTGTATTTTTCCTAAATATTGTTTATTCTCTCTTGTGTAGATTTCCTTTGGAACATTCAAAATAAAATATTTATTATTCAATCTTCAAACAAAATGAATGGAGGAAAATACATATTCTATGGGGGGAAAAGCAGTAAAGAGTCAAACAACTGTCTGTCTGAAAAAATATTATGGAGAGGATTCTTGCACTGGGAAGGTACTTGGATTTGGTAATTCCCTAGGTCCTTCCAGGTTAGATCAGAGCCTCACAACTTAGATCTCACAGATTCTGGGAAACCCAATCCCAAGAGAAGTGTTAAAAAATAACACAACAATCAAAAATCAATACAGCCTTAAATGGTTTTACCTGGGAATATTTCACAATCAATGAGGAATAATTCACTTAATTGGGCCTGAAAATTATTACAGGTCCGGGGTAGAGGGATGTTCAGGAATATACTGGCCTTAAGTAAGTGTTAGTCACTCAGTTGTGTCTGACTCTTTGACACCATGGACTGTAGTCCGCCAGGCTCCTCTGTCCATGGAATCCTCCAGGCAAGAGTACTGGAGTGGGTTGCCATTTCCTCCTCCAGGCCTTAAATAAAGTACACTTTAATTCTCGTGCCTTGGTTAACTTTATGTACATAATTAAATCAGCATTATTTGTAGAACTGTTGCCTTTTTAATCACTGTTTCTGCGACTTACTGTTTCTCTAGTACCAAAGTCAAATTGCTCCGATAGTAAAAGAGATCTCCACAGAAACATGTCACTGAAATGAGAATTACTGTGTAAAAGTAAAGACTTAGAATAATGAGTGTGCTTTCTTTTTAAATAGTTGCTTTGGCTACTGCCAAAAGGAAAAAAAAAATAAAAATCTTAGCAGTGAAAGAGTATCATTGACTTGAAAAAATAAAAATTTTATCAGTGGAAAAGAATATCACTGACCTGTCCTTGTGAAAGGAGGGCCAGTCTGGCATAAAAACTGTGGGTCACAACTCAGGAAGCTCCCTGCTGTTGCTCTGTTCCCAGACAAGAAGATAATGAATTTCAGTGGGAGTAAATGAGACAACATGCTGTACCTGATGATCTTTCTTCCAAAAGGTACTATATCTTTTGTGCGCCTGCAAGCTTTATCTATACATACTTAATATAGGCTCAGAAGGTTATGAATTGAGTCTCTGCATGCCTAGAACCTGATGGATCTGAAGAGACACCTGGAAGTCCACTGTGGTTTTTAAGGAACATGTTTTCACCATAAAAATACTGAAAGCATGCCACAACATAAAAACTTGTGCTTTGCCCATGTGTTTGTATCCTTTTGGATTTCTGTCCTGCAGTGATTCTGTACTACCTTAACTATCAATAGGAAATTCTTGCATAAAAGTAACTTATTTAATAGTTTCTTCCTATTAAATTTCATAGTTAACAGCAAAACAAAACAGCTTAGAAAGCTCTGATAGGATTCCCAAGTTAATGAGGTTAGTGGGGCTTGAATACTACCTTCTTTTTAGACCAATATTCCTGGCTGTGTGGGAGTTCCACGTGACCTGGTCCCACTATCATCAGAAATAACTATGTGAGAGAAAAGGCCTTAGTATGCTGGAAGAGTAGCTGGCTAGACCACCACAATGCCTTACAGGGACTCAGGTCTGGCCCTAATCTATAAGTAAAAGCTGATTACTCATCCCCCATCTCCCCAGCCTAGCTTCTCCACCCGTCAAGTGCAAGCACTCATTTCCCAAGAGCAGTGTGTTTATCCTTGAAAGGCAGAGTCTGGTGATAAAATGAAAGAATGTAATGTTCAGAGTGTGGGGGAAACTAGAGACCAACAGGGGAAGGAGGAGGAGGAGAAAGGAGTTGATGAATGAAGTCCTGAGGGGCAAAGGTTACTGAAAAACAGCAGGACAGAGGTAAGAGAATGTGACAAAGAGGCAAGGCCAAGGAAAACAAGGAGGTCAATGATGTGCTGCATGAGGACAAAGAACTGTGTTTCCGGATGAGATTACCATATATGTCTTCAGAAAAGTGGCTTTGTTTTTCAGGAGGTCATGATTCTGCCAATAGCGCAGCTCCTTTGCTTACACTTAGAACTTTTACCCCCTTAACTACACCAAACACTGCATGTATGAAACTATTATTTCAGAGATATAAATACCTTGGAGAGTTGAGGAAGCCAACCCAAAACATCATTTAAAATATCAGTTAAGACTTCTGGTTTCAAGTAAGATGGAATCACACACTCACCTTTCTGTTCACCAAAAGCAACTATAAAATCTATACAGAATGCTTGGGCAGCTATCAGAGAATTCCTTCATGTACATTATCAGCAGGTGAATCAGGGAAGAATATCAGAATACCCAGTGCAACTAAACTTCACTCCTTTTTTTTCCTCCAGTATTCCCTGGCCTGAATACACAACAAAACCTGAAAGTGAGCATTGTATTTAGAATACATGTTCAGGCTCAAGGAGCTTTTTTTGGAAGACAGAACTTCTAAAACTCAGACAGGTTGAGGGGAAATCCCCTGGGGGTTTCTCTTCTTTTTTCTCCCTTCTCTCGTGTTCAGAAAATTTCATGTTGAGATTGTGGCAACAGCAACAGCAACAAAACTGACTGGCAGAGGGAGACCAAGGAGTTAAAAACTCTTGAGGGAAAGGATGTTCCATTCCATTTGGTGGAACTATAGCTAGCTCTAAAAGAGCAAAGCCAAGTCCCACTGTTTTTTCTTCCTTTCTGTCTGCCAGTCCCTTATGCCCCAGAGGCAGTGCATCGTGAAAGTGGGTGGCTCCAGACTAGAGGACCGAAAAGGAAATCTCTAGAAATCCAGAAAGTACCATGGTAAGGTAATAACGAAGAGGGAAGACCTCAGGAAAGCAAACTCATAAAGCTGCTTATGAACTAACGTATCATCCCCCCATCTGTGCATGTGTGGATTTGATTCTAATTAGCATGTCAAAGACTGAGAACTGAGCTAAGAGACGTTCAGGTCTCAGCGTGACCAGTGGGCATCACCCGTGGGACAGATCTGAAGAGCACCGCAAAGGCACTGAATACTAAACTCATCAGAACTGCAGCCCACTACAGAAAGTGAGCTGGAACTTGCAGTCTGAACCTAACCAGGTCAACTGACTGCTGAACAAATAATCAACATTCTCCGTTAGACTGAAATGAGATTCAGTCTAATAATATTCAGAATGTGTAGCATAAAATCCAAAAAAAGTCAACTTACATGGGAAAAGACAATCAACAGATGCCAACGGCAAGATGACACAAATGTTGAAATTACCTAACAAGTAGTTTAAAGTAGCTATTATAGAAATACTCAAATAAGCAATCACCAAACGTGAACACTCTTGAAATAAAGCTAAACAGAAAGTTACTGGCAAAGTAAAGAGAAGATACAAAGGAGAGCCAAATTAAAACTTTAGAATTAGAAAATAAAATAACTGAAATAAAAAATTAACTGAAGAACACAACAGCAGAATGCAAGAGCCAGTGAAGTTGAAAACAGACTAACTAGGCAATTTAAATAACAGAAAGAAAAAATACTAGAGGGGAATCAAAGTGTCAGAGACCTGTAGGATGGCAATAAATGATCTAACATTTGCATAATTAGAATCCAATACAGAGAAGAAAAAGAGTGTGATGTCAAAAAATATTTGAAGAAAAAATCGCTGAAAACTACCAAGAAGCTGAGAGAATATCTAACACAATAAATACAAAGAAATTCACACACAAATACATAATAAACTGCTGAAAACTAAAGACAAATAACTGAAGAAACAGAACTAACAGAGTTCAACTCCCTACTTCTGATAACAGAACAACTAGAAAGAAAATCAAGCAAGAATATAGAAAACTTTTACAACACTACCAAAAAATTGACCTAGCTGGCATTTACAAAACACATGCCCCAAGATGAGCAAAATACCCATGGGTTTCCAGTGAATATGGAACATTCTTTAGGAATTGGTGGGACCATAACTTGGTCCAGCCACCTTGGAAAACAGTTTGGCAGTTTCTTTTAGAAGTTAAGCATAAATTTACCACACAACCCAGGAATTCGACTCCTAGGAATCTACTCAAGAGAAATGAAAACATATGCCTACATGAGGACACGTACATAAATGTTTACAGCAGCATTACTCATGAGAACCCAAAACTGGAAACACACCAAATGTCCACCCACAGAGAATAATCATAACGTGGCATATCCATATAATGTAATACCATTCGACAATAAGAAGGAATGAATTACTGATACATGACATATTCATGAATGAATCTCAAAAGCATTATGCTGCATGAAACAAGCCAGACACAAAAGAGCATATCATGTATGACCCTATTTATACAAGATGCCCACAAAAGGCAAACCTACAGAGATGAATTAGATTATTGGTTGCCTAGGGCTTCCCTGGAGGCTCAGTGGTAAAAGAAAAACCTGTCTGCCAATGCAAGAGATATGTGTTCAATCCCTGGGCTGGGAATATTTCCTAGAGAAGGAATTGGTGACCTACCTTAGTATTCTTGCCTAGGAAATCCCATGGACAGAGGATCCTGGAAGGCTACAGTCCATGGGGTGGCAAAAGAGTTGGACACGACTTAAGTGACTAAACAACAAGGAGTCAGGGAGGGGAAATGAGTGATGGGTAAATGGGCACAAAGAATTTTACTGGAGTGACGGAGATATTCTAAAATTGGATTATGAAGATGGTTATATAATTTGGTAAATTTATTAATAAGCATTAAATTATATGTTTAAAATATGTGAATTTTGTGGTATGAAATTTATACCTCAATAAAGTTGTCATTTTAAGACCATTTAATATAAAAATATTATTCAGGATATAAACTATTGAAATTGACTTTTTCCATTCAGCATAATGCTCCTGAGATCCACCCAAGTTGTTCCATGTATCAACAGTTCATTCTTTTTATTCCTTTACATAAATTTTCCAGTTTATTTACAAAACACATGCCCCAAGATGAGCAAAATACCCATGGGTTTCCAGTGAATATGGAACATTCTTTAGGAATTGGTGGGACCATAACTTGGTCCAGCCACCTTGGAAAACAGTTTGGCAGTTTCTTTTAGAAGTTAAGCATAAATTTACCACACAACCCAGGAATTCGACTCCTAGGAATCTACTCAAGAGAAATGAAAACATATGCCTACATGAGGACACGTACATAAATGTTTACAGCAGCATTACTCATGAGAACCCAAAACTGGAAACACACCAAATGTCCACCCACAGAGAATAATCATAACGTGGCATATCCATATAATGTAATACCATTCGACAATAAGAAGGAATGAATTACTGATACATGACATATTCATGAATGAATCTCAAAAGCATTATGCTGCATGAAACAAGCCAGACACAAAAGAGCATATCATGTATGACCCTATTTATACAAGATGCCCACAAAAGGCAAACCTACAGAGATGAATTAGATTATTGGTTGCCTAGGGCTTCCCTGGAGGCTCAGTGGTAAAAGAAAAACCTGTCTGCCAATGCAAGAGATATGTGTTCAATCCCTGGGCTGGGAATATTTCCTAGAGAAGGAATTGGTGACCTACCTTAGTATTCTTGCCTAGGAAATCCCATGGACAGAGGATCCTGGAAGGCTACAGTCCATGGGGTGGCAAAAGAGTTGGACACGACTTAAGTGACTAAACAACAAGGAGTCAGGGGAGGGGAACTGAGTGATGGGTAAATGGGCACAAAGAATTTTACTGGAGTGACGGAGATATTCTAAAATTGGATTATGAAGATGGTTATATAATTTGGTAAATTTATTAATAAGCATTAAATTATATGTTTAAAATATGTGAATTTTGTGGTATGAAATTTATACCTCAATAAAGTTGTCATTTTAAGACCATTTAATATAAAAATATTATTCAGGATATAAACTATTGAAATTGACTTTTTCCATTCAGCATAATGCTCCTGAGATCCACCCAAGTTGTTCCATGTATCAACAGTTCATTCTTTTTATTCCTTTACATAAATTTTCCAGTTTATTTAACCATTCACCTACTGAAGGACATTTGGATTGTTTTCAGTTTTTGGCTATTGCAAATAAAGCTGCTATGAACAATCCTGTATAAATGTGTAAAAAAGGATACTCTTTAAAAAAAAATCTTTATTATTTATTTAT